>CAMZMU010000125.1:8141062-8741062 GCA_947311845.1 Poa pratensis
TGTGTCCGAAATTTCCCTTTTTGTAGTACAAGTCACTAATGTTCATTACACTGATGATCAGTGGGAATTAGATAGTCTGACGTGGAAGGTGTGTGTGAAATTTACCTCTTATTTGAGTTAAAGTCAATAATGTTCATTACGACGATATGATCAGTGTAAATTACATACATAGATGCTAGTTCCATTATGTTCCTCATGCTTCAGGTGTGGACTACATCGTCAGATAGCTTATTCTGACTCACGCTGTCTATTGTTGTTTCTAGCTGCATGACTTACTGTCTGAAATTCTTCTTCCTAGTTCAGGCGTGGTGTAATTTAGATAACTGTACTGGTATACTTCTGATGTCGTGGTTGTTACTTTATAGAGTAATATACTTTGGCATTTGGTATTTTTGTTCGCCTTATGTTAAGCACTACATGTGGCTTTTTAGTAATCTATTAAGTACTATTTAGAGTTGTAGAGCAAAAACGCCAGAAGTTCCCCTTTCCCGTTAGAAATCATAGTTTAATCGACAATATTAGGTTTGATATTGTCTTTCTTTGTGATCTATTATCACATATACTCTAGATAATAAGATTCTTGTCTAAAAAGTTTGCCACTATCTTTGTTGAGATTTTAGCTCAACATTAAATGCGGCCTTTGTGAAGGTACTCCCTCCGTTCCACAATATAAGATGTTTTAGCCTTTTGCCACATTTACATGCACATATATGTATGTAGACATGTTTTAGTGTACATGTCTACTCTTTTTTTTAATGAATCTAGTCAACATGTGTAACACCTAAAACATCTTATATTATGGAATGGAGGGAGTACATCTTTCTCTTTACAAATCATAGTTTAGTCTACAATATAAGGTTGGTACTATCCTACTCTGATTTAGAATCACAATTATTTATTCCAAATAACATGATTCTTGTTTAAAAAATAACAACTATCTTTGGAGATTTTGGCTCAACATTATGTAGTAAGAAAGGCAAGCCTTTTGTGCTGGTTCGATCATCCGCTGAATATTTAACTCACGTCAAGTTTAGCGTCTTTGTGTTTTCAGTTTACTTCTAATCCCATGTGTCTCGTGGTTAGCAAGTCACTCTTATCAGTGGCATATTCACGTAGAAGAAAATAAAAACTAACTTGGCTACTTGGTATCTGTTAGATTTGTTTACTTCTATCGCATGTGTCTCGTGGTTAGCAAGTCACTCTTATCAGTGGCATATTCTCCTAGATATATATCTGGTCTCAGTTTGTAACTGCCTGAGTGGGAGTGGCCGCCTTTTGAAGCAATGGTACATCATAGTTTTGCAGAATTATAACATGGGAACAGTAAAGTGCACCTTTCAGACGTAATAGCAACTATAGCTGATGAAAACGAGCCCGAGCTACATGGTGACTGTTTAAAAAAAAATCAAAACCGACAATTTTAAGTTTCAAAAAATTGCGAAAAAATCCTAGATATAGATATTGTCGAGATCTACAATCATGCGATTTCAACTCAAAATTCATTGTATTTTGGGCTGCATAAAAACGACAAATGGCTGGATCTGGGTGGTGAAAACAATACATAGTTTCAAAATTTGAATTTCCCCGATTTGTCCTTTTTGTACATACCAAAATACAACGAATTTTAAAGTAAAATGTTGCACGCTTATTGATCTTGACACTATTATATCTGTGATTTTTTGCGCGAATTTTGAAAACATAAAAAATGTCATTTTCGATTTTTTTTTAAAACGAGCTCCATGTAATGCTGAGTATTTAGTCAATTGTTCGATTAAATTAATCCAATAATAAATCATGAACATGACATGAGCAGTGCTAATGACATAGTGAAATTCTATGATAAAATCATATACTAGACAAATAGTAGATACATCTACACAAATAGCTAGTACGACAAACATGCAAGTAATCAGGAGAGGGACAAACGTGTACCCTCCAGTAGGCCAGTTGGCCGCAGCAGCGGAGGCGTTAGCCTGGTCGGCGATCCTCTTATCGGCAGCAGCCTTCTCGTTGTCGGCGTGGTGGCCATGACGAAGAGGAAGGCGGCGCGGACGTAGTTGATGCAGATGTAGTTGAAGCAGATGAAGTAGAGCGAGCAGTCGCGTAGGAGACGCTCTCCAAAAACTAATCGCCCCTCTCCGTACAGGATCTAGAGAGGCGGAGTTTCGGAGGCCTTCTCTCCCGTCAGCCGTGTACACGGTGGACGGGATGGGATCAGCGATGGCAGCAACAGCGGGAGGAACGACGATGAGAGGAGCAAATGCGATGTGGTGTCTGTTGTGTATTTCCGAGAGAGGAGCGACCTCTCTTATATACACACGCAGGTGGAAGACCAATGGAAACACACGCAATTAAGGGGAGAATTAAGAGACTGGTAACGGCCGTACTTAAGAGCACTTAAGACAAAACGTTTCAGCTCAAATTCATTCTCCATTAAGCGCAATGAATTCTGAAAACTCCCGTACTTAATAGCACTTAAGACGGACGTTTCAGCTCGCAATGAATTCTGAAAACTCCCGTACTTAATTGTACTTAATACAGACGTTTCAACTCATATTCATTTTCCATTAAGGCAAATGTTTCAGTTGACCGCATGACAGCATGGGCCTTTAGGGATTTTTCTGGAATTGTTATATGCTAATATTTCAACAATATTTCAGCAATCCACACCAGATCCCAAAGACCCATGATGTTGTTCTCTGTTCCAAACACTGTTTTGATATACCAGTATTTTCAGTGGAGACCTGTTAAGGTTGAGCTCCACCTAGAACGAATAGCTACACTCCTTCACAACTGACAATGGACTATGCCTTGAATTGTCAATTTGGCGTAAAGTAGTTTCACCAAACGTCTTACCAGTACTAGGCTGCCGAAGGCTGACCCCTCGGGTGGAGCATATTAGTCACACTCCTGACCTATTCATGAACTTACTAGAGATCAACCCAATCTCATAGACTGTGACCAGCAGTCAGGCTCATATAGGTGTGTTCCTCAAAGATCGCTCTGTAGGATAGCATCTTGCTTATGCAAAGCCTTGGAACACATTAAGACAAATGTCAACCTGCCATACAGTTACCGAGAGTATTGCATCTCCAACGGAGTGGGTTAGTAAAAGTACTCTCCTCAGTTAACCACTAGCTTGTTTTCCCAGATCCTACTTCACGGGATCTCCGATCACATAGGTTGGGTTACTACCATGGCAACTCATGTGGGTTTCATCCCGATCTCCCTCGATGCATTTTCTATCACAACACGTGATAGCCCTTTAGTAAAGGGATCTGCCAGATTCTTTGCCGACTGGATATAATCCAGCGCTATCACTCCGGAGTTTCTCAAATGTCTGACAGCTTTTAATCTCATTCTTATATGTTTGTTGGACTGCATGTTGTCTTTGAACTTTGACCTTGGTAATCACTGTCTGATTGTCACAGTTCATAAGGATAGCCGGTACTGGCTTTTCAACCACAGGCAAGTCCATCAACAGATCTCGAAGCCATCCTGCTTCGACACCAGATGTGTCCAATGCTGTTAATTCTGCTTCCATTGTCGATCTCGTCAGGATCGTTTGCTTGCAAGACTTCCAGGAAACAGCACCACCTCCAAGGGTAAACACATAACCCGTTGTGGCTTTCATCTCATCAGCATCAGAGATCCAATTCGCATCACAATAACCTTCAAGCACTGATGGGCTTCCGGTATAGTGAAGTCCATAGTTCTCTGTACCTTTCAGATAGCGCATAATTCTTTCAACAACACGCCAATGTACATCACCCGGATTGGAAACAAACCGGCTCAGTTTGCACACAGCGAACATGATGTCAGGCCTTGTAGCGCTCGCTAGGTACATGAGTGAACCAATTACTTGAGAGTATCTCAGCTGATCCTTAGCTGTGCCTGTGAACTTTCGAATCTGCACACTAGGATCATATGGTGTTGGAAATTTTGCAGTCTGAATATCCAAAGCGACTCAAAATCTTCTCAACATAGTGGGATTGCAACAGTGTAATCCCACCTTCATTATCTCTCAGTAGCTTGATATTCAAAATAACATCAGCCACACCAAGGTCTTTCATCTCAAAGTTCTGAGATAAAAATGACTTAACCTCCTCAATCACTTTGAGGTTGGTCCCAAATATCAGTATGTCATCAACATACAAGCACAGTATAACTCCTTCGCCCCCACCATGGCGATAGTATACGCATTTGTCAGCTTCATTAACAACAAAACCAGCAGAGGTTAAAGTTGTATTGAACTTCTCATGCCATTGCTTAGGTGCTTGTTTCAGGCCATATAAAGATTTCAGTAACTTACACACTTTTCCTTCCTGACCATCTAATACAAAGCCATCTGTGTTGCATGTAGATTTCCTCGTCTAGCTCTCCGTTCAGGAAAGCCGTCTTAACATCCATTTGGTGGACGAGAAGACCATGCGAGGCCGCCAAAGAGAGTAATACTCGTATGGTGGTAGTCTGGCTACAGGTGAATAAGTATCGAAGAAATCTTCCTCTTCTTTCGGGAATAACCCTTGGCCACAAGCCTAGCCTTGTACTTGTCAATTGTACCATCGGGCTAAGCTTCTTCTTGAACACCCACTTACATCCCAACGGTTTACAACCAGAGGGACGTTCAAGTAATTTCCCATGTTCCGTTAGCCATGATGGAGTCCATCTCGCTACGGACCGCTTCTTTCCAGTAATCAGCATCCGGAGACGCATAAGCCTCTGAAATAGAAGTGGGAGTATCATCCACAAGGTACACAAGGAAATCATCACCAAAGGACTTTGCAGTCCTCTGTCTCTTGCCCCTACCAAGGTTTCCTCGTCATCCTTCTCAGGATTTTCGTGATGTGTTTTTTCATAATATTCCATAGAATGGCAGGTTCAGGAGTCTCATCAGATTCCTGTCTAGAAGTGCTTGGCATATCTCTCATAGGAAAAATATCCTCAAAGAATGTAGCATCTTTAGACTCCATAATTGTACCGACCTTCACGTCAGGTACCTCAGATTTCACTACTAGAAATCTATAGCCGACGCTATTCTTAGCGTAGCCCAAATTAACACAATCCACGGTCTTTGGTCCAAGCTTACGCTTTTTGGGGATCGGCACATTGACTTTCGCCAAACAGCCCCAAGTACGTAAGTATGAAAGTGTCATCCTTCTCTTCTCCCATTGCTCATAGGGAGTAATCTCATTGTCTTTTGTCGGAACTTTATTCGGACATGACATGATGTCAATATAGCCTCCCCCCACCATGCCTTGGATAAACCCGATGTATCTAACATGGCGTTAACCAAATCAGTTAGAGTACGGTTTTTCCGTTCGGCAACCCCATTTGACTGGGGCGAATAGGGAGGCGTCCTCTCATGAATAATACCATGTTCCGCACATAAAGAATCAAACTCATTAGAGAAGTACTCTCCACCACGATCTGACCGGATTCGCTTAATTTTCTTTTCAAGTTGATTCTCAACTTCTGCCTTATAGATTTTAAAGTAGTGTAGAGCCTCATCTTTGGTGCTTAACAAATATACATAGCAATATCTAGTGGAATCATCTATCAGAGTCATGAAGTATCTCTTTCCACCTTCAGTCAACACACCATTCATCTCACGTAGATCAGAATGTATAAGTTCTAACGGTGCCAAGTGTCTCTCCTCCGCAGCCTTGTGGGGCTTGCGAGGTTGCTTTGCTTTACACACGAATGGCATTTAGAACCTTTGGCTAAAGTGAAACTTGGGATTAAATTCGATTTTACTAGCCGCGTCATACAACCGAAACTAATGTGACAAAGACGTGAATGCCAAACTTCTGCTTCATTAACATTCGAATGAATATTGTTCACGACTTTATTACAAAAATCAGCGAGAGAAAAGCGGAACAAGCCTCCGCATTCATAGCCTTTTCCAACAAACAGTCCATATTTCGTAACAACTACTTTATTAGACTCAAATACCAACTTAAACCCTTCTCTACATAGAAGGGAGCCACTAACGAAATTCTTCTTGATGGCGGGGACATGCTGCACGTTCTTGAGCTGCACGATCCTTCCCGAAGTAAACTTCAGATCGACCGTGCCAACACCAAGAACAGAAGCACTTGCGCCATTCCCCATCAATACGGATCCGTTCCCTGTGACCTGATAAGAAGAAAACAATGAGATGTCAGAACATACATGAATATTTGCACCTGTGTCAATCCACCAATCATTAGACTGACAAACAGAAAATACAGTAAACAAATTACCATACCCAGATGCACCATTCTCATTGTTGCTCACAATCATGTTGACAGACTTGGAGTCCTGTCCTGGTTTCTTGAACTTCTTTGGGCACTTGGGAGCCCAATTTCTCTGAACCACATGTGAAGCAAGCTCCTTTCTTCTTATCCTTGTTGAAGGGCTTCTTCCCTTCTTCTTGAAGTCGGTATTCTGTTGGACTCCATGTTTCCCCTTGGGCTTGTGGAAGTTGGAATTCTTCTGTACAAAATTGGCGACAGAAGTTCCCTCGGTCCCTTTTCCATGCGAGTCCTTTGCTCTCGAATTCTGCTCGACACTCAGATGGCCAATGACATCCTCAACTGAGAATTCACGCCTCTGGTGTTTCAGAGTATGGCAAAGTTCCTCCAGGAATTAGGCAGCTTAGCGATTATGCATCCCGCGACAAATTTGCCCGGTAGCACACACTTCAGAAGCTCAAGCTCCTTAGCGATGCACTGTATCTCATGAGTTTGTTCCAATACAGAACGATTTTCAACCATCTTGTAATCATGGAACTGCTCTATAGTGTACATCTCGCTTCCAGCATCGGTTGCGCCGAATTTAGATTCGAGCGCCTCCACAAGTCCTTGGCAACCCGCACATGTAAATATGCATCAACCAACTTATCTCCGATCACGCTTAGAACGGCTCCAACAAAGATGACGGTGGCCTCCTGATGCATGTAAAATGCATACATGAACTTTGCATTATATTACTTATATTTCAATCATATTTGCATCATATAAGGTTATATCATTGATTTATATTGATTTTGGGAATATTTCATTGTTTCCTATTTTTCTGGAATTAACCCTGCATAGGCAGAAAACCCTATTTTCTATATTTTGATGTTTCAGGGACCCAAACGACGTCCAAATGACCTAATAAATTTACGGGATCAGTTTTTGGAAGGAACAAAGCGTGGGAGCGAAGGAAGCGAACAAACGGAGGCCCGAGGGCCAGAAGAGGGTGCCCACGCGGCCAGATTCCTGGCCGCGTGGGACCCACCATCTGGGCCTCGGAGCTCCGTTGCCGTCGATCTTTTTCCCGAGCCTCCGTCTTGACCTAAAAACGACTATAAAAATAGTCCCCGACGCCTTCGGAAAGGAGCGCCGCAGAAACACAGAAACCAGAAACAGAGACCTGGAGTTGCAGATTGGAGGGGGAAAACTCCGGCGGGGCGCTGCCGGCGTGGTCTCCATCTTCTCCAACGACTTCTCCACCGTCTCCATGATGAAGAGGGAGTAGTCCACCCTGGACTATGGGTTTGTGGAAGTAACTTATGTATCTCTCCTCTCTTGAGCTTCACTAATTAGTACCGTATGAGCTGCTGAACATGATTACGGTCATCTATGTAATACCTTTGTGGTGGATCTTTTTATGAGTTAATATATGTTTGAGATTGCAATGTTTTGTTTCAGTTATGAAAGTAGATGCATATTATGTACCCCGTTCTTGTTTACTTGTTTGATCAAGCATGTTTATGAGAGCGTGTGAGGGGGAACGTGTGCATTAGTTGGAGTAACGGGGGGTGGCTAGTGCGTGAACGTGAGAGAAAGTTCGCGATCCACTTGGGTGTTTTACCTTACTTTGTTGCCTCACTAGGGATAAAAAAAATACCATGCTACCGGAGATGTGGGTGTGACCATTGCCACTACTCCATGACTAGATCTAGCATGTTCTTATTTTAACTTCATGTCATGATACTTATGCTATACTCTGATTATCTTAATTACTAGGTGTTATGATTTAGTTCGCATCTTGGTGGAGTATAAGAGAGATAATAACCAAAAGTCTCTATGTTAGGACGTGATGCCCATATAATTATAACTTGTCATTAAACTTTTGTTGCAATCTCATATGTCAACTCTAGTGTTCCATTGTCTACCACTTTATTAAAGAGAGAGTGCATTTGTGAAACCATGAACCCCGGTCCATTTTTAATCATAAGAAACACCTTTCCAACAACTTTTACCACTTTTCATTTTCTGCCATTTAAAAATCCGAAAATACAAAAACACTTTTACATCTTGCATTCAATAAAAACCCAAAAATATCATTTATCATTGTCCACCATCCTTGCATATTTATTTACCATCATTGCATATTTATTTCTGTTTGCATTGCATTATCTTGATATCATTCTCACACCTTGTGCTTGACAACCACTAGGTGAGGTTGAGGACCAAAACATTTACTTTGTTTTGTAGGTAACCAAAGAAGGATAGGAAGATAAATCTTCACTACTGATTCCCCGAGAGTTCGATATTAAACCCTCGAGTCACCCCTCGTGGGGAAAACACGTCTTCTTACTACACACTCTGCACTTGGAGTCTCAACCTAACCCATTTCTTTTGACGCAGGTAACTACGTCAAGGGCCATCAAGACTGTTTTCTGGCGCCGTTGCCGGGGAATCATTGCTGAAAGGTTTATCCAAGGTATCTCACAACAAGTCAACTTCATCACCAACTTGTGCTAACACCTAAGCTTGGGGAGGTTGCACCTACGTGAGCATCATCTTATCCATCTTTACCTTCAAAGCAATTTATTTGTTTTGTATTGTCTTGCATTTTTATTTCGGTTTGCATTTTATTTTCAGTTTTGCATAAAAAATTAAAAAACACATAAAAACTTGCTAAAATGGGAGAAAGAACTAAGTTGTGTGATTACACAAACACTCCAAATGATCAATTTATTGCTAGGCCCATTGCCACACCTGAGATAAATGCTGATAGTTATGAAGTAAGTCCTAGTTTGTTGAACTTGATAACTAGGGAACAATTTGGCGGTAGTGCTATGGAGGATGCCTCTATGCATCTTCATGATTTTGTTGAAATATGTGACATGCAAAATTTAAAAATGTGGAAAGTGATATTCTAAAACTGAAGTTATTTCCTTTCTCACTTAGAGGAAAAGCTAAAGAGTGGTTGCATTCATTACCTATGATAGCATTAAAACTTGGGATGATTAAAAGAAGCTTTCATTAAGAAATATATCCTCCTGTTAAAATTTTGCAAAATAGAAACAACATTCTTTCTTTTAGGCAAAATGAAAATGAACATGTTGCTATGGCTTGGGATAGGATTAAACTTATGCTTAGAACTTGTCCATCACATGGGGTCAACGAATGGACCATATTACACTCTTTTTACAATGGTCTAAATTACATGTCTAGAAATATTCTTGATTCTGCTGCTGGAGGTGCTTTTATGGGAAAAACTATAGTAGAAGCTAAGAACATATTGGAAAGTATTTTGCAAAACTATAGTCAATGGCATACTGATAGAGCACCTAATCCTTCTAAGAAAGTAACTCCATAGAAGAAACAAATGATTTGTCATCTAAAATGGACACTATTCTTGCTTTCATTAATAAACAAAATATTGAAAATGTGCCTTTGCAAGAACTAGTTGGTAATAATCCTGAAAATATTGATGTCAACTTCATTAGGAACTATGGTAATAATGGGTATGGTAACAACAATTATAATCTATAATAAACCCCCATATGTGCCAAACAAATATGCCACTAGTAGTAATGTTTCTAGTGATTTGGAAAACACCATTAGATCATTTATATCTACTCAAAAGGAGCTTAATAAGGAATTTATATCTAAGTTTGAAAAACAAGACTCTTTGTTTGAAAGGGTAGATCAGCTCACTAAGGAAGTTTCCTCATTAAAGAACACCATTATAGCTCAAAAACATGAGGAAACAATTAAATATTGTCAAGAGGTTATAAATAAATCTTGGGAACATATTCATGAGCAAGAGAGAATTGCTAAGGAAACTATTATGGTAATGAAAGAGAGAAAAGTTGAGGAAGTTAAAATGCTTAGTGAAGTCAAGGAACCATTGCTTGACTTAGAGAATTGTAGCTTGCATGAATTAATATCTATCTTACAAAAATTTGCAAGTGATCCTTCCATCAATGTTAACCAAGCTGGTTTTGGTTCTTATATTGCTAATCATGTTTAAAAGAAAAGATTGCTAGGTACAACCAAGAGCTATGATACCACCTAAGCTTGGGGATATATGGATTCCCAAAGTCTAGTAACCATTGGAAAAGAGACACACCATGCTATACTTGATCTAGGATCTAGTGTCTCTGTTTTATCTAAAGAACTATATGAAGTACTTGAATTAAAAATCTTGAAAAATGCTCTATTGAACTTGCACTTGCTGATGATTCCATTAAACATGCTTTAGGAAAAGTAAGTGATGTTATGGTAGAGTTACATATGACATTTGTACCTGTTGATTTTCTAATCATGGATATGGGGAATAAAACCTCTAGTCCAATTATTCTTGGAAGACCTTTTCTTCGTACACAGGTGCTATCATTGATTCAAAAGAAGGGAATGTGAAGTTTCAGTTTCCACACAAGAAGTGCATGGAACACTTCCCAAGGAAGAGGGACACATCAAAGTTCAAGCTCCCTCATGAGCTTCGTCCACAATAAAATCAAGTAAGAAGCCTAGCTATATGGCTATAAAGAAAGCGCTTTACGGGAGGCAACCCGGTTGTTTTTATTTTGATTTTCTTTGTGTCCTCTTGCTGTAACAAGAGACTTAGTTTTAGTTTTGTTTCTGGAATTTTTAATAAAGTGCCAAGTTTTACTATTTTGGTTTGAAAAAGTTGCTTATAGCGTTCGGAGATTTTATTCCTGCACGAATCTGTGCACGGTATGATTTTTAATTCTTATTCTGTAACTCCGAATGAGCTCATATTTGAACTGTAGTTGCAACTTTTCATCCTCTGTATGCATGAATTTTTCGAATTTTCGACAATTTAAGTAGGGTAGAAAAATACGTTTTGCTGCTGCTGTTTTTCTGGACAGATTCTGTCCCATTTTGTTTGATGCATGCTTTGAACTTTTAACTTGAATCTTTTTGATCCAATTGAGTTTATGAGTAGGCATACAACATTATACACTTTCTGGACATTCATATGAATTTTTGTTAAGGATTTTATGCAGCAAGAAATCTATTTGTTATCACTACTAATGTCACCCCACAGAAAAGAAATGGGAGAAACGGTGTTTTGAAGTTTTTTCACAGGGATTAGAGGAGATGCACCAAGAGCTATCCAAGGATGGTGAAGACCATAAGCTTGGGGATGTGAAGACAACCCCACTGGACCACACACTCTCGGTTTGCACACGTCTAACTTCTGTTTTTCGATCAAACACTTTATCGCATAAACTTGGAGCGTCTTTTTGTTTTTTTGGTTTGATTTTTTTTTGTGAGACCACCACTATCATTTATATATGAGAGAGCTACTGGAAATTTGGGTTGAATTAAGTTGGATGCTATTAAAGATTGGGAAAAGGGATGTTTGAGTTGATTTTAAAAGATACATATAGTTGCATGATTCATGAGCTTTTAATGAGTATAATTTGCAAGTGTTTTATCAAGAGCTATCTTTTATTCATGTTTTGATGCTGAATGTTACTTTACTTTGTTTAACATGGATTGTTAGTTCTATGGACACTCATGCATGCATTTAGATGGTCAACTTTCTCCCTCTTGCTAGCCCAAAAATTCCAACAAGTAAAAACTTGTTTCCAACACCTTCAACCAAAGTTTTTCCAGTGAGTCCACCATATCTACCTATTAGCTTTATGCTATTCCGAGTATGTTTATCATGTTATTTTGTATTATCTATACTCTGAATTAAAATGCTTATGTTATTGATTGTTATGGGAAAAGTTGGTTAAAGAGCTCTCACGAACTTGATGCACACTTTACTTTTATTGCACTTAATAAACATGACCCATTGTGATTAAAATTATGAAGTTGTGAGCTTGACAAAGTCTTGGTTGGGAGTTAGCTCATATGTGCTGTCACATGGCAAGCTTTCAACATGCTCTTTATATTTTGTTGATATCATGTACTTTTGTTTATGGATGCTTACATGGTGAAATAAATGTGGAAATTAGTAGTTTAATGAGTTTGTATAAATGGTTAGAGAGACGCCTGGGCCGCTAATCTAAGCCATGCATCATTCATGGTGGAAATTTACTTACATGCTATGGTGAACCTTCAGTGATGCACCCCACAATAAAAAGCTATACCAATGGTAAATAAAAAGGGTGTGAGATTGTTCATTTTGTTTGTTTGTCTTGTCATTTTGACATGGGCTTGTTCCATATCCTGGGACAAGAGGTACCCCAGTTGACGCTCTTGATGACGCTATTATATTACTTACAATGACCTTAACTTGAACTTGCTTTGTGTCCCAAGTTGAGTAACACCGTGGTGTAGGTACTCGTATTCACGGGGCATGAGACATTCAACCATACTTTGTCAAGCACACTACTCATATTTGCTTTCACTTTAAACTTTAACCATTCAAGATGCTATGATAGGGGTAATGAGAGCTTGACACCAATGATACCACATTGCAAACATTAACTTAAGTAGAAGCATTTGGAAGTTAGATGAAACTTATTCATGTTTTACCTCTACTCATTATATATCTTTCCAAAGTGTCCACCTTTTATATTCAGATTTATAAGAATACTCTATGACCATTATAGGATGTTTTTACTTTTCATTATGCATACATTTGGTCCATAGTACTTTCTTCTATGTTACACTTTGTGAATTATCATTGAACATCCTTACATTGAATATTTGATATCACTTCATAATCTATCTTGCATATTGCTACTCCTTTGAAGAATGAATCATTTGACTCTATGTAGCAATAGTAATCATCTTTGATATCCATTGATAGTATTAAATTGCAAAGTCCATGTTAGTTTTATCACCTTCATACTCGAGGACGAGTATAGGTTAAGCTTGGGGATGTTGATGCATGTAAAATGCATACATGAACTTTGCATTATATTACTTATATTTCAATCATATTTGCATCATATAAGGGTTATATCATTGTTTATATTGATTTTGGGAATATTTCATTGTTTCCTATTTTTCTGGAATTAACCCTGCACAGGCAGAAAACCCTATTTTCTATATTTTGATGTTTCAGGGACCCAAACGACGTCCAAATGACCTAAAATTTACGAGCATCAGTTTTTGGAAGGAACAAAGCGTGGGAGCGAAGGAAGCGAACAAACGGAGGCCCGAGGGCCAGAAGAGGTGGCCCACGCGGCCAGATTCCTGGCCGCGTGGGACCCACCATCTGGGCCTCGGAGCTCCGTTGCCGTCGATCTTTTTCCCGAGCCTCCGTCTTGACCTAAAAACGACTATAAAAATAGTCCCCGACGCCTTCGGAAAGGAGCGCCGCAGAAACACAGAAACCACGAAACAGAGACCTGGAGTTGCAGATTGGAGGGGAAAACTCCGGCGGGGCGCTGCCGGCGTGGTCTCCATCTTCTCCAACGACTTCTCCACCGTCTCCATGATGAAGAGGGAGTAGTCCACCCCTGGACTATGGGTTTGTGGAAGTAACTTATGTATCTCTCCTCTCTTGAGCTTCACTAATTAGTACCGTATGAGCTGCTGAACATGATTACGGTCATCTATGTAATACCTTTGTGGTGGATCTTTTTATGAGTTAATATATGTTTGAGATTGCAATAGTTTTGTTTCAGTTATGAAAGTAGATGCATATTATGTACCCCGTTCTTGTTTACTTGTTATGATCAAGCATGTGTATGAGAGCGTGTGAGGGGGAACGTGTGCATTAGTTGGAGTAACGGGGGTGGCTAGTGCGGTGAACGTGAGAGAAAGTTCCGCGATCCACTTGGGTGTTTTACCTTACTTTGTTGCCTCACTAGGGATAAAGAAAAATACCTTGCTACCGGAGATGTGGGTGTGACCATTGCCACTACTCCATGACTAGATCTAGCATGTTCTTATTTTAACTTCATGTCATGAACTTAATGCTATGCTCTGATTTATCTTAATTACTAAGGTGTTATGATTTAGTTCGCATCTTGGTGGAGTATAAGAGAGATTAATAAACAAAAGATCTCTATGTTAGGACGTGATGCCCATATAATTAGTAACTTGTCATGAAACCTTTGTTGCAATCTCATATGTCAATTCTAGTGTTCCATTGTCTACCACTTTATTAAAGAGAGTGCATTTGTGAAACCATGAACCCCGGTCCATTTTTAATCATAAGAAACACCTTTCCAACAACTTTTATCCACTTTACATTTTCTGCCATTTAAAAATCCGAAAATACAAAAACACTTTTATCTTGCATTCACAATACAAAACCCAAAAATATCATCCATCATTGCTTCCACCATCCTTGCATATTTATTTATCATCATTGCATATTTATTTACTGTTTTGCATTCATTATCTTTCATATCATTCTCACACCTTGTGCTTGACAACCACTAGGTGAGGTTGAGGGCACAAACAATTTACTTTGTTTTGTAGGTTTTCAAGAGAAGGATAAGAAGATAAATCTTTCACTACTGATTCCCCGAGAGTTCGATATTAAACCCTCGAGTCACCCCTCGTGGGGAAAACCGTCTTTCCTATACTATACACTCTGCACTTGGAGTCTCAACCTAACCCATATTCTTTTGACGCAGGTAACTACGTCAAGGGCCATCACCTCCCCAAACGCCTTCTCCTGTTCAGGAGCAATCGTTCCAGTGGGAGTAACACCGGCGACCCAGAACACGTTCATCGCAGTGAGCCATAAGGTGGTTTTGGTTTGCCAACGCTTAAAATATGTCCCCGTAAACGGGGCTGGTTTCAGTGCAGCAGCAAAACCTGGATCGAAAATTGCCTACACATATTAGGTTTTTGGATTGCTGAGTATTTAGGCAATTGTTCGATTAAATTAATCCAATAATAAATCATGAACATGACGTGAGCAGTGCTAATGACATACTAAAATTCTATGATAAAATCATGTACTAGACAAATAGTAGATACATCTACACAAATAGCTAGTACGGTAAACATGCAAGTAATCAGGAGAGGGATAAACGTGTACCCTCCAGTAGGCCAGTTGGCCGCAGCAGCGGAGGCGTTAGCCTCGTCGGCGATCCTCTTGTCGGCAGCAGCCTTCTCGATGTCGGCGTCGGTGGCCATGACGAAGAGGAAGGCGGCGCGGACGTAGTTGATGCAGATGTAGTTGAATCAGATGAAGTAGAGCGAGCAGTCGTGTAGGAGACGCTCCCCAAAAACCTAATCGCTCCTCTCCCGTACAGGATCTAGAGAGGCGGAGTTTCGGAGGCCTGCTCTCCCGTCAGCCGTGTACGCGGTGGACGGGATGGGATCAGCGATGGCAGCAACAGCGGGAGGAACGACGATGCGAGGAGCAAATGCGATGTGGTGTCTATTGTGTATTTCCTAGAGAGGAGCGACCTCTCTTATATACACACGTAGGGGAAGACCAACGAAAACACACGCAATTAAGGGGAGAATTAAGAGACTGGTAACGGCCGTACTTAAGAGCACTTAAGACAAAACGTTTCAGCTCAAATTTATTCTCCATTAAGCGCAATGAATTCTGAAAACTCCCGTACTTAATAGCACTTAAGACGGACGTTTCGGCTCACAATGAATTCTGAAAACTCCCATACTTAATTGTACTTAATACAGACGTTTCAACTCATATTCATTTTCCATTAAGGCAAATGTTTCAGTTGACCGCATGACATCATGGGCCTTTAGGGATTTTTCTGGAATTGTTGTATGTTAATATTTCAACAATATTTCAGCATGTAACTCGGGTTGCAAAATCCACTCTCCTCCAGCTGACCCCTAAAAATGGAGACCATTGGTTTTAGAGGACCTCTAAATTCTTTTTTTGGAGGTGGTGTGCAAAGTAGACTTATTTTCCTACCATGCGGAGGATCTTCCCACCATTTGATCAGTTTTGATGAAACTTTGTCATATGCCAAAAAACTGAAGGTAATCAGTCTTGTTACAATATCCAGTTGTGAGGTTAGTTGTGAAAAGGAGAATCACAGATGTTACTAGGTTCCGATGGTTTACGAGTTTGAGATTCCTTTGAAGTAGGTGCGTGTACGTATTAGGAGGCTGCCGAGCATCCTCTCGACTCTCGAGGATAAGTTTGCTCGATCCTCTACCTCCTGTATTGTTGGATTGAATCGTCCCGAGCCGTTTGATTAAAGTCGCAGGTGAAACACGTCTTACCCAAAGAACAAAACCCACTTCCGCGTCCCCCCTCCCCACCTCTCTCCCTCAACTGCATGTCCTCATGCCATCCGGCCCACGTCGCTCCTCCATAAACAACAACCATGGGCACTGCCAGTAAGATGGTCGTTGCAGCTTCTCCGAGGTAGCGACACGCCCCACCCCCACCTCTCTTCCTCCCCTACACATCCCACATGGCTTCCGCGTCGATGTCGTTCCTCCTTGAACCACGACCACCGATAAAGAAGATGGTCGTTTGGAGCTCCACCGCTGTTAGGGGTAGACACTCGTTGCAGCAGCGGTGTTAGGGTTTTGCAGCATCGTCGTCTTTCTCCTTCTAGAATCACCTTCACATCGTTTGGTCCATGATCTACATAATGTTGGTACAAGTCATCGTCGCCATCTTCTATATCATTGTCACCGTCAATGATCTTTGGAACATAATCTTCATCACTTTCACTTCCTTCCACCTGAAATTTAAACAACAGTTGCATTCATCATAGCAAACCTTTGTACTATCTAAATATGCCCTATTGCATCCAACTCCAACAAAAAAATCCTCCATGAATAACTTCCAGCGTAAATTTTTCACTAGCTTTATCTACAAATTCAACCAAAACTATGCCCAAAGTTCAGACCTTTGCCCCAACTAAAACCCCAAACCATAATCGAATAACTCTACACAACTCTCTACCTGAACAAGCAACATTAACATCTCCACTAAACTCACTCTAAAACACGAATAACTGGGACTAAACAGGGGAGAATCAAACTCACCGTAGGCGGGAAAAGGCTTTCATTCCCGCTGCCGAACGAGCGCCATCTCCACCGACCAAGATGATCGCCTTGTTGCGCACCACGGTCATCTTGTTCGCCGCCGTCAATCACCTTCGTCGACACCGTCTGTCACCTTCTTCCGCCACCGATCATGTTCTTCCGCCTCCGCCGTCGTCGTTCACCTCGAGCGGTCCTCGGCGAAAAGCAGGGGAAACATGGGAGTGCGGTCTAGACTGGTCAGTAGAGTTGTAGGGGGTGAAATGCAATGTTGCCATGGGATGCGAGGGGGCGCTTGACTCGCGGCGCGCCGTGCTAGGCCCTCCCACTTGCCACGTCACCGACATACGGTGGCCATACGTTGTTAGGACCATTGATGAACATCATAAGCAACATCAGGGACTGTATTAGTGCACTTTCTGACATCGAGGAACGTTTTGGACATGGCCGGTAAGGGCACCTCCAACCGAGGCCCGCAAACGGACCAGAGGTGTCCGATTTTGTCCGGACGGACTAGGGAGGGCCTCCAACGGGCCACCGCAAACGGACAAGTGTCCGCGCGGACACTTGTTTTCGACCAAACTCGGCCCAAGTTTGGTCCAGGTTTGGGGGAGGCGCGGACACGGCGCGTGTCCTCCCTTGTCCGCCCTTGGCCCATCTGGCAGCGAGTGTGGTCGCTTCGGCTACCTCGCTGGGTCCTTCTTAAATGGGGACCGGTGGCCAGTGCCGTCCCTATCCACTCGCAAGTCCACGGTCCACGCTCAAGCTCCAAACCCTAGCCCAAACCTTCGCTCGAGCTCGTCGCCGGCCGGAACAACCACGAGGCGTCCAGCTCCCGCGCTCCCGTCGCTCGCCGTCCCGCCGCTCGTGCGGCCGTCTCCGATGCGGCCGCCCGCGCCGAGGAGTCGCGTAGGCGTAACGCCGGCCCCCTGGCCCAGCGAGCCCGCGTCTCCACCGACGTGGCGCAGATCTACTGGGAGGTGGCGGCGCTGCTGCCGTGGAACGACGTGCACCTCTCGGGCGGGTGGCACCTCAACCACCGCTGCGTCCCGGTGCCTCCCGTTCCTCGCTCCGGCAGGGCGCGCACGGAGGAGATCCTGCGCCGGCGGTCGCTCCTGCCGGAGGACCTAGTCCACGACCCCGCCTACGCCCTCAACTCCCGGCTCTGGGACCGGTGGTTCGAGCTGGAGCACGACGCGCGGTGGCGCCAGGCATTCGCGGCGGTGGCGCTGGAGGGCTACCAGGGGTCCCTAGAGGATGAGGACCCCGCCCTTGTCGGCGTCGAGCCAAACGAGGACTCGAACCTTGACTGGGAGGACGGCGCCGTGGAGGACGACCTCGGCCCCGTGAAGATGGAGGAGGACGCCGCGCCGCCCAATTGGGCGGCGTACCGAGACGCTCAGCTCGCGCCGCCCGTCGACGAGGACCCCGAGCTCCAGGCGGCCATCAAGGCCTCCAACCTAGAGGAGCTGGCGCCCGACATTGCACTCGCGCTACGCGCGTCGGCGGAGGAGGCGACGAATCATGCCCGCCAGCAGGAAGAGAAGGAGGCCGCGGCCGCCAAGCGCGCACGGTGGCAGGTTCCGTGGTCACCGTGGCCACATGACGGGGAGGGCCAGGCCTACGCGCCTCTAGCGGCATGGCCGCAGGATCCCGAGGCGCCGAGCACACCTCCTCCGGTGGCACCACCGACGTGGTTGTACGTGCCGCCTCCCTACATCATCCTCTCCGACGACGAGGATGACTAGGAGGCCACCGTGACACCATGGGGCTCAGCCCACGCCGCCCATTTTCCCCTCCGATGGCGCCGTCACCGCCCATTCCCCACCGACGGAGCCAATAGCTAGGCCTTTTTTTTTTGTGTCACTGGCCCGTGGGACCTTCAACCCTTAATCTATGTTATATGAATTTTATTTTGTCTTTTTTTTTTCTTATTTGTTTGCTCCGTTGGGGCACTCCAACCTCAAACGGCCAAAAGTCCAAAATCTGTCCACGGTCCGTCCCAAAAAACTGAATCGGACACATTTTGGTGTCCGTTCGTGGGTCTCGAGGTCCCTTCGCAAAGGAGAGAGACGGACCGACGGAGTATGGCGAGCAGAGTAGATCACTGACCACACGATGCATAGTTGCAATGTTGCATAGACAGACAGACATCACAGTTGAGCCGAGAAGGACAGTCAACAGCACGGCGCACGGACACTCCCACGTCCCGTCTCGCTCACCGCAGGTCGGCCCCACTCGTGTCGTCCAGTCCCGCCTCCCGAGCCCAAACACACGGCGCAAAGCTAGCGCCGCACTGTGCTCTGTGCTAGTTTGACCACCACCTCCCCTCCACTGACTGGGCCATTCCTCCTCTCCTCCCGAGCACGGCGCCACCCACGAAGGCGGCCATCGTCGCCCGCCGCCACTGGCGCAGCTGGTGAGCTTCCTGCCGCCGACCGCCATGGATCCGGCATCCGAGGAGCTCGAGCGCCGCAGCCGCTACCTCAGCTCGCTCATCCGCCGCACCAAGCTCAGCGCCCTGCCCCTTCCCCCTACTCCTCCCACCGAGCCCGAGACGAAGCTGGAGCTCGAGCTCGAGCTCGAGCGGGAGCGCTCGCCCGACCGCCGTACCAAGCTCAACGCCGCGCCCGCTCCCCCTCCTTCCACCCCTCACCCGGAGCCCGAGACCAAGCTGGAGCTGAAACTCGCGGGGGCCAAGGCGGTGGTGGAGAAGAAGGAAGTGCAAGAAGAGGGGGCGGGAAGGGCAAGGACAAGGACAAGGGGAAGGAGGAGAGGAAGGTCTCGGTGCGGGTCCGGGCGGCCGACATGCCCGTGCCGCTGCAGCGGCGCGCGGTCCGGCTCGCCTACGATGCCGTCGCCGCCACGCCGCGGGTCGACGGCAAGCGCCTAGCGCTCGCGCTCAAGAAGGTACAGCATCCACCATCTAGCGCTCGCCGCTCGATAAAACATTCAGTCACTTTGCTGCTTCTTTGACAGCTACGGTGGAATGGTTCTGTACTTCTGTACTTGCGTCGAGCACATTGAGATCGTTTGTTGTTGTGGGCGTGGTACAGGACGAATGCTGTCATGCGGATGTGGTGGATATGTGTGTGATTGGAATTTAGGAACGGACTTAGATTACTGGTGAGGTGTTGTTGCTTACTTTGTTGCACGATTTGGATTTGGATGTGAGCTACACGTGCTGGTTCAGTTGCAAGTTAGTTAGACTTGCAACCAAGTTAGGAGGATTGGCTTTTGCTTGCCAGAAAATTGCACTAATCTGGCGCAAAATTTGGCTACCAAAGGATGCTTTTTACTGTAATGACGAAAATTTGGTAGGGTAATTCTTAGACACAAACCAAAAATATCTGGTATATAACGCACTGCTCAGGTGGCAGCCCAGCGATGTGTAGCCCTGGCCTTGTAATGCTGCTAGTTACCGCTCGTCTCGTGTGCAGGATACTGGGTGCGTTCATTACACTCTAGTACAAGAGATGATACGGAAGAGAAGAGGAAATCAGTGATAGGAAGCTAGTCATGAAATGCCAAATTAGAGCTAATTTAGCAAGAATGAATACATGATTGCAATGCTGTATCTATTTAACTATTTGAACAAAACATGCTGACAGAACTGATACTGCTGATATTTATCTTTCTATTTCTGCTAGAGATAAGCATTTGCTCGCAACATTGGAAAAACTACCTCAGGCCCTGATACTTGAAATGCTCAATAAATTATAGCTGTTTCTCAGTAGACTTTAAATGTTCAAACCTACGGAGTCCAGCATAAGTTAGCTAGCTATGGTAGCTGGTAATGTTCATTTTCAACCATATGTTGTATGTACTTGATCTTCCCCCATTTTCTTGGTAGAATTTCCTCTTCTTTGTATGCTGTGGGCAGTGGCACCAACCCTTCCTTTCATTTTATCTGATCCTTATTGACTTACTGTTATTTCATAAGCATTCTCCAAAATGGACCTATACATTCAACTGTGGAGCTAATTTTCTAGATACATTTTATCATAAGCATCCAGGGGGAAGGGGTCAATCTAAACTGCCATGTTCTAATCATTTATAACATATTAACATCAACTAAATGGACCATCTGAATAGTCAACAATAACATGAATGCTTGGTAAAATATGTGTATGCTTTCATCTGTGCAAGTAAGTGCTAGTGTAATTTCGCTCACTACATTAGAAACTGGCATGTGAGCATGTGAACATCACCATCCAGCTAAACTCTTGACACTCATATGTATGGATGTGCCATGAAATAGTCTTATATGTTTACCTGCACCATTTTGTGCAGCACTATTTTGGTAGGTTAATATCGGTTTCATTTACTTGCAGGAATTTGACACGTCATATGGCCCTGCTTGGCACTGCATTGTTGGGACGAGCTTTGGCTCCTACGTCACTTACTCATTGGGAGGTTTTTTATACTTCTCTGTCGACAAGGTCCACATTCTTCTCTTCAGAACTGCTGTTGAGCCATTAGGCCATCTACGGTGAGACCTCAAATCAGTTTATTAGGTAGTCTAGATGCTCTGTAGTCCGTATTGGAACATCTAACATGCAGAAGGTTGAGGAGGGTAGGATGATCTCCATGAAAATATGTAGAACCGATCTGCTGTAACTTGCATGTATTATGCGCTCATCTGCCATGTAAACCCTAGCACTTGTTAACTTTCAAGGCTGTACTCAGTTTGGCAGTTCTTCACCTCATTATGAGGCAGCATAATTGAAACCTTAGCTGCCAGTGATCGAGGCCTAAATTTGCAAAGCCTTTCTGCAGGGCTTCCATGGTTGTCTACTGAATGCCTACGGTTCGATCTTTTGCCTAAACGGTTTTCAAGATTTTAATGTCTGCACGCTTCAAACTAAAATACAGTGTCCTGAAGAAGCGATTGAAACCACTTTTACATCTAGCCAAATATAGTGGATGCATGCAGCATGCAACCGGTGGAAGATATGTGGTGTTCGTCATACTTCATTTGGTTCAGTCGAATTCTCATACACATGATTCCAATCAGAGCTTCACATCTAAACCAACAAAGAAATGAGTAAAAGTTCTACATTTTTCCAGTCCATAAAAATGAAACAGTTCTACATGTATCTGAATAAACACGCATGGTAGCAAAGCAAGTCACTGATGAAATTCCAAAATACTGTTGTCGGCACTGCTCTTTTCGATCAGCAGCTACGCAGTGCATCTTTCTAACACTAGGAACTGAGAGGCTCTACTCCGGCAATGTAAAAAACAAACACACTGTATCTGTAACTGTATAAGGAGCTGAATCATCATGCAGCGAGCAGAAGAATTCTCACGGCTTTGGCGAGGAGGTCGTGCAAGAAGCCTTAATGTAGCACCGCGATCGAGACCAGTCCGCTAAACAGCACCGCCGCGATCGTGCGCCCGACGCTGCTTGCCCTGCACCGGCCGCCTCTCGACGGATCGCCAGCACGGCGCGCCGGCCGAACAGCTGGTGGCGGTGGCGGCGCCTCCACAACTGCATGCACACAACTTGGCGCGTCAAAATGGCTGACACCGTCGACGTCGAGGATCGAGGATGCGCGCGCGCGCGCGCGGCTAGATTGTATTATTGGGTGGGACTAACGTACCTGGCTCGGAGGTGCCGGTGGCGCCGGGGCGGCAGCCGACGGGTAGGCCGCAGCGCGTGGGGAGCTTGAGCGCCTGCTCCCTGGTGACGTTGAAGTCGACGAGCATCCCGGGGTCGGCGAGCAGCTGGCACATGCACGGCATCTCGGAGCCAGCGGCGCGGTTCAGAGCCGTGCAGCACGTCGGTGAGGGCCGCTTGGTCGACTTGAGGTACGCCGTGCACGGCAGCACTTCCTCCAGGCACGAGATAAGCGGGTCCGGATAATGCCTGGGGCGGGTGCGGGTGCGGGGACGGGGGCGTCCGTGTCCGCACCGACGGCGGCGGCAGGGCAAGGCGTCAAGAGGGCGAGGAGGAAGAAGAGGAACACGGCGGAGCAACGCATCGTGAGCACCGGGCGATCGATCTGCGCCGTCACGATCGATCTCAGGTTAATTTTGATGGCGCCGCCACGATCGATCGGCCAATGATCGATCGTTATGCCTCCTCCGGGCACGCGCCCGCGCGCTCCGTGCAGGGAGGTTATGTCGGGCGATGTAATGGTGGCGACTCGGCAAGTGCTCATGCAGGATCAAGTCCAGATCAGAAATGCATGCGCAAGCCGTTACGAACTCACGGCTTCTGTTAAAGCGGATACGACACTCGGAAATACTGGCGAGCATGCACAGGGGATGCACATGAAGAAGGGTAGGATTGCAGTTGTGCTTCGGGAAACAAGTTTGAAAGCCATCTCTCTTTTTTTTAGAGAGAGTTACATTTAGACGGAAGGAAGGAAGACTCGAAATGAGCCCGGTTTTTAACTTAACTGAACATCAACCGGCCAACATTTACGTGATAGCAAACAACATTAAAAAAACTCACAGTACCAGCTAGCAATACAAGCACTCAAATGTGAACAGCTAAACACATAGGGAATTGAGCACAGTGGCAACAAAGGTCCATGGTACCATGGTGTGGTGCGAGTGTTTTTCCGGTCGAAACCTCAACGCTCTAGCGCCAGCGGCGATGCCTGCGGGGGTGGTAACCTTACGGGGGACATTGTTGTGGTTACCTTTCCCGCATCAGAGCACCGGGTGAAAACACTTAACGGTTTTGGACTCGACAACTGTGGCGTACTACATTGTCACCCTCTTGAGCCAAACCTCTTAGGTCCTCTTTGATTCAAAGGATTTGCATAGGAAAATTGTAGGATTCAAATCCTTTGTAAATTCCTATGTTGGTCATTTGATTCATCGGAGAATATCCGATATGAATTTTTCCTAAGGAATCTTTTGCACTAGGTTTCATAGGAAATCTAACATCCACTCAAACCTCTTTTTTAGAATCATTTACTTTTCTTGTGATGGAATCAAACAAGTTTTTATGCATATCAAATCTTGTGGATTGAAATGGGCATGACATTACAATCCTACGGTTTTCATATTCCTGCGTTTTTAGAATCCTACTTTTCCTGTGATGGAATCCTTTGCAAATTATCAAAATAGAGAACTTCCCATGATAATCGAGAGAAAAGAATATATACATCACAGAGACACAGACACCACGTGATATTCAGGACAACACGTTGGTTTCAGATGATATTCATGAATCATGACCATAAACAGATCGTGAAGGGTAGTGCTTAGGAAGACAATGATATCCTCTATCGACTCACATAGCATCTCACTGTCATCAGCCTCGCCAAATGGGTGGTCCAGAAGGTTGGAACTTTGGCGACGATTCATCTGGAATGGTGATACTGTACTGATCATGTTGCACAAGGGGTCTCTGCATCCCGAACCTATACTTGTTTGGTATGGGTCGTCGATAGTCGTGGTTCCATTAAGCTTGATCAAACAATAGTACGTCTAGAGACCACCACTCCATAGCAAAGGCCTTCAATCCAGGCAGACATAACCAAATAATGATACCAGGCCACATGAGGAAATCAGCAGATCGTCATGTCTCCGATCCGGCCACAAAACCAAATACAGAAAAAAATGGGGTGTAAGATCATCTCACACAATAAAGGCCTCTTTGATTCAAAGGATTTTTACAAAAATAAATACAGGATTGGCATCCTTAGAAAAAAGATCTATGTGTCGTTTTAGATTGGATGCTATAGGATTTATCCCACAATATCTTCATACATTTCATAGGAAGATTTCATCAACTCAAACCTCTTGGAAAAATCCTCTGTTTTTTTCCTTTGGAGCAATCAAAGAAAACTTCAGTGCAAACAAAATCTTTTAGGATTGGAATGCCGCATTTTCCCCTATATTTTTAGAATCATGTGAATAAAGAAGACCTAATGAATGCATTATAAGTAAAACTCTGGTCACCTGGATTTGGGCATCAGAGGGTGAAGGGTGAACTTATCTTAACTCTACTAAAAATTTGACCAATATTAGCAACAAAATTTAACTAGAGCAGGCAAGCTGGCATGTACACGCTTTTCTAATCAAAAGATAGAAGAGCACCGACATACGAACGAAATTTAGCAGTCATCCAAACAAAAGACCACATGAAGACACCCATCACCATTCACCCATCCGAAATGAAGAAACATAGATGAATACAAAGACAACGGCTCACAAACAAGAACAGAAAATTCTAAAAGCAAAGTAGCGCAAGGTTCAAAGAGACTCCCCAACTAGCATAGCCCGGTAACCAACCTGCCAAGCAGCTAGGCAGCTACATTGCTACAAGCCTCCCTATCACACCACAAATAGAGCCTCCAAACCACAAGAACACTACAATCTATACTGAAGAAAATACAAACCCAGAGCACATTGAAGTGTCACTGGAAAGGCATAACACTATAATTCAAGTCTCCAGGCACATAGATCATGTTTACTGTCCATCGATAGATTCGCCCTTAGGAGCATCCTTGATTTCTTCAGCAGCATCCTCCTGCAGCCAAGCACATGAAATTTACATATTTAGAATGGCCAGAGAACATAGGATGGAAGTGAAAATGCTTGGGACAAAGGAAATACCGAGATGTCAGAAGTCCACAGTGTCAGGTTATCACGCAGCAGCTGCATGATCAAGGTGCTGTCCTTGTAGGATTCCTCGCTCAGAGTGTCCAGTTCTGAGATGGCCTCATCAAAAGCCTGACATAAGCAACACAGAGTAAGGCTATAGTGTAGTCGTACTATGTTTGAAAAGATTAACAGGGGTAGTGAGGCTTCAAAACTATTAGGTCGTTTGGCACCCATCATTTTCATGGAATTCATTTCAGATTCCATACTCAAACATGTTTGGCTGTCATGGAATTGGAATGTCATTTCAATTGGAATTCCAAAGAATGCCTATGCTATGTTAAGTCAATTCATGTCCCTAATGTTGTCATTTCTCTGGAATTCATTTCATTTTGCCTATGCTATGTTAAGTCAATTCATGTCCCTAATGTTGTCATTTCTCTGGAATTCATTTCATTTCATTTTAGCCAAATGAAATGAAATGAGGGAGCCAAACGAGCCCTAAGACATGAGAAAATAGACAGCACAAAATGGAACAAAAAGATTTATCTCTGCCATTACATGAATAGCAAGATACGGCTATAAAATTGATTAAGTCGGATGAAAAGCAAGCGGATGACTTCCATCCTCAGAACATGGGAAATGATATAGAAAAGGTAAATGTGTACTGTACAAGTGAAATGAATTTGATCTCCTATGGTTTTGATCCAATGGATGGAAATTGGACAGTGGTAGATGCACTTCCATTGAATGCAGACTACCATATCAAGACATGCTAAGTTGCTAACTTGCAAGTGTTTCTACCACGTCACGAATCTGGTCTAAGGTGTTGCTCTAAATTAACCTCTAAATTGATTAAAATGGCCATTGAGAAATCGATATTTGTTGTTTATTTCAATTCATATTTTATCTGAACTTAATGGAGGATAACATGTCTGGAAAATGTGATTAACTAATTCTGTTTATTGGCTTTGAGAAGCCAACATCTGTAATTTATTTATCATCATATCTTATGACCTATTTACACTCTGTGGAACAATCATTATTCATTTTTCTGTCTTTCAGGTTCAACCAAGATACGATAGGACTTGTCACTGATGCCTTGTGAGCTTACACTAGTTATTCAGTTGTTGATATTTGATCCCATTTTTCAAGTTGAAATATTACATAAAAGATGTATTGACTTCGAAATTCGAATATTCTCAAATCCACATGGTCTATTCAGTTCAGAAGTAATGATAGTCATAGACCAGCAAAACCAGTTATTGCAGAAGACAAACCTGCTTGGCGAGGTTGCAAGCACGGTCAGGAGAGTTGAGAATCTCATAATAAAACACTGAGAAGTTGAGTGCCAGCCCAAGCCTGATAGGATGAGTTGGGGGCAGCTCTGCCAGTGCAATATCCTGAAAGATTTAATATAAACTCAACTGAGCAAACTTCATCACCGGTGATAAAACTGAATAAAACACACATGAACAGATTCCCTGCAAGGGAAATTCATTGTTAGATAAGTGAAATCCAGGGCAAGCAAATCACCTGGGCAGCTTTGTATGCCATCATTGTGTTCTCAGCGGCATCCTTCCTCTCAGCTCCACTCTTGAACTCCGCAAGGTACCTATTAAATATATATATTCAGTTAAGTAATTCCATGAAAGGCAACATGCAGGAATTAATGCTGGTCATTACTGCAATACCTGTAGTAATCACCCTTCATCTTGAGGTAGAAGACCTTGGACTCTGGGGCGGTAGATGAGGGGACAAGGTGGGAATCAAGAAGCTTGAGGATACCATCACAGATCTTAGTGAGCTCAGTCTCGATCTTTCCACGATAGTCCTTGATGAGCGTGACACGGTCCTCATTGCCACGACTCTCTTCCTTCTGCTCGATGGAGGAAATGATGCGCCATGAGGCACGACGGGCACCAATAACATTCTTGTAAGCAACTGATAGAAGGTTGCGCTCCTCGACAGTGAGCTCCTCAGAGTCAACTGTCTTTGCCACCTTCTCCATGAACTCAACCATCTCTTCGTATCTCTCAGCCTGCTCTGCAAGCTTAGCCATGTACACATTCTCCTCACGAGAAAGCTCAGCAGGCTGCGACATCTTCACTTTCTCTGGCTTCTACTAGTCACTGATGGTCAAATCTGGTGTATTGTGAGAAATTCAGTGAGCTAAATATTGGATAACATCTCATTAAGACAACCACAAACAAGCATGAATCTAGGTATTGTTGCCCAAGTACAATAGCATTAAAGCAATATACTCCGTACCGTGACAATGTAATCACAAGATTTCACATTTTCAGTTCCAATCATTAAACCCGGAAATTTAGAGAAGAATCCAAACCAACTCAAGCTACATATCATGTATTGTCAAATAGAAACGAAGCAGTTAAGGGGAAAAGTACCCAGGCACCCAGCTAACCATCGCCCTTACTCCCTTCGAAAATTAAAGCTTACATTGTTTGTTCTAGCGTCACAAGCTTCAATATTATGAATACACCTCTTCATACCGTAAAAAAGACAGCATTTACGGAACTAGATTTCATTTCTTTTCATTTACAACCACAATATTTCCTCCAGAACACAATCACAGAACTTATGAAGACATGGATATAACTACAACCAAATAAAGATCAAGCCATAAAGCAACTAGCACAGAACAATAGGGAACATCAAAATATCAAAATTTGAGCGAAGATTAAACTACGATTAACAGAAGTATTCAATACCTCAAGTCATTCCTCATATTGCACCAAGCTTAATCCAGAAAGATCCATTGCCTTTATGCGGCGGTGAAAAAGGGCATTCAAGCCAAACAGTGGTACTCATCTGAGAGTTCTCTCTAGCGCATGGTCTAACTTGGGAAATGTCATAGTTCCATGGCAGACCGTGCATACTGCTCTTGACTTATCAAGGCATGCTTGCTGGAAACAAGTATATCAGAAGCCAGGACTGACTGAATTGGGGTCATTTCTCCACTAAGAGATTCCATGTGCTATGGCACCTCATTTGTCCCACGTGACACAACTAAACCACCACCCATCAGAATCCATACACCTATCCACATTCCCATAAATCCAAGTGACACTATCGTCTATCACTAACAAGTATACTAGACCACCATAATTCAATCATCTGAAACCTTGCACTTCAACTACATCTCTGCCATGTCTCTTATCATCCTCCCCACGATATTTTTCTATATCTCCTCCACTCTCTAGTATCTCCAGTCAGCCATGAAGACATCTAAAACTGCATGCCACACTCACAGCGACAGACAGCAATGCTGCTGGAGGTTTTTTTTTTTTTTGCGAGGGAGATAAGCTTGTTAGGCAAACCAGATCACCCGCACTGCCCACCTCCACTCTTATCGCTGTCACCGCCCTTGTCTTTCTTAGGAAAAGGATGATTAGGCATGTTCTGAAAGAAGCCAATCGAGAAGAGAGACAGCGAGAGCTGAACCTGGTCCCTGCCCAACCTCACAGGTAACTGCCGCCTCCCCTGTCCGGGCGCCCCAGCACCACGCTGCTGGAGCGGGCGGATGTACACGGCGTGCAGACGGCGGAAGCCACCAAGCGAGAGCACGACCGCACGGAGCTGCCGCTCAGAGAAGCCAAGGCTCGCCCACTCCCGCACGCACGCGGCCTCCCACAGCCGCTCGTCCTCCGCCAGCTGCCGCCACCCCTGGCTCACGCACGCCGCAGCGGCCAGCGTCCGTGCCTCCGCCCGCATCAGCACCTCGAATAGGACGTCCTCCCCGAGATCCGGCACCCTCGGTGGCTCACCGACCCCTGTCGCATCCGTAGTCGGCGGCTGCTGCTGCTGTGGTGGAGGCTGGGAAGAGGAGGACGCCTCGGAGTGGCTTGAGCTTGCGGGCGGCTCCGTGCGCTGCTTCTTGGCTGGCTCGTTGGAGCTGCCACCGCCAGCAGCAGGAGGAACCCAGGGATCATCACGACCCGAGGACTTCATGGCGGAGGAATCTAGCCTTGGTCAGCAGGAGCTGCTGCTGCCTGCGCGAGCGAACGGTCGATCACCTGTAGACACGACAGCTTTATCTATCTCACACCGGAATCATCGCACGCAAATCAACTCAAAACGCCCCAAAATTCTACACTAGAAATCAGCACAGATTCGCCCGATTTAGCTCGCTCGCTCAAACCCAACACAAAACTCCCGGAACACACACCAGAGATCTGACCGAATCGAGCTACCAGCGGACCAAAATTAGGCTCGGAGCAATTCGAGAGGAATCCGTGAGAGGCAGTGGTTTACCTGCGCTCCGGCGGCGGCGGCTACGCGCTTCCCGTGCTCTCGTGCTCGAATCGAGTGACGGGAAATGTTTCCGCTGCTGCTGTTCTTCCTTTTCGCAGCCGAGGCGCTCCAGCTCTATAAAGAAGGGTGGATGACGTAGCAGCCGCCGACGCCGGATGCCCTCCGTCCAGTCGAACGTCGACACGTGGCGCGCGTGTTCCTGTCTGCTGCGTGGCCCCACGAGCAGCAATGCCTCAGACATGCATGATGGGGTGTGCTTACAGGTGGACCCGACTCTGTGGTGAGCCCACCGGTCAGGGTGGGAGCGGCGGTAGGAGCACTACGCATGGACAGTGGAGGGATGATGATGCCCTGGTGTTGGCCTCGTCACTCGTGGAGTGTCGGCTGCACTGTGCTGTCGAGAAAAACTGAAATGATGTGGCCGGCCGGCGAGACACGGGCGCCAGGTCGCGGTGCAGCCATCGCCGCCGCCGCCTAGGGATGCAACAGAACTCTCTGCGAACTTCCATTTAAAAAAAATGAGACCAGCCCGGACTAGTCCTTGGCGGTTTTGTATTAAGCTTTCAGCGCACACAGAAGTGCAACGGTGCGTACGCGCCCACGAGTGAGTACCGGGACTCGAACTCGAGCGGGGGGCATCACAGGTATCATCACCCTGGTAGCCATCCGGGCTAGGCCTCGGTTCACCGAACTTCCATTTTGATTTGTCGCCGCACTTTTGATCGTTGAGTCGCATGTGAGGATGAAGGCAAACAACATACAAGCCTCTCAATAGTTCCCTTGGTATACCGATCAAACAACGATCAAACAACTATAAGAGCATCTCCAACCGGCGCCGTAAACCGCGGCGTGCTAAAACTGGTTTGTAGCGCCGAAATAGCGGTTTACCGCGTCGTCATGGCGGACTGCTTTTTGGGACGTGCTATTTTTTAGCGTGCGGGGTAGCAGCTTTTTGGGACACGCTAAAATAGCGCGCCCCAAACACGTTTTGTTGTATTTGTAAACGAAAAGAAGATCAAAAAAAGGATTGGAAATAAATTTTTATTACGACATAGAACAGACGCCTTCGTTGACTGAAAACTTCACTAAACAACTAAGCTAAGCTCACTAAACTAACTAAGCTACTCGTCGAAGTCGGAGTCGAAATCGGAGTCGTCAGAGGTGTCGGAGATCTCGCTAAACATATGCTCCCACATGGGGTCTTCCTCGGCCCAGGTGGTGTTGTCGATCTGCGCCTCCGCCTCGGCCTTGCCCGCCCGCCTCTCGGCCTGGAGCTGCGCCCGCTCCGCCGCGCGCGTCGCCCAGAACTCCTCCTCGGCGGCGTGTCGGGGATGTAATCCCCGGTACCCCAAAGTCATGTGATTGTTGTGCTAGTAAGAGAGATAAAAACAGGGGATAAGTGAGCAAAGAATAAAGAAAAGGCAGGAAAAGGTGGCCTGGGCCAATTTCGGTACTGCCCAGGCCGGAATTCCCTTCTTTGGGCCGACATACCGATGTTGGGCCGAGATTCCTTTTTACCTCGGGTGGAGCCGAGGTCTCCCTGGCTCGATCAGGCCGGTATCCCCCGGATGGGCCGACATTGGCTTGTCTCGGTTTGGACCGGGATAGCCGAGGCAGCCTGGATGGCCCGCTGGGCCGACATCCCAGCACCAGGCTGGACCGAGCTCCCTTCATCGGCTGGACCAAGCTCATCTCCCAGGACGGGCCGGATTCACCAGGGCAGACCGAGTTGAATACTTCTTGGCTGGACCGAGTTGCCTGCATCTCGGCTGGGCCGAGTTAAACGTACCTCGGACTGGTCAAAGTCCCAGCCTCGGCCGAAGTCCCAGCCTCGGTCGATCCAGCACCGACGTCTCCTGACCGAGGTTTCGTTACCTCGGATGGACCAATTTCCCCAGTCCCGGCTGGACCGAGGTATCTGTACCTCGGCTGGACCTGGATATCTACACCTCGGTCGTCACCCGAGGATATTGCTACCCCGACATATCCACCGACTCTACCTTGACCGGATCATCATCAACCTACTCTACTTCGACCGAGACATCCCCAACCGAGTCATTCCAGATGTTACCTCGTCAAGTATAAGATTCCTCTGCCACCTACCGGAGATACCGGGTACAAGTGCTAGAAGACAAAGGAAAGGACTGACGGGATGTGCCAGGCCCATCCCGTCGGAGTCAACTCAGCTACAGTGTGACGAGACCTAAGTAGTCACATCGGTGAACAGTGCATGATGTCTCCTTGTCCCCTCCTTGTCCCCTGGGCTCCCCTTTATAAGGAGCACCAGGGGGAGTGCTCAAAGGGACGACGCGCGGGTGCGCGCAGGGCCGGTGGACTCTTTTCTCCCCGTAACCCTCTTCTTCTTCCTTGAGTCTTTCTCCATGGATGAGATATACAGCTCGAGGAGCATTTGTACCCACCACATATGAGATGAGAATACACCAAAGTAGGATAGATGCTGCAGTAGGGGTTTTACCTCCTCACGAGGGCCCCGAAGCAGGGTAGATCTTTGTGTTTGCAGTGTTCTTCGTGCGCGACTCCATTGCGTAATCCCTCCCCGAATCCTCAAGCGTCCGTTCGGCCCCAGACTAAGCCATCCCCATGGCATCTGCGTGATTCCCACCACGACAGTTGGCGCCCACCGTGGGGCTGATAGTGGCGCTTGCTGGGCTAATTTTGGACGGGACCTTCTTCACCGACTCGGGGACTCGACATCGCCATTGTCCCCCGCGCTCTAGCTAGCGCGGCCTTCTCCAACAGATATCATCGGCAGATCCCGGATGAGAAAAGTGACTCGGGAACTCGACGTCGGCATCGTTCCTGGCTCGGCAAAGGCTCAACCCAGCTGCAGCAGGTCAAGACCGGGGTAACTTGGCCAGTCTAGGCCGGAGTTAGCTTCTGCTCATATGCGTGGCCGCGGCCTCGGTTGGGCCGGTGAGCTGAAGTCTCGGGTAGGGCAGCGCCGATATATACCGAGACATATCAAGAGGCTCAAACCAGTGTCAGCTAGTCAAAACCGGATGTCTCGGTCAAATCCGAGTTATCTGGGCCAAATTCGGGTTGCACTCAGCCCAAACCGAGATACAGTCCAAGCCTCATCTCGGATATCCCCAGCTACCTCTGCTCCGATGACCCTCGTGCCGGCCGGTGTCGCCCCGGCCGCGACATCCTCGGCCTTCGCCCCGGCAGGCTCCGCCCCGGTTGCGGCCTCCTCGGCTTCGTCTCAGCTGGCAGCACCCGCGCGTCCCCAGCGGCCTCTCCAAGCTCGTCTCCGCCTCGGCTGCACCCAGCTGCGCCTGGTCCTCCCCGAATCTGGCCGCGGCCCCTTCGACCTCCTCCGACCGCGTCCCGTGCCGGCTCCGTCCTCACCTTCGCGTCCTGCCTGCGCTCTGCCCGACCTCGCCTAAGCCCTGCCTTGACCGCATCCGCCTGGCCCGCGCCCCTCCGCGTCGGCGTCGCGGTTGCCCAGCTCCCCGACCTCGGTCGGCTAGCCGCGCTTGGCATGCGCCTTCCGGCTCGCCGTCGCCCGACAGCCCGGTTGCCCGGTCTCCCCGAGCTCGCCTCGGCCAACTCTGCCACCGATTCGCCCGTGCCGGTCCCATCTCCCCGGCTCCTCGCGCTGCATCTGAGGCCAGCACCGGCGTCGGCAGCTCGCGCCCAGGCTGGCCGCGTCCTCATCTTGGCCGTGCCTGGCCCACGCCCAAGATCCCCAACTCCGGCGCCCCGTCGTTGACCCGCGCGTGAGACCAACTCTCGAGTTGTAGTGATGCCGGTTCGTCCGGATTGAGAATACTTCGGCACACTCCGAGGTAATGTAAACTCGGTCCAGCCGAGGCATCGGCCACACTTCGGCAAGGGGAGTTGGTCAAACTCGCTGGGGCTGGTCAAACCAGCGTGAGAATCGATCAAACCGACATGAGATTTGGGCAATCCGACATAAGCTTGTCGAAGCCGAGATAACCTTGTAAAAATCCGAGATGAGGTGGGAATCAGACATATGCTGGTCAAATTCGACATGCAGGTGGTTCACGCCAAGATATTGGTCGTTCAGGCCGACATGTCGGTGAACAGGCGGGCATAAGTGTCTTCCTCGACTGCTCGAAAAAATTTATCAAGTAAGTATCGGTTAAATATCCGCATCGCGCTTATAGTTAATCTCAAAAGTAGCTCGGGGACTGCCCTTTGTACCTTGCTTTGTTGTTTTCCCCGGGAGCAAGATGTCTTGACCCGGGGACTACCTAGCCAGTCAAGTTTAGTCTCTCCTAGATAAGAAAAGTAACTCGGGGACTCGATGGAGACTGAGTCTACATCTTTGTGCACAGTGCTTGCTACTAGATTTACTCTCCGACATATGCTATAGTTTTTTTGCCTCTGTTAGTAGAATTGTTATTCCCGTCGATTATTCTTTGTGTATATATGCTTGAGCTAGCATTGAAAGGTGGAATCGGTTTTGTCAATGGAATATCCATTACCGAGACATGGTCAACTCGGATTCATCTTGGATTCATTATGGTGTCAGAGGCAAATCATATATGATCTTTGGTATCGGCTTGCCGAGTTATGAATGGCATATCCCAGATCACCGTTTATGACAGTTTGACACAGTATCACGGTATCACCCTCAATCTCCAGATCACCGTTTATGTCAGTTTGCCAAACTATCATGGTATCCTGCAATATCTCCAGATCACCGTTTATGTCGGTTCGCCAGTGTATCATGACAATGTCCGTATTCACCAGGTCGTCGTTTATTTCGGTCTGCCAACGTATCATGGCATCGTTTACTATCCCCAATCATCATTTAAGTTAGTTTGCCAATGGCAACCTTTGAGATATGTCTATGCAGGGTATATGTCGGTCCAGCGGTGGCTGGAGACATCCATGTCGGTAAACGCCCAGAGTGGCTAAAACCGGCATTCGAGGTATGCTTATGTCAAACCAGCAGTGGCTGGAGACATCTATGTCGGTAAGAGCCCAGAGTGGCTAAAACCGACATATGAGATATGCCCAGAGTGGCCGAGGTATCGAGACATGTGTGATATGCCCAGAGTGGCCGAGGTACCGAGACATGTGTGATATGCCCAGAGTGGCCGAGGTACCGAGACATGTGTGATATGCCCAGAGAGGCCGAGGTACCGAGACATATGTGATATGCCTAGTGAGGCAGAGGTACCGAGACATATGAAATATGTCCGTCCAGACATATGCTCCAAGACATATGCCTAGAGTGGCTGAAAACCGACATATAATGATGCCCATGCTGGCAGGAGGTTGTATATATGGAGGTTTTTGGTATGGTTATTTAATTTTGTAAGTCTGCGCGTGACTCTGCGAGTCCCCCGCAGCCTCGGGGACTAATGTCGGGGATGTAATCCCCGGTACCCCAAAGTCATGTGATTGTTGTGCTAGTAAGAGAGATAAAAACATGGGATAAGTGAGCAAAGAATAAAGAAAAGGCAAGAAAAGGTGGCCTGGGCCAATTTCGGTACTGCCCAGGCCGGAATTCCCTTCTTTGGGCCGACATACCGATGTTGGGCCGAGATTCCTTCTTACCTCGGGTGGAGCCGAGGTCTCCCTGGCTCGATCGGGCCGGTATCCCCGGATGGGCCGACATTAGCTTGTCTCGGTTTGGACCGGGATAGCCGAGGCAGCCTGGATGGCCCGCTGGGCCGACATCCCAGCACCAGGCTGGACCGAGCTCCCTTCATCGGCTGGACCAAGCTCATCTCCTAGGACGGGCCGGATTCACCAGGGCAGACCGAGTTGAATACTTCTTGGCTGGACCGAGTTGCCTGCATCTCGGCTGGGCCGAGTTAAACGTACCTCGGACTGGTCGAAGTCCTAGCCTCGGTCGATCTAGCACCGACGTCTCCTGACCGAGGTTTCGTTACCTCGGATGGACCAATTTCCCCAGTCCCGGCTGGACCGAGGTATCTGTACCTCGGCTGGACCTGGATATCTACACCTCGGTCATCACCCGAGGATATTGCTACCCCGACATATCCACCGACTCTACCTTGACCGGATCATCATCAACCGACTCTACTTCGACCGAGACATCCCCAACCGAGTCATTCCAGATGTTACCTCGTCAAGTACAAGATTCCTCTGCCACCTACCGGAGATACCAGAGACAAGTGCTAGAAGACAAAGGAAAGGACTGACGGGACGTGCCAGGCCCATCCCGTCGGAGTCAACTCAGCTACAGTGTGACGAGACCCCAGTAGTCACATCGGTGAACAGTGCATGATATCTCCGTGTCCCCTCGGCTCCCCTTTATAAGGAGCACCAGGGGGTGCTCAAAGGGACGACGCGCGGGTGCGCGCAGGGCCGGTGGACTCTTTTCTCCCCGTAGCCCTCTTCTTCTTCCTTGAGTCTTTCTCCATGGATGAGATATACAGCTCGAGGAGCATTTGTACCCACCACATATGAGATGAGAATACACCAAAATAGGATAGATGCTGCAGTAGGGGTTTTACCTTCTCACGAGGGCCCCGAAGCAGGGTAGATCCTTGTGTTTGCAGTGTTCTTCGTGCGCGACTCCATCGCGTAATCCCTCCCCGAATCCTCAAGCGTCCGTTCGGCCCCAGACTAAGCCATCCCCATGGCATCTACGTGATTCCCACCACGACACGACGGCTTCTTTCGGGTGGCGCCCGCGCCAATTCGCCACCGCCCGCTCATCTCTGTCCGCGACGAGGAGGCGGGCCTAGGTCCGGCGGTGGGCGCTCCACTCTTCGGCGGTGACGAGGCGCGGTGGCGGCGCCAGGTCCTGCGCCTGCTGGACGTTGCGTGTGTCGCTGAAATTCATCTTGCGCCGGGGCCGGCCGAGGCGCCACGCCGCCGCGTCGTAGGCGCGGGCGGCCTCGTGCGCCGTCTCGAATGTCCCGAGGGAGATCCGGGCGGATCTCCGCGTAAAATACGCCGCTCGGCCACGCGCGAACGCCGCGGTAGCCGGAGGAGCTCCTATGGCGCGGTGGCATGGTGGCGGCGGCGCGGTAGCTCGGCGGGCGGCGGCGGGAGCGGTGGGGAATTTCAGTGCTCGCGCGGGATAGGAGAGGAAGCGGTTGCGGTGGCGCGTGGCTGCCCAGCGCGCTGGACGCGGGGCGCGATTTTCCCCCGCCCGCGCGGCAAAATGCCGGTAATTGGCGTGCGCGGGTTATTTCGGGCGGCTGTTGGAGATGCTCTTAGAGCATCTCCGCTCTCCCCCAAGCCCCCACAAAGGACTATGGGGCGCCCAGGCAAAAAAACGGCTTCTACTCGCGCGCCCCATACGCCGATTTCGTCCGGGGCGGCCCGTTATTTCGTCCGGCGCTACCAGCCCAACCCCACGCCATGGGGCAGCTTCAGTAGCGCCAGACAAAACGGCACGCGCGCGGGCCCGCACTGTCAGTGGCAGAACAATATCTAACTAATTCGTCCCGTCCCCCCGCAGTTCGTTTGCCTGCCTCCCATCACCGCCATCTGGGTCGCCGCTCCCACCGGTGGCGAAGCTCGCCGTACTCAGAAAACGCCCCATGCCCAACCCTCCTCCGTCCTCCTTCACTCCCGCTGCTCCGGAGCTCGTCGCTGTGCTGGAAAAGCCTTTAGTGACCTCGCGTGCCTACATTGCGCCGAAGGTGTTCGACCGATTGACTGGTAGGCGACATTTTTTCTGATTTTTTGTCGGCACCGGCGACAGTTCGTTGATTGCGTTGTACTTTCATTCCAGCGGATGGACATCAACGATGAGTTGATGGCGCAGATGATCATGGAAGAGGAAGCCGACATCGACGCCGAGGAAGAGAGCACTTGGCGATTCTTGCTTGTCTTGCCTAGATTCGAACCGAGGAGACCGCCAATGCCAAACCCAAACGAGGAGGCTCGCGACTTGGGAGGAGGAAGACCAAGCCGAGGATGAGGACGAAGGGCCATTGCATTCTCTACGCCGACTATTTTGTCGACGATCCAAGTTTGATTTAAAGGATTTTCGTCGGATATTTCGGATGAGTAGAGACTTGTTCATGATGTTGGTGCAAAGTGTGCGGGAGTATGACACTTGGTTCAAGTTGAAGAAATACGTCGTGGGCATGATTGGTTTCTCATCACTCCATAAGTGTAATGCCGCCATGAGAATGATTGCGTATGGAGCTCCTGCAGATGGTCAAGACGACTATATGCGCATTTCGTAGTCTACAGTCATCAAATCCATATACAAATTCTGTAGAGCAGTGGTGGCAGTGTTTGGTCCACACTATCTGAGAGGACCAAATGAAGAAGAAACAACTCGTATCATGGCAACAAACGAAGTAAGAGGATTTTCTGAGATGCTTGGAAGTATCTATTGTATGCATTGGAGCTGGAAGAACTGTCCATTTGCATGACAAGGGTTTTACAAAGGAGGGCACCATGGAGTTTGCAGCATGTATTGGGTTACGTGTAGCAATTTAAATTTTCCGTAACCAAACCGTCAAAATCAATTCTATAAAGATATGTTGCATCCCATAATGCTAGATCTAGATATTTACAAACACCGTTGCGGAAGATGGACCTTAAAAAAGAAGGCTGAAACACGACCAAGTTCCTTTTTTCACCGCAACACCAGCGCGATCTCTAGATCCGGACGCCGACAACGCCACCCGGTATGAAACCACTTGGGGCGAAGGCAGCAGGCATTCCCAGCTCGAGTCGAAGAAGATCCTCCGTCTGGATGAAGAAGGTGCTCGGGCTAGCAGCATCCGAGTGCGGAGAGGCCCCTTTTGCAAGGAGAAACGTCGACAAAATGAACTTCCGGAGCACCAAGTGCTCCAACATCCCTCAGCACCTCGATCCCACCCATCTCTGGACCAGTACCCTCCAGCTTGATGCCGCCCCGGCGCTAAGCAAAGGAAGGGTCAACCTCCAGATGGGTCAGGATTGCTGCGCCGCCACACTTATTGGGTAGAGATTCGCCATATCCACCCCTGCTCACCTCCCCCACCTCGAGTGCTCGTTGGCGGAGAGTAGCAGCTACCATCTAGCGCTGCGGCAGGGCATAAACGCAAGCAAAGCTACACCTACTATACACAAGGAGGTCGGCTCCCTCTCCTGGCCTAGCCCCGAATAGGGACGCCTCCGGAGCGAGAGAGGATAGATGCCGGAATCGTATGGGAGACACTTAGGGTGTGTTCGTTTGTAGAATGTGAGGGAATGGAATGGAACGGTTCTGTTCCTGGGACTGATTCTGGTGTTCGGTTGGCAGATGGAATGGAACCAAGGCGTTCCTCGAAACCGAATATTCGGCCCAGATGCGGAACGCACCCGTCCGGCCGATTCGGCCAGACGAGGTGGAACCGAGCGCTAATCTCTCGCTAACCTCTCTCTGGCTAACCTCTCGCTAACCTCGTCGCCTCGCGCCGCCGTTCCCGGACGTCCCCGACGAATCGGCGACCACCTCCAGCTCCGCCTCAGTCTCCTCTACTTCCCCGTCGAAGCACGCAAGCCAGGACGGACGGAATCGAGTATGGCGGCCTCTTCTTCTCCGCGGCCGGCGAGGGCTCCGCCGCCCGATTCACCGCCACCTGACCTTCTCCGGCCTCCCCGACCAACTCATCGCGTTCGTCGTGAGCTTCCGGTGCTCCCGCACGTCTTTCCCCTCTCCCTTCACCTCTGTAGCGCCGCCCCGCCATTCTCTGACGAGCGCCGCCGCGCGGATGGTCGCCGGTGTCGTGCCGGTGGCCATTTGGTCACGCCGCCGCCTCTAGCAGGTGCGCCAGGGTGAGGCGCATCACGCCCGCATCCACCTCGGGACGCGCGCGTGCTGGTTTCGCCGGAATCGAGCTCCCGGTGAACTGCAGTGCTTGCATGACGTCATGCTGGCGTCATCGCGTGCCTAGCTGTCAGCCTCTGGTTAATACTGGATTCATCCCATTCCATTTTCACCCCGTTCCAAAAAAGAACACAGGGATGGAATGGTTCCGTGACAATTTTGTGTCCAAACCGAACACACGGATGGAATGGTTCCGTGACAGTAGAATGGAATGGTTCCATTCCATTCCCTCACATTCTACAAACGAACACACCCTTAGAGGGGGCAAAGGAAGAGAGAAAAAGAGATGAGAGAAATCGCTCATCTGTTTTTTTTTGTTGCGAATTTTCGCTCATCTGGTCAACTCATGTAGTTGTAGTGAAGACAAGTGCTGGGTTCATCAAAACCCACACCGAAACACTTCGACAATACCGTCGCCTCGGCTCGCACCCATCGCCGACCTCCGCTGGATCCAGCTATTCTCTTTCTAGAAGTCGAAGCCAAACCACGTCTCCAGACAAGCTGCCAACGAGCGCCTCCTTTCGAACCGAACGCCGGTCCCGCTCCGCCCCCAAAATTCCCCAGCCTTCCCCTTCCGATTCGTCGCGACGCAGACGCAGACCAAACCCAAACCCCCGCCGCCTCCGGACGAACCCCACAGTAGTTCCCCGGAAGAAATCAATCCCCTCGTCGACGAACGTCTCCATCATTTCAGTCCAGCAGGTCGTCGCCGCGCCGCGCCTCCTCGATGACCCAAAACGGTTACTCTAGCGCTGTCAGAGCAGTTACTCACTCCACTCCTCCTCGCTAATCAATCGCCGATACTAATCTCCCTCTCCCACTCCAAATCCCCACAATCCCGTCGCTGTCTCCCTCCGCGCGGATCGCCGATCGCCGCCATGTCGTCTTCCTCCTCCTCCTCCTCCCCCTCCTGCGAGCAGAGCGGGAACCCTAGCCCCCACCCGGCGGCGGCACCGGCGGGGGTCCGGTCCGGTACGGGCCCGGCGGCGCCGTGGCCCAGGCGGCGCTGCCGCGACGTCTTCTGGCTGGTGGTCTTCCTCCTGCACCTGCTCGTCTTCGGCGGCACGCTCGCGCTCGCCGGCCTCAACCGCTTCCGCGTCGCCGACCGCTTCAACATCGAGCCCTTCACCAACCACACCGCCGCCGCCCCGCCGTCCGCCGGCGCGCCGCAGCCCGCGCCGCTCGGGCCGGAGGTCAAAGTGTCCGACCGCAAGGCGCCGGCGCGCGAGCTGACGGAGACGTACTGGAAGTACTACGGCGCTGCGGGGGGCGTGGGGACGGTGCTCGCCTGGGCCTGGCTGGCGGCGGCGGCCAGGAAGAGGGACGGGGGCAGGGTCGTCATGCGGGCCGCGGTGCACTGCCTCACCGCCTACCTCGCCGTCGTCAGCGCCCTCTGCTTCTGGGGGAACCACTTCTTCTGGGGCGTCGCGCTCGCCGTCGGCGCCGCGCTGCACTTCCTCTACGTCATGTCAGTCATTGATAGGTATATATAGCTGCATTCTGGAATTGGTCTTCACAATTTCATACACTCAACTTGGACTCTAGCTAGTGGGTGAGGATGTCACATCGACATTGAAAAAGACAAGTAATTTTCTGCACAACTCAAGAATTCATGCACCCTTTCAAACAGTTGGGCCTTGTCCTCCGACAGTTTGTATGCCTCCACTCCAGTGTGTGCACGCCAAGTCCCCTTTCAACATGCTACTGAGTTTTACTTTCACAGTGTAAATAATATCAGAGTGAGATGAAGACACAAAGCTGGCACCGACTGTCTGAAAAAGGTGGCTAGATGAATAATAAGTTTTCTGCACTAGTTTATCTGTATCTAACCACTTCACTGTTCACTCAAAATTTTATGTTATTCAGGAGAGGTGGACGATATATTTCAACACTCCCACTCACGCCTAGGCTCCTCCTGGCCTTATATGTGGTATCAATGTAGGCTGCAACTATTTTAGGTTCATTGGCCGGGTCTTCAACTTGACACCACTTGGCTTTGGTACCATAACTGTAATTCGTCCAAAAGCTTTTAGGTTCACTGTAAAAATGCTAGAATTAATTGTTCAAATTTTAGTCTGAGAACATAGTGTCCTGTAATTGGCTGATGGTTTCGTATCTATGGACTATGATGTTGTTATTTGTATTATCAGAAACTGGCTTTGCTCCTCAAACCAGCATCAAACTGGATGCTTATTTCTATTTGTAGTCCGTAACTTGACCCATTGATTTTTGTGCAATTTACAGTCAATTTTGTGTGTGTGTAATTATCTTGCATCACCACCCTGTACTGTCAACAACAACAACAACAAAGCCTTTTTCCCAAACAAGTTGGGGTAGGCTATCACCACCCTGTACTGTATTAGCATAAAAGTGGAACCAAGTGGTTACTCTACAAGTGGCACAGTTAAGCCATTTTCTAACAAAGGAGGTGTTCAATTTGCTCTAAAGCCTCGTATATTTCTTCGAAGTTTAACATCGAAGTGGCATAATAACTTATTTGCAACTCATGACAGTCTCCGGAATAAAGCCGTAGCATCGATGGAAAAACTTCAGAACCTTGTTCAGTTTAAAAAGGGTGGAGAATTCTAGTGTAGAATTTCAGTTGAATCATGTAGGCCATAGTTAGATCAGTATATTTCTCCTTTTCTCTATAATCATGTCTTGCCTTGTTGGCAGATGTCAGTTGATCTTGGTTTAGGAACAAAAATCACACCATTCTATTTTGGATGGCTGGTATCCCAAAGTTATACTGGGCGATATTCTTGCAATCTCTGTTCGATAACATGGCCTCAGTTAGGTCCTAAGTGGTAGATCAATCTGAATTTAGTCTCAGAATTATTGACGTGCTATATGATGTTCTGTCCATTAGCCAGTATTATTAATTGCCTAATTGCTGCTTTAATTATGTGGTAGAATAAAGATTTGTCCAAAACTGCATATTTGTTTATCTGTTAGCAGTAACTGGGTAATTTTTTGCTAGATTTCCTTTCACAATGCTAGTACTGCAGAAGGCAGTAAGGATGGTATGGGAACTTCCTGATGTGATGAGAATAGCATATGTATTTGTACTGGTAATGCTTTGTTGGATGGCATTATGGTCCTTTGGAGTTTCCGGTATCGTTGCTATGAACATACCTAATCGTGGGCAATGGTGGCTTGTTTTGGTGAGGGCAAGTTATTGTTATTAGTCTTTTTTGGATTTCAATGTTTTGTTGTTTTTAGATATTTTATAAAATTATCCTGCCATCTGCAGGCTTTATCAGTCAGTTTATTTTGGACTGGAGCTGTCCTTAGTAATACAGTGCATGTCATAGTATCAGGGATGGTATTCCTTGTTCTAATTCATGGTGGACAAGCTGCTGCATCGATGCCCCCGAAACCACTTCTAAAGTCACTTCAGTATGCTGTAACAACTTCATTTGGAAGCATTTGCTATGGATCACTCTTTACAGCTGCCATTAGGACTCTACGCTGGGAGGTCTGTGACTTACTGGCTAGAGTTGCCTGGTGCGAAATTTTCAATTATCAACTTCATTCTTTTCGATATCATTGCCTCTCATTTGTTTACTCCTTTTCCTTTATTTTGTATTTAATTTCAGATTCGAGGGATTCGTTCTAAAATTGGTAGCAATGAATGTCTGCTGTGCTGTGTTGATTTTTTCTTTCATATTGTGGAGACGCTTGTTCGTTTCTTCAACAAATATGCATATGTACAGGTCAGTGGTTCTCAGGATGTATAAGATAAATTTGGAAGTGTCCCCGTTCTCTGTATTTTGTTGCTTTGTCATGTATATTTGTGCAAGGTAGTTTTTTCATCTTTCCTCAAACTATGTTTTTTTTACTATATCAGTAGTTCCTAAGCGTACTTGGATTCTTGGTACACAAAGCGTGCGTGTTATGAACAATTGCTGATTTTCTTGAATTGGTAAAAGGTTGTATACTAAAATCATTTGTATGCTCTACTACTGGTTATTGACATCAAGTTGCCAGTCATTATTAAAAAAAGGGTTTCTGGCGTACTGCATTACGCACATGTATCACACTGTTTTCCACTTTCAGATTGCTGTCAACGGACATAGTTTCAATCGTTCAGCTAGGGATGCTTGGGAGCTGTTCCAGTCGACAGGCATCGAAGCACTTATTGCTTATGATTGTTCCGGTGCTGTTCTTCTGATGAGCACAATATTAGGCGGGTTAATTACTGGAACTTGTACGGGTGTTTGGACATACTTCACACAAAGTGATAAAGCAATTATTGTTGGCTCAACCTCTATGTTGATTGGCATGATACTGGTAAGTGCTTACATGCATATGAAGTTTTGACTGAAGTATTTTAGAAATATGATCCTCCTTGTTCATATCTTCTTCTTGCAGTAGAAACTCGTAGATGTTGCTAGGATCTGCACAGCAGACTTCTTTGACTAGTATCTTTGTTGGATATTTCCAGTTAAATATGTTTTGCGGAGTTTATTCAGGACTGAGAGCCGATGTTTTGCAGGTTGGGCTGACTGTTGTGGTTGTCGAAAGTGCAGTTACATCAATATACATATGCTATGCTGAGGACCCCCTTTTAATTCAGAGATGGGATCCTGAATTTTTTGAACAAATGTCAGAGGCACTGCACCAGCGACTGCAGTACCGAAGCTCCCGAGCCCGCCAAATACTTAACGGTCGTCTTGATCATTTGCCAAGTACATCGAGTATTTGAATCACTTGTCCAATATTTCATTGTTTGTCAATCCATTGAAAGGGCAGCAGACATTTCCATAACAAGAAGTTTTGGATCCTTCTGCCATCAAAATATAGACCGAGGAAGCTTTCTCCGCCAGTGAAATATAGAGAATGAAGCGCCCCAGCAATCTTTGGGGCCTTCAAAAGCAACATTCCCTCTCTCAAAAAAAGAAAAAAGGAAGAAAAAGAAGCAACATTCCCAATCAAGCAGCCGTATGTTCATAGTTTTTCTTTGGGAGTATGTTCATAGGTGTGTAGAATTGCAGTGCCAGCTTTTGTTTGTCAGAGGCATCGTGTGTGCAGCATTACAAGGGGAAGCAGAGAACAACAAATCTGTAACCCGTTTCATGCCTTGGGTTTTATGCGAGTTGGGTGATCGTGTTCCCCTTGCTCATGAATGGGCATGCTTCATCTTCACCAAGATACTGTGGCAGCTTCACGTTTTAACTAGTAAGGTACCTGTATGTTGCTACGGATCAAAGAAAGCAATGCATACAAAGATTGTTCAAAAGGTTTGCTTTATTTCGGGGGTGCGCACTTAGAGCACAACCTAGAAGGGAAAGACGCGCTTTGCCGCGCCCGCATGATCTTTGCTATGTCTGTTTTTATCTTCATTTTATACTTACCGATCTTTGACGAAGAGTTCAAATGCCTGAAAATTTGCTAAAGATGCAGTGTCCATAGGATCGCCATTCAATGTCTTCTTATTTTTTTTAACCTTGTTGTTTTAGTCTTCGGCGATCCGACCTCATATGCTGACCAACCGGTAGTCACCCTCTTCTTCGACCATCGTCGGTACCTGGTTACACCTCGTGCTCTGACCCAGACCCCACCACATACTGTATGTCCTTGTCTCTATCAGTCTGACGTTGTCACTGCATTGCCTCCACTTTATATCACCGCCATTTTCACATCAGTGCATATGAATTAGCAATAAATTGATGGTTGAGAAATCGACTGGGCTTTGTGAAATTTATCTTGAAGCTGACGATTTGTGAAGTTGAAACCAGACAAAAAAAATACTCTCTCTTTGTAGTAGCCAAGATTTGATCATCCAAAAATATCGTCATGTTGAACATGAATCCATCCATAGCGTACAACAAAGGCGTGTTTGATTACCTGCATTGCTTGCATCCGTGGCTTTCCAGAGTTTGTGAGAAACATGAGCTGAGTAATGTTCTACATCCCATTTTGTTGCTTTCATTGTTTTTTATAGACTCTGGAGAAACGCGAACACCGTTTGGTCGCAATGTGTGCCGTGTGCACTACCACTTACTTCACCTCTAATCTACATGGTAAATTTACCTCACACCACTACGTTTGGAACAAATTCGTTTATGTGACATCCCTATGAGGTGTGGCGAGTGGGACAACATCGGTGCGGCAGAGTAGGTCACGACAGTAACGAACACACAAACATACCATGTTTAAACATGTTCATGTGTAACAATCATCATATATGTACACTATAATATCTACTCCTGTGGATCAGGTTAAACACATGCTACGACGGAGTTCATGACAGCGAGCGGCTGCAGTTGAGCAGAGACGACAAAGAGATTGAAAAAACACATACGACAAGCACTACACATACATGTACAAGATGTACTGGTATATATGACGAAACAGAAAAATTACAACACGAAGCTTGTGAGAAACAATGAGATGAATCTACTTGTCAGAGGAAATTTCAAACGGGTCGACCGAGTACGACGAATTTGACAAAATTCATCTAAAAATGGTGCGAGCTTCGGTTAAAAATTGAAAAGTTCCACTCAACGAAATTCAAAACCGAGCACGGGAATGGAACCTACTCGTCCACGCGCATATATTTCGTGTACATTTTCCCAATATAAATATCAAATTTGCAAGTTATAGACAAATCACTCGTAGGGGAGAGAAAGGAAAACCAAGTGTTGTTCGTGGTTTTCATGCTACTGCGTAGGCATTAAATAAAAAATACAGCTGGTCTCACTGAAGCTAGGTCCCATTGCAAGACTTTTACGCGGAGCAACCAGAGCGTGCCAATTCCTGCTAGATTAGATATTGGACTAGAAAGTAACGGGCGTTGCCGCGCCCGTTTTAGCTGTTTTCGTTTAATTGGTTTGTTTCTTATTTTTGCTTTCTTGTTGTGGCTTTGGATAAGGTGTTTTAACTTTTTATGTGTTCTCCTGTTTGACAAGTAGACAGAGTATGTTATTTCTTTTCATTATAACAATGTTGTGAGTGCTATAACGGTAATGTTCGGCACAAAGTTTTGACAAAAAAGATTTCAAACTAATGAGTCATAGGGCATAACAATAATTGCTCAGAAAATGGTAGTACAATATCTTGAAATGTTTACGGGCAATAATTTTTCCAAACCAATTCAATATAATACAATAAAAGAATAATCCCGAACACCCTTTCATTAGCCCCATCGACCATTTAATAAAATAATCGATGGCTACTTTGACCGTCGGCTTTTATTATTCACCCTCGGATATTGCCACGGATGACCGACGGTTAGTCTTTTACTGTCGGTAATTTAAGCATAAAGCCGAGAGTTGATTTCGAACTATCGGCTATGTTACAAAATACCCGACCGTGGTAAATGTACTATCGGATATTACTATGAACCGTAGGCTATTACACGTTAATACGTGAGCGATGTTTCATCCCCGTCAGGTATTTGAAAACCCGTCGGTTATAATAGATAATATCCTAGAGTTCGACTTAAACCGTCGGTAATCCACGACACCATCCGCCATTAGTGTAATAGCCGACCGACCGTCGGTTATTAAAATTCACCGTCGGAAATAAGCGGATTTCTAGTAGTGCAAACTGGGAAATATCCTAACATTTGCATGAAACTATGGATTCAACGTGCTAATAATAATTCCAATATTTTTTCTTAACAACAAACGTCTTCTGCATCGTTACCTCCATAAATCACTCGTCTTATTTACCTACCTCCCTCCCAAGCTTGGATGACATCGACAGAGGGTGATGCAGATTATTTTGTAACATTAAAAAAAATTAGTACATGTGAATAGATTGGGAACGTAATCAGTAATTAGAAGGATCTAAAGCAGAAATCTAAAATACACGTGACAACAACCAAAGAAGTAAAACATTTTAAAAGTATAGTCTATTAAATCGTATTTGTTTTCGTGACAACCCCTGCTATTATTTTCATTTGAATGGATTAATTATTCAACGTGATATCATGCATTTCCAGCAGAAAGCTAATCTACTATCATTCGAAAGGGGCTAATTATCTAAGTATTGATTGCCACTAAGTTAAATGAGTAAATCGCTTGACCAATCATGATCCTGCCATAAATGTACACAGCGAAAGAAAGCAACTCGTGTGTGCAGTGAAAGAAAGCAACTCACGTGTGCGATTAAAGACAGGTCTATTCAAAATTTATCACGTAGCCAACCATGTAGAACTGTTACTTTATAATATGAATCAGCAATATTTCTACCATGTACCTTACCATATCATCGGTCTATCGAAGGCATCAACTTTAAAACAGCTCTTATAGTTGCCAGTTAAAATATGAAGTTTTAACATGTTTCACAATAACAAAACTCGCCAATCTATACGTAGGTATTTTCTTTTGCAAAAATCCATACCTAAGAGTTAGCGAAATCACCATTGCAAAGATGAGACAACCAGACGCATCCAATGACATGTTTGGTTACTCGTACGTGTTGCATATGCGACTCACTAGAGGCTGGCTACAGAGAAACATGGTTTGGGCCATACTCTGCACTAAGTTTGATTGACTGTATTAATTTTTGTCTGTATCTAGAGAGACGCAAACACACGTTTGGTTGTATATTGTGTTTTGTTTACTCTCACCACTTGGCTAAGTGACACTTGGAACAAATGCGGCGAATGGCATAACGGCGCAGCACAATGGCACTACAGCGGTGAAGGTAGCACCTGGAGTTGCGCTGGGGATGAAGTTTACGGCGAGAGAGCGGACATACAAGTATATATCTACAGTATAAAATTTATACGTATATGTCCGCCGAAATGAAAAAGTTACAACATGAAAGTTGTGGGGAGCGGCGAGATGGATCTACTCATCGAAGGAAATTTCAAATGGTTGAACAAGTGCAGCGAATTTGAAAATGTTTGTCTAAAAGTAGTACAAATTCTGGTCCAAAATTAACAAGTTACAGTTGACGAAATTGAAAACCGATCACGGGAATGGAATCTACTTGTCGATTTGAATATATTTCGTGTTCATTTTATTTCAAATTACAGTCGCGTAGTCGTGCACTAAATCACTCCCATGCAACCGGACCCACGGAGGGCCATCTAGCCAAGGGTGAGGTGGAAGCACGAGCGGGCTGGAAATCCCAGGAAGCTGTACTTCTTCTGTCCTAATAGGAACAACGATAGATGAACAAACAATTTTTTTAGCGAAACATATATAAAAAAAGTACCAATGATGGAGAAAATATTACCACTGACTAGCTATTTTTAACCATCTGCAAAATACACACATGCATTTTCTTACATAATCTGGCTCGTTGTCTAAAGACAAGTGAGATATAAGTAAATATACCGCAGAAAAAAATTCACAGATAAATATCCAAATCATCTTTCATCAGTCATCATTTCACCCGCATTCACGATTGATTTGTCTTTCATGGTTTCAATCGCAGCTACCACCACCACCGAGTCGAGCGATACTAACAGCAACTGTGATAGCGGCGGACGATGCCAGAGGCGACATAGGTGTTCATGTGCAACTACTGCGAGGGTTGTAGGAATTCTTTCAGCTCACTGGCGTTGGGTGGCCACCAGAGGGGAGCGCAGGTGGCGTGCAAGTTAAGAATGGACTTGAGGCGCGACATCTGGGATGGAGGTGCCCTATAGTGCCAGGTGATTGACGGAGCTAGAGGTGTGTGCGGAGAGACGGGCAAACTTTGCATAGGGATGGCTGTTTTCGGTAGAATACAGCTCGAGGGAGGCGGAGGAAGAGAAATGGTGTCACGTGGCACATGCTGCGTAATGTTATGGTGTACGCTGGCAACAGAGATAAGACAGAGTTCTCGGATAGAGCCGGTAGCTCCGAACTCACCGCATCTCTTTAAAAAAATTGAAACGTTTCAATTTTTTTAAATAAAACGTACAACTACGTGTATGTTGTACGCACTCTAAAAGCTTTTTTTTGTATTTTGGTCTACACAAAAGAGTAATTTTGAGAAGAAATGGGGCTATTTTTCCTTTTTTACAGCCACAATTTTCTTTTTTTATAGATGAGAATCCTTTTTATTTCACCAAAAATTTATCATATAAGTACAAACATATGTATAAATCCAATAGAATTTGTTTCAAACTGTATTTAAAACTATAAACTATAAATAAATATAATTGAATGGGGTCCACCATGATGTGGACATGTGGGAGAAGGAGAGACACAAATCCTAGGGAGCTTAGTTCTCTTAAGGAGGATGGATACACATAATGTCAACGTAAAACGTCTCTATCAGGAAAATTCAACGTTTTGACAACCACATGATCTTTTAAGACGCAACTTTGATAACTGATTTCTACTGTAGTGTATGTACAAGGACCAAGAAAATTATAAGATTCTAGAAGCACATTTTGACAAATCATGATTTTCAGTTTTCAATATAATTAAGTAAAATGATATTCATAGTCAAAGTTTTTACTTTTTGACCAAAGACATGTACAAAGCGTCCAGTATTATTATATGGAGGGAGTAGACTAGAGAAACAACAATGCATACCATGCTACATCTGTGCCAGCGGATAACAAGACACTTGTGAGCGGATAACAAGCAGACTACGAAGCCATTGCCGGAAAGAGCAGACTACGAACACAAGGTTGTATGTGAAACTAGGTGAACAAGCTATGTGACAAGCTCAAGATAAACAAGTTACAAACAATAGTGAAATCAACAAGTGAGTAAAGGCAAGAGAAAACCACAAGGGTGGAGACGTGGATGTAATTTCCGAAGTTCCTTCCACAATGGAAATATGTCTACGTCGAGAGTGTGGTGCCACAAAGGTTCACCAATACCGTTCACCCTATTATTTTTGAGCTTCTTGCACAAAGGAATAACTCAATCCACTAAACGGGCACTTGAAGGCAGGCCCAGACCTTTACACACATACAAACTCCACAACTCAATTGGAGGCTCCCAAACTCCACCACGAAGCTTCACACACCAAGATTGAGCTCCGAGAAAGTTTTCTTCCGTCTAGGGTTCCAAAAACATAAAAGTACCAAGTTCCACAAATGAACGAAGGGGGAATCAAAATCTTCTTGGTGAAAGGGTAAATCTATCTTGGTGAAAGGTAGATCTAGATCTTCTCACTCACTCCTTAAAAGGGCACAATCTTGTTTGGTTAGATAGAATGAGAGACCTAGCGCATTTTTGGCTTGTCTTAATGGAGGGTAGATGAAAGTGTACGAGCATCCTAACCCAAGGTGAAGAAGACTTTATATAGGTCCTGCAAAATCTAGCATTGCTCTAATATGGGACCGGAAGTTCCGTACTGAACTCCCAAATTTCCCGCCCACCAAAATTTCCGGTCTACTTCCGAACTTATTTCCGAACCCCTTCCAGAGAGCAGCGCCATTCAGTGCAGCTCTGAGGAGGGCGAGAGGAAACCGGGTCCGGACTTTACAGTGCTCCGGTTCGGAAGTTTAGCTCGTTTGATAGCCAATCTGATCCACGGGACTCGCACGTCAGTGCTTGGGTGGCAAATTTGTGACCATGTCAACCTTCCCCACACGGGAAACCAATTTGTGCACTAGTCTGTTCTCCTCTTTCATGGGTTTTGGCTTGACCATCTCGGCGAGAGAGAGAGAGAGAGAGAGAGAGAGAGAGAGAGAGAGAGAGAAGTTTAGAGTGTGGAGATGGCGGCGACGTGCGTGCAGGGACGGAGGAAGGGGGACGAGCAGGGGCTAAGCCACCCCAACCAGTTGATTTCCTTTATAAACTCCCTTAAACTCATGCTTATAATTAGTAGTTCTAAGCCATTTCGCCCCCTCCAACCTGATTCTGCCCCCTCCAATACTAAATGCTGGCTCCGTCCCTGCGTGCATGGTCACGATGTGATTGCCGTCAATAAATTTAAGTCAACCTTACCTGACATCAAGAAAGCAGTTCGCCCTTGCCCCGCAACCCTCCCACGCTTGTTACGGATACTGCCGTAAGAACCCTAGGTTTTGGGAAGGAATTTTTGGATACACAACAAAATCTTGATGATGTATTGTTGCTAGTTCATGCTAAACACTTCGGTTAAAAATTTATGAAACCTTGTCATCTTCTAAAGTCGTGCATGCTAGTGTCATTGTGTAATGCCTTTTCTAAGCTCAAATATAACATATCACAAAACCTTATTTCATTGACATCACATGTCAATTTTGGGTGCATCACAACAGTTTACTACTCCAAGAAAAGAATTGTAGTTCTACGCAAAAAGTAGTGAATAGCAGGCCCGGTCTTGAGATTTCGGGGGCCCGGGGCGAAACTAAAATTTGGGGCCCTTGATACCATTTTTCTAAAACACAATACAAACATAGACCCTCATATACACATACACTCATCTCTATTAACGCATACACGTCCTGTCTATATGAGCACCTCTGAAAGACTGAACTGACATGAGTTATTAATATAATAACCTATATATGTAATATGTATTGTTATCAACAAAAAAATAAAGTGTACTGAAAAACAATATTCATATAAATAAATTATATTACCTCATAAATTTCTTCTCTAATAGGCCCCTTCTCCAGTAATATGTCCCATGTTACTCTTCAAAAAATTATCAATAGATACTCTCACTGATGCTATGAACTTCTTAACTCGATTTTTTATTCCTTTTACGACTACGGGATGGAAGCTTTCTAGCGTCATAGCCACGCCAAAAATATGAAAAACAACTAATTGAGATTAGGGCATAGAGCCATAGACTAGCTGTACGTGAGGATTAGGAGATATCAAAAATTCAGGACTCATCCATCCATACCTTGTGATTCTATCAGTTCTTGGATCGCCTAAGGATGGGCCCTTGGGCGATTGGACGATCGACGGAACGCATCCGAATCAGCGCAGCGGCGACATCGCCAAGACGAGAGAGACGGTCTGCATAGACGAAGAGTTTTCGATTGGGAAATTTTGAGACGATCTCAGGATTCACGAACATGTACAGTGTATACAACTAGTCGCGTCGCTAAATCGATTCAGGAGTAGGCACAAGGCCTTGTCTCTCCTCTCCATGCGGTAAACACAAGGACCCATCTTAAAAAATTGCTACTTTCAGCGCCAAAACAGGAGAGCCTAATACATACTTGGGAGATGCCCCTAATTTTCTTGGGCCTGGGGCGGCCGCCCCTCTAGCCCCCCCCCCCCCCCCGACCGGCCCTGTGAATATGTACTACTTTGTTGCAACACTATACTTTGGAAAAAGTATACTTTTCACCCTGAAATCTATCCCTCAGGATACATTCACCCCAAACTCTAAAACCGGGTAATTTGTACCCTGAAATAATACAAACCGGACAAATCACATCCTGGTAGTGGTTTTGCTCGATTTGGGGCGGTTTTCAGTCAATTTTGACATTTTCTTGGATGACGTGGCGCTGGCGTGGCGCAAACAAAAAAAGAAAAATCCCAAGGGATCAGCTGCCACCGGCCTGCTTGGTATCAGAGCTGACGCGTCCGTCGTGGCTGTGCTGCTATCCGCTGCGCGAGGTTGTCGCCGTCTTGCCAGGCAAGGCTAGAAGGTGATTGGGCCAAATCTGATTCCCGGAGCCTCGATTTACTTATCCGTCCCCAGGTTTGTGGCCAGGATGGTGGATGCGTGGTGGCCCCTCATCGCCGCGGCCGTCCGGGCGCTCGTGGCCGGCCAGGCCGTCCGTGTCAAGCGGCGGCGCGATGAGGAGCAGCGCCTCAAGGCGGCGCGGGGCCGTGAGAAGAGCTCCGACGAGGTCTTCGTCTGCGAGTGCGCCTGCAACTCCAAGCGGATGTTCAAGAAGGTCGGCGCCTTCTCCAAGGACCCCATCCCGGACACCTGCATCACCGTCTGCGGCATCTCCGAGCTCGACGCGTGCGCGCACACCGTCTGCATCAACCAGCACCAGGTGCCCAACTGGAACGACGTTTGCCTCAAGCGCTGCCAGAGCGAGTGCGCATCCACACCATCATGTAGTACTAGTACCCATGGCCATGGGTAGGTACTAGTCGCTTATCCTTGAAATGCAGTGATTTTACTTGTTGCCATGCTTAGAGATTTCAGACATCTGTGGCTCTTGTTTATATATCATCGGATGGAATTCCTTATCCTGGTTGTTATGCTCCGTTCATTCCATCGCTCTTCTTGCCACATATCTGTCGTTGAGATGAATCATGGTTGCTAGCTAGCCAACCATATCCTGATTTTTTCTACCAAATCCAAATCGTTTCTTGTGCTCCTCCCCAACGCGTAAGGTGCCGAGGCTAGAAGGTCAGCCGGTCCAGCGGCGGCAGAGGATGGGGCCCGGCGGCGGGAGGTCGTCCTGGATGGCGGCGCTCGAGATGGGGGCCAGCGGGTGAGGGGCTTCGGCGCCCAGCCTCAAGGTCGAGACTCTCGACGCGACAGCGTGGCCCAAATCATAGCCAGGGGCCACGCCTGACGCGCTCGTCGTCGCCCCCGGCATCGCGCACCTCGCTGCTGGCCGTACTGGCCTGCGCAACGGCGACGACCTCGCGCGGCGGACAACAACACATCCACGAGCCCACAACGGACGCCGGCCAACGCGCGGACGGCGCATCTGGCGCGGACGGCGCATCTGGCACGCGTCAGAGGCGTGGCGAGCGCGGGCGGTGCGCACGGCTGCCGGCCGGCTGCGGTTTAACTTTTTTTTTCGTTTTGAGGTCAGCGCCCAAAACCACCCCAAATCGAGCAAAACCACTATCAGGGTGTGATTTGTCCGGTTTGTACTATTTCATGATACAAATTATCTGGTTTTAGAGTTTGGGGTGAAATGTATCCCACAGGGTGAAATCTGTACTTTTTCCCTGTACTTTTTAATTGGTGTTTTGCGTAGTTCACTCTATAGAGCCACATCACTCGAGAAAAGCCAATCTCCAGCGAATCGCCTGCGCAGCGGATATCACGGCCGCCCATTCTGTCTGAGAGCGGAGCTCAGGGCCCAGGCCAACAAAACGAACAGCTCTGTCCAAATAAGTACGAACTAGATAATGCCTTTGCTGTCCCTCTCTGCATGGGTACATCACTTTGCAATGCACTTGCATCTCAACTGTTTGAATGCCGTGGTGACCAGTGCCAATCTGATCGCGATTTGCCCGTCGCACCGGGCGGCCGGCCGACGACTTGACCCCGGCTGAGATCGCGCCATCAGTCAGTCCATCACTCACCCCGGTTTTCGCCCCCTTCTCCGCCTTCCGTCCTCAGTCTTAACGCCTCGCGCCGGAAAAAGTCTCGCGCCAGTCCAACACACACCTTCTTGGAAAATCAGACGGCACTCGTGCTGTCATGCCAACCCACCCGGCATCGACGCGATCCACACGCTCCGGAACAGCCGGACTGTGCGGTTATCATCGCGTGGTGTGTTGCGCCGTCCATGCGGTCGCCGATAAATACGCTTTGCCTTGGTCCATTGCTCAGTAACCACCGTTGAGCGGCAGTTCCCCTCTGTTACCGCGGGCAAGAAGCCATCAGTTCTGCGCCGTTGCCTGCCTGAGGAGCCATGTACCCGAAGCCGGACGATGCCGCCGCCCTGTTCCCGAAGTCGGAGTCCGCTCCGGCGACTGGCATCCCGATGAGCGGCGGCGGCGGCCGGCCCAACCCCAACGCCGCGTACTACCAGCAGCAGGCCCCGACGGCCGCCGCGTTCGCCATGCAGTCGCCGCCGCTGGCCGCCTGGTCGACGGGCCTCTGCGACTGCTTCGACGACTGCGGCAACTGCTGCGTGACGTGCCTGTGCCCCTGCATCACGTTCGGGCAGATCGCGGAGATCATCGACCGGGGCTCGACGTCGTGCGGGGCCAGCGGGGCGCTCTACGCGCTCATCATGCTGCTCACCGGCTGCCAGTGCGTCTACTCCTGCTTCTACCGCGCCAAGATGCGCGCGCAGTACGGACTGCAGGAGAGCCCCTGCGCCGACTGCTGCATCCACTGGTGCTGCGAGCCATGCGCGCTCTGCCAGGAGTACCGGGAGCTCAAGAAGAGGGGCTTCGACCTCAACCTCGGATGGCATGCCAACATGGAGAGGCAGGGCCGTGCCCCGGCGACCATGCCACCCCTCATGCACCCAGGGATGACCCGCTGATCACTTTACGGGTTTGTGCAAAATCCAGTGTGGAGCAGAATTACCGCGTTATTTTAGTGCATGATCGATCTAGCAAAGTATTTGAACTTGTTGCTCATATGCATGCTTTGCAAAAGCTGAAACCTGTGGCCGAGATATATGGTTTCGTCGTCCATTATATGGTGAACAGGCTTGTGGAATCAAGAGATATGTGAATGATTGATCTCACACTTGTGTTCTATTGATTCTGGGCAAAACCTTTCATACAAGGATTGACGCCTCTATACAGGAGGTGCCTGTTCGGCAATGAAAAGGCATCCGTATGACACTAACAACACGTCCTTATTTTCTAAGAGCATCTGGCTCTATTTCGGCGCGCTAAAACTCGTTTACAGGGCACGGTATCCAGTTTTAGCGCGGGGGGCGGTGTTTTCTTTTCCATGCCCGCTATTTTGCCGCGCGCGTCCTGTGATGCTTTTCCAAGCGTGCTAAAACAACGCGCCGCAAACACATTTTATACACAACATCTATACTACTATTAAAAGAGCAAATTTGTGTTGTTGAGATACTTTAAATCTGAGCCCTTCAATATCCGATTAAACGGTTCAGATCGTCCTAATGTTTGACAACTCAACATTGTCCGTTTTGGACCGTTTTATCCTCCCACCAACTCACATAATACGATCAAATTGCCACCACCAAACATAACAATTTGACCCGTCCAACCGTTATTTCCATCATGTTCGATCCGTAAAACGTTGGAACGGATCTACAAATAACACGCTGGAATCGATCTACAAATAGATATGGCTGCTACGGTGCAACTCAGCTATTGTCGGTGGCCGCACTCCGACGAACCGGACTGCCTGGCCGTCGTCCTTCCACCCTGGCTCTGGCAACCACGAACAGTTTGCCGGCGTCGCGGAGATGGTCGCGTCCTGGGAAATTCGTGCTTCGACGTCTGGATGCACGATGCAAGGCCCGGCGCGCTGACACGCGTGATCGAGGTCTTTCACAGGCACGGCGTGCGTCCTAGCAGACACCGTGGCGCGAAACGGTGGGGAGGCAACGGTCGCACTCGCTACGGCGGCGGTGGCGACGGTTGTCCCGGGGAAGATCGAAGCAGATACCATCAGCAGTAGCAAGCGCTTCGGAGTCCGGCCCGAGCTCTTGCACTCGGGATCCAGCATGCGTCGTGCGGGAAAGAGCAGCAAGAGCCGTGAGAGCGACGTTAGTCCAGAAAGCCTCGAGCAGCTGTGGAGCTCCAATTTCGATTTCAACTGGAGGATGCCTAGGATGTGCATCCACAACACTTCTTGCAGCAACGAGATGCTTCCGCACTGCCTCCAGGCTCCCGCAGCAACGAGATGCTCCTCTGCCTCCAGTATCCATCCGCACATGCCAGCTACCATATATCTGTGCTGGAAATATTGGTACAGATTCAGCGAAGCCCGAATGATTTTTTTTGATTGAACGTGATAGTTTTTTTCTGAAACACAATACATACCGGGATGATCACAATACACACCCTTGTAATTAAGCATACACACTCACACCCTAGCACCTCCGAAAGACGGTCGGCGTATTAGGTATTGGGATTAACGAAGTTATGACGAACGACTCGCTGTCAACAAGAACATCGCGTCTAACTGAATAAAATTTCGTCTAAATGAGAAACTCGAACGTTAAATCTGGGGTTTGAACTCTGTTGGGCCACGAGTACAACCATATCATAAATTGGATGCTTTGCTGACTAACTCTCATATATTAGGACCATAATTATACATTTAAAAGACTGTATAAAAAAATGTGGTGAAAATAGCATATGGAACATATACAAGATAGTACATCTTGTAAAATAAAAAAGGGACCACATTGCATAGCTGGGATGTTTTTGGCAAAAAAAATTCATGTTCGTTTTCATAGTTACAATAAATCAATAAATACAAATTAATGGATTTTGAAGAATGAGAAGTAGAGTGTCCATAAAATGTTAGTGCAAAACAAAAGACATACTTTTTTTAGAGACTCTGCAACCTGACATATAGAGAGTGAAATTGACACTTTTGTTGGTTAGGGTTAGGATGTCGATCATTTTCGTGGTAATGTTTAGGTCACGTTAATTTTTAATCTAAAAGTTTACGTGTCTCCGAGCTTAGGGTAGAGATGTTACTTTTGTCAGACTTGGAGTTAAGGCAGAGATGTTGCTTTTCTGCAATGACACGATCAACAAACTAAACAATCCAAAATTAAAGAGCGATAAATTGAGGGGTGAATAACATTAATTATAAAGACGTGCGTTGCACGTACATGTCAACTAGTATGGATAAACAAGATCAAACGGTGCAAAAAAAAGATTAAAAATAAAAATATATTGCATAGTTCATACTGAAATTAAAACAAGCATAGTAGTGCATACTGAAATTAAAATAGTACGTCCTAAAAACTACTCTTCATCCTCTGACGTGGTGTTGTCAGTGTCGGTCCACAGATCGTCCCACCGAGGGTCGTCGTGATGGCCGCGTGTGCACGCCTTGGTAGCCAGAGGTGCTCCAGCGGCGCAGAGGCATCATGACAGAGGGGAGCGGCGGAGGAAATCGAGCAACGGAGGGGGAAAATCAAGCGTCGGCGCGAGCGCGGGAGAAAAGAGAAAGCGGTTGGGCAGCGCGTGCTTATCCAGCGCGCTGGAAGCGGCGCGGCATATATAGCGCGTGCGGGAAACATTTTAGCTCGCGTGCTATTTTGCCGCCTTTGCTGGAGCGCGCGAAATGACCCCACGCGCGATAAATTGGCCGTTTTTCACGCGCGCCATATTTCCAGCGTCTGTTGGAGATGCTCCAAACGTCGGTCTGCTTCATGACGTTGATTGAGATGTTGGTAGTTTCTCAACATCCCCTTTTTACAAAATTGTTTCTGTATGTCTTGATATTATCTTGAAAATATTTGTCTTGATCACAAATGTATATTACCTGGAGTAGCTCATAATACCCCGCGGGGAAAATATAAGGAGAATAGCGTGTATTATATGTTGTTAAAACTCCTTTGAACACAACAAAAAGATAAGTAAAAAAATTATGCACCATATAGTGGTTATTATCTCTTTGGAAATTCATACGAGAAAACCTAAAAAAGGAAAACAATCAGTAAGCGAGTGTCGCACCCATGGGACAGGAGTTCCCACGGGCCCGCCACGCGTGGGCCACAGTCAACTCTACCATGGTGGTCAATCTGGTCCTGGGTTTGATCGAACCCGAAAGGCCATGCTTAAAGAGTCTACTTTGCATCAGGAGAGTTCTATCCCAGATAGAACTCATGAAGTAAATCGATAAGATATGTAGGAAGACCTCCCGGAAACCTTTCCGGGAACACTTAAGAGCCACACCCAGGGTAACCTTCTCGGGGAGTAGGTGAGATAATCCCGGGATCTCCACGTTGAGCATCGACAAGGTCAAGAGAAAGGAAGCAGTTCCCACCTTTATGACGACCGGGTCAAACCGAGGCGCACTGACGCCTCCCCCGGTCCGAGCCGGCATGATCACGTGCCCGCTCTTCCGCGCTTTGGTAAAAGCTGCATAGCCTTGACTATATCCGAATAGAAGGCATGCAAGACAGAAGGAAGCACATTCCTTCTATTGACCAACCCCATCACCTTTTGGCTATCTCGGGCTGCAGCCGTTTGTGGTTGGACATTTGGCACTTTGCCACTGTGGTATCCCCTTAAACTATAAAAGGGGGACAAAGGCAACATGACAGAAGGTCGGATCATTTTGAGTAGCAAGCCAGAGAGGAAGAGAGACGATCCCAAATCAGATCTGGCCTTGCCGTACCTTTCTTCCTCCCCACGAACTCTCAGATCCAGAGTTCCCCGGGAACTCGCCTTGTAGCCCGGAAACAACTACCACCACCATCGATCCAGACAAGCAGCAGTACTGAACCTGGGTAAACTACTCGTGTGCTTTACTTTCTGCATCATTCTAGAGCTCACCAAGATCCTCCTAGCGCCCCTATACCGAATCTCTAAAAGGGGTGTCCGGATTCCCGATGTCCGTGTTCGCGAACGCAACACGAGCTTCAGAAATATTAAATATTAAATATTAAATATGCCTTATATAGTTCCCTCTAAATACTCCGTTGGGGAAAATAGAAAGTATGACATGATTTTTAAACTGATAGTCTCCTACAAACACAGTGGGAAAATAAGGAGTAAATGATACATCATATAATGGTAATTATCTCACTGAGAACTTATATGAGAAAAACCTCGAAAGGATAAAACTCATTGGTAAGTTTAGAGGACAAGTATACATCCATTGAAAACCCAGTTGGGAAATTAGGAGGTATGACATATATTCATGGGTTCATATTACCTCATTGAAATCTTGGTGAGAACCTTGAAAACTCACAAAGGAAAACATAGTATAATATAATATTAATTTTGAGACTGAAAGCTGTTAAAAAATACATAGAATTAATTTCATATTAAGTGCTTTATCTAGATCATGCTCCTCCATATAGATGATCGTATCATCGGAATGTTGTAGAAAGGACGCTCCTCACTCGAATATATGAGGGATAATGCCCTCTACTTGGCCATCTTTGTTGGCTCAAGCAACTGAGGCTGCCAACATATCAACTATGATGTTGAATAAATTGGGGAAAACGGGTCACGCTGTCTTAGAACTTTTTGCGTCTGGAAGTAATGGCCTATGTCACTAGTACATAACGACACATCGAAAACGGATAAAGGGTCCGTGTCCCCGCCCCGATGCTGATGGGAAGGCTCACATCGGTGGCGGAGGCTTTAACCGTCACCGATGAGGCAATGGTTATCCATATATCTCCGTCGCTGTAATGTCCATATCATCAGATATGGAGATCCTGGCCCACTCGTATGCATTGAGGTTTTTCACAACCCCGGTATATTTATTTCTTTAGCCTACAATAAATATTTCGCGCCGCATTTGATCTCACACATCACAAGTACTAAAACGGTAACAGATTTCATTTATATCATAATTTCACCTTTACATTTCCATCACAATTTCACCTTTACATTTCCATCACAAGATGTGACAAACATAAGAGGTAAAATGATAACAAATTTCATCTATACTAAGCCTATCATGTAAAAGGATGGAAAGAATTAATGATTTCTTCCCTACATCATTTTCCTCAATCCTCGCAGGTGCCACTCTAGCAATCTCGTCTTATCTCAGCTTCATGAGAGAAGGATGTTGAAGCTCTGGACCCTATACATTAGTAAAAAAAGTTACAATTGTTAAGTACATATGCTAAAACATGAACACTATGAATTTAACCAAAACTGAAATGATATCTTACCTACGTCTTGAGGTGACTCTTGTTGAGGAACCGGAGCAACCAACCCACGTCTTGTCAACAAGATATTTCCATGTCGGTAGCTTCATAGGATGCCTGACAGCGAACATTCTTTCCATGGAGGCCACCACCGTTTCTGACTTTTTTGTGCGGTGTCACCAAAATCTAATCTAATACGTAACTGATGTGACATTTCGGCCACACTGCCTAAAACACTTACTTAAAAAAAATATTTTATGCAGTGCACCAAAACGTCATAATTGCAATGGGTGGATATGTATGGTGGGGTTTGAAAGGGAACAACTTGATATCCCTATTTAAATGTAAATGATGATTGATGTTAGTTCTGACACTACTAGAACAAACAATTTAACCTAATAAAATGAAGTAACAAGTTGTATATACTGTGTACTGACCTAGGTATATTTTTGGAGTTTCGTAGGAAAATAACAAGCACTACTCGTGGCTTGAGTAGTGTTTGTTGTTTTTTCTGTTCGTACTTTTTTATGCAGTGTCACCGAAATAGACTCCTGTTTCCAAATTTGTAATGACTTAGTCACATGATCTAGACAGAACTAGTGGATGTGAACAGATCTAGTATAAACAAGTTGGCTAAACTAAAACCAGTTGCAGGTGCACAATAGGCAAGTTAGCTACATCGAAACATGATCTACACTTAACTAGTTGCAGCTGAACAGATCTAGTATAAGCAAGTTAGCTAAACTAAAAGTGTGGATGTGATACCTTCGAGAGGTTGCCATTGGATCGTTCTAGCAGATCCGGACGAGGTGGAGGCAGAGGAAGCGAAAGCGGTGAACAGGAGACACGGAGGCGACGGCCGACCTCGCCGTGTCGGGGGAGACGGAGAGTCCGACGATAGACGCGTCGTCTCAGGGGAGACGACGATGCCAGCGATAGCCGCGCCGCCTTGAGCCGCCGCCACGAACAGATCTAGGGACACTGGAACAGTGAGGAAGAGAGTGAGAGGGTTAGGTTATGCCCTGTACGCCTATATATGTAGCAGCAGATACAACATATGAAACAGTAATTTCATAAAACCGTTTCCTTTGCGTATCTGCCACTGGCGAGTGGGACCTACTTACCGACGATGTGAATTTCGTCTATGCTCTGAAATAATATTTTTCCTAATCTGTACTATATGGAGAATTGATACTACTAATTACGAACCACTAGGATACTTATATTAATATTAGTGATTATTACATTACATACGTAGTATATATTAATAATAAAGTAAATTACATATGCTACTACTCCCTCCATTCTAAATTAGATGACTTCCATTTGTCTAAATGTGGATGCATCTATACTTCTAACATGTCTAGATACATCCACATGTGGACAAATCGAAGTCATCTAATTTAGAACGGAAGGAGTACTAGCTAGCTACTTCTTCTTTTTCTTGCGCGCTGCTTCCGCGCAATCCTCCTCCTTCTCATGGCGTCGCTTGTTGGTCATCGGAGGCAGTGGCGGCGGCGTATCATCGTCTTCGGGGTAGCGTCTTTCTTTTCCTTCGTTGGGGTTCCCTTCTTCGGGAGTGGCGCCTCCTACTCGTCCATGTCGTCGTTGTCCTTCTCCTCCTCGGTCGACTCCTCATCGGAATCAACCTTCAGCGCCTTCACCCTGGTCTCATCCATCTAGTCGGTGAGCTCTTGATTATCGCTGAACTGCGCCGATGGGTGCCCCGGTCCATGAATAGACCCGACGCTGACGGCGGGACTGTCGGGCGGCAACTGAGTGCGCTCCTGTGATTCCCAGCTCCGAGGCATCTTGGCTAATCACTAGCAGGGCGCGAGACAGAGCAGGAAGCGAGCGAGAGAGAGAGAGAGAGCAGATTCTATGGCGTACTGAGATAGCAGGGATCGGGGTTTTTAAGGAGTAGTGGGCGGTTCCACTACATCATAGCATTTATTCGGCTCGCTCCAATTCCAAGGAGATGGAACGTGTCCACATTGCAAACGGGTTCGAAAAGTTTTTGTTGCCATAGATGTACATTGGTAATAGGTCAAAATTTATGACCGTTGCGAATATAAAGAGTGACGGAGATTTGTATTTCTCCGTAACCAATGTTTATGATCCAGCCATGGCTGAGTTCTATCAGGCCTCGTCGGCAATGGTCAAATCGCGATTTTCCGTCGCCTAACTCATGATGTTTCCATAGAGGGGTGTCCGGTGTGTCGTTCTATACTAGTGTGTCATCGTTAATTTTGATTTCAACGATTGCACAGTTAACAAACTAATGGAATTAGTCACACCATTTAGGATCAAAACCCTTTATGTGCAATGCTTGTTGCAAAAAATACATATGACAATGTCATAGCTTTTTCAAAATCAATCTTCAAATGCACCCCATCCATTTTCTTTATATTAAGCTCATGACTCGTTTCATGGAGCACAAGTACCCCTTCATGGATATGGAGCCTGGCATAAAACCTGTTTGGGTAGGTCTTAAACTTATGAGTGATCTCTGTAATAATATTAGTACCGACCTTGAAAATCTTACGCTCACGTTCAAAATACAAATAGGTCGGTATTGCTGGGTGTTGATTATGTTTTCCTTTTTAGGTAGGAGAATAATGTACCGAAGTTAAGATGTTACAAAGGAAAATTAGCTTTATAAAAATCGATAAACATCGCTCTCATATCCCCCTAATTACTTCCCAAAATTTCTGGTGAAACTTCGGCGGGAACTCATCTGGTCCAGTGCTTTGTTCTTTTCAACTTTTGAAATAGCATCATAGACCTCCTTCTCTATGAAGGGAGCCATGAGAACACTATTTCCTCAAAGGAAAGTTGGGGGATGTCATGAATTTAATATTCCAACAGGGAGAAGTAGTTTGGAGCAGATGCTCCAAACAACTTATAAATTTTAGAGATATAATTTTTTGAATTTTCTTGTCCTACAATAATCAATTCGTCCTGTTCAAGTTAAAAAAAATTCTTCATATGTTTACCATTAGCAATAAGGTGGAAATATTTATGTTGTTGTCCCCTTCTTAGATATGCTTAAATTTGGTGCGCGGAGCCCATTTTGACTGTTCATCCCACCTAACTTTAGCAAAGATCCCATTATCTTCCTTGAGAGTCGTCCTCTCTGGACCGCTTAGAGGAAAGCTCTGGGCTTTAGTTCTTAGAAGATTTATTAAATTTATAAGGAGATACTTCTCCGTTTTGTAAACACTACTTTCCTTCCATGCCGAACACCTAATGAAACTATAAAGATGACAAATCTTAGTCTGGCGTCTCTCTATGTTCTCTTCATGGGGCTATAGCCATCAAAAATTGTTTCCTATTGAGTGGCCACCATTTCATACAATTTTTTTTTGGTATAACCAACATAGCTCGAAGGAAAATTGTTCTTTGTTGCCCATGTGAACTTGTATCCTTAAGTCAGTAAGCAACAATGCGTGATTCGACTGTGATAATAGCCTGCATGGAAACCAACATGAATTTTTGTTCCCACTCCACGCTAGATAGAATCCTATGTAGCTTCTCATAGGTGGAGATATCACAACGATTGGTCCAAATAAATTGCCTGCCCAAGAGATCTGGATCTCTAAGGTCAAGACTTTTTATGATGTCATTAAAACTAAAAGGCCACCTTGCCTTAAAATTACCCTTGTTCTTTTCCTCTGGATGAGGAATACTGTTAAAATCCCCACCTACCAACGTAGGCAACGAACCGGACTCACAAAACTGAACAAGATTTTTCTTTTATAAACCTTCTTAGGTTTCAGATCTCGGGATTAAAGGTCCATATGACCTACAGAGCATATTTCTCTTAGTTAATCTAGCATCTGGCACCTGATTGCGTCGTCACGACACATTACTCTCCTTTACGAATATTATTAGCTGTACCGGGCAAGAAAAATAATATTATTAGACTATTTTTATAAATGGAATATACTAATATCGCGAAGATACCAATTACACCCAGTCTCTGCACCAACAAGGTGCCCAAAAACATTTAGGATGCACACAACTGAAAAAGAAAATAAAAAAGAGAAAAAGACACCTCCACGGTGATCAATCACTCACAGCAGCAACACTCTAACCACCACCAAAGACAACACTCGGATTACAACAGAGGTTCTCCAAAAGCAATGCCTCCAAGAAGGAAACAATGCACAAGCGTTGTCGTCTCCCGATCGAAGATCTTAGGGTTTCAGCCGGGAGAAAGGCCAAGTTCCACAAAACAATGCCTTAAACAAGCCATTGCCAGTTACAACAAATAAAAGGGCAGACCTTAGATTTTCACCCCGGAAAACACGACTCGGTACTCGAGAAGCAACACCAAAATTGAAGTCCTCAGTGATGCCACCCCCACTTGCCAAGGCCGCTACTGCAAACCACCAATCACCAGGCTCACATACACCGTGTGTGTAGATTGGACAGGTAAGGTCCCGCAGCCAAGCCCGCACAACAGCCCGTGAAGCAATGTCTTCATCACATCCAAGATCCTGCTTCCACCGTTACCTGATGACTGTAGGGAACCCCAAGTGGAAGGTATGATGCAGTGCAGTAAAAAATTCCCCTCAGTTAAGAACCAAGGTTTATAAAACCAGTAGGAGGTGGATAACTATCCAAAGTTGAATTGGATCTACAAGCTAAGACACAAAACTCTTTGTCCCCAACGTTTCATGAAGGTTGTCAATCTTCCCGTCTTGCAAAAAAAAATTATTGAACATATAGTGTGGACGGTAATAGTAATAAACACAAAAGTAAAAATGGACCAGGAAGGACGTAATGGTGGAAAACAAGTAAACGTGGTTGTAAATAAAGTATTGCATTAAACTCTGTACATGATGGAAGCAACATTTTATTATCAAAAGTAGACATAAACATTGCTGTTTTACCCTTAGTAGCAACCGCTCATACCACCCTTAGTTAATTGTTACTGTCACTCAAGCCCGATGATATGTAAGGCAAGAACCTACTATTGAACATATACTCCCTCTTGGAGATTTAAACAACTACTTGGCCAAAGCAATTATATAAATCGGAGAGCATGTAAGATCATAAAAAAAATCAATATCATATTTAGTATATGATGGTCCCGAAGAGCAAGGCTTTGATACCTGCAAAAGTAAACGGGATTAGGTTGAGACTCCAAGTGCAGAGTGTATAGTAAGTGGAAGACAGTTTTCCCCACGAGGGGTGACTCGAGGGTTTAATATCGAACTCTCGGGGAATCTGAAGTGGTAGATTTATCTTCTTATCCTTCTTTTGGTTACCTACAAAACAAGGTTAGATGTTTTGGTCCTCAACCTCACCTGTGGTTGTCAAGCACAAGGTGTAAGAATGATATCAGGATAGTTATGCAATGCAAACAAGAAATAAATATGCAATGATGGTGGATGCAATGGTAAATGATATTTTTGGGTTTTTGAATGATGTATGCAAGATGAAAAATATTTTTGTATTTTCGGATTTAATGATGGCTGAAAATAGAAAAGTGGTATATGGTGTTGGAAAGGTGTTTATTATGATTAAAAATGGACTGGGGTTCATGGTTTCACAAATGCACTCTCTCTTTATAAAGTGGTAGACAATGGAACACACAAAGTTAACATATGAGATTGCAACACAGGGTTTGATAACAAGTTACTTAGATATATGGGCATCACATCCTAACATAGAGATCTTTTGGTTATTAACCTCTCTTATACTCCACCAAGATGCGAACTAAATCATAACACCTCAGTAATTAAGATAACTCAGAGTATAGCATTAAGTATCATGACATGAAGTGAAAATAAGAACATGCTAGATCTAGTTATGGAGTAGTGGCAATGGTCACGCCCACATCCCCGGTAGCATGGTATTTTAGTTTATCCCTAGTGAGGCAAAAAGTAAGGTAAAGATACCAAAGTGGATCGCAGAACTTTCTCTCACGTTCACTGCACTAGCCACCCCCCGTTACTCCAACTAATGCACACGTTCCCCCACACACGCTCTCATAAACATGCTTGATCAAAACAAGTAGACAAGAACGGGGTACATAATATGCATCTATACTCATAACTGAAACAAACATTGCAATCTCAAACATATATTAACTCATAAAGATCCACCACAAAGGTATTACAACGGTGACCGTAATCATGTTCAGCAGCTCATACGGTGCTAATTAGTGAAGCTCAAGAGAGGAGAGATACATAAGTTACTTCCACAAACCCATAGTCCAGAGGTGGACTACTCCCTCTTCATCATGGAGACGGTGGAGAAGTCGATGGAGAAGATGGAGACCACGCCGGCAGCGCCCCGCCGGAGTTTCCCCCCTCCAATTTGCAGCTCCTGAACTCCGTTTCGGTGTTTCTGTGTTTGTGCGGCGCTCCTTCCAGAGAACGTCGGGGGACCTTTTTTATAGGCGTTTTTAGGTCAAGACGATGTCGGTGGAGAAAAGATCGAAGGCAACGGAGCCACGAGGCCCAAATGGGTGGGTCCCACGCGGCTACAGTACCAGGCCGCGTGGGCCCCCCTCGTTTGGCCCTCGAGCCTCCGTTTGCTCGCTTCCTTCGCCCACAGGTCTTCTTCCTTCCAAATATTGACGCCCGTAAATTTCCAGGTGATTTCGTTGACGTTTGGGTCCCTGAAACATTAAAATAAGAAAACGGGGTTTTCTGCCTGTGCAGGGTTAATTCCATAAAAATAGGAAATAAATGAATATTCCCAAAAATCATTATAAAACATTGATATAACCCTTATATGATTGGAATATAAGCAATTAAAGTGCAAAGTTCATGTATGCATTTTACATGCATCAACATCCCCAAGCTTAATCCATGCTCGTCCTCGAGTATGAAGATGATAAAACTAATATGGACTTTGCAATTTAATACTTAACAATGAATATCAAAGATGATTACAATTGCTACATATAGTCAAATGATTCATTGTTCAAAGGAGTAGCAATATGCAAATTGTAACATTCCAAGATTTTCAAACTTCTGAAAAATCAGAAAAATCAAAAACTTTTTGAAAACTATATATATTTTGTTTTAAAATTTTAAAATCATGCATGCATTCATCTTTTTCTTGTCTTGTTTGAATTAGAAATTTCAAAAGATGGAATTTTAGTTCCACTTTAAAAACATATTTGATAAAATGAAATAAAGGGTTTTTTTATGCTCTATATAATATTTTTGATTGTTATGGTTTTAAATGTTCTATATTAAATTTGGTTTTGACTTGATTATATTTATAAATTTCCTAAGTATTTTTGTCTATGCATGACTTAGTTTATTTTCCTTAATCATGTGTAGGTGTTATTAGTATTGCTATGCAAGACATGTTTAGAATTTCCCTATCCCTATGTGTCTAGGTACCTATATAATAACTTAGTAGAAATATTGGTGCTATGCAAAAGTTATTTTATAAAAAGTTAAATTCTACTAAGTTAAAGAAACTCCTGGGTGGATTGGTTTGTTGACGGAGGCGAAGTTGAGTGGCTACTCAGGGCCATTTCTATGGTTTTACCTGAGTATGTGCACTTGTGGATTGCCACCCAGGAACAAAGGGATCTGAAGAACTCCAAGTGAAGATTGCTTCCAGCGCAGCCATTTGTCATATGGGCTCTGTCTTGACGGAGTACGTTGGTGTGAACCTGGGTCAGGAGATCGACAGATGTAGGGTTGATAGGTGGGCGGTGGTCTCCTGGTATGATCATGGGAACACAACTTCTGAAAAGTCTCGTCTCGATCTTCTCCTTTTCCTTATCACTAATGGAGTGTAGAGGATAGTTTGGGCTGATTGAGTAAAATGGTGAACGTGCACAACCTCTCGAGAGTGTCAAAACTAAGTACTTAGCCGTGTCCCCGGTTACGGACAATTCTGAGCAGCTGATCAAGGACGTCAACGGAGGATCCCAACATTCCAACTTCTCAGGTAAAATTGTGATGGGTGAACAAGGGTAAATTAGACAGTGGTTTTCATGCCATGGATGTCTCGATTAGAAGAAAAGTGTTTTCAAAAGAGTTAGGAAAAATTGGCTTTCTGCAAAATAGCCTTTGAACTCCACCAGCCAAATATGCATATAGGTTATTAGAGTTTTTTCACTAAGTGTCCACAGAGTGTCACTTGCCAGTTCCATTTTATATGGTTCTGACCCACCTTGTTGCAACATTTTTCCTGTTGCAGGTTGTTCCGACGATGAGTGAGGTTTCGTATAAGGGATTCGAGTCTACAACCAACATGTTTTCGCCTGTGGCACATGAAGATGATGGAGACTCACTGCTACTTTTATTCCGTTGTGCTGAACTTTGTAAAATGCTAGCCTTGAGCTATGCAATTTGTAATGAAAATTGTAAGTCTGGATCATGCGATGTAATAAAATTTGACACATTTGCATGATATTCATCTTAGACTGTGTGTGCAAATGAATCGATCCAGGGGTTTGCACTATACACAGGGATCTTGCTAATTTTTAAGTGCAGGTCCGCTACAGATGGTATCAGAGCACTGTGTTGCCTGTAGATTCGAAACCCTTGGTTTGGATAGAAATAAGTTTGACCATATGATTGAAAATCTATTTTTATTCAGTTTTCTAAAAACAAAACTTTTCATTTTATCTTTCTCATACTCTCATCTACTGTCGAACCTTCTGAAATTATCTTCTCTTATTCTAGATGACAATGTCCTTAAAGTCTGAGTCTACTGCGTCATATGTAATTCTACGAGTCAACACGAAGCACTACGTGCATGGAAGACCATTGAAGAACACAGATTCAGAGCTCAAACACTTACAAGATTTTGAAGACAATTGAAAAAGAACTTGAAGCACTCAAGAAGGAGAAAGACTAGAGACCACTTAATTAGAACAACGATATCGTGTTAGTGTATTGGTCATACCAACCTAGGTTGTATGACAATACTAGACTATTTGTCTGTCTTTTTAACCATGTTTGTTAGATGTTGTTTGTAAGATGATTTGCCTTGATCTGTTGTGTTGGGTAGGATTTTTCCTTAGTATCTATCTATCTCTACTCATCCATGCTAAACCCAACCAAATGCCTTATCCTTTTGACAACAAGTATCTGAGGACCAGTTCCCCATTGTATTACCAGCCCTCCAACCGAGGAATGTTTTCCCAACTTTGGTTACTTCGTTGTTGGAAAAAACAATCTCATCCTTCCTCCATGCCACCTCTACCCTAGGATACAACAAGTGAACCAACAAGAACAGATAGAAGTGTGCAACTAAAATATTTACAAGACGATATGGAAAGTCTATCACATCAAGGAGGTTATTGTGAAATCCTCTCATCTTGGTCTTCCGATTAACCCAAGGAGTGCTCCTTCGGTATCAAATGAAGTTCAACGGACTTCGGTTATTCTACAACTCTATCGTGAGGTAAAGCTCTACCCAAGGATTCAAGACCTCAATCCCAACAAGGAGCTGGTGCATGCTATATCAGAAAAGTAAGGACGGCGAAACCGTATCCAAGAGATGAAGACAAGATTTCAAGACTACCAACAAAAATTTCTTTTAAGGGTGGTAGCCCACCCGGATACTCCAAACCCAGTTACCCAAACCTTTCTTTCTTTCTAGCCTCTCCGAATCTCGGGGACGAGATTCTTTTTAAGGGTGGTAGTTTGTAACATTCCAAGATTTTCAAACTTTTGAAAAATCAGAAAAATCAAAAACTTTTTGAAAACTATATATATTTTGTTTTAAAATTTTAAAATCATGCATGCATTCATCTTTTTCTTATCTTGTTTGAATTAGAAATTTCAAAAGATGGAATTTTAGTTCCACTTTAAAAACATATTTGATAAAATAAAATAAAGGGTTTTTTATGCTCTATATAATATTTTTGATTGTTATGGTTTTAAATGTTCTATATTAAATTTGGTTTTGACTTGATTATATTTATTTGAAAAGTAAGTTTAAAATAGCTATTTTTAAATATTTACATTTGTGGTATTTTATTTGTTTTAATCAGCCACAAATGTTTTTTTATTTAAAACCATATTTCAAAATTGACATAAATGTGTCAAATAAACCTTTATAAACTATTTGAAATTTTCGAATTTTGAAATGTTTGGAAAAGTGTATTTGAAAGTTCTAACAGACAGGTATTGTTTTTATAAATTTTTAGAAACAAGTTTGAGTTGATTTGGATTTTTAAAACAAAAGTTATGACAGAAATAAGAATAAAATCAGAAAAAAAGAAAAAGAAAAATTGCTGACGTCATCAATGACGTCATGGTCGTCTTCAACCTCCAGGACGGAAATTGCGCCCGAAATTGCAGTTTCTTCCCGTTTTGATTGCGGGCGATTTAAAGCCACAAATCACGCACCGTTTGTTCCTAATTAAAGCCCTGAATTCCCTCTCCATTTCCCCTCTATCTACGCGCCGAATCGTGCCCCCTGGCTCTCAAATTTTCTCACCGGAGCTCGACGTGTCCGCCGCCGTGTTTTCTCGATTCCGGCGAGGTGAGCAAGCCCCAGCGCATGAGACGCCGCCCATTCTCCTCCTCGTTCCCTGGCGCACCTCTCTGACCCCTCCTCCTATTTTCTTCGCAGCCGAAACGACGCACCGGTCTTCGAGACGAGCTCGCTGCCGCTGCTAGCTCCGCCGGCCGCAACTTCCGGCCACCCTAGGACGCCCGCGACCTCACCTTCGGCCTCTACCCGTCCTCCTCCGCCGGCAGGTAGCATCTCCGTAACCCGAGCCTTTCCGTTTCGTCGGGAGCTTGCAATGCCGGCCATGGCGCCACCGTGGAGCGTCTTCCTTTCGTTTATCTAGCTACCGTTGCATAACAAAACACCAACGGAGCCATAGCCTAGTGGTTGCGCCCCAGCTTCTCCACCTAACATACCCGAGTTCGAATCCACGCTGGGGCAGCCTTTTCCTTTTTCCTTTTTATTTTTGGCTTTGGACAAATTTTTAGGTAAACTTGAAAAATTCATATCTTTTCAACCATAGATCCAATTTTGACAAACTTTATATCAATGGAAAGCCCCTGACCGGCATATTATTTTGGCATGGTTAGTTTTCTGTTTTGCCAAGTTTAGATGTATTCAAATTTCAAATGTGTTATTTGAATAATTCATATCTTTTCAACCATAGATCCAATTTTGACAAACTTTATATCAATGGAAAGCCCCTGACCGGCATATTATTTTGGCATGGTTAGTTTTCTGTTTTGCCAAGTTTAGATGTATTCAAATTTCAAATGTGTTATTTGAATAATTCATATCTTTTCAACCATAGATCCAATTTTGACAAACTTTATACCAATGGAAAGCCCCTGACCGGCATATTATTTTGACATGGTTAGTTTTCTGTTTTGCCAAGTTTAGATGTATTCAAATTTCAAATGTGTTATTTGAATAATTTTGGCATATCTTGTATTATAAAACTTATTTTTGAGTGAATCCAATTGAATTGGATTTGTATAGTTGCCCCTGGCCAGAGAGACCTTCCCCTTATTTTTGTAAATTATTTTGTTTAATAGTTTTATTCAAATTGTGTTTATTCCCTTTTTGGGAATTGTGTTGTTTAGTTGTTTTATTAAAAAATTATTTTAAATGCATTTTGACTTCATGCATGATTTATTAAAACTAGAAAAGTTAGTATATTATTGTCTTGTGATTTTAAATTACATTCCATGCATAGCATATTGTATTTTTTTATTCTTGTTGTATGTTTTGTATGCCTTGTGTTGTAGAATTGTTTGTTTATTGTTGTGTTATCTCTATGTATAGATTGAACGGAGTGCAACGTTGATCCTTGTTGAAAGGATTGTGTGAGCAACTACAACTTCCAAAGGCAAGTGGCACATTCATAAATTTCCTAAGTATTTTTGTCTATGCATGACTTAGTTTATTTTCCTTAATCATGTGTAGGTGTTATTAGTATTGCTATGCAAGACATGTTTAGAATTTCCCTATCCCTATGTGTCTAGGTACCTATATAATAACTTAGTAGAAATATTGGTGCTATGCAAAAGTTATTTTATAAAAAGCTAAATTCTACTAAGTTAAAGAAACTCCTGGGTGGATTGGTTTGTTGACGGAGGCGAAGTTGAGTGGCTACTCAGGGCCATTTCTATGGTTTTACCTGAGTATGTGCACTTGTGGATTGCCACCCAGGAACAAAGGGATCTGAAGAACTCCAAGTGAAGATTGCTTCCAGTGCAGCCATTTGTCATATGGGCTCTGTCTTGACGGAGTACGTTGGTGTGAACCTGGGTCAGGAGATCGACAGATGTAGGGTTGATAGGTGGGCGGTGGTCTCCTGGTATGATCATGGGAACACAACTTCTGAAAAGTCTCGTCTCGATCTTCTCCTTTTCCTTATCACTAATGGAGTGTAGAGGATAGTTTGGGCTGATTGAGTAAAATGGTGAACGTGCACAACCTCTCGAGAGTGTCAAAACTAAGTACTTAGCCGTGTCCCCGGTTACGGACAATTTTGAGCAGCTGATCAAGGACGTCAACGGAGGATCCCAACATTCCAACTTCTCAAGTAAAATTGTGATGGGTGAACAAGGGTAAATTAGACAGTGGTTTTCATGCCATGGATGTCTCGATTAGAAGAAAAGTGTTTTCAAAAGAGTTAGGAAAAATTGGCTTTCTGCAAAATAGCCTTTGAACTCCACCAGCCAAATATGCATATAGGTTATTAGATTTTTTTTCACTAAGTGTCCACAGAGTGTCACTTGCCAGTTCCATTTTATATGGTTCTGACCCACCTTGTTGCAATATTTTTCCTGTTGCAGGTTGTTCCGACGATGAGTGAGGTTTCGTATAAGGGATTCGAGTCTACAACCAACATGTTTTCGCCTGTGGCACATGAAGATGATGGAGACTCACTACTACTTTCACTACTAGAAATCCCCACATTTCCGACGGTGAATTTTAATAACCGACGGCCGGTCGGCTATTACCCTAATGACCGACGGTGCAATATATTACCGACGGTTTAAATCGAACGCTCGGATATTATGTTGTTTAACCGACGGTTTTTCACATACCCGACAGGGATCAAACATCGCTCGGATATTAAGGCGTAATAGCTTACGGTTCTTAGTAATAACCGAAGGTATATTGACCACCGTCGGGTATTTAGTAAGATAGCCGATGGTTCAAAAACAACTCTCGGCTATATGCCTAAATTACTGACGGTGAATAGTAATAGCCGACGGTTGAGATATCCCCTCGGTTATTTTTTTGGTGGCCTGTGGGGCTAATGATGTTTTTAGGACTATGACCGAGCATTTGCGGCGGATATCACTTTTGATTCCTCGAGATGGATATAAGATTTGAGCTTGTTTTTCTCAAAGAGAAAATAAAGGTGAAAAAAGAGAACATCAAAATTTAGATTTAGGCGCGGGCGGGCGCATCTTATTTCGCACTGAGTGCGCGGGGGCGACGCAGAAATTTGGCGAACCACCCCTCTAAAGGTGGGCCAGTCAAGCCTCCACCACGTCTTACCTTATCTCTATCCCTAACCTGGTGAACCCTCCCTCTCCGCAGCATATCCCCAAAATCAACTCCCTCCTAGCTCGCCGCCCCCCGCCGCCGCTCCGATCTGCCAGCACCGGTGGCCTCCTACACTTTCCACACAAATCCGGCCTCCTTGCAGCCTTCTCCACCACCACCTCCCGTTATTTATCTCGACTCGGAGCGAGGCAAGGGAGACCATGCCCAGATGGCCCTGCGTCGGCGGGCATACCGAGGCTAGATCGTCGGGGCATCAGGCGCGGACAGTCTCGTCGAGTGGCTCCGCGGGGAGCAGCGCTGTGAGGTGGTGGTCAGCAGTGATCACCCACGCTGCCGCCGACTTGTCAGGTTATGGCGGATCTTGAGTAGGGGCTTTAAATCCTTATGTCCAGCCGGCTGGCTTGAAATGGCCCGTGGATGCTCCGCTAGCCGGCAAGTAAGAGGAGTGCTTCTTCCAGTGCCATCACATGGCGCATGAAATTCCACGGAGGATCTCAATCAAAGACGCAACATGACCTTGCGTACATTCTCTGCAGGTAATCTGAGTGGTTCTCTTAACTCGAGTCTGGTTGTTTTTGGGACACGAACTGTTATGCTGCTAATAGCAAGCAATTTATCTCATGCGGATCACGCCCAAGCACCATTTCAGCCCAAGCTACACTCGTTATTCAACTGATCTTATATTGGTTTCCTGATACATGTAGGGATACTGCTGGTAAAATGTCAAGCAAGTCAAAAAAAGTGGCTGACGCCGGAGGTGGTAAAAAGCGCGGTGGCATCCCTGCAGGAGGTGTAGCGCACAGGCTGCCAGGGGCGCCCAACTGCCCTGCGGCCTCCAGGAGGATGGTTGCCTCGGCTTGACTGGGACGTCGTAGGCCCGTCCTGACCACGCCCGCGCTGGCGCCAACTAGGTCTGATCTCATTCCAAAGGCCAAGAATGACTTGCTAGTGAATTCATATTGATTCTAGATCTGGTCTCTATGGTTACATCTAACTAACGAAGTATAATGGGGTCATGCAACTGCAGTTTTCATAAAAATATAGCTCACTGGTCGCCTTCTCTATATTTCTTTAATTTTGATTGGTATTGGTGTTCAATTCCCGCAGGATCCTGGAGTTCATGTTAGGAGTGGTGGGATTGGGACTAATCCACGTTGCTGCACAACTATCTTGACGGTAAACATTGCTCGTTTAGTACTTTGAATCTGCTGATACTACATTGCTCGATTTCCTGTCTAAATGTAGACTAGTAACACTCAGGATATATATGAAGTAATTTCCTGTCTATTGTTTCGTATTGATTACAACAATATTTTTTTGGTCTATTCAATTGTCTGTCTTATCTTATCATCTTGTTAAGATTTTTTTTTCGTTTGCTGTCCCTTATGATTCTTGTTTTCATCTTTCTTACAACTAGTTTGGTGATTTTTGTAGGGAATGGAAGAAATGCTGGAGGTAATCGCAGCGACGAGAATGACATCTTTGGCTGGAGTAGAACTGTAGAAGAAACTCTTTAAAGCTAAACAATCGGCTGGAGTACAACTGTAGAAGAGACTCTTTAAAGCCAAACAATCAAATGACGTCCTTTGGCTGGAGTGTTCCTTTAATCTTTTTCTTTCGATGAATCATTAATGTTTAAAGTGATTTGGATGCAAGTATAGTTCGGTTTGAGATACATTATGATATTGTATGTCATTTGGGTCAAATATATTGAAATACAATCAGTTCTGAAATATTTGTGATGGTGAGATTTGCAGCATTTGTAACTGCAAGTGCTACCACATTAGATAAACTTGTGCCCTGCATCTGTTTGTGCCTTCCTCTAGTAGCAGTGATAACTGATGGCGAGACAATGCTTGTCGGATTCTTCCTGTCGACCGGGCGCACAGTCAGCTATTTAATATTCCACGGGTCAGGTAGATCGTCAACCAGTGTGAATGCCGACGGGAGAAAACGGCCGGCGGGAAAGATATAAATGACAGGGAACGGTCGGCTACATCTGGCGTCAAAACATGGTGATCTCCCAATGACAAAATCATAGCCGACGGCTCACCGTCAGCTTTGCACCGTCGGTTAGGGTAATAGACGACAGTACCGTCGGTCATTAGAGTAATGGCCGACCAAGCATCACCGACGGGATATAACCGACGGTGCACCGTCGGCTATAATCTTAACCGACGGTAAATTTGAATATCTGACGGGAATTCAACTGTCGGCTATATTGGGATATCTAGTAGTGTTTTATTCTGTTGTGCTGAACTTTGTAAAATGCTAGCCTTGAGCTATGCAATTTGTAATGAAAATTGTAAGTCTGAATCATGCGATGTAATAAAATTTGACGCATTTGCATGATATTCATCTTAGACTGTGTGTGCAAATGAATCGATCCAGGGGTTTGCACTATACACAGGGATCTTGCTAATTTTTAAGTGCAGGTCCGCTACACAAATGGTTTATGAAGTGATATCAAGTATTCAAGACAAGGATGTTCATTGATAGTTCACAAAGTGTAACATAGTAGCAAGTAATATGGAACACATGTATGCATAATGATAAGTAGAACATCCTACAATGGTCATAGAGTGTAGATGAAAATCTGAATATGATAGGTGTACACTTTGGAAAGATGTATATGTGAGTAGAGGTAAAGCATGCATAAGTTTCATCCAACTTCCAAACTCTTCTACTTAAGTTAATGATTGCAATAAGGTATTCATTGGTGTCAAGCTCTCATTGCCCCTATCATAGCATCTTGAATGATTAAGGTTAAAGTGAAAGCAAATATGAGTAGTGTGCTTGATAAAGAATGGGTTGAATGTCTCATGCCCCTTGAATACAAGTACTTACACCATGTGTTACTCAACTTGGGAAACAAAGCAAGTTCAATTAAATATCATTGTAAGCATAATAGTATCATCAAGAGCGTCAACTGGGGTACCTCTTGTCCCAAGATATGGAACAAGCCCATATCAAAATGACAAGACAAACAAACAAAATGAACAATCTCAACACCCTTTTTATTTACCATTTGGAATAGTTTTTTATTGCAAGGTGTATCACAGAAGGTTCACCATAGTATGTAAGTAAATTTCCACCATGAATGATGCATGGCTTAGATTAGCGGCCCAGGCGTCTCTCTAACCATTTACACAAACTCATTTAAACTCACTCTATTTCCACATTTATTTCAACATGATAAGCATCCATAGACAAAAGCACATGATATCAACTAAATGAGATGAAGAGCGTGTTGAAAGCTTGCCATGTGACAGCACATATGGGCTAACTTCCAACCCAAAACATTCATCAAGCCACAAACATCATAATCTTAATCACAATGGGTCAAGTTTTATTATGCAAATAAAAGAACATTGTGCATCAAGTTCGTGAGAGCTATATAACCAATTTTTTCCATTGCAATCAATAACATAAACATTTTCATTCAGAGGTAAGATAACACAAACAACATGTTAAACATACTCGGAATAGCATAAAGCCAATAGGTAGATATGGTGGACTCACTGGAATAACTTTGGTTGAAGGTGTTGGAAACAAGTTTTTGCTTGTTGGAGTTTTTGGGCTAGCAAAAGGGAGAAAGTTGACCATCTAGATGCATGCATGAGTGTCCATAGAACTAACTAATCCATGTTAAACCAAGTGAAATAACAATCAGCACCAAAACATGAATAAGTGATAGCTCTACAAAAAGAATTTGCAAACTATTACTCATAAACAAGCTCATGAATCATGCAACTATATGTATCATTAAAAATCAAGTCAAACATCCCTTTTCCCAATCTTATAAAAGCATCCAACATATTTCAACCCATATTTCCAGTAGCTCTCTCATATATAATTGATAGTGTGGTGGTCTCTCAAGACTCAAACAAAAACAAAAAACGACGCTCCAAGTTTATGCGATAAAGTGTTTCGATCGAAAAACAGAAGTTGGACGTGTGCAAACCGAGAGTGTGTAGGTCCAGCGGGGTTGTCTTCACATCCCCAAGCTTATGGTCTTCACCATCCTTGGATAGCTCTTGGTGCATCTCCTCCAATCCCTGTGAAAAAACTTCAAAACACCGTTTCTCCCATCTCTTTTCTGTGGGGTGCATTAATAGTGATAAACAAATAGGTTCCTTGCTGCATATAATCCTTGAACAAAAATTCATATGAATGTCCAGAAAGTGTATAATGTTGTATGCCTACTCATAAACTCAATTGGATCAAAAAGATTCAACTTAAAAGCTCAAAGCATGCATCAAACAAAATGGGACAGAATCTGTCCAGAAAAACAGCAGCAGCAAAACGTATTTTTCTACCCTACCAAACTTTCTCGAAAAATTCCGAAAAAATTCATGCATACAGAGGATGAAAAGTTGCAACTACAGTTCAAATATGAGCTCATTCGGAGTTACAGAATAAGAATTAAAAATCATACCGTGCACTGACTCGTGCAGGAATAAAATCTCCGAACGCTATAAGCAACTTTTTCAAACCAAAAAGGGTAAAACTTGGCACTTTATTAAAAACTCCAGAACCTAACTAGACACAAAATCTCTTGTTACAGCAAGAGGACACAAAGAAAAATCACACACAAAAATAACCGGGTTGCCTCCCGCAAAGCGCTTTCTTTATAGCCATATAGCTAGGCTTCTTACTTGTTGTTTTATTGTGGACGAAGCTCATGAGGGAGCTTGAACTTTGGTGGTTCCCTCTTCCTTGGAAAGTGTTCCATGCACTTCTTGTGTGGAAACTGAAACTTTACATTCCCTTCCTTTGAATCAATGATAGCACCTGTGGTACGAAGAAAAGGTCTTCCAAGAATAATAGGACTAGAGGTTTTATTCCCCATGTCCATGATTAGAAAATCCACAGGCACAAAAGTCATATGTAACTCTACCATAACATCACTTACTTTTCCCAAAGCATGTTTAATAGAGTCATCAGCAAGTGCTAGTTCAATAGAGCATTTTTCAAGATTTTTCAATTCAAGCACTTCATATAGTTCTTTAGATAAAACAGAGACACTAGATCCTAGATCAAGTATGGCATGGTGTGTCTCTTTTCCAATAGTTACTAGTACCTTAGGTATCCACATATCCCCAAGCTTAGGTGGTATCATAGCCTCTTGGTTGTACCTAGCAATCTTTTCTTTCAAGACATGATTAGCAATATAAGAACCAAAACCTGCTTGGTTAGTGTTGATGGAAGGATCACTTGCAAATTTTTGTAAGATAGATATTAATTCATGCAAGCTACAATTTTCTAAGTCAAGCAAAGGATCCTTGACTTCATTAAGCATTTTAACTTCCTCAACTTCAACCTCTTTCATTACCCCAATAGATTCTTTAGCAACTCTCTCTTGCTCATGAATGTGTTCCCAAGACTTATTGATAACCTCTTGGCAATATTTTATTGTTTCCTCATGTTTTTGGGCTGTAATGATGCTCTTTAATGATGAGACTTCCTTAGTAAGCTGATCTACCCTTTCAAACAAAGCATCTTGTTTTTCAAACTTAGAGATAAATTCCTTATTAAGCTCTTTTTGGGTAGATATAAAAGATCTAATGGTGTTTTCCAAGTCACTAGAAACATATTTATTTGGCACATATGGGGGTTTATTATAAGAGTTATAATTGTTGTTACCATACCCATTATTACCATAGTTCCTAATGAAGTTGACATCAATATTTTCAGAATTGTTTCCAACTAGTTCTTGCAAAGGAACATTTTCAACACTAGGTTTATTAAGCAAAGCAAGAATAGTATCCATTTTAGATGACAAATCATTAGTTTCTTCAATAGAGTTCACTTTCTTAGAAGGATTAGGTGCCCTATCAGTATGCCATTGACTATAGTTTTGTAAAATGCTTTCCAATATATTTTTAGCTTCTACTATAGTCTTACTCATAAAAGCACCTCCAGCAGCAGAATCAAGTATGTTTCTAGACATGTAGTTTAAACCATTGTAGAAAGAGTGTAATATGGTCCATTCATTAACTCCATGTGAGGGACAAGTTCTAAGCATAAGTTTTATCCTATCCCAAGCCATAGCAACATGTTCATTTTCATTTTGCCTAAAAGAAAGGATGTTGTTTCTATTTTGCAAAATTTTAACAGGGGGATAATATTTCTTAATGAAAGCTTCTTTTAGATCATCCCAAGAATTAATACTACCAGATGGCAAGGAATGCAACCACTCTTTAGCTTTTCCTCTAAGTGAAAAAGGAAATAACTTCAGTTTTAGGATATCACTTTCCACATTTTTAAACTTTTGCATGTCACATATTTCAACAAAGTCATGAAGATGCATAGAGGCATCCTCCATAGCACTACCACCAAATTGTTCCCTAGTTATCAAGTTCAACAAACTAGGACTTACTTCATAACTCTCAGCATTTATCTTAGGTGTGGCAATAGCTCTCGTGATAAATTGATCATTAGGAGTGTTTGTGTAGTCACACAGCTTAGTTCTTTCTCCCATTTTAGCAAGTTTTTTTTGGTATTTTTAATTTTTTATGCAAAACTGAAATAAATATGATATGATATGCAATGACACTAACAAAACAAATAAATTGCTTTGTAAGTAAAGATGGATAAGATGGTGCTCACGTAGGTGCAACCTCCCCAAGCTTAGGTGTTAGCACAAGTTGGTGACGTTGACTTTGTTGTGAGATGAATGCGATGATGCACACCCTTGGATAAATCTCTCAGCTACGATTCCCCGGCAACGGCGCCAGAAAACGTCTTGATGTCCCGAAGAGCAAGGCTTGATACCTGCAAAATAAACGGGATTAGGTTGAGACTCCAAGTGCAGAGTGTATAGTAAGTGGAAGACAGTTTTCCCCACGAGGGGTGACTCGAGGGTTTAATATCGAACTCTCGGGGAATCTGAAGTGGTAGATTTATCTTCTTATCCTTCTTTTGGTTACCTACAAAACAAGGTTAGATGTTTTGGTCCTCAACCTCACCTGTGGTTGTCAAGCACAAGGTGTAAGAATGATATCAGGATAGTTATGCAATGCAAACAAGAAATAAATATGCAATGATGGTGGATGCAATGTAAATGATATTTTTGGGTTTTTGAATGATGTATGCAAGATGAAAAGTATTTTTGTATTTTCGGATTTAATGATGGCTGAAAATAGAAAAGTGGTATATGGTGTTGGAAAGGTGTTTCTTATGATTAAAAATGGACTGGGGTTCATGGTTTCACAAATGCACTCTCTCTTTATAAAGTGGTAGACAATGGAACACACAAGTTAACATATGAGATTGCAACACAGGGTTTGATAACAAGTTACTTAGATATATGGGCATCACGTCCTAACATAGAGATCTTTTGGTTATTAACCTCTCTTATACTCCACCAAGATGCGAACTAAATCATAACACCTCAGTAATTAAGATAACTCAGAGTATAGCATTAAGTATCATGACATGAAGTGAAAATAAGAACATGCTAGATCTAGTCATGGAGTAGTGGCAATGGTCACGCCCACATCCCCGGTAGCATGGTATTTTAGTTTATCCCTAGTGAGGCAACAAAGTAAGGTAAAGATACCAAAGTGGATCGCAGAACTTTCTCTCACGTTCACTGCACTAGCCACCCCCCGTTACTCCAACTAATGCACACGTTCCCCCACACACGCTCTCATAAACATGCTTGATCAAAACAAGTAGACAAGAACGGGGTACATAATATGCATCTATACTCATAACTGAAACAAACATTGCAATCTCAAACATATATTAACTCATAAAGATCCACCACAAAGGTATTACAACGGTGACCGTAATCATGTTCAGCAGCTCATACGGTGCTAATTAGTGAAGCTCAAGAGAGGAGAGATACATAAGTTACTTCCACAAACCCATAGTCCAGAGGTGGACTACTCCCTCTTCATCATGGAGACGGTGGAGAAGTCGATGGAGAAGATGGAGACCACGCCGGCAGCGCCCCGCCGGAGTTTTCCCCCTCCAATCTGCAGCTCCTGATCTCCGTTTCGGTGTTTCTGTGTTTGTGCGGCGCTTGATACGTCTCAAACGTATCTATAATTTTTGATGTTCCATGCTTGTTTTATACCAATTGCTACATGTTTTGCATCTAATTTATATCACTTTTATACATTTTTTGGGATTAACCTATTAACAAGATGCCGAAGTGCCAGTTCCTGTTTTCTGCTGTTTTTGTATTCCAGAAAAGCTAGTATAGAAATATTCTCGAAATTGGACGAAACTACACGGGGGTGCCTATTTTTCCAGAACACGCCTGACGGAGCGAAGGAGCAGCAGAGGAGGGCCACCAGGAGGCCACACGCCACCAGGGCGCGGCCCCCCTTCTTTCGCCGCGCCCTGGGGTGGTGTGGGCCCCTCGGGGGTCCGCAGCCGCCGCCCTTTCGCCTACTTATTCCCCCGACGCAAAAACCCTAAGTACCTGAGCAAATATCCACGAAAAGATCCAGAGACGCCGCCGTCGTTAACCCTAGCTCGGGAGGGTTCAGAACCTCTTCCCGGCACCCTGCCGGAGAGGGGAATCTTCACCGGAGGCTTCTACATCGCCATGCCTGCCTCCGGAGTGATGCGTGAGTAGTTCATCCTTGGACTACGGGTCCATAGCAGTAGCTAGATGGTTGTCTCTCCATTTTGTGCCATCATGTTTAGATCTTGTGAGCTGCCCTACATGATCAAGATCATATTATTGTAATGCTACATGTTGTGTTTGCTGGGATCCGATGAATATTGAATATTATGTCAAGTTGATTATCAATCTATCTTATATGTTATTTAAGATATTGCATGCTTTCCGTTACTCGTAGATGCTTTGGCCAAGTAGATGCTTGTAACTTCAAGAGAGAGTATTTATGCTAGATAGTGGGTTCATGTCTCCGTTTAACCTGGGACAGTGACAGAAAGTTCTAACGTTGTGGATGTGCTGTTGCCACTAGGGATAACCTAACGATGCTATGTCTACGGGCATATGTGTTTGTTTACATTACGCACTTTACTTAATGCAATTATCCGTTGCTTGCAAGTTAATACCAACGGGGGACTCGGATGACAACCCGGCGGTGGATTATTAGTCATAGATGCTGTTGGATAACGATCTATGTATTATGTCGTAATGCCCAATTAAATATCATAGTAGTCAACATGTCATGTATATGCATTGTCATGCGCTCACTATTCGTCAATTGCCCAGCTGTAATTTGTTCACCCAACATGTTAGTTATCTTTTATGGAGAGACACCACTAGTGAACTGTGGACCCCGGTCCATTCTTTTACACTGATTAAACAACCACAAACTGCAAACTGTTCCTTTTTCATTCTCTGCAATTTAATACTCATTTTCCACACCATACGTTTAATCCTTTGTTTTCAGCAAGCCAGTGAGATTGACAACCTCACTGTTTCGTTGGGGCAAAGTAGTTTGATTGTGTTGTGTGTAGATTCCACGTCAACAGTCCAGACTCCCTGCGACAGCTATTTTTCTGGCGCCGTTGACAACCTTCTGAAGAGTTGCTGCTCCTACTGGTTCGATAACCTTGGTTTCTTTCTGAGGGAAAACTTGCTGCTGACTACATCATACCTTCCTCTTGGGGTCTCCCAACGAACGTGTGTTTCACGTCAACAGCGCTCCTTCCAGAGAACGTCGGGGGACCTTTTTTATAGGCGTTTTTAGGTCAAGACGATGTCGGTGGAGAAAAGATCGAAGGCAACAGAGCCACGAGGCCCAAATTGGTGTGTCCCACGCGGCTACAGTACCAGGCCGCGTGGGCCCCCCTCGTTTGGCCCTCGAGCCTCCGTTTGCACGCTTCCTTCGCCCACAGGTCTTCTTTCTTCCAAATATTGACGCCCGTAAATTTCCAGGTGATTTCGTTGACGTTTGGGTCCCTGAAACATTAAAATAAGAAAACGGGGTTTTCTGCCTGTGCAGGATTAATTCCATAAAAATAGGAAATAAATGAATATTCCCAAAAATCATTATAAAACATTGATATAACCCTTATATGATGCAAATATGATTGGAATATAAATAATTAAATTGCAAAGTTCATGTATGCATTTTACATGCATCAGTATCATGCACAAACAGATCATAATATCAAAATTCATCATATCCCAGCAAACAGAACAATAAACATTACATAAGATGAATCTCGATCATGTTAGGAACCTCATGAGACCATGGTATTGAAGCACAATAGAGAGAAAGATATCACCATGTAGCTACTTATATGAACCAATAGTCCAAGGAAGATTACTCACGCATCGTGTTCGAGGCAATAATGGTGGTGTAGATGCCTCCGGCGATGATTTCCCCCTCCGGCAGGTTGCCGGAACAGGAATCCAGACTCCCGGATTGAATTTTCTGCCACGACAATGGCTCGGTAAGTCTTACGTAAAATATAGGGTTGAGGGGATTTTATAGGCAAAGGCGGTGGCCGAGGCGGTGAACGAGGCGTGGTCGTGGGTGGGACCCATCGGTGCCCTCCCGACCATGAGTGGGACTCACGGCCCCACCTGGCTGCTCCCTCGCATCGCCTTTTCGCTGCCTGGTTTATTTCCTCCGATAAAAAATCTCCGTAAATTGGCGTTCGATTCCGAGGATATTTGTTTACTAGCTTTTCTGGAATACAAAAACATAGAAAACATCAACTCGCACTAGGCATCATGTTAATAGGTTAGTTTCAGGAAAATGCCACAAAATGATATAAAACCATGGTAGAATATGTAACAATGATATAAAAGTAGCATGAAGCAATCAAAAATTATATATACGTTTCGGACGTATCATTACCTTCTGGTGTTCCAACCGTAGCCGACTTGATATTCCTCGCCTCTGCCAGCACCATGAAAATCGCAATTTCGACATGTCCCGTGGTGTCAGCTAAAAGCGGAGCTTCATAGCATGCCCCTTTAAGCCACACGGGTTGATGTTTGTGTACACGCCCGAATAGACCCCCTCCAAAACCAGGTGTCCAAGAGCAGTTTGCCAATCCGTGAAAACCGTCGGTGGAGAAATTCGGAACTCATCGACGCCCTGATCAAAGGCGACCGGACGCAGCGGAATGACGAGTTGGGCGGAAGATGACCGCTAGGGCCACCGTCCTACCTCGTTTATTGCCTGGAAGGGGACAACACAGGAGAGAATCTTCTCCACCGGCCGGCCACGTACCATGGTTGGTGACAACGTCGACGTCTCAAGAAGGAGGGCGGGAAGAGCCGCGTCGGCGCAAGCCGACCCAAGCTCGTGACCTCCGCCCGATGGCCGGCGCCGTCCCACACCCGCATCATGGGACGTGGGCGCCATCCCGGCTTCCGCGCTCCGACGACATGAACAATGGTCGCACCGGCCTCTCCTCCGATGGACAAAGCCTTCCTTCCCCAATCCGTCTTTGGCAGATGGGGCACCGCCGCCGCGGCAACAAGGGCCGACGGCAGCGGCAGTGTGGCCATATCGCCTGGCCTTCTGCCGGCGGCTAGGGTTAGCCATAGGTGCCACCCTCAGGACGCAGAGGGAGCAGCAGAGACCGGAATAGGCAGAGCAAAGTCCGGAGCGGGGGCGAGTGTGTACTAGGGAACACTTGACAAGCAAAGTGTTTGGGGGTTTCTTTCAGTGTTCACACAGAGTTTAAATTGTTGGGGAGGGGGGGGGGGTGTGGAATTAGACTTCCCCGGCTCTACACAACTAGGGATGCACACAACCTTTTAAGCATGAATACCGGGATTTTTATCTTGGTTATTAACCAAGCCCGGTCCTTAGAATGAATTACATGAGTATCAGGAAGGTCTGATCCTCAAGTATAAATAGGAACCTAAAATTGTGTCTGTGAGAATTTGAACTTGGGTGTTGGGTTTGTACATTATGCTTCAATTGTTTGAATTCGTTGTTATCAAGTCACAAACTGGCAGAGTGTTCTGCGTTATAGAACTTCTATTTTGACCCATGCCACGAGATGCCAGACATTACAATCTATCTCTCTAACTTGCTTGCAACGTGCAAATTTTTTGGTTGATAGTGATGACTCTGATGCCTGAGATCGCGCAGTACACATAAGATATAACACTTCCATTTTTCTATGAGGAACTTATGTTTGTTTAATGTATGAAGAGTCTCATGTAAGATAAAAAATGGTATAAGAACAATTGTGCCATCAATTTCAGTGTGGCACTTATTTGCAATAGGTTTACAAGTTAAGTCAACGACTCATCCTATAAATACTTTGCTCTGTCTTGCTCTGATATCAATTCCTTACAGCAAACAATATCCTCTTCAGCATACATGATATTTTTTGTTTGAGGGGGAAGCATACAAGATTATTACCCTGGTTCATGGATTTAACTGTAATCTGCAGGGTTTGACTACTCATTATACCACTGAAGTTAATAATAATGAACAAATAGAAAGTATGTAGATAAGAGTAGATTATGAGGTTACCCTAGTTTAGGAGAAGCTGATTGCTCAGTGTCGTCCTGTTGGGGCAGTGTGATGAGTCCAAGTTGCACAGGAACATTCCTGTTTCCAACTACTGCAAAGTTGTATGGTTTAGGCGAATCCCGATTGAGACGGGCGTCGTAGCCCAGTGGCTGGGCACAGCAGTGGCTGGCCAGCCCGCCCGAGGTCGACTCCCGCTGGAGCCGATTGACTTCACTTGGTCCTTCGGCCTCATTTATCTGAGAACAGAATCAATTGCAACTCAAGTTTCTTATGTTGTTAGGTGGGTGCTCAGTAATATTCTCGTCTAACTTTGTCAGCTACCTTCTTATATAACTCAGCATTTTCTTGACCAAGCAGACCGATCTTCTTGTACAATTCCATGTTTTCTTGGTGAACAAGACTTCCCTGCAACCAAAAAAGTTATGCAGTCAATCTATCATAATAAAACAAAATATGTCATTAGAAACTACAAAATTTAGCTGATGCAGAACCTTCCGATTCAGTTCATGAATTTCATCAAACAAGATCTGGTCCTGGAAATAGCAACAACAGTAGTAACAATGTCGAGTTAAATCTTCCTGTAGGAATGGGCGAGTGTGGTGAGAAATTCTATTATTGGTTGACCTTCTTTGTGCGGACGCCACGTAGGCTTACTTCCAGCTGATTCTCTATGGACTGCAGTTCCTTAGCATTCAGTCCAGACAGATCTTCTCCCATCAACTGCCTGTAACAAGTCAATGTAAAATACCGCTGCTATATCTCATTTACGGTTAGCCAAGATGTTCTTGTGACAAGAGGTTTAGCATTATTGTTTTCTCAAGTAAATATTTGAGTGACAGAATATGAACTGCTATATAAACAATTTTGAGATTTATATTTAATTGATAAATTTCTGGTGAATAACTATTGATGATTATAAACAATACACCAATTTAACCTGGTTTAGAGAACTGGATCTCAGCATCAGAGAACTCGCATTGTGATTCAACAAATAATTCTTTACATGTGAAAAAATATTTTAGAACATTATTTGTAGCTAAATGTGTTGCAGGATGTGGATAATTAGACGATTATGGAATACATCACTTGCTGAAAACTAACTACGTTCTGCCAGCTAGATACAGGCTCGGAACTGAAGTTCAGCCACATGGTTTCATTCCAATTATAGTCTCTTATGGGACCTATATTGGCAACTCAATCAAAACATATACTAATACGCAGCTATAGGACCACGTTTTCTGGTAGAGTATGGGAGCTGAGTTCAAAGCTGCACAAAACTTTACTGTGAACAGTCTTTATTTGGTTTTTCGCTTTGCATTCTAAGTGTCTTTACTAGTCTTTAAATGATAATTCTTACATAGGGACGATTCATGCTTATTGAATGATTATATCTATTAGTTGCAACAGTCTAGTATATACCTGCATTTTTGTTCTTGGGAAAACAAGTTTCCAATAAATAATTTGTTAGAACTTATGCAGGGGTTTCAGTACATACCGATGATTTCCTTGCAAGTTGTGCAGTTGTTGTCTCAAGCTTGCTGCCTCCCTTTGCCAAAACTATGAAGTGAAATAGCAGAATTATGCAATGTAAGGGAATGGAAATAAAATCTCTCAACGCTGACATGTTGACTATTTAGCATGAGAAATATTATGATGCATGATATTTACAAAGTAGCTTGACAACTAAGAGAGAAATGCCATTTTATTGTTACCAATGTAGACATTCGTGTTGAACTTTGCAATATGCACGCTATAGTTGGCAAAATGTATTTAGATGTTGAGCTGGTAGACGGTATTCACATTTTGGTAGTGCCGCAAGCACTGTTTAATGGAAATCGGCTCAAGGACTTAGGGTGAGTATAACTGATTACTGTTATTACTACAGTTAGATCATGTTATGTTTCGAATCTGTTATTTTTTTTCGTTTGCAGGATTTTTAGCAGACTGAAGTTTGGCGTTTGAGGTGTTCTTAAATTTTTACGAGGGAAGTTTCTCGAGTCTTACTTTCAATATAAAGCCAGGGTATGAGACCTGACTCTGGTTCTCTGGCCAAGACACCAGCAAACAGGAATTCTAATTCAAGTCAAATTCAGTGGAAATCATGCAAGCCATTGCTGACTATCTCAGAAACACAACAGAAATTTTGTCCCACACTCATAATCGTGCAAGAGATTTCAATGGAGTAGCTCATAATCGTGCTGATCAGGTTCTCAGACAAAACCCTGGGTAGCTCATAGGATTAGTTCATGCCTTGTAGCTTCGCTGCTTCAAAATGCTTCTTGGCATGGCTTCGTAATTCATGATGTAATATGCACTTGAGCTGAAATGAATTTTGCCATCGGCGTCGTTCCTTGTTAAAAAAAGAAAATACTTTATTCTGAAAGTCGTGCAATCGGCTCAGTCATTTGTGGAGGCGAGGAATGCTCAGCGTCGTTCAACAGGCATCTCTGCATCTGCAGGCACACTACTACGTACATGGCTCTTCTCTTGATTGAATAGCGAAGTGCCATATGCGACAGACTGGAATTGTAATAATTAGCTGGTGATTGTTAGGGTTTTTAGAGATCAACCAAACCAAATATCTACTAGAACCCAGAACGACTCCCCTCGTGTCGCTCCGCGGTCGTCCCGTGTGCACAGATCATGGATCAACGATCTGATCTGAAGCCCGCGTGCATGTGCATGTGCATGTGCATGGTGCTGCCCATAAGCAAAGCCATCAGTGACCGGCCCTCCGTGCTGATCTGAAGGCGCTTGTGGGAGTACAGATCATGGAGTACATCAACGACCTTGTGCATGGCAATGCTCAGATGCATTGGGCGTCTGGTGCAGAAATCGTTGATGACTTGTTGCCCCTGACGTGCCTACAGCTCTGAAGCCCAGGCAGGGAGGCCGCCTCGAAAAGGCGGCGGCCAGACTGCCGATTATGTGAGGCCAGGGCGTAGTCCCCTCGCTGCCTCATGTCAGCGTCACCGTGGGTTTCACCTAAGCCAGTCCTTCGCTGCGATCTCCACCCGTTCGATATCCATGTTTCAACGGCAACATTGGCATTTCGACCATGGTTTCTTCACCGCGATTACCATGGTGCCGCAGGAGACGAGGAAAGTCACAATGGTGGAAGAGATCGACAAGACTCCAAAGGTGAAAGAGCAATCTCAATGGCTCCAACCGAGTTTGAGATGTTTGTAATGGATGCGCATGAGAGGTAAACACGTCATGCGAACGCGGTTTAGTTAAGTGGCGGTCACGTCCTTCAAAATCGTGTACACGATAACCGTGAGCTGGACGATCAGCGAATTGCAACAGTATTCTTGGCAAGCGGGGGCTGCGACACAAGGTGATTTCGTTCTTGGTGGTCCTCTTTGACCTCCGCGTCTCAGTTTTCAGGGTGAAAATCTTAGGTCTGGCCTTAATTGGTTGTACCTGGCATGGCGGCTCTCTAGCCGTTTCCTTGATAAAGGCATTGTCTGAAGATTGGACCTCTCCTGGTGAAAACCCAAGATTTGACTATAGTGGTCGGACAGGGCGACGGCAGCGCTTGCGCACTGTTACCTTGCTAGATGCGTCGTTTTGGAGAACCTTTCTGGGAATCTAGGTGTTGTCAATGGTGGTGGTTTGATCATGTTGCTGCAAGACTCGCTAATAGCTCCGGCGGGGTCTTTTTTTCTCTCTTTATTTTTGGTTTTCCTTTTTCGCTGTGTGCATCCTTAATGTCTGGACTAGTTTTGGACATTATGTTGTTGCAAAGGCTGGGTGTATTTTGTATCATCTTGGTATTAATATATTCTCTTTATCTAAAAATCTGTTGCAATCTGCTTAAATATCTATATTTTATGTCGACTTTCTTAGGAAGAATTCTAAAGAATATGATGCCCCGAAAGTCCTATGAAATTCAAACCAAAGAAGCCCTTAATTGGCATGAGTCCTTTCATGATTGAAATCCTGGTGCCTAATTGCATGTAAGAGCTCGGTAATATAAAGTGTATCCGTGCCGGGGGAAACCCTGTCGCGTCCGGTCGACTACCGTCTTTGGCGGTGGAGGTTGCTCCCTCCCGCTCGGCTGCGGTACTGCTCTCCCCGGTTCCTACACCTCACCTCCATCTTGCAGACCTCGTGACGGCTACTTCGGGGAGACGACGATGGTGGTGACTTCGGTTCCGTTGGCGCATGGTGGTGGGCGGCTAGTCTGGTGGTTTCGAGGCTCGTCCTCGCGGGGCTCCTGTGTTACCGATCGTCCGAGGTTGTGGAAGGGGTTTCAGGAGAAATCCATGTCGGTTTGTTCGACACCGACACGGTGCCGCCTCCGGGTGGCATCCTTCCTTCCTGAAGGGCGTCGAGGCTACCCTTCGCTTCCCTCCGTGCCGGGGGAAACCCTAGGACCAGTGCCCTGGTCCGGGCAGCAGCATGGCATCCCTTGTTAAAGGGGCTGCTTGGTACTCGTCGATTCGGTGCTAGGAGCGTGGTGGTACTCTGCTGGAGAGGGCGCAGCGGTTGCGGGTCACCTTCGTTTTAGTCGATCCACCTATGTCTCCTTTTTGTTTCTTCTTCTTTTCTTCTCTTCCCCTTGCTTTGGGTGTATGTTTGCTGCCGCCCCAGCATTTCGTGACTGTTGGTTGTATCGGGTTGTTGCTATATTTATATAGCGGGGCTACGGCCTATTTTGTCTATATAAAGTGTATCCATAGTATATGATAGATTTGTATCCATCTAATGGAGTTCTCGGAATGTTGGGATACAATCTATGATGTGCCCTGTTGTATTGCATATTGAGTACTATCGAACTTGTAAGAACAAATAGTAGTAAAAAAAACAAACAATCCCATGCACGAATATACTTGTTGACAAGTGAATCAAAGTTATTGGCTATGGTTAGCTTAGCACTTCATATTCATAAAGCACATAACTTGAGACACATAGAACCCAAATAATCTTCGAAAATACCAATAGTTGAAACACCATGACACAATTTTGTGTTTCGACGCCTTTCGAATTTCAAGTAACAAGCTTATCTATATTAATTGGATATTAACTATATAAAGTAAAATCCATGCATTTATATCCAAATTTAACATAACATGATCCAAATAAGTCATACTCGACATCTTAATCGAGTTTTGCGTAAAAAAAATATAATTCTCACATTAAAACCAAAATATGTATGTGTACGCCTCTAGAAAAATATGGAGAATATAATCAATGCACCTTGAACTAAGATCAGTATAATTCCTTTCTCCCAAGGTATATCAGAAAGCTCTTATGGATTATACTTTGATGCAAAGATCAATAATCTTACAACAATGGGTTCAAATGTTAATAAATAGACACTACAGTGTGCTAATTAATCTTGGGAGTTGGAGCATGTGCATGGTGACATATATTTGAATAATTAAACTATACACATAACTTTGCACAAGAAAGTGTATGTTTTGATTTTGTTTTACCCATATATCGATCTACCGACCCTATGCGACCTATAAATGTGTATGTTTTTTTAGAAAGAAGGCTCAACCTGAGCCCGGCTTTAAATTAATAAAGCCTCATATAAATGTGTATGTTTTGCACTCATAGTTTTAAATAGCCCGCTATAGCCCCGTTATACCTTTTAAGTATGTTGCCGCTAAATGAATCCATGTAAAATTTATCCGCTATAACCTCATTTAGCTCCGTTTAGCCCGCTACAGCCCCATTTTGAACGTTGCCGCTATTTGCTGTAGCCCGTTATTTAAAACACTTGGGACTTTTGCTCCCCATTTGTGGTTGAAATAATCTACACTCATAATTTATATCTAGTGTTGTTTGTGTAAGATTTCGAGTTCAATGAGAAGTAAATATGGCACAGAATAATATATATGCAACCGAATCCGATCCTACTACTGTCCACTTTGTGTGTCATATATTATCATGATCTAAACAGTTTGAATATAGAGATTAATTTTACTTGCAAAAAAACTGTAGAATATATCAATTGTGTAGAGAATACCTTAAGCTCCGAGTGGGGATTCGCAACAACCTGCTGCTCGTCCTTGGTCTTGCCGTATCGATCTATCACTGACTTCATGCTACACAACAGTTACGAAATCAGTATGTGATGAGAGGAACAATGCATGGTTGGTACTTCAAGAAATAAAAGCTAGTATAACACCTCCTTTTTATTTAAGTTAGATCCATACAATACGACTTGAAATAATCCAGCAAATTGGAATATTTTATGACATGGGACTGGTAACTGGAGACACAACTAACTATGCATATATATTAGCACGAAACTCCAAATATTTCTTGGTGTAATGCATGATATCAATCACAATCACATGACACTGTACGACATGTTACTATATAAATGTTTTGAATAGATCAATACAATGGAAAATAATACAGATGCTAAACCAAAGAAGGGACAGTGCTTCTGCCATTTCGTAAGCAAAGAAAAAGAAAACAGAAACAAACACACAGACGATGAAATTACAAGCAGACCTGGTGCTAGAGTATTCATAGAGGCGTCGGTGCTTGAGAAGATCATGAGGCCAACCTCAGCGTCGCAGAGTATGGCCAGCTCCTTGGCTTTTTTGAAGATCCCGTTCCGCCGCTTGGAGAAGGTCACCTGCCGGCTCGTCGAGTTGTCGATCCGGCGGATCACGATCTTTCCCCTCCCCATCTCCTCCTACCTACAGTCCCACACACACAAACTAAAAATGGCCCGACTGAATAAGAGCCAGCCAGCCAGGAGATAGAGGAAACTGATGAAATCTCTCTCTGACCGGCCGGACGCCAAACGCAGTGAATGTGTGTTGTAGCCAAAGAAGGTAAGTAGGAGATCCAGGGGAGCTGGAAGAAGAAAGCTCAAAGGTTTCCTTATGGGAGGAGGAGATGGAGAGAGGGAGGCTTTTCTTGGTGGTGGCTGCAACTAATTGCAAGTGGACTTTCCTCAATTTGCTACTTGCTTTATTTAGCAAGAATTATGCGAGAGGTGGAAGACGGCACCCGATTGGCTACCTGATCGTTGCGGTTAGTTTATTGGTCCGGGTTAACTAGAGAGAGAGAGAGAGAGAGAGAGAGAATTGTGGTACGCACGAAAAGTGGTGGGTAATCTTTGTCTACATATGGCAACAGGTACTATCCCTGATCGTATGCAGGCCTAGCTAGAGAAACGTCGTACGGCCCGTGTAATATTCATGGATTAACGTAAATAATCTCAAGAAAATAAGTTGTAGCTAAATGCGGCACTCAAATATTTGCTGAAAATGGAGTACAAGGTCGCTTTAGATACTTGCAGTCTCTAAGGTGATACTATGACCATCAGTTTGTATAGAACTATGGTGTTCTAATTAAAAATATAGATACATTGTGAAACCATTTCTCATGGTAAAAAATGCAATGCTATACCCGCAAAAAAAGATAGATAAAGTAATGCAAATTTAGATTTAAAGATGTTGCCAAATTATTCTAAATTGATAGCCAAATTTAAAAAATGTTTAATTTGCTCGGAATTCTGAACATTTTACATATTGTGATAGATTGGACAAATATAAGTTCTGATAGCGCGCGCATTTGCAGACTGTACGCTTGATTGCTCGTGTATACTAAGTGTGACTGCATGCATTAGGTTGTGCACCTATTGGTGACTACCCTAAAAGGTTAAAAATGATAAAAACCATCTAGCTATAAGAGATTAATTTACTGGCCCTCTTGTTATTTTGATGTGATCCAAATTCATATAAAGATAAAGGCTAACTTCGAAGCGAAGCGAAGGCCGTCGCCGGGAGGCTTGGGCCCATCCGGTTGCCCACTTGCGGGGGTGCGGGGGCGACAGCACCCATGGTACGGTACGCATCGTTGTCGAGTCGGACTGCCGCCGACTTTGGATTTTACCACCATATATACATCATGTAAGCCGCCGGTTGGGATATGTCGCAAGTTGTAAATCCTCGGCGTTTGTAACCTCACCCGATATAGTGAAGTATTGCTGGCTGACGCCTGTGGTTTTTTTCCTCCATTGTTGGAGGGATTTTCTACGTTAAATCTCGTTTCCCCGTTGGTTGATCTTCCGCTTTCTTCATCGTTTTTTTTTTGCTATCGTTTATAACAACTCTTTCATTACCATCATGGTTTCAAATTTCAGTTTCAGAAAAATTTCGGCCAGCAATGAAATCACTGAAACAGTGAAATTTAATGAATTTCAGTGATTTCGGTTTTTGTTTCGGCCAAATGACAAAAATTCTATCTTTAAATTCATTTAAATATTCAAAAAACATTTAAAATATTTTAAATATTTTTTGAATTCATGTGTAGTACTGAAAGTAGTGAAATATTTTGGCCGAAACGTAATTATTTCAGTGTCTACCGAAATCACTGAAATTTAGTGAATTTTAACGAAATCTCACTGAATTTTAAAACCATGATTACCATTGCAAGCGCGCATAACACATGTGTGCGGTCTGCCAACAAATCTCAGAGAGGTTTCGTGCAGGTGCTATTTTTTTTGGCAAGTTTGCGCTTCTTGAAACCCAAGAAGTTCGACAAACTAAGTAAACAAAATTGATGTGTGCTCGAGAAAAGTAGCCATTGTCCGGTGCAACAAAATTTACATGCGCACAGAAGATCAGAGAATGCTAGATGTGTGCACATGTAGCGGGTGCCAAAGCGAATTTCCCCATTATAAAGTAGTGTTTAATAATCGTGATCGGTGGTGAAGATAATATTGTTGCCCTAGAGACGGTGTGAGAAACTGGGAGGTGCTCGTGGTGTCCCCGCCGCCTGCCGGCCGGTTTAACGACGCGTGGAGAGGCGGCTCGCGCGTACTTAAAATTGTTAATAAAACAAATTAACTTGAGGGCGACTGGGTGCTGGAAGTCGTAGTGGGAAAAAGATGAAACATCTTCGGCCTTTGCTAAGTGTCAAATACGGATACTTTGTAAAGGGATATGTGTACCGAGTTTTCTGAAAAAACACGGCAAATCTAAAAATAATCGACAACCGCCAGTGTATACCGAGTGTGCCAAAAATGCACTCGGCAATGAACCCAGAAGACGCTTGGCAAAGACAGTGGCCACGTGTCCCTTGTCAGCGGGGTGACGGTGCCATGACGGTGCTCAGGTTCCTCTCTGGGTCCTGGAAAAAAGATATTCGGAAAAAAGTTCTTGTCGTATTTTCTCCAGGTTCCTCTCCGCGAGCCTGTTTTTGGGAAAATATTTACCCAACTCAGTGAGGTGGCTATTTCTACTAAATAATTTGTCGTGTAATCCCCCTAATCCTGTTATCTTGCTTCATTTTACAACACCGTACACAAGCCAGTGGGACATCATAAGGTACCCACGACCAGAAATATCAACATACATATGTGTTTCCCAGAGGGGATAAGCCTCGCTACAGTGCAGAGAGGCGACTCGAAGTTTCTTGCTCTCGCCGGCGTTTCCACGCGCTCCCCTCCGCCTCCGGCTGCCGTTTCGGCACCGTGAGGTTGGGGGGAGCTCCGGTAGCTCGCCGTGCGTGTAGATAGGTAGTTTAGGTGTGTGTGGCCTGGCGGCTGCATCGAAGACGGCGGCGATGGCGTCTGCGTGGTGGGCCTTGTCCTTCCCCTCCTTTCCCCGTTCCGGCCTCGTCGCCGGGGAGGTCGTGAAGGTTTGTCCGTTGCTCTCCTCCTCCTCTGTTTCTCCGGCCGGCCGTGGTGGCGAGGGGGGAAGTTGGTGGCTGTGGGAGCTCCGGTTTTGGTGGTGGTTGTGGTGGTGGTCTTCCTCGGCGTTTCTGCTCCGGCTGGCCGTGGTGGCGAGGGGAGCAGGCGTCGCGAAGTTGCTGGGTGCTGCTGGTGGTGGACCTGGGCGGTGTCGAGCTGGTGGGAAGATGGGTGGTGCGGGGAAGATGGCTTAGTGGCCGTGTGCGTTCAACGGCTTCGGTTTCCGTCGCGGCGCGGCGGACGGCTCAGCGGTCTTCTACAACGAGTGGAGGTGCTCCTTCCCCAGCGGCAGGTGGTACGGCGGCTTCGGCGACGACTAGGTGCTCCGGCGCGCGGCGTGCGGATCCGATCGTGATTCTACTCGGTGGCTTGGGGTGCTTCTTGCATATTCCTGGGTTCGGTTGTAATTTTCTTTTCTTTTGGGGACCTGTTTGTAATATGCTCGAGCTACCTTTATATATGTGGATCAGATCTTTTTTCAAAAAAAAAAAAAAATCAACATACATGTTTTTCAAAAAAAAACGCTAAACCAACACACACCAACATATATGGCGAGGGGATTTTATAGGATGAGATGGAAGATAAAATATGGCGCGAAAAAAAGTGGGAGAGAATTGACCGGGGATAATTACAATTGGCGGGAACAAACATATTAGTGGCATGGTACTGTTTCAGCTTGCCACTGGGATTTCCCCCTAAATAACAGTGGTGTGGAACAATTGTCGCACACCACTACTACTGGTGACATAAGACTAGTCACAATGGGTAGTATCATAAATCGGTATCATGCATATGATACTAGTGTATGATACTATCCCTACAATGCATAGTATCATATAGTAGTATCATAACCACATCTCACTTATTTGTTTGTAGTATCCCAATACAAATATATGTACAAGATTAGCTTGCTATTAAAATATCTTATTTTACATGCTATGATACCGTAACATAGGTAGATATCACCATCCTCTCTTTCTTCATTAAATACTGTGCCACATCAGATTTTTGCCAACGTGTCATGTATGATACTAGCTATGATACCCCCATTGTGACTAGTCTAAGTGGCGTGTCCCAAAATCACCACACCACTAGTAACTTACGCCGGATTAGTCTGTTGGGTCCCACTTATTAATGGCGTGAGTTTGTACAGTTACGCAGAAATTCACTTTGCCTTCCATGCGCATATGCTCCTTTACTGAAAAAATACAGTTTGAAATGTCAAAAAATTCCAGAATTGTTTTCCGCGCATACATCTCCATATTCTATGTGGGCACATAATGTTTCGCGAGAAACTGAATTTTTATGGTTTGTGTGAAAAACACAAAAACATGTCTTGTGAAAAGTCTTACTTTAACACCAAAATTTGTTTTAAATGGGCCACAAAAAGTCAGTTTTTCGCGGAACGACTTTGTGAACACATACGCCGCTGTTAAGAAATTAGTGGTGTGACCTCATAGTAACACACCATTAGCATTTTGGGCAAATACTTCTGGCTTGGCTCTATTTTGGCGCGCCTCTGGTAACTGCGCAGAAAAACACTTTCTTACAAGTGACGTGATGGTAAAGTTATTTATCTTTTTTCATTTTTTGTGATTATCATGTGTGGCGGTATGAAATTATTCTTTTGGTTTTTCATCCACGGTGTCATCTCAGAAATTACCTGAGAAGATAGCTTTCAGCACTGGCATCCCAGGTGGTAATGCTGAGCTATGCCTTGGAGCAAGGGCTGTCAACACCATTGCAAACTACACGGACAATGACGACCACATCATCTTAAGCAAGAAGGCGTGGAAAGTGTTCCTCGAGGGAAAAAAATGTGCATGTTAGACACGATATGTTAAACATACTGAGGATCACCACAAACAATATTACTTGGAAATGATGATTGCGATTGACATCATCTAGATTTTTTAGTTTGTTGATGATGAACAATTAGTTTCATTGAGACGCATAAAGTTTCTAGTTAATAAGGAGCAAGTTGAGAGAGACATTTTGTATATGTTTGGACATAGTTTTTGTCTTTTATATATCATGCAGGCATTCTATGATTATGATAATTGTCTTTACGATGATCATTTTCATTTTTATACACAGTGATTCACTGATTTTTGCTGGAAAATACACTAGTGGCATGTAATGGTGTGCTGATCACGTGGGCCACAAGTATTTATGTTACTCACGACGTGGGACTCAGCAAGCCACTAGTAACAAATAGCAGTGTTGACATATGCCACTCCAACGTCAGTAGTATGATTTTTGCCACGTCACGATTTTATGCACAAGTGAAGACATATTTTCATTAGTTGTTTGGCTTTTATTTTTTTCATTATGTATTAATTTGACCAAACTTTTCCGCACACTTTCTTTTTTTGAGGGAACCGTGAGCTTTTTTTTTTTGAGGAAAGAGGGAACCGTGAGCTTTATTAAGTAGACAAGAATGTTACTCCCTACATCCATTTTTTGCTAAACTTGAGACACTTATTTTTGGACGGAGCGAGTATTACAATCGATAGCAAGGATTTGCGACACGCAGGTCGAAACCTCACCGTTTAACACACCACTTGACCCACCCTTGCCTAACTGCGCTAAAGCATGCGCTAGCCCGTTGCTCACGCGATCCACCTTGCTGGCTTTAATTCCATCATAGATCTTCGGAAGCTCCACAATTTCCTGATAGCTGATCCAGCACGCGGAACTATCTTTGCCGTCCTCGTGTATAGTCTGCACCAAACGAAGGCAATCGAACTCGATGGTTGCAGGCCACTCTGCAGATTAATGAGGTGCTTCAGGCCCTCAAGACATGCTAGTACCTCCGCTCCTCAGCGCTTGCACACCTAGGAACGAACTTCCATTCAGATAATATTGCCGTGCCGCGATAGTCGCGGATAACCACTTACTTTCTCTCCTAACACATCTCTATTAACTACTCCCTCCGTTCCAAATTAATTGACATGCATTTGTCTAATAACGAATGTATCTAGACACTATACAAGTATAGCTACATCTGTATTTAGACAAAACCAAGTCAATTAATTTGGAACGGAGAGAGTATGTCCAAGCGCCGCGCCTGTCATGGTTTGTAGCACTTTGTTATAGTTCATTTTGTATGTTTAGCGGAGGCGAAACCAGTTAGGAGTTTAGGACTGATTCGTGAGAATCACTTATCCTGCTACGTCATTGCTTCGCTGTTTGCACTGGATTTGTGAACCGGAGTGGTTAGCAGCATCACTAGAACAAGCCTTTAACTCTCGAATCGAGGATAGCCGTACATCGCGACAAAAGGGATGGCAGTATCGGATGATGTGACCGTCATACTGTCGCTGTACTGGCCAAAGAAAGAGAGCTAGAGCTGCAGGCTTTCCCGATGGGACTAAGTCCATGTGCAGCTACACCAGATCAAGTACGGCACATACTTTGTGAATTGCGTGCTGCCGCAGTTTCTGTGTCAACCATGCATATGCCCCATAGACCTGATTTTCTTGTGGTGTACACAAAACCTACTCTCAAACTGCAGACTTTCAATCTCTATGTATATAATTAACGCATCGAGTTCATTTTCCGACTTCTCATTAAACAAGTGTGCATGCTCTAATCGTGATTAGAGTTGTTAAACACACACTGATGAAATCTTGTTGAGCGATGGCTGGAGTACAAAGTTTCAGTGAAACTCACATATAATTACATACCGGAATGAGATCTTGTTCGCCAACTTGAGTCTGTGCAGGCTCGCACAACACCCCTCGCGTCCGCTCCCCAAGGCGACGTCAGAGGTCCCAAACCCTAGGGCCGCCAAGTTGTCGATCTGCTCGTCCATGCCGCCGCTGCCGCGGGTGGCGGTGGGCCCTGCGCCAAAGGTGCCTGGGCGGGTGGATTGTGGTGGTGACTCCATGGGGCTGCTGGGCGGCACCAGCGGAGGTCACTTAGTGCGGTGGCTGGGGCAGCGACCTCCCTCAGGCAATGGTAGCCTCTTTCTCCCACGGTCACCATTGCGTCACTAGTAGAAACAGGGGCTTCAATACAGGTTCCAGAGGCACTTTAACACCGGTTGTGCAACCGGGACAGTTAAATCGGGACAAAGCCCCCCCCCCCCCCCTTTAGTCCCGGTTGTCCACGAACCGATGTTAAAGGCCTCCACGTGGGCGTAGCTGCGCGCGCGCGGGCGGAGGACCTTCGGTCCCGGTTGGAAGGTTTCTGCTTTTTTTTTTGTTTTCGCTTATTTTTCAGGCTTTAGGGTTTCTGCTTTTTTTCTTTTCGCTTATTTTTCAGGGTTTAGAGTTTCGGAGGAGATCACGTCGATGCCCCAAAAAAAGTTTTCGCACACGTGAAGATCACATAACACACATACAACTTGGTATACATATGTACACATATAAAGTACTCATTACATGGAGATCACTGCTAGTACATGGAGGGAGGCTATTTTTCGATATAGTGGAATTCTCCGGATTCCGGTATGACCAGCGTAAGGAAAAATCCCGCCAATTCCTCCGCAATTGCTTTTACGCGGTTAATTGGTAGGAGCTGGTTCCGCTTCCTGCCATCTTTAAAAGAAGGAGATCAAATCAATTATGAAGGAAACTAAACACAATTGATGGTATCAAAATAAAGTTGTGAATGATGTTTACATACCTCTTGATTTCTTCGACTATTGACTCTCTCATGGACCTTCATGTGAATGTACTCGCAAACGTAGTATCCACATAAATCTGTCCCCTGTGGTTGTCGCAGGCACCACTATACGAGAATATAATTCAATAAAAAAAAATCAAGAGAATGATAATGGTATTGAAACTAGAAATTAGAGAGATACGCGGACATAGGTACGTAGTACTACTTACGTTGTTAGCCTTAAATTCCAGCTTATCTTTCCATTCACCGCGTTCTTCCGTGATGAACTGTTTCCAAACCCTGCCCGGCAAAAAAAAATGAATTGAGGAGTTATTACTTACTTGATATTAGAAAATGAACGAAAGAGGCCGATATAGTGCGATTGAAATTACCTCTTGAGCATATAACGCACACTCTTGTAATCATCAGGGTCTTTCCTTAATGAGTCCATGATTTCAACTTCTCCAACCTCGATTCTAACAATTATCAGAATGAAGTGGAACCTGCACACGTTTATATACGCAGTTATTCATAACTCATCAATTACACTTAACATCGGGAAAGCAAAATAGAATGTGTACAAGACAGTAACACTCACTTGAAGTTGTAAGGAAAAAGTATTTCTTTTTTGGTACTTTGTCGCTTTAAAAACATTAGCAAAAACTGCTCTGTGTCCTGGGCATATTGCTCTACGATGACTTCATGAACTTTATCCGGGTTAATGAACCCAATGTCCCAGATTCCGCCCACTCTGCATTCACGAATCTTCATTCTGCATAATAGCGTACAAAAGAATGTCGTGAGGATAATTACAGGTAATGAACGAGCTTAACTAATGAATTAAATTACACAAATAAATCACTTACAGACAATAGCAGCTGACGATAGATTTATCGAGGACACCTTGATTGTACATCTAAAAAGTTCGGAGAACTCAACCTGCACAGCGTATTCTCGGAAGTAGTGCTCTTCCTTAACTCTCACCATGAAATAGAATTTCCCTTCCTTTGCGGCGGTCATGTACCAGTTATGCAATTTCCATAATTGTGTTGTTAGAGCCTTCGTATCTGTGACTAGAGGCTGCCGGAGAACAAATCGATATGCTATCTCGGTAATGGCGTAACCTGAGTCGCCTAGGACTTCATGAGCAACATTGTCGTAGTGGACGGCCGCCTTATCAGAAAACACTTTGAGCGGGGCGATCGATTGTACTTCTTGTTCTCCGAGCTGGGGAACTTTTTTCCCGCATTTCTTCTCCTCCATCTGTGAGCTATGTGTCTTCTCAATACAGCGCTCATAGTCTCTAAGGGGCTCGCTGGAGGCTTATATAAGTTGTCAACGGTGTGATCAATGTTCTCCTTTGGTATAGTGTTCAGAAGTTCCTTTACGGGGTCCTGTCTTTCCTGTTTTTTCCGTGCAAAAAAGGCTGTCACCTCGGCACGCGTGCTCTCTTCTAATTCCTCCTTACTCATCTCGCAAGCTAACTTCTCAGGAGTCTTGACTTTCTTGGGTATATTTGCACGTTTCTTGACAGGGGACCTGTCTTTCCTGAGCATAGTACCAGTCGACGTGAACAGCTTCCGCTTTGTCAAATTACTAGTGGACGCATCAGTCGGCTGACGGGACGGCGCGGGCGATGGACTCGCGGTGGGCTCCCAATCGTCGGGGAGGGCGGGTGGACTTTGAGGTGGTGGATTTCTACTCGGAGGAGTCGGTGGCCTTGGCGCCGAGTCTGGAAACAAGATGTATTTCTTCTTCCATAGAACGATACCAAGCTCAACTTCTCCCAGTGTCTTCTCGTCGTCACCTCCAGGAATGTCAAGATCCATTGTCTGGAATCCCGGCATAACTTTTGTCACCCCGACACGAGCATAGCCAGCTGGAATCTGACCAAAATGGAAGATTGCTCCAGGTTGATTTGGTAAAGCATAGCCATCCGCCACCGGACAACTAATGTTCTTCATTGGCATATGTAGCTAACAATTTGTCTTCTCTGTGATATCATCCACGGGGTAGTGAGCCGCCGACGGTTCGACTGCAGGATCTTCTAGCTACGTGGAACCCACGCTGCTTTTCCGCTGAGATGGGCATGCTTGGACAGCAAGATCTTCTAGCAGCAGCTGAGATGCCCTTTGCTGGGTAATTGAGTCCAGTTGCTCCTGCTGCCGCTGCACCTGGCGTTCTAATTCCGTTAACCGGTCCAACCCCCTCTTCTTATTTCGGGAACGGCTTCTATAAGTTGCAACGTCCGTCGGAAACCCTTGATTCCAATTAACCCCGGCTCCTCTGCCTCGACATCGTCCCCAGTGTTCAGGATTCCCGAGGGCGAGTGTCAGCTCATCGTCCTCTCTATCGGGAACAAATTTTCCCTTTCGGACTAGGTCTATTGCGTCCTCTAGTTTTTTACGACTCTTGTAATTCTTTTCTTCCATTTTCCCTTGGCAACAATCAACCCTGTGTCTGGGTCCAACCCTGCCCCATGCGCGAACAACCATAACTTGGACCTCTCGGGCCAGTCATCTGTCTGTGGAGTGGTCCCTTTTTCACGCAGTTCATTTTCAAAGGCTTCCCACTTAGGCACGGCAGTCTTGTAGCCACCTGACCCCAAAGTATGGTGATATTTCTTCTTCTCAGCATTCAACTTATTTTTGGCCGATCGGGCCACAGCGGTGTCCGATTTCTTATATGCCACAAATGCGGGCCACGCATCTTTTATCTTCTCTAGATGTCCAGTGAAATCTGGAGTTACTTTCTCATATTTTCTCCACAATGTTTTCTTCCAGCAGTTGAATTGCGTGGCCATCTTCTTAAGAGTCCACTCCTTGACTTTCTCCTTCTTCTTCTCTGGGAGACCTTCCGGTAGGCTGAAATATGTCAAGAGCGTGTCCCAAAGCAAATCTTTAATTCTTTGCTTGACATAACTTGCTCCAACGTTGGCTTTCTTCGGCTTATTCCATTCTGCAATGGTGATTGGGATCGTGTCCCTAACAAGAACTCCGCATTGACCTACATATTTACGACAATTGTCTTCGGGTTTCAGCGGTTTGCCATCATCAGCAACTACGTCGATCGACAACTTTGCACCATCTGGCAGCTTTATCCTTTGGTTCGGGCCTTGTTTCGTCTTTGGCGGAGTTTGAGGCTTAGATCCGGAGGGCTAAAAGAAAAATGATTCGTTAATAAGTGCAATATAAATCAATTAATGCATCTAGTGATCAACAGAGACTTAATATATATATATACCTCGCCGGAGTTTGCTAAGGGCACTTCGTCATCGTCTCTTATTTCTTCTAGCTCAAATCCCACACCAGAGTCGTTCAAACATTTTTCGCTGAAATCATCGTCTTCTCCACCGGAATCTTCTCCATCGGAATTTACTCCAAGGGTCTTCTCATATATAATTTCTGCCATTCGCTCTCCATTCTCCTCGTCTCTGATGAAGGGGGCGTCCATAGCTCAATGTCACTGCAATTTACAAAGTACTTAGCAAATTTAGTAACAACAATTGATACAGAAGTGCAAAGTTTTAACAAATTTGCATTGCCCAAATTTAGTTTTATTGTTCTTTAAGTGCATTTTCTAAAATGGCAGAGTTAAAAAGGATGTTATAAATGCAATAAATAATATCCTACAATTTTGTTGTTTAAGTAATATCCTACAATATTGCAAAATCTGTCCAATAAGTAATATAGCAATATCTAAAATTATAAACATATAATCCTAACACTAACAATGACAATTTTTCTATACAACAATTTTTCTAGCACAAACAATTTTTCTAACACTAAAAATGACATTGCAATTTTTCTATACAACAATTTTTCTAACACTAACAATTTTTCTAACACTAAAAATGACATTGCAATTTTTCTATACAACAATATTTCTAACACTAACAACTTTTCTAACACTAACAATTTTCTAACACTAACATTGCAAAATCAAAAAAAAAAAACATGGCCTTGCCGCCCCGGCCGCCGGCGCCATGCCGAGGCCGCCGCGCGCGCCTGGCCGAGGCCGCCGCCGCGCGCGCCTCCTGGCCGAGGCCGCCGCCACGCGCGCACCTGGCCGAGCCTGGCCGGCGAGGCCGCCGCCGCGCCGCCTGCTGTGTCTAGGGGAAGGGGAGGGAGAAGGGGCTCACCTTGCCGTGGAGAGGAGGTCGCTGTGGAGTCCGGCAGCCTGGCGGCGTCGCGCGAGGTCGTCGCTGTGGAGTCCGACAGCCTGGCGGCGTCGGGGAGGTCTTCTTCGTCGTGTCGGGGAGAATGAATCGAAATGGAGGTGGGGGATGGGTAAGTAACTGAAAAAGGGATTTAGTCCCGGTTTCTGTTACGAACAGCAACCGGGACTAAAGGTCCACCCTTTAGTACCGGTTGGTGGTTCCAACCGGTACTAAAGGGGCTTTTGAATTTTGTATTTTCTTTTTTCTGATATCTTTTATTCTATTGATTTAATTTTCCAAATTTGACAAACTTTATAACAAACTTAGGCCCTGGACATGTAGAATCTTTTGCTACTGGTTATTTTCAAATTTCACTATGTTGAATGTATTCAAATTTCAAATGGATGATTTGAGTAAATTTGATGTAGATTTAAATCCATATCATCCAAAAATTCAAACAAAATGCATTTTTGAGTGTTTTTATATAATTTGAATTTCAAACAAAATATGGGCACATTATCACAAACTATGCCACGGTAATACCAACCGGTACTAAAGGACTTTTGGGCTGCGTCGAATTTTAAGCGCGAAGCCCACATCTTTAGTGGGCTTTGAAATTGGTTTTTTCTCTCGTTTCTTTTTCTTTTTTCTGATTTCTTTTTATATCTATTTGATTTACATGTTTTATTGTCTATATTTGTGAAAAACATATCTACATTTGTAAAACTCATATCTATATTTGATCATAAATATATTTGAGCTAATTGTTTAATTGTCTATATTGATTTAATTGTTTAATTGTCTATTAATTTCTTTTGTATTGATTTCTTTTATATCTATTGATTTAATTGTCCAAATTAAGTCAAATTAGTTTCTAAAATCAACAAATTTAGAGTCGATTTGGAGGAGCCAGCCCCGTTCATGGCCGCCTGGTTCTCGGCGACAATACATATAGATCTCCAGGGCAGCAAAGCCCGCCTTTAGTCCCGGTTGGTAACACCAACCGGGACTGAAGAAGCCCACGGATCGTGTATTTCTTTCAAGCGCTTGTGAGCCATTGGATCAGGGGTGTGTTTCTTTTGAGGGCTTGTGAGCTGTTGGATCAGCACTATCACGACCACTTCGTGAGCCACATGACCCTATATATCGCCCACCTCTCGGACATGTTCGGCACTCAGTATGTACTCATTGTAGTTCATTTGGTATACAAATCATTCGGATTCCCTGCATACATCCGACGGTGCATTTGATATGCGGGCACTCACGAGCCACCGTCGGGTTATATGCAGGGAAACCGTATGTTTTGTTCTATCTACAAATCCTTCAGTTCATCGACCGAATACAAAACATTCGGATTCCCTGCATACATCCGACGGTGCATTTGATATGTAGGCACTCACGAGCCACCGTCGGGCTGTATGCAGGGGAAACCGTGTGTTTTGTTCTATCTACAAATCCTTCAGTTCATCGATCGAATACAAATCATCCGGATTCCCTGCATACATCCGTCGGTGCATTTGATATGCAGGCACTCACGAGCCACCGTCGGGCTGCATGCAGGGGAAACCATGTGTTTTGTTCTATCTACAAATCCTTCAGTTCATCGACCGAATACAAATCATTCGGATTCCCTACATATATCCCAACGGCGCATTTGATATGCAGGCACTCAGGAGCCACCGTTGGGCTGTATGCAGGGGAAACCGTGTGTTTTGTTCCAACTTTTTCGAGCGCTTGTGAGCCATTGGAGTTTTTAGAACCAAAAATCAGTGTTTAAAGTTTTCTTCTGAGTTTTCATAACACAGTTACATAAAAGGTTTAATACATTATTACACATCACCAACAACACCCCCCTATCTATTGTTGGGGTATAATTTTTTTTCTTCGTGTATGTCGACCCTTTCTTCTGATTGCGCCGTAACCATGGAGAATCTTCATCATTTAACGGGATGCTTGGGTCAGCTTTCACTTTGAAGGGCGGAATTTCATCAAACTTATTGTAATCTTCTGACATATCTATCTTGTCCTCCACTCCCACGATCTTTCTTTTCCCTGAAAGAACTATGTGGCGCTTTGGCTCATCGTATGATGTATTCGCTTGCTTTTCTTTTCTTTTATTTCGGTCTGGAAGACATGTCCTTCACATTGAAAACCTGAGCCACATCATTGGCTAGGACGAATGGCTCGGTCTGGTACCCAAGATTCTTGAGATCCACTGTAGTCATTCCGTACCGCGGGTCTATCGCTACCCCGCCTGACAGGTTGACCCATTTGCACTGAAACAAAGGGATCTTAAAAGAAGGTCCATAGTCAAGTTCCCATATCTGTTGTATGCAACCATAATATGTGTCCTTTGTCCCACTGTCGTTTGTTGCATCAAAGCGGACACCACTGTTTTGGTTAGTGCTCTTTTTGTCTTGGGTGTCAGTGTAAAATGTATTCCCATTTATCTCGTACCCTTGGAAAGTCAATATAGTCGAAGATGGTGACTTGGCCAACAAGTATAGCTCTTCTCCAACAATGCTGTTATTAATGAGATGTGTTTGCAACCAACCACCGAAAGTATCCATGTGTTTTCTTTTAATCCAGAAGTCAGTCTGCTCCGGGTATTCGGAGCGTAAAATATCCATGTGTTTCACGATATACGGAGCCACCAATCTGGAATTTTGTAGAACTGTGTAGTGTGCTTGAGTGAAAGAATGCCCGTCCATACTTGTTGTTGCTTTCTTTCCTAGCGTGCCTTTTCCACGCAGTATCCCCTCATGGCGCGATTGAGGAACACCGATCGGCTTAAGATCAGGAATAAAGTCAACACAAAACTCAATGATCTCCTCTGTTCCATAGCCCTTGGACATGCTTCCTTCTGGCCTAGCACGGTTATGAACGTATTTCTTTAAGACTCCCGTGAACCTCTCAAAGGGGAACATGTTGTGTAGAAATACAGGACCGAGAATGGAAATCTCTTCGACTAGGTGAACTATGAGGTGCGTCATAATATTGAAGAAGGATGGTGGGAACACCAACTCGAAGCTGACAAGACATTGGACCACATCCATCTGTAAACTTGGTAGATTTGTTGGATCGATTACCTTCTGAGAACTTGTATTGAGGAATGCACATAGCTTCACAATGGGTGCTCGAACGTTTTCCAGTAGAAGCCCCCTCAATGCAACCGGAAGTAATTGTGTCATAATCACGTGGCAGTCATGAGACTTTAGGTTTTGGAACTTTTTCTCTGCCATGTTTATTATTCCCTTTATATTTGACGAGTAGCCAGACGGGACCTTGATACTGCTCAGAACTTGAAAAAAGATCTCCTTCTTGATGCGGGTAGGCCCCGATTTTCACGGATTTGTGCGGAGTGGACGACGAACATGAAGAACAAACGAAGAACTTTGAACACAAAGAGGGGGAAGCAAACACACAAGGGTAAATAGCAAGTAGTAACCCGGCAAGAATCGACTGGTAACAATTCCCCGAGGGCAGCCCCCAATCCTCCTCTCCCAAGCACACCTTACTCTTAGGATTGTTTGTCCAATTGGTCAATCCAACCAATCCAACCTAGCCACCTAAAGATGGAAGATTAGCAAGTAATCGCAACTACAAGTGGAGCCTTGGTATCCACGTAGGGATCTTCTCCTCAAGAGGAGGCCTTGGTTCATCTCCACATGTGGAGGTCTTGATTCATCTCCATAGGAGGAAAGAGACCTTTGAGAAGAAGGAGTCTAGCTCTACTTTAGTTCTCAAATCATAGTCTAACCCTAGATCTAGATGGGGAGGTACTATTTATAGTCTAGGTGGGATAGGGGTGGATAAGTGAGGAGACACGGGTCCTCAGCCCGAAAGGTTCCCGCCGCAGCGGTAGTACCGCTGGAGCCAGCGGTAGTACCGCTGGGTAGGCCTCGAACTATTTCCGAAGTCAACCCGAGCGGTAGTACCGCCAGACCCAGCGGTAGTACCGCTGGCCAGCGGTAGTACCGCTACGGTAGCGCTGGAGCTGCCGGTAAATCGAACAGAGGGCCATTTTTGGCGGTAGCGTCGGCGGTAGTACCGCTGGAGCGGTAGTACCGCCGGTGGGGCGGTAGTACCGCCCAGCTTCTTCTGTCTCGGCTGGACCCGGGCGGAGGCACGTCTGGCTTGGCTGGGTCTGGGGCGGTAGTACCGCTGGCCCCGGCGGTAGTACCGTCGCCTGTGACTTGTCCCCATTCTTCTCTCCTTCTTGACTCGAATCTTGTCCAACTTCTACACTTCCTTGGAGATCTTCAAGAGGCTCATGGCTGAGTATGCACAAGGTATCGGAATGAAGTAGCAAGCCATTCAAAGGAGTATCGAGATCACACATGGATAGGAGCGAATTCACCTTATCATGAAGTGCTTGACCTTGCTCTTGTCATTGGTCCACTTGGTGGTGTGTGCCTAGGTTGCACTACATCATCTCCCCCCCCCTTGGAAAGAGTCGTCCTCGACTCTTCGTCCTCATCATCACTTGGGTTCCCAGGTAAGGCGAGATGTCGGCGACGTTGAAGGTGTCATGGACGCCGTACTTGGACTTGGATATGTCGATCTTGTATGCATTGTCGTTGATGCGCTTGAGAACCTTGAAAGGACCATCTCCTCTTGGCGCGAGCTTAGACTTTCTCTCATCGGGGAAGCGGTCCTTGCGTAGATGTAGCCAAACAAGGTCTCCTTCTTCAAAGATCATGGGGCGCTTGTTCTTGTTCATCTTCGTAGTATGGTCTTCGTTGTGCTTCTCAAGCGTGGTTCTTGTTCTTCATGTAGTTTCTTCATGTAAGCGGCACGCTTGTCGAAGTCCATGTTGACTTGCTCACGAGTGGAAGTGGTAGCATGTCGAGCGCGGTGTAGGGGTTGTAGCCATAGACGACCTCGAAGGGTGTTCTCTTTGTTGCGCGATGTAGTGCTCGATTGTAGGCGAACTCGGCGTGTGGGATGCACTCTTCCCAATTCTTCAAGTTAGGCTTGATCAACACACGAAGGAGTGTGATAGGCTTCGGTTCACCACTTCGGTTTGGCCATCGGTTTGAGGGTGGTATGCGGTGGAGAATAGTTGCTTGATTCCCATCTTGGCCATCAAAGTCTTCCAAAAATAGCTCACGAACTTGGTGTCACGATCCGACACAATGGTCTTGGGCACGCCATGAAGACGGACGATTTCCCTGAAAAACAAAGTAGCAATGTGTGAAGCATCGTCGCTCTTGTTGCAAGGTATAAAGTGTGCCATTTTAGAGAAGCGATCAATGACGACAAAGATGGAATCCTTGTTTGTTTTAGTGCGTGGGAGTCCTAAGACAAAATCCATAGCTATATCGGACCATGGGTGATGTGGAATAGGCAAAGGTGTGTATAAACCATGAGAGTTTAGAGTAGACTTAGCTTTGAGACATGTTGAACATCGTCGCACCAAGCGGTTCACATCCGGTACATCCTTGGCCAATAGTAGTTTGTGGAGAGCATGGCAAAGGTCTTGTCACGTCCAAAGTGACCCATGAGATCCTCCATGAGATTCCTTCAAAAGGACCAAACGAAGCGAAGACTCGGGTATACATAGTTTGTTAGCCTTAAACAAGAAACCTTTGTGCAAATAGAAATCACCAATTCCTTTGTGCTCCGAACATTGAGCGAAAATGTCTCCAAAGAAAGCATCGGTAGCATACAACTCTTTAATCTCATCCAAACCCAAGACACTAATGTCAAGACGTGTAAGTAGGTTGGCCTTGCGGGATAGAGCATCCGCGACCACATTGTCTTTACCTTTCTTGTATTTGATTACAAAGTGAAAGACTCAATGAACTCAACCCACTTAGCATGTCTTTTGTTCAAATTTGTTTGACTTTTCAAATATTTCAAGGATTCATGGTCGGAATGAATGACAAATTCCTTAGGACGAAGGTAATGTTGCCACACATCCAAAACACGAACCAAAGCAAATAACTCTTTGTCATAAATGGGGTAATTCAAGCGAGCTCCATCTAGTTTCTCACTATGGTATGCGATGGGTCTACCATTTTGCATAAGCACTCCACCAATGCCCAATCCACTTGCATCGCATTCAATCTCAAATGTCTTAGAGAAATCCGGAAGGGCAAGGAGTGGTGCTTCGGTTAATAACCGTTTGAGCTCATTGAAAGCAAAATCATGTGCATTGCCCCAAATGAAAGGTACATTCTTCTTTGTAAGTTCATGGAGGGGGCAAGCAATTGTGGAAAAATCCTTGATGAAACGGCGGTAAAATCCGGCAAAACCAAGAAAACGTCTCAACTCCTCAAGTGATGTCGGAAAAGGCCAAGTCCGAATTGCTTGTATCTTGCTTCATCACTTCGACTCCATCCGAAGAAACAACAAAACCCAAGAAAACAAGTTTGTTGGTGGCAAAAGTGCACTTAGAAAGATTTGCATAAAGCTTTTCATTGCGAAGAACCAACAAAACTTGAGCAACATGAGAAGTGTGCTCTTCCAAAGACTTGCTATAATAAGGATGTCGTCAAAGTATACCACAACAAATTTCCAATGAAAGGACGCAAAACATGATTCATGAGACGCATAAAAGTAGAAGGTGCATTGGAAAGACCAAATGGCATGACGAGCCACTCATAAAGACCAAGCTTAGTTTTAAATGCGGTCTTCCATTCATCACCTTCACACATGCGTATTTGGTGATATCCACTTTTAAGATCAATTTTGGAGAATATAGCGGAACCACAAAGCTCATCGAGCATATCATCAAGCGAGGGATAGGATGGCGATACCGAACGGTGATGGCGTTGATGGGGCGACAATCCATGCAAAGGCGAAGAGTGTTGTCGTGCTTGGGTACCAAGATGACGGGCACGGCGCACGGACTCAAGCTCTCGCGGATGTGTCCCATGGCAAGAAGTTCTTGTATTTGCCGCTCGATCTCCTTTGTCTTCGGGGTTGGTGCGGTAAGGAGCGCGGTTTGGTAGCGGTGCGCCGGGAACAAGGTCGATGCGGTGCTCGATTCCGCGTAGAGGAGGTAGTCCCGGTGGCACTCTTGAGGGAAACATCTTCAAAGTCCTTCAAAAGAGACAACAAAGAAGGAGGAAGGTTTGTGAAAGTGTTAGTCATAGAAACTTCACCCTTGCATATGAGCACATAGTGTAGGGTGGATGGGTTTTCTCTCAACTCCCTCATCTCTCTCTTTGTGGCAAATAGTGTAAGTTTTGTGGGAACTCTCTTTGAAGTGTCACACTCATTTGGCTTGTGGCTCTCACTCACTTTATGGTGGGTCTCTCGCTCACCACTCATCTCACTAGACGAACGATCTTGTTGTGCCCTTGCAATAGTCTTGGCGTTGTCGGCGATGACTTGACTTGGTGTCATGGGACGAAGGACGAAGGTCTTGTCGTTGTTCTTGAAGCTATAGTAGTTTGTTCCATCATGCATAGCACCCTTGTCAAATTGCCATGGACGCCCAAGGAGTAAGTGACAAACGTTCATAGGCACAACATCACAATCAACCGTATCTTCATAGGCTCCAATCTTGAAGGACACTTGCACCATGTGTTGAATCTTGACGGCTCCGGTATCACTCAACCATTGCACATGGTAAGGATGTGGGTGCTTCTTGAACTTCAAGTTGAGCTTATCACAAAGTTCTTTGCTCGCTAGGTTGTGGCAACTTCCACCATCTATGATGACCTTGATGGACTTTCCATTGACTCCCGCTCTGTTGAAACAAGTTGCATCTTTGGTCTTCTTTACTTGAACATTGGTGGTTAAAGCTCTTGCCACAACCAAGGAAGGGTCTTTGTTGTCGCCATCACAATATATCTCACTTTCTTCTTCTTGAGCACTTTGCATTGTGGCGACCTTGTTCAAAGCATTGTACTCATCTTCACTCATAGATTCATACTCTCCCATGTCATTGATGATCATGACCTTCTTGTTGGTGCACTCAAAAGATTTGTGCCCTTGTCCGCCGCACTTGTAACATTGCAAGAGTCTTGTGCCGGACGAAGATCCTTGAGGCGCCTTGGAGGGAGGTACTTTCTTGAAAGGTTGAGGCGCTTGAGGTGTCGAGTAGAGACTCTTGGAGGACCTCGAGTGTTCGCTTGAGGAAGAGCTTGTGAAGGTGTAGGAGTTGACGAAGAAGGCTTGTTGGCGTAGAATGCCTTTGTCTTGAGGTATTTGAGCTCTTCAAGCACGTGGCGCTCGGCCTTGGAAGCTTGATGTACTAGCTCTACCAAAGAGGCATATGGTTGGAACTCCACGATCTTCTTGATGGGATAGTTGAGGCCATTCATGAAACGAGCCATGGATTGCTCTTCGTACTCGTTGACATTGGCTCTCATCATGGAGATTTCCATTTCCTTGTAGTACTCGTCAACCGACTTCAAACCTTGCTTCAACTCTTGCAACTTCTTGTATAAGTCTCTAGTGTAATGGCTTGGCACGAAGCGCTTGTACATGGTTTCTTTCATTTCAACCCAAGTGTCAATTGGTTGTTGGTGGTTAGCGACGAGCATCTTGTAGTTGTTCCCACCACAAGAGGCATACTCTTCAAACTCCATCGAGGCTAAGGCAACCTTCTTTTGTCGGAGAAGCGTTGCACACGGAAGATCTTGTCAACCTTGAGTACCCATGAGAAGTAAGCTTCCGGATCACTTGTGCCGTAGAACTTGGGTATGTCAAAGCGGACGTTGGTCAAGTCATCATAGTCGTCACGTGGCCACCACGTGGGAATGCACGTCCACGTCTCCTTCGGTTGAGTCCATCACCATTGTGTTGGCTTGACTCGTTATCACTTGACTCGGAACGTTGGTGTTGGTGACGATCATGAGGAAGCTCTTGACGAGGCGCATGTTGAGGAGGTAGCTCTTGTTGAGGAACGGGTTGCTCGACATTGTTCGCATTGTCATGGTTTTGATGACGTGGCCTTGGAGGATGACGAGGGTGACGTCCTTGTTCACCAAAGTCATTCGCACCCGGAACGCCATTGTCATTAGCCAATGGGTCATGACGATCACGTCGTGGCGGTGGTGGTGATGGTATGCGTGCGCGACGATCATCATTTTGGTGAGGTTGTTCTTGATGCGCATTGGCATTGTTCGCGTGAAGATCATGTGGTTGTTCAACGATAGGAGGAGGTCGTTCATGGGCGTCGCTCCTTGAATCATGTTGACGTTCTTGTCGAGGTTCATGACGTCCATGATGTGCTTGTGTCGACCTTGAGGTGCTTCTTGTACGGCTTGAGCGTGAAGGAGCTCGTTGTCGCGCAAGGTTGTTGATAGCTTCGGTCATCCGCTCCATGTTCGCATTGATTGCGTTGAAGTTGGCATCATGAGTTTGGAGACGGCGCTCGTAGCGGCCTAAGCCATCACGAACAAGGTGTCGAAGACCGACGAACTCGGATTGGTGACATAGCCATGATCACCGCGAACTCCACCATGGATTTCCTCATCCGAGCTTGAGCTTCCGTTTGTACTTCCCCTAAACATTTTCTCAAGAACAAGTGAGATATGGTAAGGAAAAACCAAGACAAACTATATCCCAAGTATAATGTGGCTTGAGAGGAGAGTATCCGGTTCTAACACCCAACACACACACTTATGAGGATAGGAAGGTATGAAGTGGCAAACGAAACAAGCAAACCCGCGACAAGTATATTGTCAAAGGTAGAGAAAATCCACAATGATCAAATTACCAAAGAAACTCCAACCACAAAGTATCAAGAAACACACACAAAAGCGAATAATGGGGTTGGGCGACCAAAGGGCGAGCACTCGAAGATAGACAACCTAACGAAGACTACGTGCTCAAATGTCACCCAACACAAGAAGGACGCTAGCTCAATTGCTTTTTGTGGGCAACGGATTTGCACAAGAGTTAACACTCACACTCACTTTGGCGGTCTTAGCTTTGTCGCAACCTACAAGAGATGAACTTGGCACCACTTGATTCTTTTTTTTTCTCTTTTTTTTGATTTTTGCTTTTTGACGATGATTCCTTCTCTTTTGCTAGTGCCAAGCTCTCTAACGATACACACTCGCCAATACTTGAAGACAAACACTCAACACGTGCAATGCCTCGCAATATCACCGAGCTAGTCCAATAGGTTAAGTTGCGCGAAAGGAAGAAGGGCTCACAACGGAATATGATGGTGGGGGAATGTCGAGTCCTTGGTGGCGTCGTCGCTTGGCGTTGATGATGCGTTGCTGCGGAAGCTTGTCGATGTCGTAGACGTAGGCACACCAAAAAGGACTCAAACCAAAGAGGAAATGCCAAAACGAACCGAGGAAAAGAAAAAATTTCTGAAAAATCTGCCCTGGCGGTAGTACCGCTGCGGTACCGCTGGAGGTACCGCTGCGCGCGGATCTGCGCGATTTTGACTCGAAATTGGGCGGAATTGGGCTCCAAAACTTCCTCGAATTCGTGGGAAATCGGCAAAATTAAGGCTAGGGAACGCAAACAAGGTGGAGGGGTCCTAAAGCAACAGATCCATGGACAAAAACTACCAAAAACGCAACGAATCGACAGATCGGCTCGAATCAAGGCAAGGCTATTTTTGGTGGAAATTTTCGAATTTCTCAAAAACGAAGAAAAATTTGGTGGATTTTGGTGGAAACACAAAACAAATCCGTGTCAACCTAGAGCTCTGATACCATATGATGCGGGTAGGTCCCGATTTTCACGGATTTGTGCGGAGGGAGATGAACACGAAGAACACGAAGAACGATGAACACAAAGAGGGGAAATCAAACACACAAGGGTAAATAGCAAGTAGCAACCCGGCAAGAATCGACTGGTAACAAATCCCCGAGGGCAGCCCCCAATCCTCCTCTCCCAAGCACACCTTACTCTTAGGATTGTTTGTCCAATTGGTCAATCCAACCAATCCAACCTAGCCACCTAAAGATGGAAGATTAGCAAGTAATCGCAACTACAAGCGGAGCCTTGGTATCCACGCAGGGATCTTCTCCTCAAGAGGAGGCCTTGGTTCATCTCCACATGTGGAGGTCTTGATTCATCTCCATAGGAGGAAAGAGACACTTTGAGAAGAAGGAGTCTAGCTCTACTTTAGTTCTCAAATCATAGTCTAACCCTAGATCTAGATGGGGAGGTACTATTTATAGTCTAGGTGGGATAGGGGTGGATAAGTGAGGAGACACGGGTCCTCAGCCCGAAAGGTTCCCGCCGCAGCGGTAGTACCGCTGGAGCCAGCGGTAGTACCACTGGGTAGGCCTCGAACTATTTCCGAAGTCAACCCGAGCGGTAGTACCGCCAGACCCAGCGGTAGTACCGCTGGCCAGCGGTAGTACCGCTACGGTACCGCTGGAGCTGCCGGTAAATCTAACAGAGGGCCATTTTCGGCGGTAGCGTCGGCGGTAGTACCGCTGGAGCGGTAGTACCGCCGGGTGGGGCGGTAGTACCGCCCAGCTTCTTCTGTCTCGGCTGGACCCGGGCGGAGGCGCGTCTGGCTTGGCTGGGTCTGGGGCGGTAGTACCGCTGCCCCGGCGGTAGTACCGTCGCCTGTGACTTGTCCCCATTCTTCTCTCCTTCTTGACTCGAATCTTGTCCAACTTCTACACTTCCTTGGAGATCTTCAAGAGGCTCATGCTGAGTATGCACAAGGTATCGGAATGAAGTAGCAAGCCATTCAAAGGAGTATCGAGATCACACATGGATAGGAGCGAATTCACCTTATCATGAAGTGTCTTGACCCTTGCTCTTGTCATTGGTCCACTTGGTGGTGTGTGCCTAGGTTGCACTACATCACTTCTCTTCTTTGGTAAGAGCCTAGCTGGTAGTACCTTGATATTTCTTTGGATTCAGTTTGTCTCGTTCATGCTTACGTTGCTGGTCCTGCCGTGCATCTGCTGTATCTTTCGTCTTCCCATACACGCCTAAGAAGTTTACCAGGTTCACGCAAAGATTTTTTGTCACGTGCATCACGTCGATTGCAGAGCGAACCTCTAGGAATTTCCAATAGGGTTGGTCCCAAAATATAGATTTCTTCTTCCACATGGGTACGCGATTGTCAGCGTCATTCGGAACAGATTGTCCACCAAGACCCTTTCCAAAGATTACTTTTAAATCCTTGACCATGCCATATATAACATCACCAGTAGGGAGGGTATGCTTCGTCCGGTGATCTGCCTCACCTTTGAAATGCTTGCCTTTCTTTTTACGGGATGCCTGTTTGGAAGAAATCGACGATGCCCCAGGTACACATTCTTGTTACCTAAATATATACTTTCAGTCTCACCTAAACGGTGTGTGCATGCATTGTATCCCTTGTTTGACTGTCCTGAAATGTTACTAAGAGCAGGCCAATCATTGATGGTTACAAACAACAACGCAAGTAGATCAAATTCCTCCTGTTTGTACTCATCCCACACACGTACACCTTCGTCAGACCACAACTGTAAAAGTTCTTCAACTAATGGCCTCAGGTACACATCAATGTCGTTGCCGGATTGGTTCAGGCCTTGGATAAGCACTGGCATCATAATAAACTTTCGCTTCATGCACAACCAAGGAGGAAGGTTATAGATACATAGAGTCATGGGCCAGGTGCTATGACTGCTGCTCTGCTCCCCAAACGGATTCAAGCCATCTATACTTAGACCAAACCTTAAGTTCCTTGCATCACCTGCAAAATCCTTGAACTCACTGCCGATGTTTCTCCACTGCGACCCATCTGCGGGGTATCTCCGCATCTCGTCTTCCTTACGGTCTTCTTTGTGCCATCGCAACTACTTGGCATGCTCTTTGTTTCGGAACAAACGTTTCACCGTGGTATTATAGGAGCATATCACATCACCTTGGCAGGAACCCTCTTCCTGGGGCTCGGCTTGCCCTCAACATCACCTGGGTCATCTCGCCTGATCTTATACCGCAATGCGCCGCATATCGGGCATGCATTCAAATTATCGTACTCCTCACCGCGGTAGAGGATGCAGTCATTGATGCATGCATCTTCTGCACCTCTAATCCTAGAGGGCAGACAACCTTCTTTGCTTCATACGTACTGGGGGGCAATACGTTATCCCTTGGAAGCATCTTCTTTATTATTTTTAGCAACTTTTCAAATCCCTTGTCAGATAGTCCATTCTCCGCCTTCCATTGCAGCAATTCCAGGGTGGTACCCAGCTTTTTCTGGCCATCTTCACAATTTGGGTACAACAATTTTTTGTGATCCTCTAACATGCGCTCCAACTTTGACCTCTCGTTTTCACTTCCGCAGTTTATCTGTTCATCAAGAATGACCCGACGAAGATCATCATCGGACTGATCATCAACAATGACCTCATGTTCAGCTTCGTCTTCCCCCATTGTAGTACCACCGTGTTCAGAGAACACAGGATAGTTGTCATCATCCTCTTCTTCATTGTCTTCCATTATAACCCCTCTTTCTCCGTGCTTGGTCCAACAGTTATAGCTGGGCATGAAACCGTTTGATAACCCACAAGAGCAAGGGATCACTGTAGCACCTCTCAATGTTGAAGTAGGGTATCGATCCGCAGGAGCAAGAAGGAAACGTTATCTATTCCCTACAACTAAAGTGTCACAAGTTTTAGTTGATTATGCACTAAACAAGTTTATAGAACAAGATGGTTGATTTAATGGATGGAAGTTTAATGTAACAAAACAAGAATGTAAAAGTGTCCCAATCCTCTTCAATGCAAGAGGACAAGACAAAGGTTTTCTCTTATAGGAACAATGGACATGGGTTCATGGGTTCACTCAATCCTCTCTCCCATCTATGGTGATTATCATGTTATAGATAAAAAGTACACACAATTGTCATGCTTTAATGGTAAACTTCTATGACGGCTACATGTTCTAAAACACATAATTGAAAGAAAATAATCATTTGTGTTGCTAGGTCACCCTCGTAAGGCTAGCGTGGTTTGTTTTCACTCCCACATCATACTTCTTCCTTTTTACCCCCAGATAAAGGATGTTGGGCTGTATTGTGTCACTCAATACATATGCCGTTGTCACATCAGCCATCCCGTACCTACATACATCATACTTCATAATGGAAAATATTCTAAACACTATTGCAATGATTCATATTTCGTGTGCATGACCACATCTCTCTCATCTATCTACACTTGGTGGTGTCAATCACCTCATGACATGGATAAACAAGGCATTATGCATAAATCGAACCATCACATGCATCATAGAATATCTCCAAAGTATGACAAGTCATAAAAGATCTAACACAACGGTAAATGCATAACAAATATCATCTCATACCACAATATCCACCATAGGAATTACATAGATAGATCCATACTTATGCAAGGCACATCATATGGACTTCAACAATGATCATACATAGAGAGATTAGATCAAGTTACCATCACAAACCCAAAGTCCAGGGGGTGGACTACTCCCCCTTCATCATGGTGATGATGGTGGAGATGTTGGAGAAGATGGAGACCACCCCGGCAGCGCCCCGCCGGAGTTTTCCCCCTCCAATCTGCAGCTCCAGGTCTTCTGGTTCGTGGTTTTGTGTTTCTGTGGCGCCCCCCTTCCGAAAGCCGTCGGGGGACTATTTTTATAGTCGTTTTTAGGTTAAGACTAAGGCACGGGAACGAAGATCGACGGCATTGGAGGCTCGAGGCCCAGGATAGGGGGTCCCACGCGGCCAAGGAATCTGGCCGCGTGGGCCCACCTCTTTTGGCCCTCGGGTTTCCATTTTTTCGCTTCCTTCGCTCCTACGCTTTGTTCCTTCCAAAAAATGATCCCCGCAAAATATTATGTCATTTGGACGTCGTTTGGGTCCCTGAAACATCAAAATATAGAAAATAGGGTTTTCTGCCAGAGCAAGGTTAATTCCAGAAAAATAGGGAAACTGTGAAATATTCCCAAAATCAATATAAAACAATGATATAACCCTTATATGATACAAATATGATTGAAATATAAGTAATATAATGCAAAGTTCATGTATGCATTTTACATGCATCACCGTTCTGAATCAGGTGGACGTGAAGGGTTCTTGAGGAAGGGTAATTCCTCTTATTCCTACAGCCATCACATGGACAAAACATAAAACCATTCTGCTTGTTTGACTCGGCCACACGGAGAAAATTATGCATGCCATTAATGAACTCGGGACAGCGTCGGTCACCGTACATCCATTGCCGGCTCATCTGCATTATATAAATATATCAAAAACCATTACACTATAGCTATATCATGAATAGAGATACGTGACCAAATTCATTAATACAAGTTCACCACATTAGAACAAAAGTAGAGTAGTGACCAAATCTAATACATAGTTCTCATAAACATACATTAATTGAAACTAACATACAACTATCTAAAGAATTTAAATCCAACGACAAATGCGATCAAAATCGCAACTAAGGTAATAATTGAACCAACAACATAATGATACCAAGCCACTTGACTAATGGCATATTTTCTAATCTTTTTAAGCTTCAAGCGCATTGCATTCATCTTGATCTCGTGATCCAAGCGCATTGCCTCCATCTTGATCTCGTGATCATCGACGACGTCGGCAAACTTGAACTCCAATTTCATCTTCTCTTCTAAGCATTGGAGACGAAGATCTTCACTTCTTTTCAATTTTTCTTTCAAATCATTATTTTCTTTTTCAAAAAACTCGATAATAGGGTCGATTGGAATTTCTGGTTCAACTACCTCCTAGATAAAAATATATCTATGTCAAGTTGGTCGGCATAATTGTCATAAACACGAAATTAAACAAATATATAGTTATAACAAACAATCGTACCACATCCGAATAATAGAGCGGACGAGAGCCGGTGCGGACAGATGTCAAAACCATGACACTATATATAACAAACAATTATACAAATAAGAAAATTATACAAGTAATAATTATGCATCTAAATCATACACCTAAGATTTTTTAAATAAAAGATAAAAACAAGAGGCTCACCGAGGTGGTGTCGGCGACGGGGCGGCGTGGGCGATCGACGGCGGTGAGAAAGAGGACGGGACAACACTATAAAAAACCACAAATCATACTTTAATTTGAGCTCAAAATGCATATAAAACAAATGAAATCCCGAACTTAGGCATTTCATCAAACACCTAGCTAGCACTACAAAAATCAAATGAGCTAAACTAGCAATAAAATGAGCTAAACTTGAAATGTCGGAAGACAGGATGAAGTTGCTAACCCTTGTATAGGTAGGTGCCACCAATCTTGACAAATGTTGGAGAAAAATGGGGTGAACTCGAGCTCGGGAGAGGGAAGAGAGAGCAAAAAATGGAGTTGTGCTCGAGCAGGAAAAATGGAGCTGGGCTCGGGGTGGAAGCAGATATATAGGGATCTTTAACACCGGTTCGTAATACGAACCGGTACTAAAGATGGACCTTTAGTACCGGTTCGTATTACGATCCGGTGTTAAAGGGTCTCGCCGTGGGGCCCCCCACTGAAGCCGCCTGCCCCAACCCTTTTGTCCCGGTTGGTACCAACCGGGACAAAAGGCCCCGCACCAACCGGGACGGCTTCCGGCCGGCCGCCTCGCCTCTGGAACCGGTACTAATGCCCCCTTTAGTACCGGTTCCTGTCCAACCGGTACAAAAAGGCCACACCGAAGCCCCTGTTTCTACTAGTGCGTGTGGATGATCTGGGCGGAGGCGGCGGCTGTGGGCCCGGCTGTCCGTACGTCTAGATCCGTCGCTGGTGTGCGCCTCCATGGTGCAGCTTTGAGGGGATCCAGTCATCTTCGAGATCGGTGTGGTGGGACTGCCAGTGAAAATGGAGCCGACTATGGTCATGGGGGATGATGGCAGCGTGTATGCGTCGCTACCTTGTCGAAGGAATCGTCATTGCAGCTCTAACCCCTCCACTCGGATTGCTCCGGGAAAACCCTAGATCTGGGTCTACCAGATCGGACGATGACGATGTCCTGTGCCGTTCTCCCTCTTGAGGACATCGTTTTGGAGCAAGACTGGCTAGGAGGGCTAGGAGGTGGCGTGCAGTGGCATCTACCATGTCAACGACGGCCAGTCTCGGCGGCATGACGCAACGGAGTTAGGGCATTGGACGTGAGGTGATGGACGCGCGCAGATCGGTTGTGCTATCTAGCGATGTGGCGACATCGATGACAAGTCTGACAAGGTCATTGTGTTGATCTCTTTTGAAGACGGCAACAGCGGCTTCTGAGTGTGTGCACATGTGGTGTATGCTGAGAGTCCACTGGACCGGATTGTTCTCGCGGCTCGCTGTTGGGCGGCTTGGTTGAGACCTCCAGATTTAGATGATGTGCGTAGCTGTGTGAGGTCATAACACTTGGGTCCGATCAGGCCCACCCTTTCATCAAGCTTGTAGGTGTAGAGAATCGACTGGGCGGTGGCTTCCAACTGATCGATATATTTTTTTTGTACGTCTTGGTGGTTTCCTTTTACTTTTATTAATAATAATAACGATGTGTGCAACATTTTAATGCAGAGGCGGGGGGTTCATCCTTTATTTCGAAAAAAATTGAGTCTATGTACGGAAATTGAAGAACTTCAAGCCATTACTAGATAGCATTGGACTTAGTTCCCTTCGCTATCTAATAACTTTTTCTACCCCTATTCTCTTTTTCTTTGTATCAACTATAAACCATTGGATTGTGTTCAATTGGATGGGGGAATCCAATTGACAGCCTCGACTCGTATCCTAGCTCCTCTGAGAGCTAGCTTCGCTTCAACCAATTCTTTCGTACCCTCAGCTTTACTCAAGTTAGCTTCGGCTATTTTAAGTCCATGTTGAGCACTTGAGCTTCTTCCGGATCAATATCCCTACCCAGTTCCGCATCATTACCGAAAATAATGATTATATATGAGTTTAATTGAGAAACAACAAGCAAACCTTGTATCATATGAAACTTATAGGTGTAACTTTTTACTAAGTTACTATATCACGGTCTTATGATCCTAGGATAAAAAAATCATGTTCATGATTAATTATATATGTATTGGTATTTGGTGTTCTAATATCCATTTGACAATGCCATTTGATACATAAGGGTGATTAACAACCACTCAGGCCCCCTTAGGGCTAATTTGGTTGCCAGAGTAGCATAACCCTGGGTAGCAAACCCCCACGAGGGATTATTACGCGTGCAGGGATCCCAGGATCGCGTGGGGGAGATCCCCCTGCCCTGTGTTCATTTGGCTGCAAGGAAGGGGATAGGGAAATCCCAACCAAACTCCAAGTTGAGAAGAAAGAGGTGAGGAGAAGGAGAAGGACGCTAACCATCGTCCAAGGATGAGGAGAACGATCGTGACCACTGGGCCGCCGCCGTCGCCGTCGCCTGAGAGTACAAGGTCGAGGTAGAGCAGATGTCGGGAGAAAAATGGCAGCCGGAGATGGGAGAGAGGGGATCGGCGTGAGAAGTACAACCGAAGGAGGGAGAGATGGGAGAGGGGGTGGTCGCTGGAGGAGGAGGGAGACACGGGAGAGGGGGCGGTCGGCGGAGGAGGAGGGAGAGAGCGGAGAAATCACACCCAACGCCGCCGCCTTTCGTGATAGAGGACGCGGGTTTTTGTTCCCGACCTGTTGACTCGCAGAATGAACTCCTAGGGCAAAGACGAGGAAGGCCCGATTTTCCCCTCCTACGTGGGCCACCAAATGCACAGACAGGATTCCCTCGGCCCAATTGGCCCGCGGAATGTCTACCCGGGGAAAAGGCCAGGAGACCCCCGGTTTCCCTGCGCACCAAACGAGCCCTTAAAGAATATGTTCATCTCTATTATCGTAACATCCACGCTAGGTCCAAATATTATTTTTCAAAAGATTGTGCCTCACAAGGCATTCAACAATTCAAGTGTTAGTATGTTTTGTTTACCAGCCATTCTATATTGTCGCATCTACTCTACCCTTTATATTGTGATGGATCAGGTCGCATTATTACTACACTATACTTGGTTCAAGCATGGTAGCTGGACTAGGGTGTCAACACATGTGCATTTTGGAAGAAAAAATTCTGGGCGCTCGTTGCATTGAAACATAGCACTTTTGTAAATATGTGACAAGAACCACGAGTGTGAAATAATAATATGGGAGTAGTGATTCGCTTGTATTGTGCAACTAATTCTTATTTTCAGATTGAAATTCAAAAGGTAATTAGATTGTTTATGCAATAACATTTTTAAGGTATATCTAAATTGATTAGGATGTGTCTAAGGTTGGTCATGGTGGGGAGTAACTTTTAGACTATTAACATGCATTTGGGAGTAACATATGTGTGGTGTCACGCAAATGTTCATTTATTAAGTTGTCGACTCATAATGCCTTGAAACGTGATTATGTAAAATGCGTGATATGAAAAGCGTTCGGCTAGTTAAGCACAATTAGCATTAATTGCCCATAATTTATATTCATCCAATGCAAATATTTTCACAAGAGTTCCCTTATACAAAACATAATGATTAAAAGGATGAAATAGCAATATAAGGAATATATCTTTTGGTATTTACAAAATAAGGTGTGTTATTTTGATCAAAATAATGCCATATACAAATGGTAACATGCCCTATTACATATTCCAATGTAGAAGCTAATGGGTGGATCTTTTGACAATGTTTAGTCACAATTTTCTAAACAACAAAATTAGACTGTGCATCCTAGATCATTTCCTTAGATGGTCCAACTGCGCACCTTGGCCTAGTGTTCATTCAATAAGTCCAAATCCAACTCGGGCTTAGGTTATTAAGAAATAAAGAACGATGCACACATCCCCAAGTTATTCCATGATCCGTTCAACTACAATTATTACATAAAATTTATAATAAATTTTGCTCCCAAATTTTGAAATATAATAACATATAAACATATTGAAACCATGACTCCCAACAAAACGGATATCATTTCATGCTCTAGTCGAGGTATACTTGAAATAGGCATGTCTAGTTTTTGACGCATTCAGCTAGCGTAGCGCAAGTGGCAAAGTTGGTAGAGACAATCCCAGGTCACAACGGCGAGCCCAAAACAAACCATTCAAGCATGGGCATGGGCCAAAGGTGCCAGACTATCAAAATTATGTACTCCTAGACCCGCCATTGCCGTTAATGTTTCGTTATGTTGTCGGGCTACATGAGGATTTCAACAGTTCTAACCCTGGTCCTAGACCCCCACTGCCGTTAATGTTCCTCATTTCCTTTTCATATATCTCTATAAAATGGTTAGTAAACATTCTAAGTATGTACTCTATGTTAAGCCTAAAATCTACTAATATGATTATCTAAATTTGTTAGGGTCATTCCTCCCCATAGTTACCCTCTCTTGATTTCTAGCTACCCTTGCCATTAATTTAACTTTCCCCATATTAAGTACGCCTAGTATCTGCTTTTGAGGGATAAAAGGGGTCCATCCCAAAAATTCGTTTATTATTTCTTGTAGTACTTTTCAATCACATTGCATTTTAGTATTTTACTAGGAAATTTAGAGCACTTCGGAGATGGAATGAGATCTCAAAAAAATGCTACCTTGATATAGCTCAGAAAATTGTCACCTAGATATGCTTTCTGCAGAAGATCTCGGATGGAAACGAAAATAACCTGGCTGTCTCTCCAAGCATTGGTTCCTTTATTTTGTAGTACTTCACCAACGATTCCTTGCAACTTGAACATAAACAATGTCTTTGGTTATCGGTGGTGCCCATGTGAGAAAGCACATGATGTCATTGACCAATGGCCAAACGAGAAATGACATAGCACTCCCTAGGAAAAAAAAAGGATTTTGATGCTTTGCGATCTTCTCCTTGATTAATCAAATGGTACGTGTCACAGGTGTCAATCATCAGAGGGACGAAAAGGGAAAGATTCTGCAGATCCGGGTCGTCGAAAGCTACTACCAAATGAAGTAGCTTCCTCTTTGACGTTCCCTGCGTACGTGTGGGTAATTGTTTGCCCTGTTGTGCTCAGATCACTAGGCGTTTGGTAACCATCATTTCATACATAAATCATAAAATTCAGTTGAGATTCAATATCCAAACCTGTATGGCTATCATGAAATTGATACGTCATTTCGATTTGAATTCCAGCGAATGCTTTATTATATCAATTCTTGTCTCTAACCCTGTCATTTCACTATGCAAAATGTAAGGAAATGCTGACATCGATATCTTTTCATTTCATTTCTTCCAAATGAAATAAATTGATGGGTGCAAAAAAGAACTCTTAGCGATTAGTCAGATTGCTGTTAATCAGCCTAGCGGCCTAATTTTGTTCTTTACAAAAGCTATTTCTAAAGCCTATTACCAATCTAGCCCAACTAGCGAACTAGATGAATCCCCGAAGCAACCCCCAATTAGGCAGCTACGCTATGGGCCTACGGCCATAGCCCATTAGGGCATCCACACTGTGTACGTTGCCAAACTTGCACCTGAGTACCTTTCGGCAATGGCAAATTTAGCTAGCATAGTCCAGCGCATGTGGTTCTAATTCTTATAAGATGGGACCCATTGCCGATTCAAATAAAATATAGAAAACACATGTTTTATCCTCAGCTCAATCATCTGACATATATTGTTTGCTCTGCCAAATTCCTTCCCTATAAATACAATGTTTTATTAGGTTGGATCAGTTTTGCATCGGAATACCAAGTTGCGCCGGTTATCTACTGTTTCAATTTGGTAACACGTAAGGAACTAGTCTAAATGATATTTTGGCATTTGAAACTACCTATTTGGCATAAGTTGTGGTTGCTCAAACTAATCGATGTGCCACACCCACACGTGACGCAAGTAGATCAGGTTGATCTCTTGTTCTGGAAAAAAAAATCAAACTAAACCCTGGTCGATAGATACAATTAGGTAAAGTCCGGTTTTTCGAAGACCCGGTTAGGACAGCGCAGGATACTGGTACGTTTTCCAATTTGATCATAACCGTGTGGGAATTTTTTCTTCTTATTATTTCGTACTAGTTGAATGTCCGTGCATTTCCACGATTCCTTTTTTTTCCAGATTGTTGCACTTACCATACATGTAAACTTAAAATACATGTAATCAGGTAAATAGAAATTGTAACCACATAGTATTCAGAAACATTAACATTTTTCACTTCATATAATCCAAAAAGCCTTTTCTATTTATCCATTTTAATTTCATCATTAAATAGAAACAAAGTTTTTTGGATTTTTTCCATTTTATTGAAATAATTTTCAAATTTTAAAGGGGAAACTAATTAGAAAAAGGTCTATACTGCAACTTATAAAAGAGGAGTTCTTCTACAGAACCTACGATTGATATTTAGTAAACTGGAGGACATGTTAGTATATTTCTTGTCCGATCTATGCACCAAGAAGAAATTTGTGTACGAGATTGGTATTGATTTTATTGTTTATCGCATCTAGGAATGTAAAAAATGATTTTTAGATAAGATGCATACATTATTTGATGTAAATATTTTTTTGGGTACACATTAAGTCTTTATTGGTAAAATTTAATGGGTGCCTATATTTAAAATACCATACTAACAAGTCTCAGATTCTAGCTTCGTCCAGAGACATCAAAATCTCATAAACGTCGTAGCTCACTTCCTACAACAAATAAAATCGGTAGCAATGTAATTATTATTTCATTTTAGGACATCAATGAAATAATAGCGTCCGTCTTTCCCCACAGAAATCTTTGGAGAGTGGTGTTTTGGGTCCCGAGCTCACATGATCCTTTCTAAAAATAAAGAAATTAAAAAAAATCTGAGAATACTGGTGACGAATATATACAAACATTCTACATACGTGCCAAGTTCAAATCTGATTTGAGTGGACAGTGTAGCACAGAGAGCATACGATGACACCTACAACAATTGCATATCTTTCGACACCACTTACCTAACAAATATGTAAAACATGTCGTTTGGTCCTTTCATTGGAATTAATAGGCACGGCAATCGTTCATACTAATTACTAGGTTGTGGGTTTATAAGGCAAGAACTAGCAACAAGGTTTGATTGGCAGCTTTTGAAGGTTTTGAATGCAATGGGAGGCAAAGCACTCGTATGCATAATCGCGGGCCAGGACACAGCAAAAAAAAAATATAATTAGTCAGATTTACCCCAAGACCGCGCATAGGTCCCGCAGATGGCACATTATGCAGAAATCAAATCAGAAGCTTGGTTCATGATTGGGCCGACACCCAGGTTTGGTTGAGTACTTCAATGATTGTGTTGATTTCAGCATGTCGCTCGAGAAATTTGAGGCAAAATGGTGGTTGTGTATTCAGGAATGGCAAGAAGCTTGGCATTCACATTTTGATGCCCTTTATGAGATAAGAGACCTATGGGTTCCATGCTACTTCAGAAAATCTTATTACCCATTCCTTCAGTCCACTCAGCGCAGCAAGAGATTTAATGTTGTCCTAAAGCATTATGTGAACCCTTATAACTCGATTCTGAATTTTGTGAAACAGTACGAAAAAATACAGGTGTTGGTACATGTAAAGGAAGGCAGCAAGGACTACTGAACATACCAGTTAGAGCTTCGAACTTGGTTATATCATCAAGACATTTGGCACGTATGTAGGACATATGTACATATTCATCACCAAATTTTTCAGAATTTTTAAAATTATTTTACTATTTTTTTTATTCGGTCATAAGCATATGAACTCGAGGGCCATTATGAATTTCCGGGATAGTAAAGTAGTATTACTGCTAGACGATTGACACACCTCTTAATTGTTGACCAAACTATTTGTGGAGATGATATTACACAAGAGGTTCTACATACTTTGAACACGTGTGTGATGCCAGAGGGCTGGAATGATACTACGGTGGTGCTTATTCCAAAGGTGGATATTCCAGAACAAATTACTCAATTCCGGCCTATAAGTCTCTGTAATGTGATTTATAAAATTATCTCGAACATGTTGGCACTAAGGCTGAAAAGGGTTCTGCCAGATGTGATTTCGCCCATGCAAAGTGCATTTGTTCCTGGTAGGCTTATAACGGATAACGTTCTGGTTGCTTATGAGTGTGTTCATTCTATTAAGAAGAAGAGATCTGGGAGTACGGGCACTTGTGCTGTTAAGCTTGACATGCAAAAAGTATATCACCGTGTTGAGTGGGTGTTCTTGGAAAAGATGATGCGTAGATTGGGTTTTGCGGAAAGATGGATATCTCTTATCATGAATTGTGTCAGATCGGTGAGATATCAAGTGAGGTTTAATTCTGATGATGAAACGGATATGTTTACTCCTACTAGGGGTCTCCGTCAGGGGGATCCGCTTTCTCCATATTTGTTCCTTCTGTTCGCGAAGGGGTTATCCAGTCTCCTGTTGTATGAAGAAGAAGTTGGTGGCATCGATGGGGTAAGGGTGTGCAGGAATGCACCGTCAGTCTCACATCTACTTTTTGCTGATGATTCCCTTATTCTCATGAAAGCTGATATGACTAATGCAACTTCCTTGCAACAAGTTTTGGATATGTACTGTGCAAAGTCAGGACAACTTGTGAGTTTAGCCAAATCTAGTATTTTCTTTTCGCCAAATACAAATGTTCTTATCAGGGCCGAGATTTGTGAGGTATTGCATATTGATACAGAGGCACTTTCAGATAAATACCTTGGTCTTCCAGCTTTGGTGGGGCGGACAGAAGTGGCTGTTTTATCCATTTTATTGAGATAATTAATAAAAGGATTAACGGTTGGAAGGAGAAACAATTATCTACAGGCGGAAAAGAGATTTTACTGAAATCTGTGGCCCAGGCAATACTGGTTTATGCTATGTCAGTTTTCTAGATTTTGAAAGGAGTTTGTAAACGTATGATGGATGCTATAGCCAAATTCTGGTAGGGAGATGATGATATATAATAGTAACAAAACGCACTGGTTTGCATGGTGGAAGCTTTGCTATCCAAAAATGAAGGAGGTTTAGGCTTCAGAGATTTCCATTCTTTTAAGTTAGCCGTGCTCGCAAAACAAGTTTGGAGGTTAATCAATGAACCTGATTCTTCATGTGCAAGAGTGCTTAGGGCTAAGTATTACCCTAATGGAGATATTTTACAGGCTGGTCCTAAAGCTGGATCTTCATTTACATGGCAAACTGTTCTAGCTAGCATAGCTACGTTTAAAAGGGGTTATATTTGGAGAGTAGGAACAGATGACAAGATTAATAATTGGAACGATCCTTGGCTTCCATCAAGTCCAGATAGGAAAATTATTACACCAAGAGGTGCATCTATGTATATGAAGGTTTCTAAACTTATTGATCCGATTGTTGGATACTGGGATGTACAACTTCTGAACGAGATGTTTAACATGGTGGATGTGGGCAGAATTTTACAAATTCCGTTACATAATCAAAGGTTTGATGACTTTATTGCATGGCACTATACCAAATTTGGGCAGTATACGGTGAGATCGGGTTATCATTTACAATGGAAGCACCAATTTGGACCTAGTGCTGGGCAGTTAGCACTTCCTGGAAATTTTGTGACTAATCCAGTGTGGAAAGCCCAATGGAAATTAAAAGTCCCAAGCAAGGTTAAGATTTTTGTTTGGCGAGCTCTTCATGGAATTGTTCTACTGAAATGCATATTGGCAAACCGTCATATTGGGGATAGTGGGGCTTGTCCAATTTGTAATCAAGGTGCGGAAGATGTGCTTCATCTTTTATTTATCTGTCCAGCTGTGAGAGAGATGTGGCAAGAGTTGAATTTGGACGTTTTAATCCAGGAAGCTGTTCATATTGATAGAGCTGGTTCAGCCGTGTTAGAATTTCTATTAAGAAAGCAAGGGGATACAATGCCTGGCATCAATAGTGTTGATCAGATGGAAGTTATTGTTGTCACTTGTTGGTACTTATGGTGGATCCGAAGAAGGCGAGTTAGAAACGAAGATGTTCCTCCTCTGTACAAATGCAAAATGTCGATTCTGGCAATTGTTGCAAATGCTGCAAAGATAAATAATATTCAGCCAATTGATGGGTGAGAATCATGGACTAGACTAGCGCCCAGACAGGTGAAATTGAATGTAGATGCTTCTTTTCATGAAGAGGTACTTGCAGGGGCTGTTGGAGCTGTTTTACGAGACTTCCAAGGGAATTTTGTTGCAGCTGCTACCAAGTTTATTCCGCATGTGAATTCAGCTGCCATGGCAGAAGCGATTGCAATGAAAGAAGGCTTAGCGTTGGCGATCAAGATGGGATGCAATAGTATTGTGGCTGAATCTGATGCAATGGAAGTGGTTGAAGCGTGTACTGGAGAGGAGGCATGGTGGAATGATTATGTTGCAATTTTTGCAGATTGTGTTGACATGGTGGCAACAATTGGGGAGGTATCTTTTGTTCATTGTCCAAGGGAAGCAAATGGTGTTGCTCATGAATTAGCTAGAGTTAGTTTTTTAAATAGAGATGCTTGTACTTGGGCCGATGATCCCCCTAGGTTTTTGGTTGATAAACTCCTAAATGATGTAACTATTGTGGATGTTTGAAGCAGCAAGTTTCAGACGCACTATTTTCCTTACCAGAGTACCTAAGTGGACTGGAAGGTTTTTAATGAGACGGCTTGCTAGCTTAATATAGTGGTTTTAAATTTCAAAAAAAAACATCAAACATATTCTTTTCTTTTGAGAAAACTAACATCAGAGATCCGATAATGCAGATAAACAAAGCTAAATTAGTATAACTTATTTCACACAAACAAACCATAGCATGTCGAAATGAACCTAACAACAGGCTGAAAATTAACGTTAGCACTTGCCCCTAGATGATTGCGCGAGAGGCACAAACGCTTTACTGTGGTGAGCGCAGGCATGCAGCAGGTTAATTAGGTGCCTTTGAACATTCAGAATTCTCCCGTCGCCGGAGGCAAGTACTCCATCACAGGGTCCGTCACCACCTCGGAGGTCAAGGACGAGGAGATGGAGGAGTTAACCATGTTCAGTATGCTGCTCCAGTAGCCCTTGTCCTCCTCCCCTTCCTCGTTCGGTTCACCGCCGCCGGCATCTAACAGCCTTTGGTGTGTGCCGGCGACAGGAGAACAGTCGAGAAGCACACTGGCCAACGTCCCGGCTCCGGCGAACCCCGGCTCGGCGCCGCCACCGAAATGGTCCTCCTCGCCGTACGACTGCAGTGGCTGGACTGATGTGCCGTGCATGTCGTGGGACGCAGCAGCAGCGAACAGCGCGGCGCTCTCGGAGAAGCTCAGCGTGGAGGTCGGCGAGTCGAGCACACTGGAAGACGCGGGCGGCGGCGGCGAGGCGAGAGCCCTGAGCTTGGCTTCGCGCGCCAGGCGCGCCTCGGCCTCGAGCCGCGCTCTCTCCCACTGCGCCGTGTGGCTGAGGTGCGCCCCGAGCCTGGAGCGCGAGCCGGAGCCGGAGCTGGCGTCGGCGTCGGCGCGGGGCTTGTGCGTGACAGGGTCGATGCCCATCTTGGAGAGCCGCTTCTTGAGGTGCGTGTTCCAGTAGTTCTTGATCTCGTTGTCGGTGCGCTTCGGCAGGTGCGTCGCGATCGCCGACCACCTGCAGGAGATGGAAGAAGAACATACACATAAGTTACACGATGGTTTTACTACCTCTGTTTACCACGACGCGACGGCATGAATCTGGAGTCAGAGAAGAAGCGATGGAAGCCGTACGTAATGTGCGCGTAAATGATTAGAGGTGAGAGTGGTACCGACAGAGATGGGAGGGAATGATGTGCGAATAGCAAGTCAAAATGAGAGGACAGCAAGCGATCGAGCGAGCGGTGACTGACAATGGTCCAGTGCCTGACATGGATGGTGAGCCACAACACAGCTAATAAGCGAGCTAGGGGGCTCAGCTGCTTTAATGCAATGAGTACGTGACTAACCAACCCAGCTGGTTTAAACGTACTAGTAAGTAAGACGAAGATGTCTTGTTTTTACCCTGTGATAGATGATTTCAGTGACAGTACATTAGTACTAGTACTATCCTGTATGGGGTTGTCAGAGGTAAAAGGTATGCAAATGAGCTGTTCTTCTTGCACCTTCTACTTTTTTCATCAAGCTCCCCTGCCTCGTTCATTCCGGAGGCGAGAGAGGGAGAAACAAAAGTTGGTCGATCCGTTTCGAAAATTCAGAGAGCGAATGCATTCCCGCATGCGGAATCGGAATTGCAGACACGTCTGATGTGCATAATTCGAGCTGCTTTGCGCAAGCAAATTAATCAAGTGGACGATCCATCTCCATGATGGATGAACTGATATGGGATCACGTACGCACCTGTTACCGAGGAGCGCGTGGAGCTGGATGATGCTCTGCTCCTCCTGCAGGGTGAACTTGCCCCTCTTGATGTCCGGGCGCAGGTAGTTCGTCCACCGGAGCCGGCAGCTCTTGCCGCAACGCCGCAGCCCTGAACACAACACACACATGCATGAGAAACAACAACATCGATCATCGCCGCCGCCAACAAGACAGGTAAGTTTCCACGGCCGGGAGGGTCGCTCGGTCACTCACCGGCCTTGGCGGGCAGCGAGCGCCAGCAGCCGTGGCCGTGGTGGTCGATGTGCGCGAGCAGCTTCTGGTCCTCCTCCGGCGTCCACGGCCCCTTCTTCAGCCCGGCCTCCTTCTCGCAGCACGGCGATCGCCCCATCGGCCGGTCGTCCTACAGTTACACCAAGCAACAGGTGCAAGAAGACGGTACACTTGGGGAAGAGGCTCGGCTGGCTTGGGAAAGAAGAGTGACGGCCAAGTCCAGTGATGCAAGCGACATAAATAGGGTGTCTGCTACCGAGGACTGAGGAGTGAGGAGTACTGACTGGCTACCCAGTGCAGTGCGAGATCAGAAGAATCTTCTTGGTTTTCAGTGAGACCGAGGCGACCCTAAAGATGGCCCCACAGGTCAGCACGAGGGCAAGATCGGGATTCCTCGCAGCGACGGCCACCGATCTCCGCCGCGCGTCGGGATCAAATGCAAGGCGAGAGGCGGACGTCAGATCGTGTGCGTGGGTAGGTGAGGGTGCACGGTGCGTGGGTCTTTTCGCCGGCGTTTCTGCGTGCGCACCGGCCGACCGGGACGATGTTGACAGCGTTTGGTGCGAGGTTCCTCGCCGCTGGCCGCCGCCTCCCGCAGTCTCGTCGGAGCTGCCACATTTGAGAGTGTAGCCCGCGCGCTCAGCTGAGAGCCAAGTTGATTCTGGGGCACTGCACTGGTCCCGTTCCGTGACGTGTCAACGTAGGATATGCCCTGTTCTGGACACGAGTTATGGAGGCCCTTCCTGCATGCAGGTGAAAAGGACTCGCTCGCTGCATCCCACAGTCAATTGACTTCTTTGACACTTTTTGGCATCTTTGGTTGACGCATTGGTTGGGGCTAATCCATTAAGCCATGTCAGTATCAAGTCTTCCCAAACTTTCAATGCCCAGTCAAATTAGAATGAATGAATTAGTTTGCTTCTAAACATAGGAAACAATCTGGAGGAGACTTGCATTTACAAAAAGCCCACGGTAAATTCTCCAGTTCCACTTGCAATCTTGCATCCTACCACCGCGAAATTATTTCTCGCCCTTTAATTTCCTACGTCAAGAATTTAGCTCGGTTGTCTTAGAACTAAAAGCTTTTAAACACGCAATGCGACAGTTATTTGGCCCTTTAATTTTGAATAAAAATAAAATTTATATATGCCTAAATTGCACAACCTTTTTCATGGTTTCGCTCGGTCTCCGAGCGACTTAGATTTTCTTAAGTCTTGTCTGATTCCAAAAAGTGTAACAGTAGTTTAGTGAAAAATTCTAGAAATTGCAATTGGGTAGAAAAATATAATTGCATTTTAGTAAAAAGTGCGCAAATACAGTTTAGTGAAAATACACGGCAGCTACACCTTTACAGGTTGAACCTTAAGGAAATCTAAGTTGACAAAGGAATAGACAGACTTTTTTAATGCCAAGCGAAAATTTTGTTTTTAATTGTTGAGTAGAAGTATATAGATCTAAAACACGGTATTACATTCAAACTCTACACACTGCACGCTCATCAACATAGGTAAAAACACCGCCAAGGAGGCCGATGCGCTCTTTGGCGGGGGGGGGGGGCATGTGGCTGAGCTCTAGCGCCGCCGCCCGTCGATGCGTCGGCTTGGGCGGTGCAAATGTGCAAGGTGGAGACTTTACGGTCTTGGCCTTGTGCATTCCGCTAGTCGATACTGTGCACCGACATCCATGGAGTTGGGTGGTTGCCGCCTTGTGCATTGGCATCGTGTTGCTGATTTGGGCATCTCTGGAGCAGATCAGAGTTGGTCAGGGCACGAGTGCCCATACTTTTTAGGCATCGCAGTAACTTTTTTTTAGTTGTGGTGTTTGGAAAAAAAAACGGAACTATTAAAACAACTGGTACCAATATCTCTCTTGAGGCAAACCATATGCTTTTTAATTAGGCAAGTCCTCACTGCGAAAAAATGAGAATTTTTGAAAGACCCAATTCAAGCCAAGATCCGGCCTCGAATTATACCATGTGTTTATTATCAGTAAGTTGTGATGAGAAGTGGTTATGAGGATTTAGCCACAAATCTTGTGTGTAATCATGCAATAAGCCGGATCACTTGACATGTAAAGAAATAGAGGTGAATGTAAGAATTATTTTCCTTCTCTAGATTGATCCCTCTTCTTTAAGAATTACAAGCCTTTTATAGAAGAAACACAGAATGCATCTTATATCTGATATTTATCAATGAAAACAACATTATCTTTTACAAATGATATACAACTCGACACAACACGGGCAGTACAAAACAAAAATATACTGAAAACATATTGGTCGTCTTCTTTCGATTGTACGACGGCTGCCAGCGCTTTAAACATGCACTGAACAAGCAGCAACATACTGGGACACCTGCAACTCGCCAACCAAAGCATTCAACATCGCAATAGCCACTCGCCGTGAAGAACGAGGTCAAATAATGATGAGAAAACATCGGCTCGGGATGCACCCCAAGCAGCACATGCCTGCAATGCTTCACTACCAATCCATAGGGTTGGAAAAACCGAACCTTACCGTGGGCCCAAAGGAGTGAAGAGATCGAAAATGTCACTCCACAGACCAGTAAACATACAACTTCCCTGAACAACGCACCAACTGCCTAGATCCAACGAAATCAAACAATCTAGCATCAACTACTCTCATTGGCCTTCCGTCAATGCTAGACAAGTTGACAAGGTAGGGAGAGGCTGGAGAGACCTTATTCAAATGTGCCATCGTCGCCACCACCTCATTGATGCCGTTTGGAAGACCAAACTCTAACTTTAGGGACCTTATAACAACAATGAATAAGGAATCGATTAGAAGTTCGCGCCAATCGATCTTTTGTAGGCGTAGGAGGTAGCATGAATCCCCTCTTTATTCGTTTAAAATAGTGTTGGACCTCCACAATGTCAAACCATATAACACAACTCCTTTCGGTTGAACCCTAAGAAAGACGACGCAGAGCATAGGTCCGAGGACCCCATCCTCTCCCACCACTAAAGAGGCAAACAGGTGAGGCGGGGACCTATAGATTCACTGTCGAAGAGGGAGGATACGGTAACGGCGGCAGCGACTAGGGTTGAACGCCGCCTCTTTTCTTTTCGTGGCGGTTTGTGCGTAAGAATTACAAGCCTACAAGCAAGGCAAAACGTTTTATGAATGCTTTTTTTATTCGAAGATGATGAAGGCCGCACCTTTTTTCGAGAGGGCATCTTCAAAATAGAATGAAGCCATTATTCTAGAGTGCTTGAAATTCCGACTAAATTTTAAACTTTGTGAACCCATAAGATCTAGCATTGAATATTACAAGTTGTTAATATGTTACACAACTAACTAGATTTTTTTTTGAAAGGAAACTAACTAGAAAATTAATACTACATAATAGGTGATAATTGGTTGGGCTGAATTTTATCGAAATAGCAAAGTATCATTTTATTATTTTTTGAAACTATAAGTCTATTTTCTATACACCTGAATTTTTATGTGTATTATTATGTCGATAGGTGTGAGGAGAGAAAAATTTGAGAGCCCGTAGCAACGCACAGATATTCAACTAGTGTATAATGCTATACTAAAACAACATTTATGTCGGTCCACTAATGCTAATTCAGAATAAATACACCTGAAAATGAATATAAAAGCAACATTTATGTGAGTCCACTAATAATGCTAAAACAGATGAATTTCCAAGAAGGCTTGATGGTTAAGCAAATGCACTGTATGTGTTGTATCTGAATAGCACTTGCAGATAGTCGCAGGAAACAGGCCAAGAACCCCAACCAACTGCCTACTCGACACAAACAGCCATGACACACAATCGATCGACACTTAGCTACGGATGGAAATGATCAACCACAATGCATGCGCCACCCGATTAGGAAGATGGAAGACGAGTACCTCGGATACTGTCAATTCTACAGGCATACACTTGTGAAAATAAATGACCATTCAGTGGAAGGAACAATCAGATGCAGTACTACTACACCCAGCACTGTGGTTTGTCGGAGTAGAACGACCGACCGACACAGTGGTTTTATTACAGTTCCACCGCGTGAAGAAGAAGAAGAATGGGAACAGGTGGCAGAGTTTAATCTGAAGCAGCGCAGTGAAGTGAGGTGAAGACCGGCGGAAAGATTCAACCGTTGGCCCGCCCCACTGACACGGTCAATCAGGCACGAGTACATTTATACCTATCGGAATCGCAAGGAGGCACAGGAGAGAACCAGAGCCCCCCCCCTATGTTCCGGTAAAACTAGATTCGTGCTGTGTGGTGCAGATGCAGACAGCACACGAGTAGTCCCACTGATTGCAGTAGAGTTAACCGCGTAAATGAGCACGCGTGACCCTAATTCATTACGCGAGACAGCAGCGGTCTAAGGGTTGCTTCTTCCAGCCAGGACCCCTGCTCTGCTCTCTTCTTCTTGGCCTCCCGTCGAACGCAGACACCCGAACATGGCTTGCATAGTGTTCTTCTTGTTGGTCTCCGGCGTTCTGCCAAATTACACAGGTCTTTCTGACTGAGTTCACATGACCGTCCTTGCCGCTGTACATCTCAAATGGCAAGACTTTCAAACAGCCTTTTGCGGCCAAACAAGGCACTACTGCTGCTGTGTATTTTCCAACTGGAGCAATTCAGTTCTCAGGTATTCACATGTTCCGGGTAAAATTAAAACAAAGAGGTGGTGGGAGTAAACCTGCATACAAAGAGGTGGTCGCCAAACAAAGTACTGCTACTGCTAATGCTGCCTGTCACCACATAGGAGTGTCAAACAACTCCTATGTGTTGACAGCAACTACTAGTATAGTAGTCAATCGGACTATCCGAGTTTACTTCACACCAGTGATTCAGAGGTGTGTGCAGTTAGTAATCAAGAGATCGAGGCGCACTCCGCATCGAACGGATCGACGGAGGCGATGGCGCAACCACCGGCTCCGGCCGGCCGGGTACGTAGATGTTTCTTCCTAGATCACAGCGACAGGCACACATGGTTCAATCAATACGGGGTGGGGTGAAAGGGATTGGCTCTAGGTGCCTAGGTGGGGAATACTTCTATCCGCAGCCGGCCGTGCGACGTCCTTGCCTCAGTGGTGAGGCGGCGACGCTGGAAAAGACAAAACCCCCGGGAGAAGAGAAGAGAAGAGAAGACGAGGGTGGTTTTTCCCTTTCGCGTTTAAGGCACCGCATACTCTGCCTGGGAAGCCCGTCCGTCGCCATCGGTCTACCATGTACGGTGGTGAGTAGAGTAGTACCGCGAGAGCAACTACATGCTTCTGTCGCTGCGTCTGACGGTACTGCGTGATTATATACGTAATGAAGATTTTAATCACCACGGGCGAGATGTATCATGTGATCTGACGTGTGTCTCGATCAAGTATTCACTTGTATACTCCCTTATTGTACAGCTTGTATGATTTTTTTGACTCGGTTTCCCTTATAAACTGGGTCATCTCTTTTATCTATTCGGACGATAAATATCGACCACTTTGACCTAAAAAAAACCCAGAATGCATTTAGCTAGTCGCTACTTGATCTCTTGTGTGCGAGTGCGTTCACAACCGGAAAACTTAATGTCCTTGCTACTTAGAGAGTGCAAGTTACAAGTTGTGGAAAAAGTGTTAACTGGTGTTGGAACTGACCGTTAAATTGAAAAGTCAAATTTTTGAAAAACGAATTCTTTTTTTGACAACTATTTAAAAAATAATTCGAAAACCACATTTTCAAATACCTAAAAAAATTGAAAAAAAATCGTACAGCTAGATATACATGTCTGCTACCCAAGTTTGGTCGAAATATGTTACTACCCGTGATCTACAAAAAACAAATATGGGAATAAAAACAAGTTTTCTTCTCAATTTAAAGCCACAAATTTGTTATTTTGGCGTAGCAAAAAATTCTCAATATTTTTAACGAGACTTCCCAGATCTGTAGTGCATCTGGATACATACCCATATACCCAAAACCATAACTTTTTGAAACATATAAATACCATTTTTCTTTATTTGAAAATACTGGGATCATGGAGTCCGGGTGTCAAATTGACGCACTCCCGTTAACCTTCTAAAACAAACTAGCCGATCTTCACGGAGGCTAACGAAGGTCGCCTCTAAAATACGACGCGCCACCGCTGCTCCCGTCCGAACGAGTTTTACTTTTTTGCGAATTGCTTCCGCTCAGTTGGGCACGTACCATCGCAGGTTGTATTTTTATGTATCGCATGCTGTTGTGTTTCCAGTTAGTTCGTATACTATGTATTTTCATAAGAAGTACACAAATGTTAAGTATAAATTTTTCCTCGTGTAGTACAAAAATGCGTGGAGTACAAAGCGCCCTGGTATCTGTCTAGGTATATAAGCATTTTCTACTAGTGAAAAAGATATTAATTCATGTTAACATGGATATATGAGGGCAATGCGTCAATGGGACACCATAGCCTATTTCCGTAGTACTATGGATTCAACAAACTCGGCAGAATTCCGTCATGCGGGGATAACTCAGTTATTAAGATAAATAGACCAAAACATTAGATTTTATGACATCATTGTTCTTTCCAGAAAATTGCTTTCAGCTGTTGTACTCCCCTTTGTCTCACCGGGTTTCAGGCATAGCTTTATGTTCTCTTCTACTCATGCCTCTACCATCATCAGTGTTCAGTGTTTTGTATACCTGACAAGAATTAGAAGCGAGTCATCAATAATAGAATATGCATATGTAGTATGTTGAATCAGTTAAACTAATACCCCATATCGAAAGTACACGTGTTGCATGGTTAGGTGTCAACCCTTAACCCAAGTGGACTACTCACACATCATGATAAGTTTAACAATAGAAAATATTGTAAGGAATAATACTTAAATATGAGTGATTGATAGTCAGAGGCGAGGAGAAAACATGTCGAGGGTGTTTCTTCTGGGGGAGCAATGGCAGTAAACGAGAATACCATTGGGTTCGTTGGGCGGCGGTTTGCCAACCAAAAGCCTTGGGGGCTTAGGCATCATTGACACCAAACTCATGATCATTTGCCTCATGGTTAAATGGGTTTGGAAGCTCATGACCGGTCAACGGGGATTGTGGGCTGAGATAATCCGGAAACAAATACTTATGGAGCAAGGACCTCCTGGTGGATTCTCACAGCATCGGCTCACAGTTCTGGAATTCCCACCAGAAAGTGAAGGAGCTGATTTGCTTGGGGGCAAAACACAGCACCCGGGATGGCAGATCGACGAGATTCTGGAAGGACTCATGGCAGTGGTCGGGGCCCCTAAAGGAGAGATTTCCTACAGTGGCGGACGCAGGAAAAAAAATGATGGGTGGGCACACTAAAAAAAGTCTCATAATGATTAAAATTGCCAAGCATATAAACATCAAACTGATTCATGTCATTCTAGATCAACACATAAGTTTCAATGTACATGATCCAAATGCAAAATAGTTCAAACACGTGAACAAAGTCTTACATAACAAAACATAGCATAAATAGAAAATTACATCACTATGATTTGGTAACTCTACGCTCTCGCATTCCCATGAAAGTTGCAACTATGTCATCTTCACTTACTTTCAAGAACACATCTCGCTCAATAAATGTCACTAAGCAATGGTTCAAGAGCGCATCACCCATGCTATTTCTCAACTTATTTTTCACTAGAGTCATTGAAGAAAACACCCTTTCAACACTCACCGTCTGCGGTGACCCAGCACACCACTGCATGTTGTAGTGTACAAGTCGTTGATGTAACACACACGGAAGGACCTCTCCGCAAATATTACATCCCTCAGAGTAGTACAACAGAAACATAACCGGTCCAAGGTAACATTATAGGATTACAACACTATTCAATACAAAATCTTGAGACCCTCCTTTATATTGAAGCAAGTCTCGAGCAAATGAAATACAGAAAGATCCAAATTGTAGTACTAAGCTGAATATCAGCTCTAATTCTATTTCCTGGTCCACTACTGCTGTTGTCACAGCCCTAATCTATTCCATCTGGAATATCTTTATCCAGGGTTGTCTCCTCCTTCCAATAGTGGTTGTCTCCTTCTTTGGCAAAGTGGTCGTCATGTATGCCATTGACAATATTGTTGTTGCTCCACCATTATCATTGTTGTCGTCGTTCTTCTGTTGGTGAAGTAGCAGATGTCTCCTTCAAGGTTCACCAGGTAGACTTGACTCCTCGTTGAAGATCTCCTCGACATCGTGATGGGTAACTGTCAACTCCTTTGCTGGCTCCAAAAATCTAAGCAGGGGGTCAACGGGGAAAGGGTGAGCAACTCGAACGTTACTCAGCAAGTTCAAATAATTTAGGAAAGAGTTTTTGTTTTGAATGCACTAGCTACTGCCATGACCAACGGTCATAAGCATAATGCAAGTTTTGGAAAACATTTCTTCAAAAGGTCAGGGTTTATTTCAGAAAACTATGCTCACAGTCTCCACGGGTTCATAGTCATCACTTGGGATGCCTTTCCCGCTGCGGTCTGTAGTTCCTTCCGGGAACACGGATGTGACAGTCACAATTTCTTATTGTTGACTCTGCAGAGCTGTGTAACTTTACCCATGAGAGATCCTCAGCCTTGTTGCCTTTCCGGGTTGCAGGCCCGTCCACACTTTCATGTTATGGGGTCCGGTCTAAGTCCAAAGCCAATCACTGCCCCTCTCCGCACAACACATATCCGCCCATTTGTGGCGCGGCCGGTAACAAAGACTGCTATCCCGCCACTCCTCCCGAGCTTCTATTCCAATCACCCCGTCAGGTGGGAAGGTCACGCGCTTCCACGCTGTTGGCCGCCACAACGGACACAACCAGGTAATAGCCTGCCGAGGATATGTGAACGAGAGAAGATAGCAGCTGACTTTACCGTCCCATGCCAGATCTCATGGTAAACGCTTCAATACGGCGCTAGGATCACTGTGACATTGGTAATTAATCCTACGTATATACTTTCCCGTACAATGGAACCTCCACCACAATATCAAACCGTGGTTCCATTGCCAGCCAACAATATTATATATAGCAATTCACATCATTCGAAAATAGGTTTTTCCTTTTTATGCAGATGATAAAATATATTACTTTTATAAATACTTTGATAAAAAAATTCCAACGGACATGCAAGAATGAACTTGCCTGTGGTAGAAATGGTCGTTCAACTCTTCGGGGTTCTAGGGTTTGCGGTAAAACCCCGAGTTCTGAAAATAGCACGGTAATCCTGATAAGGGCTACTGAAAACTCTAGCAGCATGCTATTATGCATAATCATGAGATGCATCGTCACCCCAAGATTCCCAAGTTATGGATTTTAATACTTTTCGAGTGTTTTGGACTTTTTAATTATTTAAATAGTTTGACAACAATTTTCATGAGGAATCAATTTAAAGTGATTGAATTTAAATAGTTCAATATAATTGAACTTCAAGAATTTATTTTCCCATATTATTTTATTTTAGGAAAATAGTTTTTGAAAAAGAATTTCAAATCATTTCCACTTAAGGATCCTTGAATTTTTCATCCATTTAAAACTTGTTAAATTCACTAATAAAACTTACAGAAAAATTCCTCATAATTTATAGAGTGTGTTGAATATTTTTAGTTGATTTTTGTTCTTTTTGTTGGGGAGTTAAAATTCATTTAAGTTTGGGTAAATTAATTTGGTGAATTACCAAAATGCCCCTGGGCCTAATGGGTTGGACCCAACCCATTCAAGACCTGGCTCGGTCCGTCAAACCAACCGGCCCACTCTCTCTCTCCCACGCTGCTCTCTCTCCCGAGCTCGATCTCCTCCTCTGCTTCGATCCCTTCTGGCGATTCTGTCCCCGCCACCGTAACGCCATGCTCCGGCAGTCTCCGGCCATCATCGGCGCTGCCGCGCTCCGGCGCTACCTCTCCTTTGCCTCCCCTTCCAATTCCCCTACTGCTCTGTCCCCCAATCGAGCTCGCCCGCTCACGAACCCTAACCCTAGCCGCCATGGCTCGGGTCGCTTCCGACTCGATCTCCTCCGCCGACTTCCATCGCCGCCACCACTTGTCGTGGGTTTGTCACATCAGATGTCATGGATGACTTCGTAGGTGTGAGATTTGCGCGAGTCAATCGTCTCCGAGCTTGGGATCGCAGGAACAAGGACGAACACAGATTTACCCAGGTTCGGCCCCTCAATGTGAGGTAAAGACCTACTTCCTGCCTACCCTAGATTGGTATTGATATGATATATGTGGTGTTACAATGGAGGCGATCCGATCTGGGAACTCGCCGTAAGAGCTAGGGTTTAGGGCTTGATAGCTTGACCCTGTCTAAGTCCTGCGAGTCCTCTTTATATACACAGAGGCTCGCTAGGTTACAAAGGAAACTTCCTCCACAAGGAATACATCGACTGGAACCTACTTGGAGACTAACTCCTCCTCACGTCTTCCAGGATATGTCTTCTAGATCCTTCTCCTTGTGGTGGTACGATGTTGGGCTTGCTTTCATGCAGGCCTTTATTGTGCGAGTAAGATGAGTCGCACTTTACCAAATATGGGCCGCGGGTTAATCTACAAAGTATTCCCCCGACATTAGCCCCCAAGTTCAGCTTGGACTTCGGACGAAGGCTTCTTTGTCTTATTGAACCATTGAACCGCTCACATGAATGTCCCAGCTGAACTCCAATTTTTGTATCGCCATTTGCGACTTATAACCTTCTTAGCGGCTCAAGGGCGCGACTCATCTGGTCGTGCCTGTTGGTTTTCAGATCTGAGCTCTTCTGCGCCTGGGCTTTTTATGTTGGCCCATCGGCCTCCCTGGCGTTCTACTTCAATTACGCCGCCGCTACTCTTCTCCGCCGCCTTTGGTTCCGCTTCTTGCGCTTGCAATCTTCTGGCGGAAATCCCCTTGTTGAAAGAGATGTCTCGCCGTAGCTGCAACTGGGAAGGCTCGTGGATTGATGAGGTATTTTTGGAGTCTTTAGCTGCTCGCGGCCTTCTTCCTCCGAGGGATCAATGCGAATGGCGCGCCGCTGGCGAGGAGATAATTCCCGATCCACAGCCAGGAGAAGTGGTGATTTTTGCGGAACACGAGCGACGGATTCAAGCCTCCTGGTTCTCTTTTCTTTCGCTCCCTGATGCAGCGGCTGGGTCTTCGCCTTCATGACATCGGTCCCAACTCAATATTGCAAGTGAGTAACTTCCACGTCCTTTGCGAAGATTACTTAGGCATCTCTCCTTCAATAGACTTCTGGCTCGCTCTCTTTAGCTGCAATAGTCAAAAAGAAGCAATAGATGCATCTTTCCTCCAATGCGGCGCCATATCTTTCCAACGCCGTAAGGGTAGTATTTTCCCAAAGCTAGCCCTTGCCAAAAAAGTTAAGGACTGGCAAAGAACTTTCTTTTACTGCAAAGATACTTCTCCTGAGAGCGAGATTCATCTCCCCCTTGGTCTCCACTTCCTTTCGAGGCTACCTCTGCTTTGTCTTCCAAGCCCGATCCTTCTTCGTTGCCCTCCATCGAGATTCTTTTAGACAAGGTGAGGGCGCTGACGCTCCATGGCCTTACCGGATTGGATCTTATATCTTGCTGGACCAAATGGCGAATTCAGCCGTGAGTCGCCGTCTGCGACTTATGGTGGACTTCACCTGCCATGGATGACGTTGATCGTACTTGCCCTGAAGATTGGGACAAAGGGGAGTGGATAAACTTCATTCGCCGAGTGACGAACGAGGACATTGACTCGTATGATAACGTCGGTCTTGCTCCTTTCTGGGCTGAACACAAGCCTTTTGTGGTAATTATTCTTGTAACTTTTTCCTCTAGGACCTTCTTCAAAGTTGACTATTTCTGATGTTGATTCTCTTTCAGATCGATCCCTACTTTTGGACTCTCCCATCCGAAGAGGAGACCGGCTCAGGCCAAGAAACCACTGTCAAGTTACCAGAAGAAGTCGCTGATCCTGGCGAGGAAATGATGCACATGGCACTGTTTCCGAGCCTGGTGGTAGCACATCTGAAGAGGAGCAACAAATGGCCAACGCTCTCTTGTCCACGGCTCCAGGCACATCTTTCCTGGCGCTTCCTGAAGTACCTCGCAGGTCCTCTAAGCGTCTTCTCTCTGAGAGCTCAGAAGATCCCTCGCAACCTGAGAAACGTCGCAAGGCCTTGGCGTTGCTTGTGGATATCAAAGCTGCCAAATCTTTAAAACTTGCTAAGCCTGGCAGCGCTGTACTTTCCTCCGAGCCTGCGGTGAAGAATTGTCCCTCGACAAGCTCGGGTATTTCCTTGTGACATTCTTTTCTTTGTATTCATGTGTTTATGAATGTTGTTTATTCACTGTTGTTTTTTTATCCCGTAGGCTCAGACCTGCAAGATTTGTCTTCTCCTTCTTCTGGTTGCCTGATGAGAGCGTCCGTATTGCTTCTGGGTAAGATTTGCTTTCCTTTATAACTGTTGCGCTGCCATTTTGGTCTATAACCATCAATATCTTGCAGGGCCATGGTTGGAGGAGATACAAAGTCTACCTCCTCCACTGATCTTTCTCAGCCAACCACGAGTGAAGGTGATGTTGCTGGCGAGAACATGGGAACTAGCGATGGCGCGACTTATCTGAAGCCTTCTTTAGAAGAGGGTATTGCCGATGCGGCTCCTGCCGTGGTTCCAGTCGCAGCGCCATCTGCGACTCCTAATGTTGATGGGATGCCCCTTCAAGTTGGAGCTCCTATTTCTGAAGCGGCTGACCTCCCCAGCGCTAGTAGTTCCAAATCAATTGCAGATGCCATAATCGATGCTGGAGATAAGCACGCTGCTTTATTGCGCGACCTGGTTGGGCAATTATCTTCAAGTCGCCTGGTACGCATACTGTAGCCCCCAAGGATCAAGACCTTGTGTCAGTTCGCAGGGTGTTGATTTTTTTTTTCCAAGCTTTGAGCCCCCAAGTACCTTTCAAAATTGCTTATTTCCGTTTACTCGCAGCTTGAGCTTTCCTCGCTTGCTGCTTCTGACGCAATGAAAGCCAAGGGCATTTCCTTAGATAAACCTGAAGTGACGCGATCTGCCTTGGGACATCATAGCGATATCATTAAGAACCAAGCGCAAGAAATACAAATACTCAAAGATCAACTTGACTCCTGTGAAGAGCAATTTAAAGAACTCGAAGCAGACTCCAAGCAGCGACTAATGGAGAAGGATGAATTGATAAAATCCTTGCGAGAGGGGCTGAATCTCAAATCTGAGCTGCTTGATCGGCTGAAAGGAGACCATGTGAGGGAGCTCGCCGCGCGAGATGAAAAATATAACTCGCTGCTCAAGGCTTTTGAGGGTTTTGGATCTGCTGTTAAATCAGCCATTCTGCAACTCCGGTACATCCCTAATCCTTTGTCTCTTGATCATTTACATCTGGGTGACCATCATGAGCTGCTGATTGAATAATATCTTGTTTTTTGATGCAGGGCCTGGTGCTCCGTGTACCGCTCCAATTTGAAGGATCAACTGGAATATCTTCAAGATTTTAGCCTGCGCCTTCTTAAAGTAACCAAAGAGGTTATGACAAAAATCGCCCCTGCGACTGATGCTCCAGATTCATGTGAGTTTTGGCTGAACAGGCTATTTAAGGCTCCTCACTATGTCTCTGATTGGAAGGGGTCTTCTGCTCGCTCCGGAGCTGCTCATGTGTTAACATTACTCCGGGCATATTATCCAGAAATAGAGGTAGGCAAGATTGCTCTTCATGACCGCGAAGCGCGCGGATGGTACTGAGCTTCCAATGAGTGAATACTTCGACATCTGGAAGGGTATGCGTGGATACGCCACATTGCTTGTTAAGAATTTAGACTTGGGCTCTTATCTGGGAAAGTTCAACCCTGATGGTAGCAAGCTACGAAGGAGAAATCCACTGGGGCTGAATATCCCGAGCTTCCGATCCATCCTCAGGACCTGGTGGTCCTTCCACTTCATCTGGTGGTGCCTTGGCTATAAGGACACCTGCTGCTCCAACCTCGAGACAAGCCGCGAAGGTTCTGTTCCTGCGACTCGAAAGCAGAAATAAACATTCAATAGTATGTGCGACTCGTCAATAGTGACTTGCCCGTTAGTATGTAAAAAAATTGTGTACTATAAGCAGTACTTTTGTGACCTATAAGCAGGTTCTTTTATGATACTTCCATTAAGTAGACGCTCGCGCGGCTCAGTATTTCCTAGGAACATGTGTGTTCAGGGTCGAGAGCGGCCATGATAGGCAATCAAGCTCGATTGACACCACACCCCAGTACTTTGGCCGCATAATGCAAGATGGTTCTAGCTTAAGGGCTGCCACTCGTTTGCAAAAAAGCCCTTAGGGTTGGTGATGTATGAAATTCAAAAGACTCAGCGACTCAATGATAGTTGAGGCGAAACGACGAACCCTTGAATGTCAAGGGTGCCGCTTTATTTCATAACCACTCAATTTATTACAGGGTGAGACAAAGACGATGCAGACCCTTTAATGCGAGTTTTCTGTTCCTCGCAGGTCATGCATACTTGATACTCATCACACTCATTTGTGAAATAATACTCCTGACGGAGTGGGTTGAACACCTAGTTGGTTCATGTTTGAGTTGCTAAAAGCAACTCGGGTCGAGCATGATAGCTCTGATGTTCTCATGCCGAAGTGCGGGTCAAATCTTTTGATAAGGTAGTCGCACTGAGTTGCGACTTATGCTAATTCACGTCCTTGGGGGATGAGTCGTGGGGGGTAAGGCCTCACAATAGTTGGGCCTCCCTGACTTGGGTTGTTGATTGATATTGGATCTATGCATATACGCCATCTCTTGTTTTGTTTTTGTATCAAAGCGATTCCTGGAGTGTTATCTTCCTGACTCGCGACTGTATGGTTGAAATTCACCATCTGGTGGGCGCGTCCTGCTGTCCATTCATTCGAGTCCCCAAGGCGACTCGCTTTGGGCTGCGGAGGTTTACTGATGGCCTGAGACCATGTGAGGAGTTGGCGATGCAAGCTTCTTCTGCCATTACTGAGCCTGCTTCCTCGCATTCTAGCGCTCTCTGTCTGTCTCCATGCACTGTGATCACGCCGTTTGGTCCTGGTATCTTTAACTGCAGGTATACGTAGCAGGGGCGGGCAGTAAATTTGACATAAGCTTCTCTCCCGAAGATCGCATGGTATGGGCTTTTAACTGCTACGACCTCGAAACTCAGGAACTCTGTGCGGAAGTTTCGCTCGGTCCCGAAGCTGACTTCGAGGGTAATTTTTCCTATAGGTCGAGTGATTATTCCTGGAATTATGCCTTGTATATCCTTCCTTGTTGGCTGTAGCCGCCGCTCGGGTATGTTCATTCGACAGAGCGTGTCTTGGAATAGGATGTTTACTGTTCCTCCTCCATCCATGAGGACTTTGTTCAACCTGTATCCCGCGACTTGCGGTGTAACAACGAGAGCCAACTGTCCTGGATCTTTTACTTCTAGGGGATGATCGTCGCGACTCCAAACAACCGATCGCTCTGTCCAACGGCGGTGTCTTTCTAGAGTTGGGATTGAGTCGTGGCTCCATCTGCTATTCATTTGCCTTTTGTCGCCCGCTGTTTGTACATCCACGGTATGAAATTGCCCTATGTTTCTTCTTACTGAAGTTTCAGGCTTTTGACAGGAGTTCTCCTTGCCCCTATGCTGCATTGGTCCGTTGTGAGTCGCGATTGATGAATCCCCTTCCTTCCATCGCATGTAGTAGTGCCACTGTGCCTTGGTGTGACCCGCGGGTCTTCCATCTCTTCTGTGATGTAAGTCGCAAGGACTATCGTAAATCCCTTTGGCGCTGTTGGGGAGTGACTCCCTGTCTGTTTTCTGCTCCCTTAGTTGATACTTACAGTGTTATGTTTCCTTTGAGATTGGTAAGGAGCCGCTTGCCATCTTGTCTGTCTCTGCTTGCTTGTTAGTAGTTGCCGAGAGTTGGCTGAAAGTATTGATCTTATGTCCAGTGCGGCTTAAGGTATGCACCGGCGGCTCAAACCTACAGTTCTTTATCGTAACTTGCACTTCAGATTGCGCCGTGGTATCTTTGGCAGAGTCAAGGATCCCAGTGACTTGTTTTATCCAGTCGCTGGTTGATTCGTTCTCCTTCTAGATCCACTGTCTGAGGTTCTTCACGCCCTCTATTTGGAACCTTTTGATGAACTTATCCTTCAATTCCTCCCATGAGTTTATTGACTTTAGCGGCAACCTTAGCAGCCAATCCCTGGCTTCTCCCTGTATTACCAAGTGAAAATACTTTGCGAGCACCTCCTGGGTTACACCGATTCCTGTCATGTTTATTTCATAGTCCTCTATCCACAGGACATTGTCTAGATCATTATGGTAGGTGGTGACTTGCTGCGACTCGCCAAAGTTTGGTGGGAAACGAGTGAGCCGTATTTCCTCCCCGAAACATGCTGGTCCTTTCAATAATGAGTAGGAGCTCACATGTGCCATATCTTCATCTGAATCAGTTTCGAACTGGATTGGTTGAGTCGCATCAAGCATTTGCGGCTTACTGTCAGCCTTACTCTCTTTACCTGGTGATATTTCCAGACCTGCTAGCTGGTTGTCTAATTCTTCCACATTGCATCCTTCCTCGCCCCACGATACCTCGTGTTGGGGCTCGTTAGGCGTAATTCCATACATGTTTGCTTGCTGTAGGGCGACAGTCTGTAGCAGATCAATCGCATGGTGAGCTTCCTTATCAGCTTGCGTATCTCCGACTGGTGCTATTTTTGATAATATCCCGATCGCGGCGTGCATATTGCTCTCCAGATTGTTGTGGAACTTCGGCTTCATCTCTTGCCTCCCTTTGTCAGTCTCGGTGCCAATTGCCGGCTGCTTTTGCTGCCAACGCCTCAGTCGCCGATCTTCTTCCTAGAGTTTTTTGCGCTCTGCCGCGAGTCTTTGCGCATCCTCACAAAGCTCCATCCTGACGGCTTCGATTTCTTCAATTTTGGGATCTTTCTCCCGGCTAGGCAGAGGTTCGCAGATTGGTTTTGATAGGACGGAGGCAGGTGTTTTTGCTCCGGTCTGTTGCAGTTCTTCTAACACACGTACCCTAACTGGCCGCAGTTCCTCTCCTGATTCGTCCCCTTGAGTCGCGTCTGAAGATCTGCGACTAACGGACCCAACGAAGATTATCACAGACCCAACGGGAATAATATACCCAAATTCAACGTGATCTGCCTCTGGTCCCCAATCTAAGTCGTCGATGAAGGGAACACCATTGATATCTTCCACTTGGCCGATGGCGATGTCCTTGATCCCTAATTCCGATCCTGCGTGGAACGTGACGCTCTTGACCGCAGGCCCCACGGTGGGCGCCTCAGTACTTCTTGGACTGGAAAGAATCTTCTGCTCGCTATGGCGTGGCTCATGTGGTTGCCTTGGCTAAGACATATGATCCATCCTTCGATGCTGCCAGGGTCGCACAAGGCAAGCCTTCAAAGAAGACGGATGTCACCAAGCTAACATCCTCAGAATATGCGGCTACATGGAAGGGCATGCGAGGCCATGCGACTGAACTTGTGGACAGAGTGGACCTAGCGACCTTTCTGGGGAAATATCATCCAGATGGGTCGAGATTCGAGAGATTGCCCACTGCATCAACCAGCGTGGTTGCTCCTCAAGAGAAGAACTCCTCTCCTGGTGTGTCCAGCTCCACAGCCCCACGGTGGGCGCCAACCGTCGTGGGTTTGTCACGTCAGATGTCATGGATGACCTCGTAGGTGTGGGATTTGCGCGAGTCAATCGTCTCCGAGCTTGGGATCGCTGGAATAAGGACGAACACAGATTTACCCAGGTTCGGCCCCTCAATGTGAGGTAAAGACCTACTTCTTACCTACCCTAGCTTGGTATTGATATGATATATGTGGTGTTACAATGGTGGCGATCCGATCTGGGAACTCGCCGTAAGAGCTAGGGTTTAGGGCTTGATAGCTTGACCCTGTCTAAGTCCTGCGAGTCCTCTTTATATACACAGAGGCTCGCTAGGTTACAAAGAAAACTTCCTCCACAAGGAATACATCGACTAGAACCTACTTGGAGACTAACTCCTCCTCACGTCTTCCAGGATACGTCTTCTAGATCCTTCTCCTTGTGGTGGTACGATGTTGGGCTTGCTTTCATGCAGGCCTTAATTGTGCGAGTAAGATGAGTTGCACTTTACCAAATATGGGCCGCGGGTTAATCTACAAAGTATTCCCCCGACACCACTGCTGCCCAACACCGGCCACGCCACCTCCAACTATCCCTTGAGCTCTTGACCCTTCACCTCCACGAGCATGGCTCGACGGCGCTGTCCCCTGGCTCCCACGCCTCTGCGCCTCCTTTTGTGTCTCCTCGTCGACGACGGTGCTGACGCCGGCGGGATGGTGCACAGACGCAACCCTGGCGTCCAACATCGACGACTGGTGGTGTGATGGTCAAGGTGTGGTGCTGTTCATCTTCTATCTCTGGCCCCCTCTAGGGTTACGCAGACACTGCTCTGCCGTCCCTAGAGCTACGGTCGAGGTCGACAGGTACTGGTGCTCTCCCTCTCTCTCGAATCCTTGATCGATTAGCTCAAGTCGTAGCTAGTTGACCAGTTGGACATGTAATTAGATATCTTCTTTGTGTTAGGTGGGTGGGATGAGCTGAGTATTGGCTCAGGTTAGTCTCGGTCAGTGATTTAACTGAAGACATCTTCAGTTTGGTCACTAGTAATTTCTCTCAGATAATTCTAGAGAGAATATCCAGATGATTTACTCATCCAGATGCTCTAGGGGATGCTTTATTAAGTCCTGGCTGTTGCTGGTGATCACCCAATTATGTGCATAGATGCTTTTCTTGCTTGTTCTCAAGCTATGGATGAGCATAAATTATATAGATGTGTTGGGCTTATATGTGCAGAAAGATTTGGTGTTTCCTGAATAGGAACTAGTTGCTGTCCAGCAACAACTGCCCTACGATTTATTTTTATGCCCAACTCTAGAAACTGATAAGAACAGAGCTGGCTTGCTTTCTTGACCTAGCCAATGATAGAAAATATTTCTGAGGCATTTAAATTCTTGGATGAGGACAGATTGTTACCAAATGGATTTAAAGCTCAGTGATGAATTTATTTGCCAAATCCGAGAGTAGAAAACTCTCTAAACATTTAGAAATTGGGTGTGTTTGCCAGATCTTGAATCTAGGGTGTGCACTCCTGATATTTAAGTGTTTAGTGTTGTTTTCATTGATTTATTCTTGGTCAGCTTTGTTTACTTGATTTTGATGATCTCCTCCTTTAACTAAAGATAATATTAAGTTCTTTGCTCGATTTCGTGGCCCTGCCTATGATGCAAAGGCTGAGGCACTTCTTGAAATAAGAACAGATGCTAATTTGTGGCTTTTATCTCTGTGATGATTTAGCATAGCAATTCTATGCAGATCTAAGAGAAATCCCTCCTTTCTCCTCATATAATCTGATAAGATCAGAATACTGCACCCTTCTCCTCTCTTTCCCTCTCATCTAATGATATGAACAGATGATGCACAAGATTTGGCCTAGTAATCAACCTGCTGCATGAAGAGAAGCATATGTCTTCTAGAAAATGATGAAAACTTGTGTCTTGTGGCTTGCTTGCTCCTCCTCTTGCTGATGGCCTGCTCCTCCTCTTGTGGATAGCCTGCTCCTCCTCTTGCTTGACCTATTTCCTAGTTGCTCTAAAGATTGGGCAAGATCTGGTAGGGTTCTAGGTGCTCTTGAGCTGTTCTAGCTAATCTGAAAGAATGATCTAGTTGCTGGTTGGGAAATTATGATGTGAGCAATAATTGGTGCGGCTAAATGCTTGCTAAAATGTGTTTGTGAGCAAAATCCTCTAATTTGTGTGGCTGGCCTGTTCTTTTATAGAGCTAGCTGATTGTTGTGGTGCTGCCACACAACTAGCTGACTCTTGCTTTGCAAGGGTGAGTAAGGTGCTTGGTTGTCAAGCCCTCATGTATGAGCATTTCTTGAGGATCAAGTTGAAGTAGATATTTTGCTTGTGGATAGAGATGACTAGTCATTGGTCTTATCCACTTGTGGGATTTATTTTTGAGCAAGACAAGTGGTAATTGTCACTAGATGGGCTGGTTTGGCTTCTCTCCTATGTGGGCTTTGCAAAAAATATGGATGGTGATCATGTGGCTTTACATTTCAGATTTGTGGGCTTTATCATTTGGCTCTCTTTCTTCCTTCATAATTAATACCATTAGAGAAATATTTTTATGTGGGCTTTCTTGATTAGGAACTTGACTAGATTAGAGGAAAATAAATATGTTGCCTAAGATATATAAATGTGGATCAATGATGCCTTTTGTCCCAAGTTGCCTTTGTATCTTCTCAAATGGATCATGTCTCTTGTTGCCTAGTTGATCCATGCTGCCTCAAATGATCCAAATTGATCCACAAGTATGATCCATTGTTGCCTCTAATTTAATATTGATCCCTCAAGTCAAATTTTGGATACTAGGACAAGTTCCTAATATCCATTAGTTAAGTTCCAAAATTAAATTGCCTCACCCTTGTGGTGAAGGCAAACATTTTAATAACAACACACATTCCTTTTGTCTTTGTTGTTTATTTTGCAGGAATAAAGATCAAGAAGATAGAAGATAAGATGATCAAGATGATGATGAGAAGATCAAGATTTAGTTTTAGGATTCTTTATTCATTTGTAGCTTTCTTTTCATTTGGATGAGATATGTACTTATTCGATTAATGATGTGTTATGATTTATTATTTCAACTTCCACTTGTGGAGTTTGTGTAAATGTCACATTTGTATGAAATGTAGCTTATGGAACTATAGAATTCAAGTTTTAAATTTGTAATTTGATATGTGTATAAAGATGTGATAAGATGAGGATTTGAGATAATAACTTGATGTATTTGAATTCTTTTATGGATACTTCTATGATCATATATGTATATGGATGATGATTTGAGATTATATACTATCTTGATGTGTTGAATTCCTATTTGTTCATATATAAGTGTGTTATAATTGAATTGTGCTCAAAATGGTAGAGATTTAGGAAAGGTCATGTCCAATCCTGGAATGACTCGACAAAAGATCCTAGTTCCTACTTAGTTTTTATAAAGATCATGTCGAAGTTTATCGCACCCAACACGATGATCTAAACTCTAACTCATCGAGTCAAGAGAAACATCGATCACTTTGCATCGTTTAATTTAACGCGCCAAAATTTCCCGCATTTTCAGATGCATGCTATGCAAATGCACAAATCATATTTCTACCCTTCCGACTCTCTAAACTGTGGGGTGTTACATTCTCTCCCCCTTAAACTAAACTTCGTCCCGAAGTTTCGATTATCTCGCGTAGAGTAAGGTAAAAAGAACTTCTACAGATAGTGATTCTCTCAAATTCCTTGCAGACATGGGCTTGGAATGAGATGCTCCCTTGTCCCAAATCCTTCTGTACATCCACCCGTGATTCCTTACAATCCATGTATCAGCTCCTATGGATTTTGCGATGAATTCCAACGATCTCCGTAACTCTTTCATTCCTCTCGGGTTATCCAACTCAGACTACTTACATTACTCTGGCTTCATGGCCCTCTGTCTAAGATCCTCTTCTACATCCTTATAAGAACTTCAGATATGAACGTTTGTACACTACCTTATAATCAGGAGAATAAAAAGACTTTTCTTGGTAAACTCATCGCCTTTGTTCCAGACCTCTGATATAACTATCCTTTACCGGCTATATGGAACATAATTCTTCCTTGCTGATTTGCTTCCTCAGAATGCATTAGACCCTTCATTTATCCAACCATGATTACGCTCTCGTCCCTGGAATCAATTGTAATCATTATTACAAATTCTTCGGGTATCAGTCCCCTCGGATCCTGGTCTTCATCAGATTCAACGGAAATGAGTATCTAGACTTCCCCATCCATGAACTCTAATCTCCTCTGTTACACCTCCTTTTGCTCCTCTAGTCATAGCTTCTATGACCACTAAATTCCTTGTAATTTTCAACTTTCAAATCTCCACTAATTTCTATTTGGCTTCAAAATCTGGTAAAGATTTCCCGAACCAAAGAACTTTTAGAGCACTAATAACCAATTCAGTCTTGTCTCGGTCAAAGTCTTCCTTTTAACTTTTCACGTCATCCTCTGCCAAGTATTATCCAATACACTTGTTCACTCTCCCCCTTCGAATTCCCTAAGACTTCCCCCGCTCTGACCTTCTGTCAGTCGAGCTTCATTCAGTTAGTTTCATCCAATCAGCTCCATTCAATCAAGCTTTGTAACTCACCTTTCTGCTCAAACTTCTAGTGTATATGCCTCATGGTCTCACGAAGAACATATGGTATATCCACCATATTGTGAATACCCAATATCGTTCTCCGGTAAATATGTACTAATTATTACTAGGTTTCCAACAGTTTCTCGAAGAATGCGTGGTATGTCCACCATATTGTGAACAACCAGAGTAATCCTCGATAAATTGGATTCCAACTATAGCTAGAATTCCAGTTGGCTCATCTGATGGTCTCAAGAAAAGGATTGCACACATGAACTTGTGCATTAGATGCTATCTTAAGTTCAAACTTGAATAGGATGTTGGTCATCACTATAAAATTCAGCTGGCGTATCATTTCCTTCATGTACGGTACTGCAGACTGATTCCTTACAGTCGTGACTTATTTGACCATGTAACTCTGCAATCTAGCCTTCATATGTACTCCATCTGAGTGGTTAGCTCTAAGATGTCAATCCTCTTGATAATGCATATTTCTCCACCGTTCCCATATATGGACTCTAACTTTGGTACTTCGAAATGATATGTTTGAGGTACCCCCATCCAAATTGGTCTACCTCCTTGGGTTGTCGACAATTCATGACAAAACGAACTCTTCTCTCATGGTCCTAATCTTCTCTTGAAAATTTGACTCTGTAGTTGCACTTCTTGACATGGTTGATATGTCATTTCTGAATATCAATGTGCTTCCATCCAACTACTTCACTTCCGTCATCCCTTTCTAACTTATCATCATTTGTCGGATGACTTTCTCATCCACTCCTTCTTGTAATCTGTTTGTGTATCCAACACAAATTCTCCTTATATATATCCAAGTTCTAATCACGAACTCTTGTTTGGCGGTTAATTTTACCGCTTCCATCTCTAGTAATGTCTCTCAATAGACGATCAACTTCTCTTTTATTCCATTAGAACTGAAAATATGCATGTTCTTCCAGTCTTCATACACCTTTGTCTTCATCCTTATAATACTCTTAGACTCCTAAGTTCTGCTAAACTCATTCTCAAACTCCATTTAACTAGTATCAATGCCTCTTTATTGCTCCAACAATAACTTCTTCCACCAAGTTATGACAACCTCATATGTATCTTCCATATTTTTCTTTTTCTTTCTTGATCTTAGACTTCCATGGAAAGACTTCATGACTTGATATACAAAAATTTCATATCCTTCCTTCTTGGTTATGCCTCCTCATGTAGCTTTTTCTAGCATCATCCTCGATATATCTTTATCCAACTTGTGGTGATAATCTTTACTAAACTTACTTTCGTTCCTCCTACCTTCCATGGACTGGTGAAATATGTCTCCAAGAACTAAATATGGTATAGAATGTGGTCCATCACCATCAGTGGCTTCATTGACTTCTGTCTTCTTGACTTCCTTCTCTTCATGAACTTTCTTTGACGCCTCATCTTGTTAGTAACTCGTCTCTTCCTCACACGAATACTATCTACCTCTAGATCAGTAACATTAAGAAAAGAACTTAATGTGACAATCATGCCATTGTACATCAAATCCTAACTTCATGTACCGACCTAGTCAATCAAAAATCCAATAAGATCCAATAAATCCGAATGCAGTTATATAGCAAACATACAACATAAGCCCGTAAAGTAAATAGTACTTTGAGTAAAAACATCTCAAAAGTACCCAGGCTTAGATGTTATACACTACAAGATAGGTTTATATCACCTTATAGTCCTGTTCTAAAACAACTCTTTGACTCAGTAGTTACCCCAATTGCCCATTTGCAAAGGGATAATACTAAGACAAAGTACTCAAAGAGTAGTTGTGGTCTGGTTTGGTTACGTCTAGAACTAAACTTCATGTAAATTAAATTCCTCCATCTGGCTAGAACTAATATCTCCAGCATCTTCGGATCCTTCAGGTAGTTCTTGATTGTACATCTGAAGTAGTATTGTAGCTTCCCTCATTGTTTATGCCATCTCCTAATTTCTTAAGAATCTATACTATACTAAGGTGATTCTCCTTGGAAATGAAACTTTAGGGTATTGGCATCCTCTCCATAGTTACCATACTTGTTTATCTCTGGTTCTTCACCACCATCAGACTTCTCCTATCTTCCTGCCTTCACAAACTTACGATAGGGTTCTACTTCAGCATATGTCTTCACATAAAGGATGGTGTTATCAATGATACCACATAGGTAACACTGACTTGGATATAAATCTATTTGGGATACTAGCTGGTAGAAGATAGTTTCAAACTTGTCATACCAAGTTGAAAAGAAATGAGATAGGTAAGTATTATTCCTATACAAGAATAGGTAAGGAGATTTACTCTGGTTAAGTAAGAAAAAGTCTATATAAGTATAACAGTAGTATTCTCAAGTGAATAACCATCATAATTGTAGAAAGATATGGTTTAGACAAGATAACTTGCTATAGTCTTACCAACCTACAAGTCTCCTAAAAGGGTTTTAATCCTAAGGTCATTTTGCTCTGATACCATCTGCGGTGACCCTGCACACCACTGCATGTTGTAGTGTACAAGTCATTGATGTAACACGCACGGAAGGACCTCTCCGCAAATATTACATCCCTCAGAGTAGTACAACAGAAACATAGCCGGTCCAAGGTAACACTATAGGATTACAACACTATTCAATACAAAATCTTGAGACCCTCCTTTATATTGAAGCAAGTCTCGAGCAAATGAAATACAGAAAGATCCAAATCATAGTACTAAGCTGAATATCAGCTCTAATTCTATTTCCTGATCCACTACTGCTGTTGTCACCGCCCTAATCTATTCCATCTAGAATATCTTTATCCAGGGTTGTCTCCTCCTTCCAATAGTGGTTGTCTCCTTCTTTGGCAAAGTGGTCGTCATGTATGCCATTGACAATATTGTTGTTGCTCCACCATTGTCATTGTTGTCGTCGTTCTTCTGTTGGTGAAGTAGCAGATGACTCCTTCAAGGTTCACCAGATAGACTTGACTCCTCGTTGAAGATCTCCTCGACGTCGTGATGGGTAACTATCAACTCCTTTGCTGGCTCCAAAAATCTAAGCAGGGGGTCAACGGGGAAAGGGTGAGCAACTCGAACGTTACTCAGCAAGTTCAAATAATTTAGGAAAGAGTTTTTGTTTTGAATGCACTAGCTACTGCCATGACCAACGGTCATAAGCATAATGCAAGTTTTGGAAAACATTTCTTCAAAAGGTCAGGTTTTATTTCAGAAAACTATGCTCACAGTCTCCACGGGTTCATAGTCATCACTTGGGATGCCTTTCCCGCTGCGGTCTGTAGTTCCTTCCGGGAACACGGATGTGACAGTCACAATTTCTTGTTGTTGACTCTGCAGAGCTGCGTAACTTTACCCATGAGAGATCCTCAGCCTTGTTGCCTTTCCGGGTTGCAGGCCCGTCCACACTTCCATGGTATGGGGTCCGGTCTGAGTCCAAAGCCAATCACTGCCCCTCTCCGCACAACACATATCCGCCCATTTGTGGCGCGGCCGGTAACAAAGACCGCTATCCCGCCACCCATCCCGAGCTTCTATTCCAATCACCCCGTCAGGTGGGAAGGTCACGCGCTTCCACACTGTTGGCCGCCGCAACGGACTCAACCAGGTAATATGTGGGGACCCCGGACTAGCTATCCGAAATACCCGATTATGCTTAACACAACGATCCCGTGATCAGTCTGTCGTTGCACATAATCCGAATTGGATACCAAATTTTACATCCATTACGATACCGAATTAAAAGTCTTACATAAATGGTCATTTAGACCAAGTCTTACATAGGTGTCTTCATGGGCCAAACCAAAATATCAGCGGAAGCTACGGCGTAGAAGACATCATATTCTAACAATGACGACCCGACAGGCAGCTGACTTATGGAGATCCCTACTTCGCATAGAAGTCGCCATACTCCTGCTCGGCGTAGTGCTCCTCTTCATAGCCTGGCTAGGACAATAGCCAGGGACGAAACCAATATGAGTACATTTGAATGTACTCGCAAACTACCCCCAACATGAGTATGCACTAGTTTTATCTTACTTTCCCTTTTATTTACTTAAAACATCTCTATATCTTTATTGAAAAAGGTAAGAAGAGTTTTATAGCTATCTTTAAAGAAATCACCATTGTATTTGTTTCCTCCAAAACTCCTCCTTTTTCCTGACCATAGCTCACCATGGTCCATTTATTTCACCAACTCATACCACTCCATTTGGTATAGCCGTGTAACACCATCTCCATTTCAGTTTCTTTTTAAAATTAAAGCTTTTCCAAAAACTTGCACATGGTCTTAGGACAGCCTCCCAACTGTCCATATCCGAGGACTCGGCTATTCGAATAGTTTTAACCCTCTGCAGAGGTAGCACGCCTTTCCCACATCCATCCGGCAACTCATCGTGTCCGCCACGTCTCGCCATACAAGGTGTATGCGAAGTAAGCCGCCGACCATAGCATGTCCTTTGCTCATGCTAGTACAGGACCCTGCCGCTACGAAAACTTCTGTCTACAATCAGGCCAATTCCCCAACAGGAACCCCAATTGTGAGGACTCGTAGTTCTGTCCGGCAAGCGAACCCTTCAATCCTCCCACCAACGTGTTAGGACCCAGGTCAGGGGGTAGGTCACCAAACCATCCCCTCATGGAATGAGGTCATCCTCGTTGTTGAGGCATCCCATACTAATACGAGCAAATTATGTGACTATGCCCTTTCCCATATGTGGGTAAATGTGGTCGCACAGATTATCGGCTGGTCGTCATAGTACTAGGGCACGATGTGCATTTTTCATAACCATCACCATTCTCCACTTCTCCACTTCAACACCGACTTCTCGGCATTCCATAACCCCACAAGTATTTTCAAAAGGAGTTTTGAATAAACAACATTTATTTTTCCCATCCTACAATCTGATACAACTATCTTGTACTTCTACATAGGTGGCAAAATAGTTTTCATGTACTTGTAAAAAAGGTTTTCAAAATCAGTGGTACTTTTGAATAACTCATGTGACAAAATAGATGTATGTAAATGCAAGCTCAGTGAAGTAGCTTGCCTTGCTCGGCAAAGTTCTCGGGCTCTGGTGCTTGCTGATCAAAGTATTCCCCCTCCTCGTAGAATCCGGCAACGTTCTCGTCTAAACATCAAACAAGTAATGCAAACAATCACTAAACTACTTAAGCAAGCATCACAACATAACAATCATAAACATCACAAATAGCTACTGGACCTATCAAACAATACAATTGGGTTTCAATTAATTGAATTAAGCATTATTTGGTTATGTAAAATTTATGGCAGAAACTAGTTATTCATGTTTAATTGCATAACTTGAGCTCTGTTGGTCACAAAAATACAAACTAAAATTCTACAGAAAGCTACTGGTGTGTAGAAGACAACCCAATTTAGTTTGGATCAAATGGAGTTACCAAACTCCCTACACAATTGTTTTAATCCAGTGAGTGATTAATCAAGTTTTGGCTACCAAATAAGTTCTGTTGATCCTAAAATTAAATCCTTTTGGAGGTGACTAAACATGGCTAGATGTGATCTAATAAAATTGGTCCTAAACCATTTGGGTTAACCATTAAACATATTTAAACGTTTTAGTGCAGAAGAGTGTTCAAATTTCAACTTTATACTAAACAATTACTACTGCACAAATAATTCTACCAAAATTAGCGAAGCTAATACATGGCAGTATTAAGATCACAAAATTGGTTTGGAATTATTTGGACTAACAGAGTATCAGAAACAAACAAGTTTAGATTTTAAACCTTCTGTAGTATTTTTAATGATACACTTTTATTATTTATCCAAATGATATGAATCCAATTGGGTTGGTTAAACATTTTCATAAGCTTTCCAGAACAGTTGAGTTTGATTTATTTGAATTCTTAAATCTCGAGATATTGAATTTTGAAGTTAGGTCCAGTACTGTTTTTCAGTATTTCAATTTAATAACAGAAATTCGAGTTATGGATAATGTTCAGATTTCTAACTAGTGGGACCTACATGTCAGCGACACAGTGTGCGCGTGGAAATGATTAAAATGCTGACGGGTGGGGTCAGCCCGTCAGCGGCTAGCTTCAGCAAAGTGTTAAGCTGCCGTTGGATTTAGATCCAACAGCCCGTGTTCAGAGACAACAGCGACGACCATTTCTGGGCGGCGCCGATGCTCCGGCGAGGGCGAGGTGGACGAAATCCTCACCTAGAGGGCACGACAGACGGCGGCGATGACGTGAATCGACGGCGGGGGCTCGGGGAAGGTCGTGGCGCGAGTTGTGCTTGCTGGGACGGCGTGCAGCGGCGACGGCAAGGTGGCTGCACTTCCACGGGCGCGGCAGCAACTCCGGAGACGCTCCGGGGATGCGTCTGTGCACGAAAAAGAGGGAAAAAGGGCTCGGGTGAGTGCGGTGTCCATAAGGAAGAGAGTATGGGCCAGATAGGAGAGAATGGGAGGGTGTGGCGTTGCGGCCATGTCCGACCTCGACGGCGGCAGTGGCGGCGGCAGTGCCCGCCCTCCTGGCGGTGCACGGTGAAATTGGAGCAAGGGAGAGGGAGTGGGGGTGGTGTGGAGTTTCCAGAGGGGTCGGGAGGGGTTTTTATAGCGCGGGAGCGGCGTTTCGTGGACGGGGCGCACGAACTCGTCCATGGCGCACCGGCGGGAGCTTTTGCTCGAATCCGAGGCAGTGGTGCGAGGAGCGTGGCAATGCGACGACGTGCGGGGTCCAGGCGTGGCCTAGAAGCAGCTACGGTGAGCGGTGCGTGTCGGGGAGCTGAGAGGGGGCATAATTGGCCGGCGCCGTCCGAGCTCTCCACGGCGGGCAACAGAGGACAGGGGCGGCATTGGGGAGAGGGAAGGGCTCGAGTGCCCGCAGAGGCTGCAGAGGCACCGAGCGTGGACGAACGCGAGCGAGGGTGGGGGGCCTGGGAACGGCGATGACGACCACAGTGACACGGCGTGCTACAGCGAGCTAGGGAGAGGTAGACGACGGCGATTTTGTAGGTAACCCCCTGCCTCCTTTTCTCTTTTATTTTCTAGTTTCTTTTTATTTCCAGCAACTTTTCTGGAATTTATTTGGGGGTACTTAAACAATTTAGATAAATTCACAAATATTTGTGAGGCTTCCACATAGCCTGTAGTAGCTCCACAAAATTTGGCATTTCAAAATAAAATGTTTTGAATCATTTTTGTTCAATGGGTTTTAATTATAGTATTTTGGTTTATTTCCAATTGATTTTACTTTACAATTTTAAAACTAGTTTAAAGATAGTATTGGAGAAGGAAAGTAGTAAGAATCAAAATGGGAGTGTTTACCACCACTCCTCTGAATTTTGTTTGAAACAATTTTGAGTTTCTTATTTGGAGAATTTGGGTGACACACTTGTCACTTTTATTTTTCTTGTTTCATTTTTGCTTTTGTATTTTATCTTATCAATTCAAGCAAACAAGCAACACAAGCAACAAGAATAAATACCACAAGCAACAATTTACAACAACACATAATAATCAACAAAAGTTTTTGTTGGCTCTCATTTTTGGAATAATAATACTGATAATATTTTTGGGATGTTACATAATAGCCTGCCGAGGATATGTGAACGAGAGAAGATAGCAGCTGACTTTACCGTCCCATGCCAGATCTCATGGTAAACGCTTCAATACGGCGCTAGGATCACTGTGACATTGGTAATTAATCCTAGGTATATACTTTCCCGTACAATGGAACCTCCACCACAACATCAAACAATGGTTCCATTGCCAGCCAACAATATTATATGTAGCAATTCACATCATTCGAAAATAGGTTTTTCCTTTTTATGCAGATGATAAAATATATTACTTTTATAAATACTTTGATAAAAAAATTCCAACGAACATGCAAGAATGAACTTGCCTGTGGTAGAAATAGCCGTTCAACTCTTCGGGGTTCTAGGGTTTGCGGTAAAACCCCGAGTTCTGAAAATAGCAAGGTAATCCTGATAAGGGCTACTGAAAACTCTAGCAGCATGCTATTATGCATAATCATGAGATGCATCGTCACCCCAAGATTCCCAAGTTATGGATTTTAATACTTTTCGAGTGTTTTGGACTTTTTAATTATTTAAATAGTTTGACAACAATTTTCATGAGGAATCAATTTAAAGTGATTGAATTTAAATAGTTCAATATAATTGAACTTCAAGAATTTATTTTCCCATATTATTTTATTTTAGGAAAATAGTTTTTGAAAAAGAATTTCAAATCATTTCCACTTAAGGATCCTTGAATTTTTCATCCATTTAAAACTTGTTAAATTCACTAATAAAACTTACAGAAAAATTCCTCATAATTTATAGAGTGTGTTGAATATTTTTAGCTGATTTTTGTTCTTTTTGTTTGGGAGTTAAAATTCATTTAAGTTTGGGTAAATTAATTTGGTGAATTACCAAAATGCCCCTGGGCCTAATGGGTTGGACCCAACCCATTCAAGACCTGGCTCGGTCGGTCAAACCGACCGGCCCACTCTCTCTCTCCCTCGCTGCTCTCTCTCTCGAGCTCGATCTCCTCCTCTGCTTCGATCCCCTTCTGGCGATTCCGTCCCCGCCGCCGTAACGCCATGCTCCGGCTGTCTCCGGCCATCATCGGCGCTGCCGCGCTCCGGCGCTACCTCTCCTTCGCCTCCCCTTCCGATTCCCCTACTGCTCTGGCCCCCAATCGAGCTCGCCCGCTCGCGAACCCTAACCCTAGCCGCCATGTCTCGGGTCGCTTCTGACTCGATCTCCTCCGCTGGCTTCCATCACCGCCACCACTGCTGCCCAACACCGGCCACGCCGCCTCCAACTATCCCTTGAGCTCTTGACCCTTCACCTCCACGAGCACGGCTCGACGGCGCTGTCCCCTGTCTCCCGCGCCTCTGCGCCTCCTTTTGTGTCTCCTCGTCGACGATGGTGCTGACGCCGGCGAGATGGTGCACAGACACAACCCTGGCATCCACCATCGACGACTGGTGGTGTGATGGTCGAGGTGTGGTGTTGTTCATCTTCTATCTCTGGCCCCCTCTAGGGTTACGCAGACACTGCTCTGCCGTCCCTAGAGCTACGGTCGAGGTCGACAGGTACTGGTGCTCTCCCTCTCTCTTGAATCCTTGATCGATTAGCTCAAGTTGTAGCTAGTTGACCAGTTGGACATGTAATTAGATATCTTCTTTGTGTTAGGTGGGTGTGATGAGCTAAGTATTGGCTCAGGTTAGTCTCGGTCAGTGATTTAACTGAAGACATCTTCAGTTTGGTGACTAGTTATTTCTCTCAGATAATTCTAGAGAGAATATCCAGATGATTTACTCATCCAAATGCTCTTGGGGATGCTTTATTAAGTCCTGGCTGTTGCTAGTGATCACCCAATTATGTGCATAGATGCTTTTCTTGCTTGTTCTCAAGCTATGGATGAGCAGAAATTATATAGACGTGTTGGGCTTATATGTGCAGAAAGATTTGGTGTTTCCTGAATAGGAACTAGTTGCTGTCCAGCAACAACTGCCCTATGATTTATTTTTATGCCCAACTCTATAAACTGATAAGAACAGAGCTGGCTTTCTTTCTTGATCTAGCCAATGATAGAAAATATTTCTGAGGCATTTAAATTCTTGGATGAGGACAGATTGTTACCAAATGGATTTAAAGCTCAGTGATGAATTTATTTGCCAAATCTGAGAGTAGAAAACTCTCTAAACATTTAGAAATTGGGTGTGTTTGCCAGATCTTGAATCTAGGGTGTGCACTCCTGATATTTAAGTGTTTAGTGTTGTTTTCATTGATTTATTCTTGGTCAGCTTTGTTTACTTGATTTTGATGATCTCCTCCTTTTACTAAAGATAAGAACAAGTGCTTTGCTCGATTTCGTGGCCCTGCCTATGATGCAAAGGCTGAGGCACTTCTTGAAATAAGAACATATGCTAATTTGTGGCTTTTATCTCTGTGATGATTTAGCATAGCAATTCTATGCAGATCGGAGAGAAATCCCTCCTTTCTCCTCATATAATCTGATAAGATCAGAATACTGCACAATTCTCCTCTCTTTCCCTCTCATCTAATGATATGAATAGATGATGCACAAGATTTGGCCTAGTAATCAACCTGCTGCATGAAGAGAAGCATATGTCTTTTAGAAAATGATGAAAACTTGTGTCTTGTGGCTTGCTTGCTCCTCCTCTTGCTGATGGCCTGCTCCTACTCTTGTGGATAGACTGTTCCTCCTCTTGTGGATAACCTACTCCTCCTCTTGCTTGACCTATTTCCTAGTTGCTCTAAAGATTGGGCAAGATCTGGTAGTGTTCTAGGTGCTCTTGAGCTGTTCTACCTGATCTGAAAGAATGATGTAGTTGCTGGTTGGGAAATCATGATGTGAGCAATAATTGGTGCGGCTAAATGCTTGCTGGAAATGTGTTTGTGAGCAAAATCCTCTAATTTGTGTGGCTGACCTGTTCTTTTATACAGCTAGCTGATTGTTGTGGTGCTGCCACACAACTAGCTGACTCTTGCTTTGCAAGGGTGAGTAAGGTGCTTGGTTGTCAAGCCCTCATGTATGAGCATTTCTTGAGGATCAAGTTGAAGTAGAAATTTTGCTTGTGGATAGAGATGACTAGTCATTGGTCTTATCCACTTGTGGGATTTATTTTTGAGCAAGACAAGTGGTAAGTGTCACTAGATGGGCTGGTTTGGCTTCTCTCCTATGTGGGCTTTGCAAAAAATATGGATGGTGATCATGTGGCTTTACATTTCAGATTTGTGGGCTTTATCATTTGGCTCTCTTTCTTCCTTGGTAATTAATACCATTGGAGAAATATTTTTATGTGGGCTTTCTTGATTAGGAACTTGACTAGATTAGAGGAAAATAAATATGTTACCTAAGATAGATAAATGTAGATCAATGATGCCTTTTGTCCCATGCTGCCTTTGTATCTTCTCAAATGGATCATGTCTCTTGTTGCCTTGTTGCCTAGTTGATCCATGCTGCCTCAAATGATCCAAATTGATCCACAAGTATGATCCATTGTTGCCTCTGATTTAATATTGATCCCTCAAGTCAAATTTTGGATACTAGGACAAGTTCCTAATATCCATTAGTTAAGTTCCAAAATTAAATTGCCTCACCCTTGTGGTGAAGGCAAACATTTTAATAACAACACACATTCCTTTTGTCTTTGTTGTTTATTTTACAGGAATAAAGATCGAGAAGATAGAAGATAAGATGATCAAGATGATGATGAGAAGATCAAGATTTAGTTTTAGGATTCTTTATTCATTTGTAATTTTCTTTTCATTTGGATGAGATATGTACTTATTCGATTAATGATGTGTTATGATTTATTATTTCAACTTCCACTTGTGGAGTTTGTGTAAATGTCACATTTGTATGAAATGTAGCTTATGGAACTATAGAATTCAAGTTTTAAATTTGTAATTTGATATGTGTATAAAGATGTGATAAGATGAGGATTTGAGATAATAACTTGATGTATTTGAATTCTTTTATGGATACTTATATGATCATATATGTATATGAATGATGTTTGAGATGATATACTATCTTGATGTGTTGAATTCCTATTTGTTCATATATAAGTGTGTTATTATTGAATTGTGCTCAAAATGGTAGAGATTTAGGAAAGGTCATGTCCAATCCTGGAATGACTCGACAAAAGATCCTAGTTCCTACTTAGATTTTATAAAGATCATGTCGAAGTTTATCGCACCCAACACGATGATCTAAACTCTAACTCATTGAGTCAAGAGAAACATCGATCACTTTGCATCGTTTAATTTAACGCGCCAAAATTTCCCGCATTTTCAGATGCATGCTATGCAAATGCACAAATCATATTTCTACCCTTCCGACTCTCTAAACTGTGGGGTGTTACACCGTCGCCACCGGTAAGATTAATATCAATTTGAGAAGTAAGTAGAACAAATCATAACCAAGATGCTTTTTTGTTTCAACAAGCATGGTAGAGAGCTCACCAAGATGATTTACACATTTGAACCTATCATCTTGTCTCATATCATCAATAAAGGTTTCAAGTTGGAACTCAAGTCTTATCTACTCTACACTTGATATGTCATCGGGGTAGAATTGGGCAAGTCGCATTACCTTTTGTGCATCATAAGAAGCAAATGAATTCAATGGGTTCAAAGCCGACATGCATATAAGCAACTCCGTATTAACCTCATCAAACCGGTTGTCAAGCTCTTGAATAATTTGATCAAGAACACCAAGATATACTTCTCTTCTATAACGATCATCATTTGTTTGTATTTCATAATACCGATGTGATCTTCCATGAGCCACATATTGATCATCCGGTGAAGGAACCTCAATGCCATGTTTGTTGCAAAACAATGTCACCTTCGCAAGAAATCCTTCCCATCCATGAGACCTCATACGACGAAGTTTATCCTTTGCCAATGCAACAAGAGTCATTGCATTAACAATATCTTGGTCCTTCTTTTGCAAAGACTTGGACAAATCATTTGTATAACCAAGAATAACAACCATCAAGTGAAGATTGAAAACAAAGTCAAATGATTCAAAGGCTCTGGCCACTCCACGTATTCTTGTCCACTCACCCTTTTGTGATAGATCTTTTCCAATCCTCACAAGTACTTTAACAATTATGGGGTACATATCAAGAATGTGGCAAATGGTTTTGAATTGAGAACCCCATCAAGTATCACCGGTCTTGATAAACCCATTTCTTGATTCAATCCACTTCCACTTTCAATTTCACCCAATTCAAGTGCTTCCAAAACCATTTGAGCTCTAACATCTCGAAGCATATCATGGCGCTTGCAAGAAACTCCAATAATATTGAACAAGTAAGAAACATGATCAAAAAACCACACACATGCTTCATTTTCCTTTGCTATGGCAATAAGAACCAATTGAAGTTGATGTGCAAAGCAATGGATATAATAACCACATGGTGACTCTTTCATGATCAATGTTTTCAACTCCTTAATCTCCCCTTTCATATGGCTAGCTCCATCATATCCTTGCCCACGAATTTGAGTGGGAGTCAAATGATGATCTTTTAGCAAAGATATAATTGCAACCTTAAGTGACAATGAAGTAGTATCGGAAACATGAACCACTCCAAGAAACCTCTCACACACTCTTCCAAATTTATCAACATAACGCAAGCAAAGAGCAAGTTGTTCTTTATGAGACATATCACTAGACTCATCGGCTAGAATTGCAAAGTGGTCACCACCAACATCTTCAATAATGAGTTTAGTAGTTTCTGCAGCACAACATTCAATAATATCATGTTGTATCCTCGGACTATTCAAGATGCAATTTCCCGGAGCATTATTCAAAACAACCTTATTAACCTATTCATTACTTTGAGCAAGCCATTTTAGAAGTTCAATAGAGTTCCCCCTATTGGTTGATTCTTCACTCTCATCATGTCCACGGAATGCCAATCCTTGATTCAAAAGAAACCTCAAGCATCTAAGGGTATAGGTTAGCCTAGTCTTGTAGAGAAGTAGATCCTTGTTAGACACCTTCACAATAACATTATCAATTTTGGTGTTGGGTGTGACAAATAAGCTATACTTCTCTTGGCTTGGTTGTGAATGCTACGAACACCACCCACATGTTTCTTGAATGCTTCGGGTCTTTTCCAATCTCTAAAACCATCTTTAACAAAGGCATCACCTCTAGGCCCCCCATTAGATCTCCCTTTGAACAAATAACATACAAAGCAAAACGCGGCATCCTTTCCAATACTATATTCTAGCCAATGGAAGTTCGTGAACCAAACATGGCAAAAGTGACGGTTTTTACCCTATATTTTTCTTGTTGGGAAATCATGTTCAGATGGTTGGCATGGACCTTTTCCGATATATGCTCTCCGAACATCATCTTGATGATTAACATTATAGTTTGAAATGGGAATCCTTTCTCCGGGATCATATGGAAGAAACTATGCATCATATGGCTGTTGGGGTGATGGTGGATGTGGTGTTGCATCTTCAGTTTCTATTTCACTCTCAACATCGGATTGGACCGGAGGTGTAGAATCAAGGCATGTAACCAATATCCCATTGTTTTCGGTTGGTTCATCATCTATCACCAACGGTGACGAAGAAGGCGCAATCTTCTTGGCTTCATGTTCCCGAAAAAGTGACGCAATATTGCTATCCCTCTTCATTATCAATTCTACAATTATAAATAGAAACATCAAACATATAATAAATTAGACATTTTGTTGACATTTATAAACAAAAATCACCAACTATAGACAGTACTAAATTACAAATTAATTCACAGATGCAACACCAATACAATTTTCGGTAATGGACTAATGGGCCAAAATGATGTTCGTTCGGTGATAAACTGATGGAGTGATGGGGCAAAAGAATACTTGCTGAATTGATGTAGTGCTGCTGCTTGTGGTCCTTCTTCTCCTGCTCTTGCTATGTGCCTCACCGGCGACGGCGCAAGGCAGCGAGCGGCGGAGCAGAGCAGAGCTGCAGAGGAGGCCAGGAATGGAGCGGCGGCTGGTGGGCAAGCCAGCGAGCGGCGAGCCGGCGACGGAGGGGCAGCGTCGGCCGAGAGCTAGGTTTTCTTCCTTTTCCCCATGTCGAATCCAGAGCAGAGAGAGGCTCGGGGCCAGTCATGGTCGGGGCAGGGAGATGCTCGCTCTGCCTGGGTTGCTGCACGACATGCTCTCAAGCAAACCAAACCGAGGCCCATAAAGAAAACTGGGCCGGAAGATTAGGGTATAAAAAAATTCCCAGATTTCTGGGTGGGCCGCGGCCCCACCGGCCCGCCCCCTGCGTCCGCCCATGATTTCCTAGTCTCTTTGCCATTACGTTGGACCCTGATACCTCGGCAGTGTAGGTGTTCCAGCACGGGGATTGGGTAATCTCCTTCGCCGTGAATTTGGCCAGACTTAGGTGGTGGAGTGGCAAAATATTTTGCGGGAGATCTCACCAACCCGAGTTTCTGAAGGCAGGGATGTCCTGTCTTGGTGCCTCAAACCATCCGGTAAATTCTCGGTCAAGTCCCTATACCGTGAACTGTGCCAAGGCCCCCCTCGTAAGCACTTTAGCGATATCTAGGGAATCACCATTCCCCTGAAGATACGTGTCTTCCTTGGCAGCTGGTTAGGAAACGTCTTCCTTCCAACGACAATATCAGCCGGAGACACGGACCTTCTACTGGCAGGTGCGCCTTATGTGACGAGATTGAGGACACAAACCACATATTCTTTGGTTGCACCCTTGCCAGATTCGTTTGGAGCATAATTAGGGAACTGCTATCCTGCTTTTGGAACCTCATGTTTTGCTGAACTTTATAGACTATTCCCCAATGGCCCCGCGCTCGAAGATATAGAACCAAACGCACCCGTCCTCGTGTGATTTGCTCATGGGTGCAGCTAGCTAGCAGGGGTTCATTTTTAGTAGGTGAACCAACTGGCCTTCATGTTAGAATATAGAGCGCTTCCTTCTGATGATGAGTTTGCAGCCCCCTTTGAACCTTATCCCGTGCTACAGTACCCGTGAGAAGCGAAAAAGAAGGCGTCTTCGTTCCTCTCTCCGCCGGCGGCCAGATCGGCCGCCCCTTCCCTCTCCGGCCGCTATTGTAGCGGTGGGAGAGTGGAGGGGCCCCGGTTCTGTGCCTAAGGCGTGTAGATAGTAGGATAGGTCCTCCCGACGTCGTTGGAAGGGTGGAGCTGACGGCGAGGATGGGGAATAATAGTGCTGGAGTTCGTCTTCCACCTCGGCGACGTCACTGGTGGCGGAGCTGACGAGCTTCGGGTGCTTCCTCCCGGATCGACGGATCTGGTGAGGCTAGGTGCTCTAAGGGCGGTCGTAGTGGCGGAGGTGACGGCCGGCTTGCAGAGCTTTTGTCCCTCGCCCCCTTCTTCATCATGGCGTGGCTTCTCCTGGCCACGCCGTGGGGGTGCTGGGGGTGGTGCAGCGGGGAGCTGGTGCCTGGTGCTGGCTGCCTCCACCGCCTGTACAGGAGAAGCTTTTCTGGGGTCTCGGAGGTGTTCGCCGGCTTTCGGCGTGGTGTTCAGGCTACTTCTGCCGGCCATGGTGGCGTGGGGAGGAGTGCTTCTGACAGCGTGCTCTGCTTCGACATGGCTTGGTTTCTTCCTTCTCCGGCCGGCCGTGGTGGCGAGGGGAGAAGGTGTGCTCAAGGTGTGCTAAAGGCGTCGACTCCGGCAAGCCGAGTTCGTGCTCAGTGCAGGTATGTTTGGAAGAGGGGTGGTTGCGGGGAGGAAGCGCATTGGCCGTGCGCGTTCAGCGATCTTCGGTTCCGTCGCTTGCGGCGGGCGGCTCCTGCGGTATTCTACATGAGTGGGGTGCTCCCTTTCCCAGGGTTGGCGGCGGCCTGGCGTCTTCCTCTCCGGCGGTGTTCGGCGATGGAGTTCGTCTTCAGGCGTTGCGGAGGTTCAGCGGCTTCCTTAGGCGCTGCTGTTGTGCTGGGCTTCGATGGCTTGTACGTCTGTGTATTTCAGTTCTTCCTCTGTCATCTTTGTTGAATACGTCCTTTCAAAAAAAAAAGAACTTCTGTTGGGTGGATCCAGGATGATGACGGACAAATCGGATGACATGGGGTTGTGATCTCTGTGGGCCCCACAACCCCTACACAGGGACAAGGCATGGGAACCAAGTGGTGACATGCTGCCTTTGTTCCCTTTGCCATGCCAACTTGTGCTGCTACAGTAATAACGTAACGTACTTTAACATGTTCTGATTCATTTTTGTTTTCCTCATCGAGTTGGAACTGGAGAAGGAACTTTTCCTATGCCCATGTCCCAGTGACAAACGATGGAGAAGCCACATGCGTATTTGAACGAGATGGAGTCGATGCGTACGCTAGTCATGCATGGGACAAAAGGTAGCCAACAGGATTGATAGCTCAGGCGCCATTGAAATTAACCAAGCCTGCAAAGGTTTAATGGTAGATGAGCCTCTCACAACGACAGGTCAAGATTTTAGGTTCGAGATGCGATCACTTCTCTGTGCTCTTCAGAGGCCGAAACCAACTAATGGAAAGCCAAATCCGCGCGCTTTCTAGTTTTTGTTTTCCATTTTCCCTGGTCTTTATAGGATCAAGTATATATCAAGAACAGAAATTAATCTTACAAACAATACAACACCCACACTTTTCTCATATTTCTTTGGTGTATCCAGATATCCAATATACAGTACGATATAATGTTCATTTCCCCTCAATCCAATGACTAATTAATTACTAGCTACTAATGCAACTGCAACGATGAGGATGTCAATAGCTCCAAAAGGATGCCTCGTGATCCATGTGTTGCCGCGACGACGAGATCTCGGCGGGGTTCACCTCCGAGGTGAGGCCGGTGTCCTGCGAGGCGCCGCCGCTCAGCCTCTCCCTCTCGCCCTTGGAGTACCAGACGACGCCGCCGCCGTCATGCAGGAGCTCGTGCACCATGCCGCCCGCGACTTCATGCGCGTACTGCATCTGCATGCTCGCCATAAACGGCGCCGAGGCGAGGTGATCCGCGGGAGCGGAGGGGAGCAGGAACGGCGGGTTCAGGAACTGGCCCTCCAGCGCGTTGGAGAAGCAGGCCACGTGTGCCGGTGGCGGTGGCGCGAAGGTGCCGCCACCGCTGGCGTCGATCAGCAGAGGTAGGGCGCAAGGCGAGAGGCCGTCGTCGGCCATGGGCATGGAGGATCCTACGACGTCCGCCGCCATCCCTGTGCACGTGCCTTTCTTGCTGTTGCCGTTACCGGCAACGGGCAGCTCGAGGCTCTTCTTAAACACCCTGCACAGCACCCACTCGTCCTGCCCAAATATGAACACGACGTCGATAAGCCGGACCGACATGGCAGATCATGGCACGCAAGCAAGCAATGTTCTTGATCATCTACTAGCGTGCGTACCTTGGAGGTGGCAGCCCTGGGGAGGCTGTAGGGCGCTGTGACATGCTTGCCCTCGAGGCGGTACTCGTGCATGACCCAGCCGGTCTTGCCGCCCTTGGGGGCCCTCCCCGTGTAGAAGACGAGCGTCTTCTTCATGCCGACGAGAGCCTTGCCCCTCAAGATCTCCCTGTCTTTGCCCGTCGCCTTCCAGTACCCTGATTCCGTCGCCCTATTCGTCCTCGTCCCCGTCGGGTACTTGCGGTCCTTCACCACGAAGAAGTACCACTCCTTCTCCCCCATCGTCGCCCTGGCTGCATCAACATCACAAACCAGCGTCAGTTTCATGCTTTTTGGTACAATATATATCCTTCATGACAAACAAAATCATACTATGCATTTGAACGGATCGTATGATCCTAGAGCGAGAGACTTACATGGCAGGTCCCACGGCTCGCACTTGTTGAGGTCCGCCTCGCCGACGGCGCGGGCGGCGAAGCCAGCGTCGGCGGTCTTCCTGGCGAGGTAGTGCGTGATGAGCTCCTCGTCGGTCGGGTGAAACCTGAAGCCCGCCGGAAGGTCCATGGGCTGCTCTTGCTTTTGCTGCTGCTGCTGCCGCTGGTGCACGTCATGCTCCATCTCTAGTTGCCCGGCCCCCGGCGGCTTAGCTATAATTAAGGACGTTGTAGCTGGTCTTTACTTTGGTTTTGTGCAACTAACCTGAGATATAATTACACATATATTAAAACTAATGAGCATAAGCTAGGACTGGCTAGGAGAAGATTAAGACAAGATCATATATCTAGTTAGTACAATAGCACAGCTCACGGTACATGAACCATTTAAACAAGCAATTAGATGCATGTACAAGAAAATGGATGTAGTGCATATCACAATAAGAACATGTTCAATTCTTGTATCACGTACGGTTGTAGTGAGGAGGAGGGAGAGGATCGATCCAGGAGGGGAACACCTCGGGAAGAAGTACAAGGAAAGGGGAGGAGAGAGCAAGAGATGAAGGGTGCTAACCTTTTGGTGATGGAGGAGATTGAAGCACTTAAGAAAAGATTAAAAGTTCAGAAGGGGATCGGAGGGACTTAAATACTAGTAGAGCAAGGACAAGGGTCCTCTTTGTTTTAGATTGAAAGAGACGTGGTGGTGAAGGAAAGAGCAAGGTGGTTCACGGCAGCCAGCAGCATGGAGGTGGTTAATAACCTTTTGACTTCTATGCAGACAAGGAGTAGTTACTTTCACCTAGCCCATGAACTTTCAATTCAAAAGGACTGAATGATTGGCGGTCAAAATCAATGCTCCTTCTTCCTTCCTATTGCAATTTTATTAGGTTGGAAACTTCTTTTGCAAGCACCATGTTATGAACACTAGTTATACTCAATGTTGGGGATATCGCTTATCGACAACTTATCGGTCGACCCAAGATAAGAGGTAAATAGGCCAGTTTATCGGCATATCGGCCAATTTACCGGTCGATTTATCTTATCTTGAACCGTGGTTATACTTACATTCACTTTGTAAGTTCAGTCAATTGCATAAGTGTGGCCAAAATAATAAGCGATATGGTCTTTTCTTTTGAGACGAAAAATTGGTAATTAAATCCAAGGTTTTGGTTCCCGGTAAAAAAAAATCCCAAGGGGGTAACCGGAAAATCTCGACAGGTAACCGGATTTCCCGACCGGTAACCGAAATCTTGATTAAACCTATTATTCGTAGTAAATGATAATACTCAAACGGTATATACACCGTTTGCTCGATAATATATATAAATAGTTGTATACATAGCCGAACAAGAAGAATGTGGTTGTGGGATACTGTTGTGTGTGTATAGGAGGTTAATTTAATACCAAGTTGATTATTGATGCTATACAGCATACCTATCTTAGTCATCCACAGTATACGCCCATACGCCATAAACCTTACGATCTAGGGATGCAGTCCAGCTCCTCCAATACCCAACTATATACGTACCAAGGATGACTCCAACGGGGCGACCATCGAGTCCGCGCGCATCCGTTCGTATCCGCGAGGGCCAAAAACACGGCCCAACGGGGCGACGCAAACGGACCGCGGTCCATTTTTTGGTCCGCCGCGACCCATTCTTGGACCAAATTTGGGCCACCGATGCGTCGGCCGCGGACGCGAGCGGAGCGTTTTTGTGTCCTGCCCTAGTCCGCCCCTGGCCCGCGCTTGGCCCCCGTGTCAGTGTGATACAACGGTCACCTACCCCACATTAACTGTGGGCGGTGGAGCAGTGGAGCGGTGGAGCTCTTTAAATGTGCTCCGGCCGGCCGAGGGCAAGAGCACAAACCCTAGCTCTCCTCCCCCAACCACGGCGGCCACCACCTCCACTCTCCGGCATGGATCCGCCGCCGCAACATCTAGTCGACCAGGTCGAGTGCGCGCGTCAGAGCGCGCGAGGGCGCCACCGCGGCAGTTTCTCCCGCCGCATGGTGACGAGCCCGGTGTGGGCCGGAATGATTCCGCAGCCGCCGCGGCCGCAGCTGCCGGATCAGGCGAGGAGGGCTCTGCAGGATGCCTACGGGGATGTCTACGACCCCGAGGAGGAAGCCTACGCCGTCGGAGTCGCCGGAGTCGCAGAGGAGGCCATGTCCGCTGCGCGCGCCGTCGCAGACGCGACAGAGGAGGCCGAGATGGAGCAAACACGTCGCGCGGCGGAGACAGCCAGACGCGCCGCCAGGCGCAAGCGGCAACGCGATGTTGTGGCCGCCGCCAAGGCCGATGCCGCCAAGGCGGCAGGAGCAGGAGGCTCCAACTGATGCCCTATCCCCGCCCGCGGCGCCGCCTATGTGTGGCCAATTTTGGTACAACGCCGGCGGTGCTACGTGTTTCGTAGCGACTAAAGAAGAGAGGAGGAGGAGGAGCCAGCTAGTCCGTCGCTGGCCCCGGTCGTGGCGAAGGAAGAGCCAGCAAGTCCATGGCCAAACGGGCGGCTGGCTGGACGTTCCTCAAGGTCGGAGCCCTTGATCTCCCACCTTATCGGCCATGGCGGCGGCCGGTTATTAATTAGATAGTGTAGATTAATGTAGGGAGATGAATCGCCGGCCGGCGTTCACATTAAGCCGACGGCCCGGCTACTCCAAAACCGCGTACGGCCGGCTATATAGTTGCCTCGCCGCGGTCCGCTGCTCATCATCGCACCGATGGCAAACCGGGAAGACGAAGCAGTGGCTGTGCAGGCGGCGCTTGCCGTGCCGAAGGAGGAGGAAGTCATGCCCGAGGAGGACGCCGCCCCGAAGGAGGACGCCGTGCCGAAGGAGGACGCCGTGCCGAAGGAGGAGGACGCCGTGCCGGAGGAGGAGGAAGTCATGCCGGCTACTCCACCGCGCCCACCTGCTCCGGCGTACAATCCCTGGGAGCCCTGGTCTCCCTGGGAATATCGGCTCGCCTTGGCAGACCCAAGGTGGTTCGCACCGCCGTGGGCTCCGGCCGCCGCGGAACCAGAAGCGGCAGTGGCGCCGGAGTACGTGCCGGGATCTGCACCGCCACCCCCGGCCATCGATGCGCCGGCTACTCCACCACCACCACCACCGGAGGAGGACGACGACGAGGAGAAGGCCTAGATTATAGGTCGTATTTTATTATAAATTCTCAATGTAAATCTCCAAAATTCTATGTTTTTAATGAATATTGGAAGAACAAAAAAGTTGTCCGGACTGGATGCGTCGGGCCGTTGTGGACAGTGGCCGGAAAGGGGCGGACCTGGACCGGACGCGCGTCCTGTAGCCGACGCAAACGGACCAAACACGGACCAAACGTGCGTCCATTTACGTCGGCCCCCGTTGGAGTCATCCCAATGGCCGAACCCAGACCACACGTACAAATCAAGCTAGGCTACTCTTCATTAGCTCGGGGCCAGCACGTTGTTGGCTAGATCGATGCGCACAAGTGGACGTGGATCAGAGCGCGCCACTGAGTTGCGTGCATAGTTCCAAAGGAATTTGGTTCGATCAGGTCCGCGTCATATTATGATCGGAGTGCATATGCGATGAGCCATCGGTGATCTGGCTGGCGTGCACTCCTGGACATGCAGGCTATACAGACATCCTGAGCTGGACTGAGAGGTTCAGAACTGGAGTAGTTTTAGCTGTCAAGATGCTGACTTATGTAAAATTTGAACTAAACATTTTTCACATGAACATGCATGCATGATACAATGCACTATCGACAAAATGTGAAAGAAATGCATATATCACGATCGAGTCGTGCAGTTGTACAAGCCTTTTCTCAGTGTCAGTGAGAGCTTATAATTAAGATGAGATGAGAATGTCAGAACAAGATGGATATGCATTACCTGAAATGATGGTATGTTATCCTCTGACTGCATTAATTCATTCACTACCCTTATTAAGTGGCTAGTTGTTTGCTCTGAACTGATCGATCCGAATATTAGACACGGATCCTCGACGTTAGCTTTCTTTTGTTCGGTAGAAAATTCTACTCCTATGTTCAAAATTCTAGACGCGTTTCATGTGTAACTTCACTCATTTTATTCTGTATTTAGTCTATATTAAAAAGATCTAAACATAACGGAGAGAGTATGTAGTTTTTAAGCTAGGTGGTTACTCTGTCGTAAATAATCTCTACTATATAATATGTCTTGAGGTGATGGTCCGTTTTTCACTTTCTGGTTTTACCCCTCATGGCTAGACTGATCTAGAAAATAATTACATCTTTTGCCACCGCTAAGTTAGACTTACCGGTTGGTAACGCACAGGACCTAATTTATCCACTCCGACCTTCACCTTCTCTGTGCTCGTGATACAATCCCCCATCCGGGCCGAGCTCATCGTGGTCGACGCCTACCTCGACCGCGCGCCGTCGGAGACGCTGCCTCCCTTTCCGTCAGGGGGCAAGGGGATGCGGCCGGCTGTGTAGCCGTTCCCAGACCGGCATGGTCTCTCCCTACCTCCATCCCACGCACACCTTGCCCCGTCCTCCACGCCCGTCTGGTCTCCTTGCCACATCCCGCACCCCTTTACCCAACTCCTCTGCTCCTCTGCGCCGATTTGGTCAGGACCTCCTGCTGCGGCGCCGGAGACCGAGGACAAACGGTTGCGGGTGCCTGTTAAAAGGAGCTGAGCACGCTTAGGCGGAGGACGTGAGGAAAGGGGTGTTTGCCTGAGCTCACGGGGTCGGTAGTGGCCACAGCTAATTATTCCACGGTTCCTCTCCTCTGTACTGAACACGCGGTCACGCCCTGCTGGTTCGTTGTCCGCCTCGCCTATCTCTTCGTCATGGCCGTCCTAAACATGAGATTTCCCACAATTCAGGCCAAGGTTCAACCTAGCGTCTCACCTATCTCTTTCTTCTCCAACCTTATAATCTCTCTAGATTTCAAGTTCCAAACACGCTGCTACTGCATCTTTTTGTGTCAATTAATGAATCAATCTCACGATTATTCACATAGAGGAGAAGGTGTACTGACGCCAGTTTGAAGCAGACTGGTCGGCCGCCTTCGCTAGGCAGGCTGGTAGCAGATGGCGCACTAGGAAAATTTAGTTTCATATGGTTCTCCCCTTTTCTGCCTGCAACATGAATGAATAGACACCGGTGGTTCAAGTCGTTCGAGGGTGGACAAATCAATACCAATACTCACAAGTTAAATTATGTCTGGGGCAAACGTTTCTGTTCCTATGGATCTCTGCTCTATATACACACACTCCAACTATCTTATACAAAGTATGAAAATTATATGAAATATAGTGGATCTTCCGGTTCTTTGCTGAATGTGCTTAATTGTTCGAGAGTTGACAGTGAGTTGTGGCGTCCTGAAAGCTTCATCAAGAACCTTAATCATAGTGTGTCTTAATTATGTACTTTAACTAGCTTCTGTTGCTTAAAGGGTTATTTGGAGTGTGCTAATCCTCAGTTTTTGTTGGCTTGGTCTGCTCACGACGATTGATGAGTTTGCATTAGCTAGCTCAATTTTTATTTATTTTAATCAAAATCAATTTGCTATTTATATAAAACGTTGATGATACGACCTTCGCCTTTTAGTGCAGACTACCATGAACTTGCTCTTGCCTTCTTTTTTGGAATTTCTGAAAAATGACAAGTACCTTGATTAAATGATCAAACTCAGTATGTACCTACAATTTTTTTTCATGCAGTACATTGTTTCAACCATATTTGGATATTAATTTTTCTAATTCCCCGTAGCAACGCACGGGCACTCTGCTAGTGTTAGTAGGTTCCTTACGTTTTCAATGTGGACAGCATGTCTGCCAATGGATCGAGCAATCAGGGTTATTTTGGAAACAGACATCTCGTCTCACGTCACGATACTATTTCCATGCCGCCTCCCCACTTCCAAACTCACTCTTGTCCCAGCTCTCATAGGCCCTGTTGGAACATCCGCGTCACCGATTATGGGGGAGGTGGGGATCTCGCCGCTTGGATCTTCGCGTGGTGGTTTGGAGGTTAGCTGCGTGGGAGCCTGGTCATCGTAGCTACGACGGTGCTCGGTGGAACCCCGCCCCAGTGATCTTCCTCTCCAGACCGGATCTCGTCAACAATTTGTAGGGGTGCTTCCGGTGGGGGTGATGTGGTGCTGGCCCGGTTGGTTACCTTGGTGTTTTGGGCGGTGACCACGGGATCTCTAGGTGGTGGTTTCTCCGCTGCGACTGCAAGGTGAGCGCCAGTCGGTCTTGGCCTCGACAGCGGCGGCAATGATGTGGCGGAAGCCTTCTGATCTCGTATTTGCAACGACGGTGGGCATTTTTTATTCCGGTTCCCCGCCTGAGCCACAGTACAGAGCGCAAGGTGGGCTTGGTCTCTGATGTAGGTTTTCGGCGGTGCGCTCTAGTGATTGGTTGTCCCCGCTCGGTACAGGGGTTGGACTGCTCGATATATCCCACGAAGGCGTCTGCAATGACATACTTGCTTTACTCTATGTGTGGGTTCGAACTTTGTCCAACGTGTTACATGTGATCAAACAATCGGGGTTGACTCCTTAGTAAGAACGTATATGCGCTTGTTCATCACTGCCGATATCATCGAAAGTAATTAGGGTGAAAGTTGTGAGTACAGAGATAGCAAATCAGTCGTGTATGGTTAGTTCGCGGTTGTTAAACAGCTTGTGCTACATTATTAGTGATGGAAAACATCACAGTCAATTCTAATCGAGCTGTGGAAAGAGTTCTCTAGCTTTGAATTTTAGAAATGCTTGAAACAGAATCATGAGGTATGAAGAAATTCCACTTTTTACCATCGAGTAGTTTCTCCCAAGTGATTATGGCTGACATTGATGTCACGTGTATGGGATCTTGTTGCAATATCGTTACCACGTCATCAATTTTTATAACATTTTACATTAACTGAGGCAGGTTATATGAAGTTTTTTCTTGAAATATGTAGTTTATTTGGTTTTTGTCGTCATAGGGTTTCTTTGTCCATGACTTTCCAGTGACTTAGATGGCATGTGGCATCCAAGTCACCTCTGAATGAGAAGTGGACTATTTAGATCAGATCGTGCTTCCACCCTAGTGCGATCAGATCTAGCAATCCGCTTCCCGACATTCTTCCTCGTAAGAGGCTTTGCACTTGTGACTCGCGAGACGAAGGATTGGACAGCACTGCCTGACACACTTCATCATGTCCCGCATCTCCACTTCTTGTAAACTCGTGACCTAACTACTAAGCATAGATCCCGACGTTGTGTGGTGTAAATTTGTGATGCAAGTGTTGCACTCCACGTATCCCAACTAATCCGTATTAGGGTTGGGGGACAATACCTTATGAGTTTTGGGAATCAACAACCTATATACATCTCATACACAACACCAAAGCCCCGTGTACAAAATCCTAATGACGTGGGCATACCCTTCGGGTATCCCACCGTGGGTGTACCTGGTAGGGTCCAAGAAACGGCCCAAGCAAAGCCCACAAGGGCAGCCCAAACATAGAGGCAAATAGCATGGATTACGTATCAAGGCAAGCATAGTCCAAGGTGGTTAGGATGACTCCAACGGAGCAACGCATTGAGTCCACGCGCCTCCGTTCCTGTCCGTGGGGGCCAAAAACATGGCCCAACGGGGCGACGCAAACGGACCGCGATCCGTTTTTTGGTCCGCCGCGACGCATTCCTGACCCAAATTTGGGCCACCGATGCGTCGGCCCCGGAAGCTCGCGGAGCGCTCCTGTGTCCTCCCCGTGTCCGCCCTGGCCCAGCGTGTCATCGACCCCAACGGCTAGAGCGGCCACCTACCCGCAATAACTGTGGGCGGTGGAGCTCTTTAAAAGGAGCCGGTCGGGCGAACCCTAGAGCACAAACCCTAGAGCTCTCCTCCCCCCACCACGGCGGCCACCACCTCCAACCACAGATCCACGCGCCGGAATGGCTGGAGAGCCGGTGCCGCAGCATCTGCTGGACCAGGCGGAGCGCGCGCGACAGAGGGCGCGCGGGCGCCGGATGCCGACCAGCCCGGCATGGCCCGACATGATCCAGCACCCCGACGAGAGAAGGGCGGCGGAGGCCGCGTACTTCGACTGCATCGACAACGACGAAGAAGAGTACGTGTACGCCGCCGAAGTTGCGGCGGTCGCGGCGGGCACCGCGTCGGCTGAGCCCAAGCCTCCCATCGGCGTCGGCGGCTGTGTCCCCAGCACCGAGGACGAGGCGGTGCAGGCAGCCCACTTGCAGCTGAATGCGCAGAGGGCGGCCGCGTTCATGTCCGCAGCGCGCGCCTGCGCCGACGCGGCGGTGGAGGCCGGGTTTGCGAACTCGCGCAGAGCAATCGAGACCGCTGCGTGGGCGGCGTGCCGCAAACGGCACCGCGAGGCCAAGGCGGCCAAGGCCGCCGACGTGGCCGACAATGGAGCAGTTATCGACTGATCCAAGTGGTGCGGCACCCCCGCCGGCGTGGCCGCCTATGTGCGGCTCATTTTCCACTAATACCGGCGCCCGCTACGTGTTTCGTAGCTACAAAATGATCAAAAAAGATGAGTCAGCCAGTCCGGGGCTGGCCATGGCCGCGATGAAGGAAGAGCCATCAAGTCCATTACAGAACGGGCATGCTGCGTGATGTTCCTCAAGGCCGGAGCCCCTCTTTGATCTTCCCCTTGCCGGTCGGTGGTCGGTTATTAATTTTCTTCAAGTTTTGGTTTAGGTTTTAGGGTTTAATGTTAGGAAGAATTCCTAGATTTACTATGTAATTTCAGTTTCTAAAAATGTAATCCTAGTATTAAAAAAGTTTAGGGAAAAAAGTGGCAAGCGGACTCAATGCGTCGGCCCCGTTGGGCGCAGTGGCCAGAAAGGGGCGGACCTGGGCCGGACGCGCGTCCTATTGCCGACGCAAACGGACCAAACGCGCGTCCGTTTGCGTCGGCCCGTTGGAGTCATCCTTATGACTTTCCTTTCTGTAAACCTAGTCGGTTGCGAACACCCGGGATCCAGCCTCCTATATAAAGGTTTGGAGGGCCGCCAATCTATGGCACGCCATATTCGATACACAAAAACCCTAGCGAGATCACATCTCGCCGGGATCGCCATTGTTGCACCTTGTAACCTCATCATCATCAATATCAGACAAGCATGAAGTAGGGTATTACCCTCCGGGGGTCTGAACCTGGGTGAACTCTCCTCTTGTCAGCCAACGAAACTATCTGCGCCATACTTCTCCCCTCATACGAAACCCTAGGTACCATAACCATGGGATTTGCCGTGGTGACCCCACGTCACCAAACTTTTGAGAATTTATTTTGCATCCAGGGCATCGAGGTACTTATGTCTTCCCGATTATAGCTCAGAATTGCCCGAGTATTCTGAGCCTCGTTGATATCCGAGCAACTAGGAGGTTCCGAGCTTCTTTTGAGCTCTAAATAACGGTTCATTCTGTAGCCACCTATATAAGGTCGTCTTCATTTCAAGAAGACCCAACATTCACATTTGGGCCGAGCCACCGTTGCCAGCAACTTGTCGTGTACTTTGAACTTGTAGTACGTCATTGCCACTGCAGGCTACACTTCTATTAGGTTTATACCCAAACGCAGGGAGGCGGCAAAATGGAGGCGGGAAAGAAAGAAATGTTCAATAATAACTGGACCATACACACACGCGTATACCGTATACGGCACATACACACACGCGCGCGCGCTGTCTATGGGTCGTGGTGGTAGGTCTGGCTGTCTACGGCCGGGTATGGAGATGTAGATACGCACTTGAGGGATGGGCCGCCACCCGCCTTTGGTGTCTCGATCCATCCATCCATCTACAGTTGTGCATCTGTATTCAGCTGCCAGTTGATGGGACAGCTAGCGACGTACGCGCAACATGTCTAGATATATTCACGTGTGGACAAATGGAAGTCATCTAATTTGGAACGGAGGGAGTACGTGAACGGCTCAGCGTAGATCCTCTGTTCACGCACGTTTTTTATTCGCTGCAGTCAACACGTTACGCGCACCCTTTTCTGAGGGGAGTTAACACGTTGGTAGACCTATGATGAAGCTAGCTACTAGCATGATGATGAGAAGTGAAGCAGAAGATGATGGGCTGCGAAACGGAGGAAGAAAAGCTCGGGCGCATGCGTGTGCGGTGCGAGGCCTTTCGTTTCGATTCCGGCTAAACGCTGCGCGCGTAGCTCCAAAATGGGAAAAAGTACGTGTCGGCGGCTGCGCTATTACGCGGGTCAGGCTGGGCGGCAGGCTGCGAGATCGGGTTATATCGGCCGGCCGGCCCTGCGCGCGCGTACGTCGGCGGAAGGTAATGTACGGACACGGCGACGTGCCGGGGCCAACCATCGAGGTGGCGCGCGAGATCCGGCCACGCCCATGCCCTTGAATATGTTCTTATTTTTGTTTCGAATTGGTCGGATCCTTCTTATTCATGTTTGTGGGATAGATCACTGCCGATATGCAGAATTTTTTCATATTTTTTAAAATTTATAAATATGATTTATGAATTTTTTTTAATTAGAGGAGCATTGGAACTCAGGAGTCAAAAGTGGTTTCCACTAATGTATACTATGTTGCTTTAACCTTACTTGTTGGGAATATACCTACTGGGGTATCTCTGATATGGAACAATCCGGCTAGTTCAGGGTGGCCCACAGTGGTGGTAAAGGTTTTGGCCTGCCGGGCGGCCCAGATAGCCGGCAGACAAGGCGGACAGAGGACGGAGGCCCAAGACTGAAACCCATGATGCCTTCAAGATCCAAACGGAAGGCGGTAACTTGCCGGATAGGTTTAGGACTCTGTAGTCTTGCCGGATACGTTTGTCCCTTGTAACCCTAGGTCCGGCCGCCTATATAAGCCGGACCTCGGGATGCCTTTAGGGCATACTCTCATATTCTCACGCTCATTGTAACCTGATCAAGACTATTGCCATTATAGTGAGTTATAGCAGCACGTAGGGTCTCACCACCGCAGCGAGATCCGAAGCTGGGTAAATTGCCTTGTTCGATCCCGACATCGACGACGTCCATCTTCTACCCCACGATTCACCCTCGGCTAGCAGGACCCCGTCTCCTATCCAAAATGCCGATACGACGAAAGTTGGCACCCACCGTGGGGCCTAAGGCGGCAAGTGTCACGTTCCAGGCGGGAACCCTAGGCGGCATCGGCGAAACCATCGCCGTCTGCCGCGCCACGCGCTACGGCAACAATCACTACATCAGCTGCGACGAGTCCTACATCCCCGCGGACGACTACATTGTCGGATGTGAGGTTGTGCCGTTTGGCGGCGTCGATCTATTCATCGGCTACACATCTGAGGCGTATGGGTTGCCGCGAATTTATTCGCCATCCCACCCGCCCTACAATCATGAAGCTTACATTCAAGACGGATCTGAGTCCGCCTCCTCCCAGGAGTCAGCAGATTCAGATCTACACTTTGTCGGCATGACATGACTGGGATCCGACTCCCAGCCTGATAGCAATGAGCCCGAATCAATCCTCCCTGCGTTGCAGGATGAGGCTATGTCGGATGCCGGTTCCAGATCTACTGTTCATGTCAACGTAGACTCTGATTCCGAAGAAGACTCTGCAAGCATGTTCGAACAAAGGATCAAAAGGTGTTTCAACACACCCGAACCTCCGCCTTCCGAGGCAGCTACAGGCTCATCCGTCAACATGCAGCAGTTCTTAGTGGCGGATGTCACCGGTGCAGCTTCAGCTCAGGCGGCAGCAGCAGATGCCGCCAATGCTGGGACCCCGGCAACCGACCCACTATTCCCAGAGCCCCCGCCGGCTCCGAAGAAAAAAAAGTTTCTGGAGAAAGGCGAGCCCAGCAAGACAGGCAACATGGCGGCCCTGGCGGAAGTCCTAGACATGCCGGTGAAGGAAAATACTAATCCGGCGGATTTGGAGAAGCTCCGAAGCTCTTTGGTGGAGCAAACCAAACACCTCAAAAGCAAGCAAGCAGAGGTTCAGGGTATACTCGAGGAAGCCAAGGAAGAGAACGCCAAGCTAACCGCCAAGTTAACCTCCAAGCGCAACCTTTTCACCATAATTCCATTGCCCAAGCCGGCAGGACATGTGGCAGACAAGAAAAGCAAGAAAGGCAGGGATCAGTCTCCCGACAACTTCAAATCCCCTGCCCAAAGACTTGGTTTCGAGTGGGTTTCAGCACCGCAGCGTAAGGACAAGAACAGGGACGTCATTCTCTGCAACCCTGTCCTCAACACTGCGGCCGCCTTAGACATCCTCAACAACGACGACTACGACAAGGACGAGAAAATCTATTATGCCTCGATCCTCGCTCACAAAGCTTTAGAGCAGCAGACCTGTGCTGATTCTCGTGCCGACTTGGCGGACGCAAGTGGAGGAAGGCTGGAATCCAAATCCAACGCTTGCAAAGCTGCGGCCGGTGGTCATCCCTAGGATCCGTCCGGCTCCAGTAGCCATGGAAAAGGGAAAGACAAGGACAAGGACCCACGTAAGTCACCAACTCCCTGGAGGCAGCGTGACGAAGCGTCTTGAACCGGCAACAGACGCGAAGCCTCGCTTCCCCCACCGCCTAGACGGGATGAAGGCGGAAGAAGGGGAAACAAGCAGCCGCCAAGGAGTGGCGGCAATTGTGACAACGCCCCGCCGCCAAGAAGAAGCAGAGACCACACACCGTCCCCACCGCCAGTGCCCAGGCATGAAGGCGGAAGCCGGGGACAAAACAACGAGCCTAGACACAGCCGGGCAGCGCAGGACGAGCCCCACGCGGATAGATCCAACAGGCAGCTCGATCCGGAAGACGCGACATCGTCTCAATGACATCAAGGCAGGAAAGCAGGACGCCTACCTCGGCCCTGAGTGATTTGGCCCAGCCATCCGCAATGTTCAGATACCTCGAGACATGACATCAGTGTCAAAAACTCATCAGAGGTACAATGGAGCGGACAAGCCAAACTCATGGTTGTCAGATTACGCGCTGGCAGTCGAAATTGCCAGGGGAAATGGCCCGTCGCCGCACGCTTCCTTCCCCTCATGCTGGAGGGGATAGCCCGAAGCTGGATCGAAAACTTGCCGGAGAAAAGCATTAATAGCTGGCTTGACATGGAAAAGGTGTTCACGCAACACTTTCAGGGCACATACAAGCGACTCAATACATATACAGATTTGGTTCGCTGCGTGCAAATGCCGGATGAAGCTACAACAAGCTTCCTGGCAAGGTGAATCCAGACGAAGGCAAGCTGTGAAAACGTGGACGACAATCAAGCAATCCATGCCTTCACCACAGGCCTCCTGAAGGGCTCGAGTCTCAGACATAACCTCGTACGCATGCAGGTCAAGGATCTCGGAGTCATGCTTGAAGTAGCAGCCATGTACGCTCAGGCGGATGATGACGCGCGCGATGTTGACGGCGCTCATGACATGGCGCCAATCAGGCGAGCAAGTCACAAACGCAAGGCTCCCCAGGTCGACAAAGCCGGACCATCAAACGAGGTTGCCGCTGCCTTCGAAGATAAATGTGGCAGCCGCAAGTGGAAAGGAAAGGGTAAAAAAGGCGGCTCCAGCAAGCAACGCCTGACCTACGATCAGGCAAAAGCCTTACCCTGCCTAATCCAAGCATCCTTAGGGAAGGTTAACCACACACTGGGGGAATGCCGGTTCATGGAGGATTTCAAGAAGGAGCCCGAGGTTGGCTGGAAGCCAAAAAAGAGCAAAAAAACTGAGAAGGCAAAGAAGGAAGACGATGATGGGGCAGTCTCCATGTCGGAGGATGAGGACCCTAAGCCACAACGCAAGGAGAAAAATATCCCAAAGTCCATGGCCAATTGGTCTACTTTTTGAGCACTCCTTCGGCAAAGGAAGAAAAGGCGGCTACGCAAGCTAAATGCCACAGTGCCTGATGTTCCTCAGTACTTAGACTGGTCCGAGAAGGCAATCACCTGGGACAGAGATGATCACCCAGATCACGTACCTCACCCCGGCAAATACGCCCTTGTCGTCGACCCAATTGTCGATAACTTCAGACTCACCAAGGTGTTGATGGACGTCGGCAGCAGTCTCAACATCATATACGAAGACACCCTGAAGCGCATGAACTTGTCGGAAAGCCAGCTTGACTACAGCAAAGTCAAGTTCCGTGGCATCGTTCCGGGAAAGCAAGCCAAGTCAATGGGAAGCATCAAACTTGAGGTTACTTTCGGACCTGAGACAAACTACCGCTCGGAGTATCTCAGGTTTGAAGTAGTCCCCTTCAAGAGTGCTTACCACGCCATCTTTGGATGGCTAGCTTTCGCCAAGTTTATGGCTCGGCCATGTTACATCTACAGCAAACTGAAGATGCCTGGACCCAATGGTACCATCACCGTCAATGGCAACTTCAAGAAAGCAAAGGAGTGCGAACGTGGCAACACCGCCTTCGCTGAGGCAGTCCTCCATGCAGAGGAGCTAGCCATCTTGAAAAAGGAGACTGATACGTCGCAGCTGCTGGAAAACATGAAGACTACCGTGCCCAAGAAGACTTTCAAGGCTTCCGAGGATACAAAGAAGGCGGACTTGGTCCCAGGCGACAGCTCCAAGCAAGTCACCATCGGGTCCGGCTTAGATGACAAATAGGAAAGCGCGCTCGTCGAGTTCCTCCATGAGAATCGAGACATCTTTGCATGGTCGTCAGCCGACATGCCGGGTGTCCCGAGGGAACTTGCCGAGCACTCTCTTAATGTCTACAAAGGAGCTAAGCCAGTGAAGCAGGGAATAAGGCGCTACGGTGAAGAGAAGCGGAAGGCGATAGGGAAGGAGATCATCAAGTTGCAAGAAGCCAAGTTCATTAGGGAGGTAGTACACACTGATTGGTTGGCAAATCCTGTAATGGTTCCAAAACCCAATAAGGAAATGAGAATATGCATTGATTATACCGGTTTGAACAGGTGTTGTCCTAAGGACCACTTTGCTTTACCACGTATAGATCAGGTCATAGTCTCCACAGCTGGCTCAGAGCTGCTGTGTTTTTTGGATGCGTACTCCGGGTACCACCAAATCAAAATGCGTGAGTCTGACCAACTCAAAACATCGTTTACTACGCCCTATGGGACCTTCTGCTACATCACGATGCCCTTCGGCCTAAAAAATGCCGGCGCAACGTATCAGCGATGTATGCAAAGATGCCTTCACGAGAAGATTGGCCGCAATATTCACGTCTATGTAGACGACATTCCGTCATGTCCAAGAAGAAGGCGGATTTGCTTGACGACTTGCGAGAAACCTTTGATAGCCTCCGGGTATATAAGATGAAGCTCAACCCGAAAAAATGTGTTTTCGGGGTTCCGGCCGGCAAATTGCTCGGCTTTATCGTTTCCGAACGAGGAATAGAGGTCAATCCGGAGTAAATCAAGGCAATCCTCAACATATCTAGGCCCAAGGACCTGAAGGATGTGCAGTGACTTGCCGGCTCGGCGGCTGCCGTCAGTCGTTTCATTAGCCGTTGATACGTCTCAAACGTATCTATAATTTCTGATGTTTCATGTTGATATTATACCAATTGTTACATGTTTAGTATACACTTTATAGCATTTTTATGCATTTTCTACGACTAACCTATTAACAAGATGCCACAGTGCCAGTTCCTGTTTTCTGCTTTTTTGTATTCCAGAAAAGCTAATCTGGAAATATTCTCGGAATTGGACGAAACTTGGACAGGACCTCCTATTTTTCCAACACGTACGCGGAGTCCAAAGGAGAGACGGAAGGGGGCCGCGAGCCAGCCACACCATGGGGTGGCGCGGCCCCACCCTCTGCCGCGCCGTGGGGTGGTGTGGGCCCCACGGGCGTCTCCAGCCGCCGCCCTTTCGCCTATATAATCTTCCCGACGTGAAAACCCTAGACACCCGAGCCATTATCCACGAAAAGTTTCGAGACGCCGCCGCCGTCAATCCTACCTCGGGAGGGTTCAGAAGCTCTTCCCGGCACCCTGTCGGAGAGGGGAATCATCACCGGAGGGCTCTACATCACCATGCCTGCCTCCGGAGTGATGCGTGAGTAGTTCATCCTTGGACTACGGGTCCATAGCAGTAGCTAGATGGTTGTCTCTCTACTTTATGCTATCATGTTTAGATCTTGTGAGCTGCCTATCATGATCAAGATCATCTTATTGTAATGCTACATATTGTGTTTGCTGGGATCCGATGAATATTGAATACTATGTCGAGTTGATTATCAATCTATCTTATATGTTATTTATGATCTTGCATGCTTTCCGTTACTAGTAGATGATTTGGCCAAGTAGATGCTTGTAACTCCAAGAGTTAGTATTTATGCTAGATAGTGGGTTCATGCCTCTGGTAATCTGGGAGAGTGACAACAACTTCTAAGATTGTGGATGTGATGTTGCCACTAGGGATAAAATAACCGATTCTTAGCTTAAGGGTGCGCCGTTAGGTCTAGTGCATTTATTTACATTACGCACATTACTTAATGCGATTATCTGTTGCTTACAACTTAATACCGACGGGGAACTCGGTATGACAACCTGGAGGTGGATTATTAGTCATAGACACTGTTGGATAACGGTCTATGTATTTTGTCGTAATGCCCACATAAATACCATAATAATCATCATGTCATATATATGCATTGTCATGTGCTCAATATTTTGTCAATTGCCTAGCTGTAATTTGTTCACCCAGCATGTTAGTTATCTTTTATGGAGAGACACCACTAGTGAACTGTGGACCCCGGTCCATTCTTTTACATTGATAATACAACCAACTGCAAACATTGTTCCTTTTCATTCTCTGCAATTTACTACTGTTTTCCACACCATACGTTTAATCCTTTGTTTTCAGCAAGCCGGTGAGATTGACAACCTCACTGTTTCGTTGGGGCAAATTAGTTTGATTGTGTTGTGTGCAGGTTCCACGTCAGCGCGCCACTGACAACCTTCAGAAGTGATTTCTTGCTCCTACTGGTTCGATTAAACCTTAATTTCATACTGAGGGAAACTGCTGCTACACTGCTTCATACCTTCCTCTTGGGGTCTCCCAACGAACGTGTGATCCACGTCATCAAGCATTTTTCTGGCGCCGTTGCCGGGGAGCAAGAGGATTTCTCCAAGGGGAGTTTCACGCTTCCAATATCTTTACTTTGTTTTTGTCTTGCTTAGTTTACTTTTTATTTCATCTTGTTTGCTTTTAATTATCAAAAACACAAAAAAATTAGTTTTCTGCATCTAGTTTATTTTGGTTTGTTATTATGTCTACTTTTTACTTGATATCAATGGATTCTCTCTTTGAAACAAAATCTTGTTGGCTAAGTGGGTTCACGGAGGAACAACAAAATTATTATAAGGAATACCGCTTTTCTAAAAAAGGAAATATTTATGGGAACAAATAAGTAGATTGAATTATTTTGCTAAAAACTTGTGCTCTACTTATGATGAATCCTACTGCTTTAATGAATCGTTTTGCTGTAGAAGGCATAAACACCTCCCTTTCCAATGTTATTATAATGATAATGAAACCTTGGCTGCTTATGCTAAGGAAACTATGACTTTGATAATCTTGAACAAATTGAAGAATTTGTTGTTTTTAAGGGTGCCTATGAAATTGCTGGTTATATTCACGATGATGATTCTCCTTATAGATCTGATACTTTTGCTATGCTTGGATATTGCCTTGAGTATTATAATGATAATCCTTATATTACTGAATTTCTTGAGAAAAGACATCCTCAAAAAGAAGAGACCATTGTCTTGCAGGAACCTGTAGAAGAAGAAACTACGGCTGAAACTGAAAGCTCATTGGATGAAAAAGAGGAGGAGAGTGATGAACAAAAGAAGGAAGAATGGATTAGCTACCCATGCCTACCTTCTAATGAGAGTAACTCTTTACCTCTTACATTATTTGATCACCCTCCATCCTTATCAAAGGAGGATGAATGTTATGTTCCTATGGATTCTCTTGAAATATTCCCTATGAGTAAAACTTGTGGAAATGAGTATGCTACTGTTATTTATGATAATCCATGCTATTTTGATAAATCTTATGATAATCCTTTATTTGTGCGTAATTTCGAAATGCATGGTAATGAGAAAGTTTGTTTAGAAAATGTTTATGATAAAGCTCTAGATGATGGTCCTATATTGCTTGATAATATTATGTATTCTACTAATGAAAATGGGATTGGAGAGGTCTTGACTTTATCTAGGTGGAGTCCCATACCTCTTGATAATGATCAATCATCTTGTTATAAAATGGTTAAAAGTGGGTTTGAAAGTTTTAATCCCATTATTTTTGAGCTTGATAAAAATTATGTGTTTGTAGATCATGAAAAGCATGCTTTATGTGATAGTTATATTGTTGAGTTTGTTCATGATGCTACTGAAAATTATTATGAGAGAGGAAAATATGGTTGTAGAAATTTTCATGGTACTAAATCACCTCTCTATATGCTGAATGTTTTGAAGTTGCACTTGTTTTGCCTTCCTACACTAGTCACTTTGTGCTTCATTGATTTGTTTTCTTACAAGACTCCTATGCATAGGAAGAGTGTTAGATTTAAACATGTTTTATATATGCTTCTTGATGCTCTCTTTTATGTTTTAACTCTTATCCTTATGTGAGCATCATTAAAATATTCTAGCCTAGCTAAAAGGCGTTAAAGAAAAGCGCCTATGGGAGACAACCCATTATTTTATTTCTGCAATTTTTCTTTTCTTTTTGAGTCAAGATGTTGTTTACTTCTGTAACAATTCCTTTGTATCTTTACATTATCGCATTGTTGTGCCAAGTGGAGCCTCTAATAGGAAGATGATGCTAGATTTGGATTTCTGCGCAGGAACAGATTTCTGCTATTCACCGTTTTACTTCGGTAAAATCATAGAAAAATTATTTAAATCTGCAATTTTTTTGTGCGTGATCCTCAGATATGTACGCATCTTTCGTTAGTTTTGCGTTTTTCGATCTGAGCAACGTGAGTGCCTCGAAAAATTTCGTCTTTACAGACTGTTCTGTTTAGACAGATTCTGTCTTTTATTTTTCGCATTCTCTCTTTTACTAGTGTTGAGTGGAATTCTTTTCTAGGGTGAAGAGCTTCAGATAACATTAGTGGCAGTAGTTAATATTAACAGTAACGGTCATGTTTGTGTCCTTATAGAACATGTGAGTTTTTGATTGTGCACTAACCCTCTAATGAGAATTACTCTGAGTTTGGTGTGGCGGAAGTTTTCAAGAGTCAAGAGAGAAGGATGATATAATGTGATCAAGAAGAGTGAAGAGCTTAAGCTTGGGGATGCTCCCATGGATCACCCCAGCATATTTCAAGAAGACTCAGGCGTCTAAACTTGTGGATGCCCAAGGCATCCCCTTCTTCATCAGCTACTTATTAGGTCATCTCTACTGAAACTATATTTTAATTCATTCACATCATATGTGCTTTACTTGGAGCATGTAGAACCCCCACCTTTTAACAAAGGTTGGGATTCCCCGTGTAACGTGCTAGTCCCTAGATCGACTTGCTAGCACACACAGTTTGAGATGCAATACCATAACATTGTATCAAAGTATATTACACGATGATCCAGAATTTAAAAGATTCGATACAAGGTGCATAGCCGAAGGCTAGCTCAAACCAAAGTAAACACACAGCGGAAAGCAAATGATACAGTGAGCCCATCATCTTCATGTGCCATAGGCAAGCATGTTGGTTGTAGACTCGAAACCCTGTCGCAACCTTACTCATCGTCTGACGGACCTGCAACGGTGAGTTACAGCCCAACTATATGGGTCAGCACAATTGAATTGTGATGGCAAGATGACACTTATGTGGATATAAATGGCAACCTAAATTCTACATGAATATTTGGCTAAGTGGAGTTTTGAGGCTGTTTTGCATAAAGCCAGTTTTATCCTATCATTTGTAAAACAATTTTCATCATAGACAAAGAGTACCACTGATAGAAAACAGTGAACACCTTTGACAACTACTCATGGCAAGCACCACTGATAGAAAACAGTGAGCTCCCATCCCTTGTTCACCCATCAAGTTTTAATTTAAGAAATTGGGATGAGGAGATCTTCAACAGCTTCCCTATCTAGTTGCTCAAAATTGTCCATAACCGGGGACACGGCTAAGTATACTTAGTTTTAACTCTCGAGAGGGTGTGCACTTTCACCACAAGACCCAATCATTCCCTCCTCCATTGCAACCAATTATGAAATGGAAAAGAGAAGACTGAGACGAGATATTTCGGAAGAACTTTCCCATCCCATACCGGCCTGACGCACTTCACCTATAAACCTCTACCACCACCTGTCAAGCCGGGATGAGTCCGCTCAACTTACTCCATCAAGACAGAGCCCATATGACATGTGGCTGCACTAGAAGCTACTGAACAAGGAGAGTCTACAATCTCTTTAAGCCTGGGTGACTTTCCACGATTGTGCACTTCCACCAAGGGCAAATTGCCATAGACATGAACCATAGACATGGACCCCCTGAGTAGTCACCCACCATGGTCCACCAACCAGCACCCAGGTAGTTCATTGATTAGTTATTAATTTTTATCACTATTGAACTAATCAAAACATTTTTCATAGCATGACTATACTAAGTTCCATACTACAAGCTCTGGGTGGGGGGTTGGCTACACACTAATAGGAGCATAGCATAGTATAATATTCAGTAATAAGCCTATCATGCATACTACTGAAAACACTAAGTGCATAGTAGTAAAAGTAGTAGGACTTTTATGGTGTCACTTGCCTTGGCCAACTGAAGAGTTGAAGTTACACTCTTCACAACACGTAAAGCACTCCGTACAATCTAAACATAGAGATAACACAATAGTAAACAAACAATTCAACAACATCATCACATACAAAAGCAAACATGCATATCAGGGTCTTCACAAAACTTTGGTCGAGGTTCAAGAAATAATTCAATATGCAAAAAGAATTATTATGATTAGGTTTAGGGTTTGCCATTTTGGTTAAAGGATGGTCAAGCAATTATGTATGAACATCATAGATGTCATATATATAACTTGCTGTGGTGTTCCAAGGGTTCTAAAAGGTTGGTCTTGAACAACATGGTCACACGAGGAATTTTGGAAAAAGGTTTAACACATTCTTATAATAAAGAAATTTGCATAAAACATTTTTGTAAGATCATAAACACAACTTTAATAATTTGTGTTGTTAATTAATTTTAAAATATGGTTTTTGGTCTTTCTGGTCAGAGGCAAATATTTGGGTCATTTTTCAAAAAGAAACCATATTAAAATTATTTATAGGATTTAAACTATATCCAAAATACTCCAATTGAGTCTTTGGTTTTTAAATTATTTAACAAGTATTCAAAAATATTTTTAAAAGTGACCAAGTTATTCTACAGAACCAAAGGTTTCCAAAAATATTTTATTTGCAAATTTTGGACTTATAAAATTAAAGTTATGCTAAATATACTCAAATCTCTCATTTGAAATTTATATCATTTAAACTTTGACAAAACAGTAAACTAATGATTCCAAAAGATTCTACAGGTCAAGGGCTTTCTGTTGGTATAAAGTTTGTAAAATTTGGCTCTGTGGTTCAAAAGATATGATGGTTTGAATAACCAGGGGCTTTTCTGCAAAACTGAAATTTAATTTCTATTCGGAGATAATTCCAGAAAAAGGCTGGGTGACGTGGCCTCTCCTAATTGGCTGGGCTCAGGTCGGCTCGGTTCGGCTTGGCTTAGCCGCGGCTTGGCTTTGGCTCGGCTGGATTTAGTCTGGTTCGTCAGATCTAGATCTGACGGTTGTTATTTGCCTGTACCCCTTCGATCTGGAGATCTAATCGTAACCGTAGAAAGAAAATCGGACGGCTCAGGGTCTTTGAGCCATACCTGGCTGGCAGGACTTCGCCGGAGATGGTGTCGCGGCGGCCGGCGGCTCGGTTGGTTGACGGGGATGGCACTTCAGAGGGTTTCCGGGCTCGGCGAGTACATGCAGCGGCGCGGAGTGGCACGGCGGACTCGATGGGGTGCTCGTCGGCGTCTCGAAGTGCTCCTAGCGGCGGCGGGGGGTGTGCACCAGTGGCGGCGGTGGCCGGCCCTATGGTTCGAGCTTGTTCTCGACGCTGCGGCTGCGGGAAAATATCGAAAAAGGGGCCAGGAGGGTGAGCACGGACATGGGGAGGAGTATGAGCAGAGTCTCGGGGTCGGAGGATCGGTGACCTCGCCGGAATCGACGAAATCCGGTGGCGGCCGAAGCTACTCCGACAAGCTCTTTTGGTCTCCTGGTGGCGCGATTCGACGAGAAAGGAGAGGGGAAAACAAGAGGAGGGTCGGGGCTACCCAAAGCGGCAGAGGGGTGAGGCTAAGAGGGCTCGGGGAGAGAGGGACGAGTGGGGGAGGTGGGAGGCGTCGTGCGCGTCGTGGGCGGTTGGGGAAGAAGGCCCCGACAGGTGGTCCCCACCTGTCGGTGAGAGAGGAGGAGGAAGAGTGGGCTGGACTGGTACTGGCTTGCTTGGCTGGGTCTCGGCCCATTTGGCCCGTACCTGTTTTTTTTTTGTCCTTCTATTTTCCTTTTCTGTTTCATTATTGGAACTTCAAATCTTGCTTCAAATTGAATTCAAATTCTTTCAGAAAAATGTGATGGAGATATATTTATAAGTATCATTTGATTAGATATATTTTCCTCAAAAATTATATTTGAATTTGTTATCCATATTGAAATAATCTTATAGGTTAATTTTATGAATTATTTTAGAATAGGGCTTTATAATCTATATTTTTATCTCACTTAAATTCCAGAAAATATTAAGAGTAAGATTATATAATATAAAATATCTTAAACTCATTTTCAAAATAGAATAAGTTATGAAAATCATTTATGTTTCAGAAGTTTATTAAATTATTTAAATAATCCATACAACACTTTTGGGTTTATCAAATATTTGTTTCAAGCTATAAAATGTCAAGGCTGAAAATATTAAATTTTATAATTTTAAAAAAATAAAATATTAAATTTTATAATATCACATAATCATTTTTAAAACAAATTTTTTTAAACAAACCATTTTATGAAATTTGCTTTAAATAATTTAAACCACTTTCTACATAATGTTTTAGGTTCTATTAAACACCCAAATGTAATATTTTCATATTCACCTTCCAGCTTTGATGGTTTAATTTATCCAAATTAAAAGTTTCAATTTTTTTAGTGATTTTTTTAAACATTCCAAATTTTTGGGATGTTACAGAGCGTCTGTGTGCTTTTATTTTCAGTATTTTATTTTTCTTATGGTCAACTTGATTGGACCCTAGCATTCTTGATTGGGAGAGAGACACGCTCCGCTTTTTCATATGAATACTCCTATTCTTCACTTATACTTGTTGAGTATTCTTATCTAGCTATTGCTATGCTTTTAGCTCCTGTTTTGCATGCATCTCTTATTCAGAGCTGTTAGTTCTTTTAAAGAAAGTACTCTCTTGCTTCACTTATAATTGTTTGGAGAGTTTATGTTGAAATAAATTGATTGGTGTTTGGTTGGAACAGAAAATGTTGCATGTGGTAGATGGTATAATGGAAAAAGCTTACATATTCTTGTAGATCACTGTATTGGATAATTTGATACTTGTCAATTGTTTTGAGTTATCAAGTAGTTCATGTTTAAGCTTTTGTATCATGTAGTTAAAACCTATTAATGAAGAACTACCGTAAAGCTCGTTGAAATTTGGTTTGCATGATTGGTATCTCTAAGGTCTAGATATTTTCTAGTAAAAGGGTTTGGTTAACAAGGAAGACAGTGTAGAGTCTTATAATGCTTGCAATATGTTTTCATATAAGTCTTGCTGTGTCGGTTGATATCCTGTGTTTGCTTCAAATAACCTTGCTAGCCTAAACTCTGTACTGAGAGGGAATGCTTCTCGTGCATCCAAAACCTTGAGCCAAAATCCATGCCATCTGTGTCCACCATAACTACCTATATGTGGTATTTCCTTGCCATTCCAAGTAAATTTTTCATGTGCTACCTTTAAACTATTCAAAAATTATTACTCCTTTTTGTGTCAATGTTTACCAAGCTCATGAGGACGGGGTGGATGTCTTTATGTCAACTGTCAAACAGACTTTACCACCGGACTAGCGGCATATACATCCGCTTATCCATTAATTTTGCAAAAAGAGCTGGCAAATGGGGTGCCCAGTCCCAATTAATTACAACTTTAACCGCTTAATTCTCTTCACATTTTTGCCCTGATTTATCAGTCAAGCAATGACAAACAGTGAAATATCTGCATGTGTAAACAAAAGAGAAGAGGGATGATCTGCCTTGCTGGTAGAAATAACGTCCTTCATGGGAGCCGCTCTTAAAAGTCTGGTTGGCAGGGGTCATATTGTACTTTCCATTTTCTGATTCGTTGACAATTAACAAACACCTCCAAAACTTATTTTTACTCTCTATATGATTTCAAAAACTTAAAAAGCTCTAGCACATGATTTAATCCCTGCTTCCCTCTGCGAAGGGCCTTTCTTTTACTTTTATGTTGAGTCAGTTTTCCTACTTCTTTCTATCTCAGAAGCAAACACTAGTGTCAACTTTGGTGCAACAATTTTTATATGCTTGTATATTGCACTTATTATATTGCTTTGTGTTGACAAATATCCATGAGATATATATGTTGAAAGTTGAAAGCAATTGCTGAAGCTTAAATCTTCCTTTGTGTTGGTTAAATACCTTTTACTTAGAATCTATTGCTTTATGAGTTAACTCTTATGCAAAACTCTTTGATGCTTGTCTCGAAAGTACTATTCATGAAAAGTTTTTGCTTATATGATTCAGTTGTTTGCTCATTATCTACTTGCTAGCAAACTATAGACCATTGACCTGGATCACTTCATTCATAACATGTGCTTTACAATACTATTTGATCAAGATTATGATTGTAGCATGTCACCTCAGAAATTATTTTGTTTTTATCGTTTTACCTACTCGAGGACGAGTAGAACTAAGCTTGGGGATGCTTGATACGTCTCAAACGTATCTATAATTTCTGATGTTCCATGTTGATATTATACCAATTGTTACATGTTTTATATACACTTCATAGCATTTTTATGCATTTTCTGGGACTAACCTATTAACAAGATGCCACAGTGCCAGTTCCTGTTTTCTTGTTTTTGTATTCCAGAAAAGCTAGTCTGGAAATATTCTCGGAATTGGACGAAACTTGGACAGCCTCCTATTTTTCCAACACGTACACGGAGTCCAAAGGAGAGACGGAGGGGGCCGCGAGCCAGCCACACCATGGGGGCGCGGCCCCCCCTGCGCGCCGTGGGGTGGTGTGGGCCCCACGGGCGTCTCCAGCCGCCGCCCTTTCGCCTATTTATCTTCCCGACGCGAAAACCCTAACACCCGAGCCATTATCCACGAAAAGTTCCAGAGACGCCGCCGTCAACCCTAGCTCGGGAGGGTTCAGAAGCTCTTCCCGGCACCCTGCCGGAGAGGGGAATCATCACCGGAGGGCTCTACATCACCATGCCTGCCTCCGGAGTGATGCGTGAGTAGTTCATCCTTGGACTACGGGTCCATAGCAGTAGCTAGATGGTTGTCTCTCCACTTTATGCTATCATGTTTAGATCTTGTGAGCTGCCTATCATGATCAAGATCATCTTATTGTAATGCTACATGTTGTGTTTGCTGGGATCCGATGAATATTGAATACTATGTCAAGTTGATTATCAATCTATCTTATATGTTATTTATGATCTTGCATGCTTTCCGTTACTAGTAGATGCTTTGGCCAAGTAGATGCTTGTAACTCCAAGAGTGAGTATTTATGCTAGATAGTGGGTTCATGCCTCCGGTAATCTGGGAGAGTGACAACAACTTCTAAGATTGTGGATGTGCTGTTGCCACTAGGGATAAAATAACCGATGCTTAGCTTAAGGGTGCGCCGTTAGGTCTAATGCATTTGTTTACATTACGCACATTACTTAATGCGATTATCCGTTGCTTGCAACTTAATACCAACGGGGAACTCGGTATGACAACCTGGAGGTGGATTATTAGTCATAGACGCTGTTGGATAACGGTCTATGTATTTTGTCGTAATGCCCACATGAATATCATAGTAATCATCATGTCATATATATGCATTGTCATGCGCTCAATATTTTGTCAATTGCCCAGCTGTAATTTGTTCACCCAGCATGTTAGTTATCTTTTATGGAGAGACACCACTAGTGAACTGTGGACCCCGGTCCATTCTTTTACACTGATAATACAACCAACTGCAAACATTGTTCCTTTTCATTCTCTGCAATTTACTACTGTTTTCCACACCATACGTTTAATCCTTTGTTTTCAGCAAGCCGGTGAGATTGACAACCTCACTGTTTCGTTGGGGCAAAGTAGTTTGATTGTGTTGTGTGCAGGTTCCACGTCAGCGCGCCACTGACAACCTTCAGAAGTGATTTCTTGCTCCTACTGGTTCGATTAAACCTTGGTTTCATACTGAGGGAAACTGCTGCTACACTGCTTCATACCTTCCTCTTGGGGTCTCCGAACGAACGTGTGATCCACGTCATCAGCCGTCTTGGAGAGAAGGCAATGCCTCTTTACCGGCTTCTAAAGAAATCCGACAAATTTGGTTGGACAGACGAAGCAGATGCCGCCTTGAAACAACTCAAGGAATCATTAACGTCTGCCCCAATTTTAGCAGCTCCGTGAATGCAGGAACCAATGCTGCTTTACATCGCCACAACTAACTTAGTTGTTAGCGTAGTTCTGGTTGTGGAACGCAAGACGGAAAAATCAGACATTCCGGAACAGCGTCCGGTTTACTTCATCAGTGAAGTATTTTCCGTCTCCAAACAGCGTTGTCCGCATTATGAGAAGTTGGTTTATGGCGTTTTCTACGCTGCCAGAAAATTAAGGCATTACTTCCAGGAACATTCAATCACGGTAGTGAGCAAGGCGCCTCTGGGAGATATATTCAACAATACGGATGCCACAGACCGAGTTGCCAAGTGGGGTATTGAACTCGCCGCCTTCGACATCACGTACAAACCCAGAAACGCCATTAAGTCTCAACTCTCAAGCTTTAGCAGACTTCATAGCAGATTGGACGGAAGCCATGGACGAAGTACCTCTCCCTGAAGAAGCATACTGGATTATGCACTTTGATGGATCAAAAATGCTTCAGGGATCGGAGGCTGGCATTGTGTTAAGAAACCCGCAAGGAGACAAACTTAGTTATGTGCTACAAATCCACTTCAAAGCAACCAACAATGTTGCCGAATACGAAGCACTCCTTCATGGCTTGCACATTGCCAAGGAACTGGGCGTCCAGCATGTCCTCTATTATGGAGATTCAGACTTGGTGGCGTAGCAGACACGTGGAACTTGGGACGCAAAAAGTAAGACAATGGCGGCATATCGCGCTACCATTGACGAATTTGCTAAATGCTTCCTAGGCTACGAGGTTCGCCACATCCCAAGGGCTCAGAATGAGGCGGCAGACACACTTGCTAGATTGGGGTCTGAACACAAAAAGGTACAAAAAGATGTTTTCCTGGAACACCTACACAAGCCGTCGATAAAAGGAGCAGACCTCCTTGACCCAGAGTCGGCAGAACCAGTCGGAGACGCTAGCTACGCCGTCTACCTTGTAAAGCCAGATTGGACGACGCCATATTTGGACTTCTTGATTAATCAGGAGTTGCCAGATGATGAGGTTTTGAAAAGGCAAATCATAAGAAGAGCCAAGACATTCACAATAATTAAATGCGAATTGTACAAGCGTAGCACCACCGGTATCTACCAACGTTGCATCTCGCCTGAAGAAGGCAGAGACCTGTTGGATGAAATACATGCTGGAGTATGTGGACATCACGCTTACTCACGCTCCCTTGTTTCCAAAGCTTTCCGATAAGGTTTTTACTGGTTGACAGCCAAGCAAGATGCAGAGGACATCGTCAAAAGATGCAGGGCTGCCAACTATATGCCAGACAACCGCACATGCCGGCTCAGGAGCTTAAAACAATACCCATCACATGGCCTTTCGCGGTCTGGGCTTGGACATGGTTGGTCCGTTTAAGACAGCGCCTGGTGGCTACACACATTTACTTGTGGCTGTAGACAAGTTCACCAAGTGGGTTGAAGCTAAGCCCATGAAAAAACTAGACGGTGCCACAGCCGCAAATTTTCTGTGGGGAATAATCTCTTGGTTTGGGGTGCCTCACAACATTATCACCGATAACGGCACTAACTTGTCGCAAGGCGAAGTCGAGGAGTATTGCTATAAGCATGGCATCCGCCTAGATCTTGCCTCCGTCGCACACCCGCAGGCAAATGGCCATGCAGAGCATACAAATGGTTTGGTCCTACAGGGCATCAAACCACGTCTCGAAGTACCATTGCACAGGCCGGCTGGGGCTTGGGTGGATGAATTGCAGTCTGTTCTTTGGAGTTTACGCACAACCCCAAACAGATCAACCAAGTTCACTACTTTCTTCTTAGTCTATGGCGCAGAGGCAGTGTTGCCGTCCGACATGATGTACGATTCTCCCAGAATTCAAGCCTACGTCCAGGAAGACGCAAAAGATGCAAGACAGGATGGCCTTGACCTACTTGATGAAGAACGCGACATTGCCCTCGCACGATCCGCCATCTATCAGCAAAGTTTGCGGCGCTATCACAGTCGAAGAGTGCGGCAGCGTAGTTTTAGAGTTGGTGACCTGGTCCTCCGCCTCATCCAAGACAGGAAAGGCTTGTTGATTACCCCCAAGAGCAAGGGATCGCCGTAGCACCTCTCAATGTGGAAGTAAAGTATCGATCCGCATGAGCAAGAAGGAAAAGTTATCTATTCCCTACAACTAAAGTGTCACAAGTTTTAGTTGATTATGCACTAAACAAGTTTGGAGAACAAGGTGGTTGATGGATGGAAGTAACCAAGCAAGAATGTAAAAGTGTCCCAATCCTCTTCAATGCAAGAGGACAAGACAAATGGTAGCAAGCAAAAGCTCTCAAAGAGAGAGAAAGCCCAATCCCATATGCAGCAAGAGGACAAGCTCAAGTGTAAGTTTATTATAGGAACAATGGACATGGGTTCACTTAATCCTCTCTCCCTCATCTACTGTGATTATCATGTTATAGATAAAGTACACACAATTGTCATGTTTTAATGGTAGCTTTTATAACGGCTATATGTCCTAAAACACATAGTTGAAAGAAGTACTCATTTGTGTTGCTAGGTCACCCTCGCAAGGCTAGCATGGTTGCTCTCACTCCCACATCATACTCTTTCTTTTTACCCCCAGATAAAGGATGTTGGGCGGTACTGTGTCATTCAATACCTATGCCATGTCACATCGGCCATCCCGTACCCACATACATCATACTTCAAAGTATGACAAATCACAAAAGCTCCAACACAACGGTAAATGCATAACAAATCATCTCACACCACAATATTCACCACAAAGGTATTACATAGATGACCGTAATCATGTTTGGCAGCTCATACGGTACTAATTAGTGAAGCTCAAGAGAGAGGAGAGATACATAAGTTACCACCACAAACCCAAGTCCAGGGGGTGGACGACTCCCCCATCATCATGGTTATGATGGTGGAGAAGTTCTTGCTGTAGATGTTGATGATGAACACGCCGGAGGGGGGTGGAGCCCTCCGGAGGTGACTCCGGCGGCGTTTCCACCCTCCGATCTTCTCCGGCGGCAGCCTTCTGACTCTCTGCTTCGTGGTTCTGTGTTTCTCCGCCGCCTCCTTCCAGAGAACATCGGGGACCTTTTTTATAGACGTTTTTAGGTCAAGACGGAGTCGGTGGAGCAAAGATCAACGACAACAGAGCCTCGAGGGCCAAAAGAGTGGGCCCCACGCGGCCAGGTACTGTGGCCGCGTGGGCCACCCCCTTTTGGGCCTCAGGCCTCCGTTTGCTTGCTTCCTTCGCCCACAGGTCTTCTTCCTTCCAAAAAATGACGCCCCTAAATTTGCAGGTGATTTGGACGACGTTTGGGTCCCTGAAACATTAAAATACAAAACTAGGGTTTTCTACCTGTGCAAGGTTAATTCCATAAAAATAGGAAATCATTAAGATATTTCCAAAATCATGATAAAACATTGATATAACCCTTATATGATGCAAATATGATTGGAATATGAGTAAATAAAGTGCAAAGTTCATGTATGCATTTTACATGCATCACTTGCATAAGATATCCCCGCCATGGGAAGGACCTTTTGTGGTCAGTAAGGTGTTGCTCAATGGATCTTATTACTTGGTGGACGCACGAGACGGCTACAGGAAGAAACGAGGTCGCAAGCGCAAAAGGACGATCGACGACAAGTACGACGAAACCAAACGACCTTGGAACATTGAGCAGCTACGTCCTTTTTACACTTAGCAATTTTCAAATTGTAATAAGTACTATATGATTATGAAATAAAAGTCTGTGGTTTGCTCATTCAGTTTTGAGATCATGCCATCTTTTGTCTTTTCTTGCAATCATATCTCTGTTATTGTCAAAAGTTACCACTAAAATTTTGCTCCGCTACGGGTCCGACTTTTTTGACATTTGTCGTCTGCCGGCTAAAACTAAGCAAAACAACTTTTGCACCGCCTTGTATAGTTATCTGTCTGTTTGTGTGTGGGACGCTTAGTATTATGTCGTTGACACCAACATGCCGGCTTTGGTCTCTGAGTCTAAACTAATTGGTATTGCACCTAGTTGGCTCAGCTAAATTAACTGTGATGAGCTTCCGCCAACATATGAAACAGCCAAACATATAAATGAGATACATATTAAGGTGGGCCACTTAAGTAAGCCTACCGCCAAGTGTAGCATAAAAGTTGGCCCCACGTAGTTACATACCAAAATAAAACAAGTTTTTTCGCGTTACAGATTAACGCATCTACTTGTACTATGTTCGCAGGGGAAGACGCCTAAGATGTTGCTGCTCTGGTGGAAGCTATCTGGAGGTTTTGGGGCTGACGCCAGCATCCTTGGGGCTGGCTCCGCCATCCTGGGGGCTGCACTCGTCAGCCAAGGCTTCACCTTCTCCATCTCCGGCAGTTTCGACGTTCGCCAAGAAGGATTCGGTTGATGCGGCATGAGGATCCGGGTGTTCTTTGTAGAACTTTTGGATGTCCACCATGTTGGCAACCCGCGTTGCGTAGCCCTGGACGGCAGCCAGCACTTTGGAGAGCACAATGGGGTGGCCATTTTCGTCTTCTGTCGGCATGTACTCGGTGATCTACCGAATATTGGCCTACGGGTACCATGCCGCCGTCAAGGCCAGCGCCACCTTGGCTCCGCCACGCGCTGCGGATCGCAACTGGCCGTCATATGCCGTGGTCACCCTCCCCAGCAGTTCCGGCAAAGCCTCGAAGTCAACTGGGTCGCTGCCTCCGCCAGGAAAGAACTTGGCAGCGAACGCCTTGCCTACGCCGACAAGTTCGTTGACTATTTCGCCAAACCTTCAGTATTCGTGCAAGGCGGGGCGAGGTGTCCACGTTGTCGCCCAGGTTTGCCGGCACTGCAAAAAAATAGTGTTAAACATTGCGGCAAGTGACTCATATGATCACAGTGAATTGAAGAAAGGAAAAATCTTACCAAGGACATGCTCGTGGATGGCGTTGACCTCATCCAAACGGAAGGCAAGGGTCTCTTCGGCTAGTTGGACGGCTTGGGCATGCTTTTCTAGTTGGGCTTTGGAGTTCTTTGTCACCTCAGCAAGGGTGTTGCCCAACGTTTTCAGCTGCTCCATCAACTTGCTAACCTCCGTGGCATGGGTCAAGTCTCGCTCTTCCAGCTCCTTGGAATGAGCTTCCTTCAGTTCCATGACTTCCTTGGCTAAATCTGCAGCTTCATTGATCAAGGCTTGCATATCAGTAGAGCTTTTGAAAATATCTTGCGCAGCGTCTAGCATTTCTACAATGGAAAGAGCCGGCTAAAATACTTGTCGGACGAAAGCACAAAGAAGACGGACGAAAAGAAGGCAAAGAGATTTGTCACCTTCATCCTTTTTGCGAGCCTCTTCCAAGCTCGCAATCTGGGCCTCCTTGAGCTCCATGTCCTGCCGCAGTTGCTGGCACTCTTTGATCTTCTTTTCTTGAGCATGGAATAGCTCAAGGTTCGAAGCAAGAACAGCCTGCAGACGTGAAGACAACATTGAGATTAAACTATATAGTCAAAAAGACCACTCTGCCGGCTAAAAACATCTTTTAACCGCCAAAGTGCTCGGGGGCTACGACTATAGACTATGTGGTGTAGTACGGGACCTATCAACTACCTCTCTCAACTCAAGTGGTGTATCACTCATTCCCTCAAAGTGAAAGCACTCAAACTCACATATGGTGGAGGCACTCAACTCACTCTCACTCTCACTCAAGTGGGCTAAGTGCCACTCAAACTCACATCTTGGAGCTTGGACAAGTTGCGGTCGACCTTGGCATCTTTCTTGTGGCACCTTGATGAGGTAGATGGGCCTTGGTTTGGCTTGGCCTTGTCGATGCACTTCGTGGGACGCCGTCTTGTTGTCGATGTAGAGTGTCGAAGCTTGTCGCTCTTGGCGATGTTCTTCTCATGGCACCTTCTTGAAGTAGATGGAGCTCCACAGGATGAATGCATGGTGGCCTTGTAGGGGCACCGTCTTGAGCTTGAACCATAGTAGGTTGTGCCATGACGCTTGGTGGTGCCTCTCTTGAACATGGTGGTGATGGGAGTCCTCTCCTCTTGCATGTTGTCGATGTTGCCGCACATGCTACAAAAGTAGTAGTCGTAGACGTTCTCCACCATGTCATCGGAGTGGTAGTCGTAGTAGTGGCGCTCCACCATGTTGTTGTAGTCGAAGTTGGTACCATGTGATGAGGCATGTGAAGACACTTGCGCCTCATTGTCGGTGGAGCTTGTGTAGTCGGAGTCGTGGTAGATTCGTATGTACTTGGCGTCGATACCATATGATGAAGGTTGCTCGACGTCATGGTACTGCTCCTTGTCATGGACGCTCGAATAGTCGGAGTCGTAGTCGGAGTAGTTGTAGCGGAAGTCTTGGTGATGATCCATCATGTCATGGGGGTCATTGTCGGCGTAGTCGTAGTAGTCCCCCATGTCCTCAAAGTTTGAGGCATCATAGTCCATCTGACTCATCGTGTAGTCCTCCTCATAAGCTCCATAGTTGCATTCGCTCTCCCTAGACATGTCAACTCACAAGACAAGTGTATATGTGGAGTGGAAAGGAAATAGAGCACAACCTCTCACCTTTGTAGATAGTATTGGACGTCGTGGACAACCAAAGGGAAACGATCACAAAGTAAAGTGCTTGTATTCAAGTATCCAAAGCAAACTCCAAAACACACACGGCTTAAAAGTTGGTAGGTAGGTATGGTAGGTGGAAGCAAATTGAACCAACCGGAAACCAAGATATTGTCAAAGCAAGTAGAGAACCACGATGATCACAAAGCAAAACAAGTCAATCTCAAAGATAGGAATGTAGTTCAAGGAAACACACGCGCGGAAAGATAAATGGGACTTATGCAACCAAGAAGTGAGCTAAAGAACCATATGATCCTAGCGAAGACTATAAGCTCATGTTGCACAAGTACAAGGAGAGTCACTAGCTCGATTGCAATTTATTGGTGGGCTACAAGATTTGCACAACAATGCACCACCTACAAGATGTTCATCGAGCTTGCGCTTTCCTACTAGGTATGGCAAGTGGTGTTTCTTCTTTTCTTTCTTTTCTTTTGACTTGGCACTTTTTGCTTCTTTTCTCTTTTGAGTCTTTTTTCTTTTGACTCTTTTCTCTTTTGCACACCCACTTCTTTTGATGCCAACAACAAGATATATGATATATGATAACTAGCGCACAACTTTTGCTCGGAAACTACACGGTGCAAATGTGCAAAGCCCAAGCAATCATCAAGAGCTAGCCTCAATAAGACATGATAATCGCAAAGATATAGTGTGGCTATCAACAAAATGGCAAGGGGTAAAGATTGGCGATGTTATACCTTTCATCGATGTTCTTCACCCTTTGTTGGAGAAGCTTCATGCTTGCCCACGAATTTGGATTGTGGTGGATCTTCCGCAATGGTGATGAAGGCCTTGTCCGTAGCTTCGAAACAAGCCAAAGAACACAAAAAACGGAGTCCGCAATCAAAAGATATGGTCAAAACAATTTTCAGAAATTTCAGTTTTTCGAGGTACCGCTTAACCCGGTGGTAGTACCGCTCGAGGTACCGCTCGGGGGTCCAGAAAGCCGTTTTCGGCGGTACCGATTGGCGGTAGCACTGTAGGGGCGATAGTACCGCTAGATTTGGCGGTACTACCGCTGGAGGTCGCAGAACGCGCCAGAAAACGCGTAAATAAAACTCGCCGAAAAAACTCAAATCGAAGGGCCAAATGATGAAATTAGGCCATGGGAATGCAAAGGAAGGTAGATCAACTCGTAAAGCAATAGATATATGGATCAAAACTTGCAAAAACGCACTCAAATCTCAGATCGATCCAAAAGCAAATTGGGTCTATTTTTGGTGGAAATTTTGGAATTTCTCAAAATCAAAGAAAAATTTGGGGATTTGGGGGTGGAAACACATGTCAAATCCGTGGCAACCATGCTCTGATACCATATGATGTAGTACGGGACTACTAGGGTGGCCCGATCTTCACGGATTAATGGAGGATGTGGATGAACGCACGCAAGAACACGAGGAACACGAAGAACACCAAGAAGAACGCCTCCAACACAAGAACACACACACGATACAAGAACTGTTTCCCTTACCGGTCGGTCTAACCGGCCCAATAGAATCCACACGAAGGTGGGAGATCGGCAAGTAGATACAAGAAGGGATCTTGGACGGTTGTTTCTCCAATGGTCAACCAAACCGCTCCAATAAAGTCGCCCGAGGATGAAAGATTGGCAAGTAGTCAAACTACAAGTAGAGGTCTTGAATCCACAAGGGGATCTTCTCCACAAGGGGAGGAACCATCCCCGCAAGGGGAGGAAGGAGACCGTCTTGAGGTGGGGAGCACAGCTCTACTCTAATCTCAAAGCATAGTCTATCCCTAGATCTAGCCAAGGGGTGCCTATTTATAGTCTAGGCCCAAAGGGCAAAGGGAAAGGGGATACATGGGCCAAAGCCCAGATCTGCACATAGGAACGCGCAGGGCCGGTAGTACCGACGGATACGGTCCGGTAATACCGGACGCGCGCAGGTCCGGTAGTACCGAAGTATTTCCGGTAGTACCGCTTAGAGCGGCAGTGAGTCCAGTAGCTCCCGAGCTTCGGCGGTAGTACCGGGCTGATGTGGCCGGTAGTACCGGCCAGACTTCAGCATCTCTTCCTTCTTCTCTTTCAAGCCACCGTCTTGTCGGACTTCATTCCTCTTGCGCCTTGGCCATCTTCCCGTGGACTCGTAACCGTGGTGACACACCTATAAGTGTAAAGGGAACAATGGTCAAGTAGTATACCATTCAAAAGGGTCGGAAGTGAGTTCTCGAAGAGGAAGGAGTTCACCTTTGATGTCCATGGTGACTTGTGGAGTGTTGGAGTGCTTGACATGGTGATGGGCGTGACTCGGGCTACATCACTATGTTACCTCAAGTTGATCGTGGAGGGTCTCGTCATCAATGTGCTTGTACCAGTTATGGGTACCATCGCGCATGGTTCTCAGCGTTTGTCGAGGATCTTTCACTCCTTCGCCAAGTCCAGAGCTGGGATGGGAGGACGAGGCGCCGTCGCTTGCCCCCATCTCATCCTCCACCTCTTGCTTCATGGCGATAAAGTGGGCGGCATCATTAGCCGAAGCTTCAGCCATTCTCGACCTAGAGACGTTGGCAGCAGATTTCTTACCCGCTGCCTTCTCTGCAGCTGTCTCCACAGCACCCGTTGACCTCGTGTTGTCGGCCGTGTATGTTCCCGGGCAGAAGACCACGGGAATGTTGGCGGCAGGGGTGGCTGGTGCAGTGACTGGAGAAGGCCTTGGCGATTTGCCTCTGCCGGCGATTGCCTTCAGGTTGGAGCGAAGTTTGGGCATGGTGGGTTTCGCTCTGCAAAAAGGGGTAGACATGTTGGCAAAATGCATTACAAACACAGCAAATGGTAAAGTTAGCAAAGCAAAAGCTTACTTACCGCTTCAGGGGAATATTGCCCCCCAAGGTCTCATCCTCCGCCTCGGTGGTGACGGCTACTTTCTTCTTCTTCTCCAAGTCCCTGGCAGAGGAAGGCCCGACAACCTTGCGCTTCCTGGACTTGCCTGTCCCGGCATCATACCAGTTTGGAGCCAAGTCGGCGTCCGCCAAGGTCTTCAACTAAAAAACAAAGCATCGTCAGTCGAGCGCCTAGTTGGCAAAATAACCCAGATATGGAAGCTTTGGCTTACCTCTGGGGCTGGGTTGTCGTGGGTGAACATAGCGACGCCTTCGGCCGCCTTCACATGATGAGGCTCGATGAGCTCCCTTAACCGGTACAGCAGCATATCCTCGCCAAGGATGCTGTTGCCGGCGATGTCCGCCTTGTACTCGCACATCTTCAGTGGGCGATGGCGGAGTGGCATGATTTTCCTCGACAACCAGCAGATGACGGTGTCTACACCATCAAGCAGTGGAGCTTCCATGGTCTTGGTCAAAAACTCGATTCGCCTAACGGCAAGGCGGAGATCGCTCGACAAGCTGTTGAGCGGCACTTTCGCTGTCCAGCAGGCCTTGTGTGTTGGCGGACCGTTGATAAATGGAGGAATCCCCACCGTGTTGCCGAGTGTCGGGATGTCTTTGCAATAAAAGAAGGTACTGGTCCAATTCTTCACCGACTCGATGTAGGGAATCTTTGGATACCAGTCAGGTTGGCGGCAGTTGAAAGTTACACTGCCACAAGTTGCCAGCTGGCCGGCTGCTATAGTTTGCCAGCGGCACAAGAAACAATACTTAAAAAGCTCTATGGAGGCGGCTATGCCTAAGTAGCCCTCACACAACGCTTGGAAGCCGGCTAGCACTAATATGTTGTTTGACGCTATGTTGTGCGGTTCCAACCCATAGAAGCTAAGCACAGCCAAAAAGAAGGCGGAGAGCAGCAGTGTCATACCGTGCAGACAGTGGGACTCCAAGATGACTTGTTCACCATCTTGGGGATCAGGAACAGCTTCGTCGCCTGGTACCCGCCAAGCGCAGTCCGTCTGCGGTGGTTTGAAGCCGCCTTCCTCCAGTTCTTGTAAGTACTCCGTCGTGAAGCACGACGGTAGCCAGTACTGGGAGCCTAGCTCCGCCGCCTCCTCCTCTTCCTCTTCGACGGCGACCTCGCCAGCGGGACCCTTCGGACCTGCCGCGAGCTCGGCGTTCGTCGCTTCCATGGACGGAAGAGGGAAGGAGGCGGGTGCTTCACTTGCGGGCGCCGCCGGTGCTGGGGAAGAAGAAGCCGCCGGTGTAGTGCTCGTCGGAATCACCACCGCTGCCGCCGTCATAGATCCAGATCCGGCCGCGGCCGCCGAAGCCGCGGCTGGAGTCACCGCCGCCGCCGTTGACATCTGCTTGTCCACGTTCGTCATCTGCTGGGCGTTGCGCCGCTCTCGGTGTGCTCGCTGGAGTTGGGGATGAGTGTGGAGAAGGGCTCGAGGAGGAGAAGCGACTGCGGTGAATGCGAATGGGGGAAGTAAATCTATCCCGTAGTGCAATGGGGTATTTATCACCCTGCGCCGCGATTCGTGCGCGGAGTGGACAGAGACACGATCTCGCCACGTGCCCACATCTTGCACGTCGTGGCAACGGTGTCCATGGCCATCGCCTTGATTTCCGCGCATAGTGGAAAAGCAATCATGACGCACGCCAAAGTTCAAACTGTCGTGGATTGCGTGACGTCGTCCGTCAACATTTGACGGGATTTGTCAAATGACAAGACCTTTGCCTGGAAGATTCCTGACAGCAGTCAGGCCGTCTTTCCCATGTTGGCGGCAACAGTCCCGCTACTTTTAGACGGACTGCCGCCTATTTCAACTTCGGAATGATTCAAGCTCTTCAGCCGCCTACTACATCAGGAACAAGGCGGACATAGTCGACAAAAGAAGACGGCACCTGGAGAACTTCAACCCTTCCGGGGGCTAATGTTGGGGATATACCTACTGGGGGTATCTCTGACATGGATCAATCCAGTTAGTCCAGGGTGGCCCACAGTAGTGGTTAAGGCTTTGGCCTGCTGGGCGGCCCAGATAGCCGGCAGACAAGGCGGACGGAGGCCCAAGACTGAATCCAATGATGCCTTCAAGATCCAGACGGAAGGCGGTAACTTGCCGGATAGGTTTAGGACTCTGTGGTCTTGCCGGATACATTTGTCCCTTGTAACCCTAGGTCCGGCCGCCTATATAAGCGGGACCTCGGGACGCCTTTAGGGCATACTCTTATATTCTCACGCTCATTGTAACCTTATCAAGGCTATTGCCATTATAGTGAGTTATAGCAGCACGTAGGGTCTCGCCACCGCAGCGAGATCCGAAGCTGGGTAAATTGCCTTGTTCGATCCCGACCTCAACGACGTCCACCTTCTACCCCACGATTCACCCTCGGCTAGCAGGACCCCGTCTCCTATCCAAGATGCCGATACGACGACATTACTCACGTCGCATATTTTTATGCGGCTATTAGCAAAAAACGATTATCGTCGTTTCCTGTACCTCAATAATGATCTTGGTTATGTGTTGGCGCGTGGAATTTTCTTTTTGCGTAACACCTACCCAACATAAAAGAGGATTTCTTTCCTCAAGAAGAAATTGAGTAAATCATTTGCCATGAATGGTTTAGGACCAACTAAACAAATACTTGGCATGAAAATTTCCCGTGATACATCTAAGAAGCTGCTTTTCTTCTCACGGAAAAGATACATTGAGAAGGCACTTGAAATTTCAATATAGGAAAGAGGCAAATTTTGTTACCTCTCCACTTGCAGGCCATCACAAACTAAATTAAGACCAATGTCCTAGCATCAAAAGGAGAAAGAAGGAATGAGTAAAGTGTCGTACCAATCTGGCGTGGGCAGTTCGATCTATGCCGTGTTGTGCACTAGGTCTGATGCTGCCTATGTAGTTGGAGTTGTTAACCAGTTCATGACAAATCCAGGGGAATCTCACTGGAATGCGGTAAGGTGGATTTTCATGTTTCTCAGAGGTACTTCTACATCGTGCTTATGCTTTGAAAGAAGTGATCATGTATTGCAAGTCTATTTAGATGCAGACTATGCTGGTGATGCATATTCTAAAATGTCTTTTTCTGTACACTTGATGACTTATGCAGGGGGACAATATCATGGCAATCAAGATTGCGGAAATGTGTTTCATTGTCAACCGCAGATGTTGCATATGTAGGAGCGATTGATTCTTCAAGGAAGTGGTGTGAATGAAGAACTTCTTGCACGAGTTGGACATGAAGCAAGAGAAATACAATATGTTTTGTGATAGTGAAAACACTATCTATCTTGCCAAGAATTTGATCTTGCATTTTTTCAAACCAAGCACATGGTGTGAGGTTGATTGGATTCGAAATGTTGTGAATTCCAAGATGTTACATCTTTAGAGGATTCATACCGATAAGAATGGTTCGAATACGACGACCAAGATACTGCCAAGTGAGAAGCTACATGTATGTTGCAAGGTAGCTAGCTTGGCGGAGCTCCCCTCGCTAGTCGGAAGGGGTGATTGGCTGTGAGAATATGGCCATTTCAAACATCTTAGACTGCCCAAAATGGGCATAACCCCACTACCCATTAGGGCTATGAGTCCGGATCATTTTGGACTTTGCACATGAGGGAATGCGAATGTTAAGCCTCCATCCAGCCATACTAGGTGGAGTGACGAAAATCTCATATTAGAATCCTTTGGAGAAGATAGAAATAAACCAAGAGAAAAGGAAAGGAGAGGAAGTTGAATGAACAGTTTGAGATCAAGCACCGGGTATTCTCCACATGGTTGTGGAGTCCATATCCACTATCTAGTCTTATTCATTATTCAAGTTGTGATTCCACCATATTTGATGAGATCGAATACTCCAATCACTAACTCTTACACAAGAAATCTTGTTGTTGTATCCAAAATATGTGATATCTTGATATATGAGATACTCAAATGCTCTCTAGAAATAAATTTGTTATATTCCACCTCGATAACAGTGGAAAAAGATTTGGACGGGTTTGACCGGTCGTTTTTTCCCTCAAGTTGATCAAGCTGAGCGGTTTTATACGTAAAAATATTGATGTCTCTTTCCGTTGATTTGTTACTGTTGTTATGATAAACTCTCTTCCAAGGATTGACATTGTCTATCCATGCGTGTGAGTTTGAGTACTGACATTATCTACGCTAGGCAGTCTCACGACGATCGACATTCTTTGATTCTTCAGAGGTCAGCGTACATTGCTGATCTGCTACCACCATATATAACCACGCATACTGCAAATTAAGTGGCTAATGGAACTAGCTTTGCTAGCTAGTGCCTTTTCAAAGATCGTTAGGCCTGCATTTTGACTCGATTATTTGCTAAGCTGCCTGGCTTCTCACGTCTCTCCATGTAGCCAAACACGGCAGTGCGAAAGAATAAGCCGTCGAGCTGATTTGGCCGGCCGGTCCAAGTCGAAATCTCTAACCAATCCGGCCGTCTGCTCAGGCTAACCTATATATTTGAGTTAACAATCCTATCCGCTTGCCGCCGGCACCGTGTCCTCGTGCCACCTCTGCAGCTGCTTGGTACCTGCAAGTCGTCGCGCGATGCGCCCTGCATTCCGACAGATCATGCATACACACGTGTCATGGCACTTGCACCTTCCATAGATTAATCCAGAAGTAATGCAGGATAGAAACAACTAGCGGGCCTTTGGGGTGCCATGTCCATACGACTTTGTAGTAGTACTCCGTAATTCCGTATATAAAAAGTGTCATGTGGGTAGTTTAAAACTGCAAGAAACCTCATACGTCAACACCAATGATTGCTCACTAGTTGGTAAACCTGCATTTTCCATCACAAGTTTCAGAGTGGGTATGGTGCCTACTACCTATGTTCTGTTGGTTTATATCAGAATATTTTATATTTGTTGGCCCAAGAAAAATATATTACTCAACAAGATGTTGATCAAGTAGCCAAATGAAATCTGCGTGGGCTGTTGTGAACCATTGACCTCAATCTGGTGGTACTGCATAATTTCGTATGTGCTTACTCGCCCGGCCCCGCCCCCGTGGCGCCTCTGCTGGCCGAGGACGCCACGCATAGGAGAGGCCGTCGCCTGCTGGCCGCCGCCATGCCTGGGCAGCTCCGCCGGTGCCGAGGCCGTCGCTTGCTGGCCGCCGCCGCGCCTAGGCGCTGCTTGCTTCGCCGGCGAGGCCGAGGCCGTCCTCCGCCGGCCGCCGCACCTCGAGCTGGTCCGCCCGCCGCTGACCAGAGAAAGGAGAGGATTAGGAAGAGGTGAGAGAGAGAGGAGAAAGTTAATCGCACGCGTTCCACCTCGTCCGGCCGATTCGGCCGGACGGGTGCGTTCCACATCTACACGGAATATTCCGTTCTGAGGAATCACTTCGTTCCATCCCTTTGTCTAACCGAACACGAGAACGGGTTCCAGGTGCGGAACCGTTCCATTCCATTTCACCTGGTTCTGGAACCGAGCACACCCTTACTTCTGACTTGTGAGTGGTTGAACGGAGGCTTTGAGCATTTGACTTCTTCAGATACTACTAGCATAAGAAATCCAGACAAGAAAAATTCATGACCAAATGGTAGTCAAATGCTAATAAAAAACTCCGGGTTCAAACATGGTGTTCTGTACACCTCGTCACTGGCTACGGTTTCTGAAGAAGGAACGAGCACATATCGATAAGTCAGTATGTCACCAGATACGTTATAGCTTAACACAGATGATCAAGATGCTGACCACAAGGTGTTCGTATGTGGGACTGTGACAAATCACACTTCACCACTAATTCGACTAGATGACTAGGAAAGATCTCAACCACTTCAGATCTGCAGACATCACCATGGCTTGGACACTTGGACCCGATAGTTCTATTCCATGTATAATACTGTTACTTCTGTGCACGAGGCAGTGTGGTTTTATTTAAAATGTGATGCTCATATCAGTAGAAAATAAAGATTGTCACTCTATAAATTTATGATTAAGTGGTTTATAAACATGTGGCCAAACAACATTTGTTCACAGTATAATGTGGTACAAATCTGAATAACCAAATATTGGTCAGAAACGCATGATTCAAACTAGAATAAACATTCGTTCAACAGTTTTTCGCAACGTGAGATGAGAAATGTAATTCTCAGATATGGGTATTGAAGACAACGACAAATGACACGTAAAAGGTAATCACTGAAATTAGTCACCGTCTATATCTCTACAGAGTTAGGCCAATAATACTAAACATACTAGCTACAGTTTGCTTCTTTTCTTGAACAATGCGTTTGCTTTGCATTTTATTTTAGGGGACATTTTCTTTTTCCGTATCATGGTAACAAAATGTCCTTTGCGAATCCCATCGCATTTTTACGCAAAACGAAATATATCATCGTTGAATATCTGAATATGAACTGATATGATCATTGGTATAAGTTATGATATCAATTATTGTCTCATCTCCACCTAAAAAAATGATCCTTTGATTTTCATTGATATCATTGGACTATTCTCTAACTCAAATTGCCCTATTTTCATTGGGACGAATAGATGATGTTCTCCTGTTTTTATCTGAAACCACCGTGAATCATTTGAAAGCAGCAGAAAAGCATGGGGCATTTGTACTTCTCGTAGTCGGCAGTTTGGTTTATTGTGATAGAAACCAGAATAAACTTCTTTCTCCGCCAGTAGCTCTCTTTATCTCACTCATGATTGGTAAACTAATGGAGTCTAGGACTGTATATGTGTTGAGCTCTAGCACCAGAGCCAGCCATAGATAGAAGAGGCAGCGCGCGAGAGCGGACAGCCTGACATTGCAGATTGGAAGTAGTTGGCCTGTTGGGCTTCATAGGACAAAAAAACCCTGATTGGTGAAATTTCACAAAATTGACCCTTGGGCCAAACTTCAGCAAAAAATAACCTCTTTTCAAATCTAATTCAAAAACTAACCCTTTTGCAGCCCTACCACGGGTCGCTATGCTCAACACCATAGCGCCCTCGGATCAGCCGCTATGACCCTGCCAGCGTGGATCAGTGGGGCCCCAGGTGCTCGACCATAGCGACTTGCACGAGGCGCTATGGTGTTGAGCATAGCGACCCGTGGTAGGGCGCTATCCTCTGCAAAATTATACAGAGAGCAGTCCAGCCCGACGAGCCCCAAATTTTGCTAAGTGCATGCATAGCGCCTCGGACCGCGTCGCTATCCTTTGGCATAGCGACTCGGCTAAAGGCCCAGCCGCCCGCCCGCACCCGCGCCTCTCTCCTTTCTCTTCTCTTCCTCTCTGTTCCTGGAGAGGCCGGCTGCTCCCTCTCTCCTCCCTCCTCTAGATCTTCACCTAATCCAGACCAATCTGAAGGCGAGATCCGTGGATTTCGTCCCCATCTACTTCCTAAAGGTATTCTCCTCCTCTCCCCTCAATTTTCATCCATAAAATCCGGTCATTTATCCCTATTGTTACTAGAAACCCTAGTTCAATCTAGATTCCAAATTTGTTGTAGTATATGCTAAATAGTGGTAATTTGTGGAGGGGAAACCACTCTCCAATATGTATATGTGCTATTGGTAATTTGTTTGTTATTTATAGCATGTTTATTTTGTATATGTGACATAGCTATTTGGTTCATATTTTGGCAATCCTATAGCATGTGATTATCTATAGCATGGTTTATGTAGCAATCATATTTTAGCAATCCTATAGCATGGTTTATGTAGTTTATCTATTGTTGGATATATGTTCATGTTTCATTTGTAATTTTAGGATTTACCTAAATATGCATGTAATTAGTTTGATTTTTTGCAAATATGTAGGATGGCACTACTCGATGAGTTGTATGATAAAAGGCATCGTGCCCGCATCATTACGGAGGGGGAGAAGGTAGCATATATTGTCCATATTGTTTCATACGTTTTGTTGTAATGAAATATATTGTCTAAGATTGTTTTGTTGTTGTAGGTGTTAAAACCACTTCGTCTAAGGTCTCACGAGGTATCAGACCCCACGAAGATGCCATACGACGAGAGGTACACAAAGTACATCAGGAGGCTAAGACTCCTTCCGTTCATCCATCTTGTCTCCCGGTCGACAGTCAACATGAACCCTGCAGCCATCACCGCTCTTGTTGACCGGTGGAGGCCGGAGACACACAGTTTTCACCTCCGCACCGGGGAGATGACCGTGACTCTGCAGGATATGTCGATGATCCTGGCACTCCCTATCGATGGTACACCTGTGTGTTTCAGCACAGAATCAGATGGATGGAGAGCAAATATGGAAGGTATGATCGGGATGTCTCCTGCACTGAATGCCGACCCCAAAAAGAATAGAACACCAGCCGGGGCGACTTTTCGTTGGATCAGTACGCATTTTTCACATTGCCCCGATGGTGCCAATGACGATGTGATTGAGCGGTACGCACGCGTATACGTGTGGTACGTGATCTCCCGTGCCCTGTTTGCTGACAGTAGTGGCAGGACCGCTCCGTGGATGTGGCTCAAGGCCCTAAGTAGTTGGGACTCAAATCTGAGTTGGGGTTCGGCGGCGCTGGCATATTTGTACCGTCAGGTAATACTTTTAATATCTACTTGCATGTAGCATCTCTCCAACAAGATTCTTACCGTAATGTTTGTGGCTCTATTTGCAGCTGGACGATGCGTGTCGCAGGATCGGTGATAAATGCGGAATAGGCGGGCCGTTGCTCCTACTTTCTGTGTGGATGTGGGAGCGCTTCCCTGTTGGAAGGCCAAGAAATCCAACATACCAGCCTTGGGACGATAAGAGGGACCGCCTGCGTAGGGCTACTTGGGCGTATGCTTGGGATGTAGTTGAGGAGTACAACGGCGACACGGAGAAGGACTACGTGCGGTACACCAACGAGTTCGACGCGCTAACCCCTGAGCAGGTAATATTTGTGATGATATCTTGGACTTGTACTTTCATGTAGCATACTCTCACCCTAATATTTCGCATTGTATCGTAGGTGACATGGCAGCCATATGGTTGGGGAGAGAACTTGGGATACAATATGGAGTTTCAATTGAACCCTATGTGCATGGCGGAACAACATCTTTGGTTAATGATGACTCCAATGATATGCTTGTATGCCGTTGAGTATCACTTGCCGCAACGAGTGATGACCCAATTTGGGTTATTCCAGCTGACACCGCCAAAGTGGAAGGATACAAAGTTCGATCTTCACGAGTGAGAGTCTATCTTTTGCTTTCTTAGCTCGTGCCCCATGTTATTTAAGATTCTAATATTTTCTTTTTTGTGTGTGAAGGTTGGACAAAAGGAAGCATAAGAAGGACAAGAAATGGGACCGTAAACATAAGAAGTGGATCGAGAAGTGGAATGCACATTTGAAGCTAGCAAAGGAAAATGGTCTTCGTCTAATCGACCATCCACCATACCATCAAGGTGCTTTCGACAACTATATTGCATGGTTTGTTGCTAATAGTCGTGTGGAGTTGTGTCCGCCGGCTTTTGACTCGGAGATATTGGAGAACCCAAATGCCGAGTATGATTTTTACCACGAGCGGTACAACCGACTCGTGAGAGAGGGCAACCAAACCAGATTTGCTCCATTGATCAACTTTATGGTAATTTTGTAGGACATTGTACCTATCCCATTATCAAATTCATCTCTCGCATATTTTGTAGCTCATTTTGTAATATGGAGTTCATGCTTATTTTGTAGCGCACGGAGATCGAGCAGTCCGCCAATGAAGCCGAGGAAGCAGTCGCGTACCCTCGCAGCAAGAAGGGTAACAACGCCCTTCGAGAGTTCGTGGAGGTATGTCGACACCATGGTACCTACGGTGTACTTTTGATGTTATTTCGGCTAATATTGTCATTACGTCAATGTCACAGCGTAGCGCCCATCGCTTACGTTCACTAGCTCTTTTGCTTGGTTGTCGCTCCACCGATGATTCCGTGCCTAGTGAGCCAATAACAAGTTCAACACCTATGTGCCGTGGTGCTTCCAGCTCTAACCCAGAATATAGCGAGGTACCCGTGATTCTTTTACCTCCGACCCACTAGGGTTTGTTCATCCAATCGTGCAAGCGATGGTGCTTATTGATCTAACATCTTGTTATTTTAGGTACCCGACAATGTAACCTTGGAAGAATATCAACAAAGCGTGCGGAACTTCAACCTAAGGGCAAGAAAGAATTTCGAACGTTTCACACCCAATCAATGGGTCAAGATGAACAAGGGGAAACAAGTGGAAGTTGAAGCCTCCTCTCCCGAGGCTTCCGACGTGCCGGAGGACGATTCCGCGGAGACAGCCCGTTCCGAGTCCGAGGAGGAGCAGCCACCTCCGAGGCCGCAGAAGCTGGCTGTGAGGAGGAATCTGAAAGCGCATGCAATTGATGATGACAACGAGCCAACGAGGAGGGTGAGGATGAAAAGGGCGTCGAACAGGCCGGTGCCTAATGCGGCATTGAGGAGGTTGGCGAACGATGAAGATACGGAGGAGCCTGTTGTGCCTCCTCTTAGGAGGACGACGAGGAGGTTGAAGAAGAAGTAGATGTGGTGACTTGCACTTGTCGTTTTAGTTGCGTCGTGCTAAAACCTTGTCTTTCTAGTTGGACTAATTATCGTCTAGGCGTGAGGTTGATCAAGAATTTGAACCATGTTGGACTTTTTATTTGTGTGTTGTGAACCATGTTGTCATATTTGTGTGCCGTGAAGAATTGTGCTGTGAACAATGTAGAATTTCTGCTGTTTGCTGTGTCTCTGTGTGCTGTGTGAAGAAGAAGTGCTGGAAGTAGATGTGTCAGTTTTGAAAAGAGCATAGCGACGTAGCATAGGGCGCTATGCTCTCAGTATAGCGACTTGCGCCAGGTCGCTATGCACTTCCTTAGCATTTTTGAGAGCGTATTCATCTACCAGCTCTCTGTCTCTGGAAGTTGCCCAGACTATAGCGACGTGATCTGGGGCGCTATGTTCTTACTATAGCGACTTACGACAGGTCGCTATCCTCTTCCTTAGCCGTTTTTGGAGCTCAGACGAGCAACCAGCTCTCTGTCTCGTCGGGTGCCATATAGCCCAGACCATAGCGACGTGCCCTGGGGCGCTATGCTCTTAGTATAGCGACTTACGGAAAGTCGCTATCCTCTTCCTTAGCCGTTTTTGGAGCTCAGACGAGCAACCAGCTCTCTGTCTCGTCGGGTGCCAAATAGCCCAGACCATAGCGACGTGCTCTGGGGCTATGATCAACAGCATAGCGACCTATGTTGGGGCGCTATCCCCTTTGTCAGAAAAAAATTCAATCAAAACTGAATAAAATTTGCTTACAGTTGATCAAAATTGCACACAAAATCACAAGAACATAAAACACACTAAGTCCACAACAGGGTTCAGACAAACTAAATGTTCATGACATTACAAGGTTCCCGCAAATTAAATGCCCACGACATTACAAGGTTCACACAAACCCAAAGTCCACGACATTACATTGTCCCTACTGAGTAAGACGTGGATACTTGCCCTTGCGCCTCACTGGGTCTGGTTCCGCTCGTTCCTCCTCTCGTGCACGGCGATCCCTCTCACGCCTTCTCGCATCCGCCTCCTCTCGTGCATGGCGAGTACCTTCACCTTGTCCTTTCGCCTCCTCTCGTGCACGGCGAGCCCTCTCACGCCTTCTCGCATCCAACTCCTCTTGTGCTTCCCTCTCACGCCTTCTCGCATCCAACATCCCTTGTGCACGGCGAGCACCTTCAGGTTGAGCCTCCTCTCGTGCACGGCGAGCACCTTCACCTTGGCCTCCCGACCCCTCCCTTCCAAGTTCGGCCTCAAACGCCGCCCACGCCTCATGGTACCTTCCATCCTCTAACGGCCCCTCCCTTGCACGTTCCGCCTCCCACGCCTCCCTTGCAACACGTGCCTTCTCAGTCTTCTCCCACCTCTCCATCTCGCGGAGCATCATTTCGTTCTTAGCCTCTAGTGCCTCAATTTTCGCTTGCTCATTCTCCTTCTTGGCCCGCTCCTCTTCACGATCTTTCTCCCAAAATCGCTCCCACGCCTTGTCAGTCATATTTTTTTACCTCCCACCGGTAGAGGCAAGTTTGCTCAAAGTCTATCCACCGGTAGTATTGGCAAATAGGCGGAGGTGACTGCAAACATAATAGCGAGTCAAAACATGCAACTAGATAAAGATAAATTCTTTACAAAGAGGCGGAGGAGACATTTACCCGCGGACGCTCAATAATATTTGTTTGCTTCGGCTTGCGTTTTGTTTGCTTCGACTTGTTTTTTGTTGGCTTCGGCTTTTCCCAAGCATAGTTCGGGCACATCCAGAACCTCCTTCCTCTTCTATCGTCCCAATCGCTGGACTGCTTCATCTTGCAAACGTCACCACACCAACAAGTCGGCGCATCGTGCCCGACTCGACTGTCAATGCTGTGTTGCCATGCCACCGGCTTCTCCTTCAGATCGGAACAGTCCATCCCTACAAAATTGCAAGTTTGAACTTAGTTGACAGTAAAATGGAACAATTGAAAAATAAGAAATAACAACCAAATAAATTTCAGTCATACCACCTCGTAGCTCATCAAACATTGATGTACGCCTACCGCCACCGCGACCGCCACGATGAGAATGACCATGTTGGCTACCACCATGGTGGCTTGTGCTACAACCGCCACCACCATGTTGAGAATGACCATGTTGGCTACCACCATGGTGGCTTGTGCTACCACCGCCACCGCCATGTTCAGAATGACCGTGGTGGCTTGTGCTACCACCGCCACCACCATGTTGAGAATGATCATGGTGGCTTGTGCTACCACCGCCACCGCCATGTTGAGGATGACCATGTTGGCTACCACCATGGTGGCTTGTGCTACCACCGCCACCGCCATGTTCAGAATGACCATGGTGGCTTGTGCTACCACCGCCACCGCCATGTTGAGAATGATCATGGTGGCTTGTGCTACCACCACCGCCACCATGTTGGACACCTTTCGATCTCTTGTTTCGACCACAGCCTCTAGCGTTGTGCCCACCACGATTGCATTCTCCACAACGGGCACTACCACGAGGCTCCCAAAATGTTGGTTGCCCCATTCTCTCATGCCTCCAGCACCCCATGCATCCATGTCATTTCTAAAATGCTTTGTCTTCCGTCTTCCCCGTTTCGTTACCTTCAACCCCGGATCTGGCCATAGTTGAATACCATGATATTCCGGCCATTGTGATTGGTCATAGTAAGGTTCAAATCTACCCGCCCATGTCTCCATGGTAGCCTCGATCGAGTACTCGGACAACCTCACTGGATTGCTATATCCCACTTTTCGAAGGCGTGCGGCCGTCCGCAAGTGCGAGCATGGGAGATGAAGCAATTGAGGCCTTTGGCATGAGCACTCACATTTCTTTAGGAGGACTTTGCACGCCCGCCCTCCGTGTTGCACACCACCTAACGTGGTTCATCCCGGCTCATTGACTTGGTAAATCCACTCATTGTTGTCAAAACATTGAGCCGTATTTGTGTCCGCCTTCCTGGACTGGTATAACATCCATTTGTCAACTTCAGGTGGATACTCGTACTTCTTATTTTTCTTGTTCTTCCCTTTCATCTGCTCATATGTTTCCTCGCTATATTTCTGAAAATATTCATTCAACTTGTCGAATGTGTATTGCACTATGGTTGTCACGGGCAATGCACGGACACCCTTGAGCACATTGTTGAAACACTCTGCCATGTTGCTTGTCATGTCACCGTACCTTCTACCGTCCGGGTCAAAAGCTTTAGCCCACTTGTGCCTCAATTCCTCATGCCTATGTAGGAATTCTTGACCCCCGCCGATGTTGTGAGAATGAGCAATCGGTTGTACAATCTTACAAAATGTCGCTCGGTGAAAGCGAGACAATAATCTTTTAGATCATCGGACAACTCCCTATTCCCACAAGCCCTATAGAAGTTGGACACAAAATGCCTCATGCACAATCGATGGTGCAAAGGAGCATGTCCGGGAATATCAATATCCATTGCGCGGAGTATGCCATGGTGTCGGTCTGAGATAACACAAACCTTTCTTTCTGGCGCAAATACCTTGGTCCTCACTAGACCCATAAACCACTCCCAATTGTCATCGTTCTCCGCCGTAACCAAAGCAAAAGCCAACGGCAACAACCGGTCATTGGCATCATGAGCTATGGCAACCAAAAGTGTGCCCCTGTACTGGCCGGTCAAGAAGGTGCCATCCACGGAAATAACCGGCCTACAATGCGTAAATGCATTTATGCATTGCCCGAAAGCCCAGAATGCACGGCGAAATACACGGACGGTTGCACCCTTGTAATCCCTCGTCTTTTGTCCAAAGGGCTCCACCACAAAACACATGCCCGGATTTGTAGCGGCCATAGCTCCCAACATTCTAGGGAGTCGGTTGTATGCTTCCTCCCAATCACCATACAACATCTTGAATGCGGCTTGCTTAGCCTTCCATGCCTTCCCATACTTCACCGAGTAACCAAAGATTTCTTCCACCGTGTCCATGACAGCCTTCACCGTAAAAGTCGGGAATGCCTCTATGGAATTGCAAAGCCTATAGCCAATGAACTCGGAGGTAAGTTGCCGATGACCGTGCTTCACATCCTTGCCATCGCCATCCTTGACACTACACATGTGAGTTGACACACATTTTTTTAGAATCCATTGAGGGCCCCTTTCCATGGTCTTGCACGCACAATCCATGGACACCCATTATGCGCGTCCTCACACTTAACCGTGTAACGTTTGTTGACGTCCGAGTGCACCACTTTGTACGGGTGGAAGTACTTAAGCGCATACTCCTTTAGCCGCAATACCATACTTCTTGGGATCATTATCCTTCTTCGAGATTGGCCTTGCTTCAAGCAATTTACCTGAGCCACCATCAGCCACGGCTTTCTCCGAGAGACTAAGATCTTGGAACAATGATACCCGATGATCCCGGCCCACAACCTTCTTAAATACTTCAGCTTCTTTAGCCGTGAACCCATCCTCATCAACATCTTCCTCGGGATCATCGTCATCCGAGTCTGATGCGTAGCATCGGTTATAGGGGATTTCAGGGTGTCCATGTCCTCATGCGCACAATATGCCTCCATGTCACCAATAGCATTGTTATGAAGTTCAACCTCCAACTCATCTCCTTCATAGTCATCACTCTCCTCCTCCCGTTCTTCATATTGGTCATTTCGAAACGGACTTGGGGGTTGGCTTCTTTCATGTTGGGTCATGTGAGGCGGACTCGACGTTGAGTCGTACACTTCATGGTTATGAGGTGGCTCTTTTTGAACCGGGCTACTAACTTCATGTTCGGAGCCACACCGGTTCAAGTCAAACGTCTTGGTGGCAAATAACTCGAGAGCCTTGTCTTGAGATGCCGCAACCGTCTCCTTATATACACTCCAACACAACTCGGAATTGAGAGGCATGATCTTCCAACGCGAGTGCATTCCGAAACCAACATTATGCCTTCCTTCCAAACAAACTAAATCATTTGGTTCCGTCCAATTCAATGCAATCCTCACTTTCACAACAACCTCCGCGTAGTTTGGGCTACGGTCAAACACCACCACTTTCTCTTCCGAGTCATGCTCGACATTGCCTTTCAAAAAGGCATCCTTGTCCACATGATGAACACTAACCATTCTCTCCATCTAAAAAATTATTTCAACAACATAAATGCATCAAATAGTACACAAGTAACAATAAGCTATGCATTTTCAAACAAATATAATAACACAATCTAGCTCATTATCTACTAACCCTAGCTAATAGCCTCATTATCCACATACACCAAAAACCCCAACCCTAGCCTACCAATGAGCACGCTCAACTCTTCATAGCCATCATACTAACACCCATTCACCAATATAATCAAGGAAAAACCCCAAATTTCGCACCACACAAAATTTCTAGGGTTTCAAGAAATACACAAATGGCACCAAATTGAAAGATTTTGATTGGACAAAAACATAGAGGATGGGGGAGATTACCTCTCTCCAAGATGGGGAGCCGAAATCCACAGCCAAATCGGACCAAAGAGAGGGGATTTGTGAGGGGGTGAGAGTGGGGAGTGAGGAAGAGAGAGAGTGAGCTCGGGTCGGTGCAAGAGAGAAGGACTGGCGCGGGCACGGGCTATTTAAGTTGCGAAGCATGCATAGCGATGCGATCCGAGGCGCTATGCATGCACTTAGCGAAATTTGGGGCTCGTCGGGCTAGACTGCTCTCTGTATAATTTTGCAGAGGATAGCGCCCTACCACGGGTCGCTATGCTCAACACCATAGCGCCTCGTGCGCAGTCGCTATGGTCGAGCACCTGGGGCCCCACCGATCCATGCTGGCAGGGTCATAGCGGCTGATCCGAGGGCGCTATGGTGTTGAGCATAGCGACCCGTGGTAGGGCGCTATGCAAAAGGGTTAGTTTTTGAATTAGATTTGAAAAAAGGTTATTTTTTGCTGAAGTTTGACCCAAGGGTTAAATTTGTGAAATTTCACCCCTGATTGCAGGGTCCATCATTTGAGTTTGTTAATTTTTTCCACAGGCACGGTACCAGAATTTATGTCATACATATATTATTACTCCACTGTTCAATCTATCTTAACTAACACAAACTCAGCAGCAAACAAGGTGGATCTCATCTCTTATACTGTTGTACAACAAAGATAGCAATGCACCATCAGGAGTTGTTCGCATATCTGGACAATATTAATCTACAGTTCAGTTTATCTTCAGTAACATCAACACAACAGCAAACATCTCATCTTATACTGTTACACAACAAGCATTAATCTACTGTTCAGTTTATCTTCAGTAACACAGAGAACCAAACATGGTGGATCTCATTTTATACTGTTACACAACAAACATAGCATCAGGAGTTGCTGGTCACATCTCAAGTCATTTTCTTTGCTTTCTTATCCTCCCACTCCTTGCGTTTAGCGTCAATCAACTTTTGTACATTCTCATAAAATCCAGGATATGGTTCATACCAGAAAACTTATGAAGAATCTGAAGCAAATGAGAAGATTATCATCATGACTCGAGCTAATCCTGTTGTCAAACATCAGGGAAGGCAAGAGAGTGATGATGCTGAATGTTTACCTCGAGAAGCACAAAGTATGGGGCCATCAAGAAGGCCTGGACAAGATTGTCAAGTAGAGCAGGTGCTCGCTTCTACAATCAGAATATGTGTCAAAAATAATCCTTGGGCAAGAATTTTATACAACTAGTGTTTATCTTTATACTAATAACATGATAGAGACTTGCCTCAAAAACCCCATGGCCAATGAATTGCATAGTCCAACAAAACAGCTGAGCTACCAGTACCACCTGTGGAAAAAGAAAGAATTTGCATTTGATCCATTAATGTTTTCCGAACTTCTTATTTATTAGGTACAAAGCATCTTGAACAGCGCATACTAAGCATCATCCTTCATCCTGAAAGCAAACGTTGTCGAGATGAAAATTTCAGAAGTTAACAAAGAAAGGAGGTTCCCCATGTGGGCACCTGCTGGGGAACCTCCAAGTCTAGCTTCTCAAACTTTAAGCCTAACTGACCTAGGCCAACCAAGACCGTATCGTGAATTTTGTGAGTGCTGCAAGATTAGCTGATAAGCCCCAACACCATGGAGCAACAAACATTTTATGACATGTGACACCTTCTTGCTATCACAGGTGGGCAAGTACACATACAGGCAATTGATTGATCAAAAATTCAAAATCATGTGTAATGAGTAGTGACTGCAAATCGCGCAGCTATCGGGAGTAGATGGATCAAGCAAACATCTAGTGCATTGTGGTTTTTTGGGGGTTACAGGAAGCTCAACTAGCTGGTGCATCAACCATGAACAATGATCAGACCAGTAAAATCCATACTGTAGTTTCTAAGGCAGGTGCATAACCTTTGTATTACAGTATATAACTTCTCTGCTACACTATAAGACAGAATAATTGACGCGTCAAATGATGGACACTTCAAGAGTCATGTCTTCTGCCAGGAATCTCATACGAGGCACCCACAAGTTTTTTTATATATATTTTACATTCTGATGCATTTAAAAGTGAGTACATTGTAGTGTTTAGACATTTGCGTCATCAAAAGATTCTCAAGCTGGCTTCATTATTTTAGCGGGTTTTTTTTAGCAAAGTATGCATGTCACAGAGAGATAACTTGTACCCTTCTTTCTAGATGAGAAGGAAGATTTAGTAGGCTTTTTTCGCAGTAATTATCTCTTACGATGTTTAACCAAGATGATCTACAGAAAATAACAATAAATTCTTTTTTATGCGAATAACAACCTTGAATTCTCAAAATTCCTTTCCCCACTAAAAAATTTGGTGCACATGTCCTAATCAATCCAACTGCAAATCAATTATTTCTTCTCATAACCTTTGCAAATACACCAAATCAGAGAAGGATGAATATTGATCATGATATGACCCCTAAAGTAATAACAGCCACACCACAGCAAATTGGAATAAAACTTCGGTCACACAAAAGAACTGGCCAGCACACAGTGTAATCCATATGCATATTTAGTACAGTTAACCGACACTCCAAGATGGGGAAAAAGGTTTTCATACCTGATCCCGATTAACGACATCAAACCAATGTCTTGTACCAGGAGAAGTTTCCATAAACATCGCATTTAGACAGCACCAAGTTCACTAAATATTAACATGTTGGTTGAAAAATGGAACAATTGCTTATATCAAGCACCATTTGAACTGAGATCTTTTTTTTAACTACAGCATAACCTAATCGACAAATTATCAGGACAATAGCTCTTCCAGTACGTTAGCACTGAGCAAAATATCTCCGAAAAAACCGAAAAATATAATTCTGTTGTACACGATAAGCCGAACAGGTAAACATCTGGACTGACAAAAGACCAGGTCGTTTAGTCACCGAACCTACAAGCACGGTACAAACTACAGAATACATCTCATCCCAATTCCCAAGCAGCATATACAAGAGAAATAACTAATAATCTCAATCAAAGGAACAAGCCAAAAGGGGCGGAGTTCTGTAACCTTGCATCCGATGGAGAAGCCGAGGCGGGCGGCGAGGGCGGCGCTGGCAGCCCAGCAGAGGAAGCAGAGGACAGCAGCGACAGTGCCCGAGCGGCAGTCAAGGGAGATGTAGAAGGCCCCGTAGATCGCGGCGCTCACCGCGGCGGAGTGCAGAGACGGAGCGGTGAGGTGGAGGAGCAGGAGGGCCGTGAGGAATATGGGCCAGACGAAGAGCGCGTGGATGAACACGTTTACCGGGTTGCTGTGGTACGCCCCGTAGAAGGCGAAGTGCCGCTCCAGGTCGAGAAAGCTGCCGCCGCTGCCACCGCGAGCCATCGTCGCCGGGTTGCTCGGGGTTTGCTTGGATGAACACGAGGGAATTGTCAGATTGTGCTCAGAGGTTGTTGACTTGTGTTCTTTTCTTTTCGGGGAAACAAAGATAGAGGACAATAAGAGCATCTCCAGGGCCACCCAAAGCACTAAAATGTCAATAGCGTGTACGGCTACCCAAGTATCCGGGGCGGCAAAATGGACACGATTAACCACGTGGCAAAACTATTTTACAAAGTAAACGTTCGGCGAAGCTATTTCATCAAACTAACCATTTTAAGTAGCGCCTCTATATCGGGCGCTATGCTCTGTATAGTAGCGCCCAGTACTCAGGCGCTGCACATCTAATTATGTAGCGCCCCATTGCTGGGCGCTACACGCACACTGCTTTCAAAGCTTATTAGAACATGTAGTACTATGTAATTAGACGAATCGCGCGGCTCAGTTGGTCATACCTGTATGTGTTGTTGGTTTGGTTACGGGTTCAAATCCCACTTTTTGCAAATATCTTTTTTACTTTGCAATTTTTTTCCTCTGTTGAGTTCACGTACAGATCTTCACCGACGCCGCCCGGCCGCCCTCGTCCCTGCCTCCGGCCGCCCCTGTCCTTGCCGCCGCAGCCAGACTTCGGCCGCCCGTTTCCCGGCCGCTGGCCGCCCCTGTCCCTACCGCCGTCGGTCGACACAGTCCGCCGCCGCCCCATGTCTCGGTCCGCCGCCACCCGCCAGCCCGCCCCATCCTTGACTCGGGCCGCCGCCGCCCGTGCGTCCCCGTCCGCCCTCATCCCTTCCGCTCGCCCCTGTCCCTGCCGCCATCCTCGTTTGCTTCAATCTGGTCGTGTGTTGACCCAGAAAAAAAAAGTAAAACACAAAAAATTGTGAGAAGCGGGATTCGAACACATGACCAACGCAACCGCGCACACGGGTATGACCAACTGAGCCGCGCGATTCGTCTGGTTACATAGTACTACATGGTATAATAACCTTTGAAAGCAGTGTGCGTGTAGCGCCCAGCAATGGGGCGCTACTTAATCAGATGTGTAGCGCCTGAGTACTGGGCGCTACTATACAAAGCATAGCGCCCGATTGAGAGGCGCTACTCAAATTGGTTAGTTCGGTGAAATAGTTTCGCCGAACGTTCATTTTGTGAAATAGTTTTGCCACGTGGTCAATCGTGTCCATTTTGCCATTCGGGGCTGCTCGGTTATCGGACATACCCTCCGACGGGCGGGACCCCTTGTTATACACACCAGTCCGGCGTTAAATTCTTCCCCTGCTTCATTGCTGCACCGGCCGTTAAAACTCTCAAAATTTGTTCCTCCATTTTTCGCAAACCACTCAAGTTCTCTCTTTATCCAAATTCTTCCCCTCCTACATTACCGTTGGGCACGAAAAATGCACATAACGATCAGATTTAGTTGGGGCCTATTTAAGAGGCTTTCTTCCCCAAAGATTCCCAACTCTTGGGATCGTGTTTCTCTTTCATTGTTGATCTTCTTTTGGCTTGCTATCTCTCAATACTTTCAATAATTATTTCTCCTTCTTCAGAGAAAGGAGAGAGGAGATTTAGATCTACATTTTCACTAATCAATCCCTCCTCTTAGTAAGGGGAACATATTAAATCTAGATCTTGCAGATTCATTTGTTATTTTCATTGTTCTTCCTCCAATCTCCCTCCATAGTATTAGTTGCTTTTGTGAGATTTGAGAGTGAAGAACTTTGACCACTTTATGTGTTCTTGCTATTGCATTAGAAGCATCGGTTTGACTTCTCTATGGGGATACGCAGATGTGAAATTTGAATAGCTTATTACTCTTAGGTGCATTGTGTGCTCGGGAGCTTATTCCTCTTGGGTGCATTATGTACCTAGACGGTTGGTGGGTCTTGAAGCTTCGTCTTTGTGTGGGAAGCTTCGGGATGTTGTTGGGAGTCTCCAATACAATTATGGAGAGATTCAACCTTGTTGTAAAGGTTTGGTCAACACCTTCAAGACGACTTCATACTAAAATGAGCCAATCCCTCACGGGTGAACCTCACGGAGAATAGGGTGAGCACATCCGTGATATTGGAGTGCCTTGGTGGCTACCTCTCAAACATAGACGTACTTCCCTTGGAAAGGAACTACGGGAAACATCTCCTCGTGTCCACTTTGTGGTTACTTCTTACCTTTACTACTTGTATTCGGCTGCGTATTACTCTTGCTTATATCACCTAGGTTGTATCCATCTAGTTGCATATCTAGTCGACCTTGTGCTATCTTGTTAAGACTTAATTAAAAAGAAAAGGTTAAAATTGTTAGCCGCCTATTCAGCACCCCCCTTTATGCGGCATCGTTGATCTTTCTGTTGGAGATATGCCCTAGAGGCAAATAAATATTAAGTATTTATCGCATTCTCTCGTTAAGTTTATAAATAAGTTTCATACCGTGATATAACTGTATTAATTGGAATTGTTAATACATGTGTGGTATGTAAAACAAACCAGGGTCCCTAGTAAGCCTCTATATAAACTAGTTCATTAGTCAACAGATGATCGAGAATTCCCGATCATGGATATTTATATGGTTGATGATGAGGTCATTTTATTAGTGGAATAAAATGATGGACATACCCAACAAAGTATTGCAAGAGGATGGTGTCACGAAGTTCATTATTGCAATAGGAAAGTAATATGGTAGCTTATTCCTCAGATCGTGAGGTCATATTAATTGCTGCCTTCGGAGGATATTTTGAGTGCATCAATCGTCAGTCCATAAATTGGTGACTATAAAGGTGTGGCACTTGGGTATTCAAAAGGGGTATGTTGAGGCATATGGATCAAGAGCGGGATTTGTTCATCCGCGTGATGGAAAGATACTCTGGGCCCACTCGGTGAGATTACATCTATGAAGTTGTGCAGCGTATGACTAGGTCATGGGGATGTAATATCACAGAACGAGTCAAGTAGCCATTGTCGATAACGAGATAAAACAAAGCATAGGATGTTCACGATCGTATCTCGGACAAGGGTGGTATCGAAGAAACAAAAGGAATGAATATTCATATTTATGGTTCAACGACGATATTCGTAGAATGAACAGGGACCGTCATAGCCATCCAGGTCTCCCTGACGGTCATTGGCGAGCGAGGGGTCTCGACCATGTCTGGAGTATTCTCGAACCGTAGGGTAACACACTTAAGGTCTTGACGACGCTTGGAGATCGTTTTGGAATTATTGGAATGATAGAAATAGAGAGAGAGAGAGAGTGAGAGAAAATGAACCGGAAGGGTTCCAGTGGAATCGGAAGGGTTCCGGGGAAGACCGAAGAAAGTTCGGAGTGGTCCGGAAGTTGTTACGGAGTCACGGGAGATTAAATAATACGCAAATATATTAATTAATGAATTATATATATTTAAATACTAATTTAATATTAAATAAAAGGGAAAATTGGAGCAGCCCACCTAAATGGGCCAAAACCCCGGAGGAGGTGGTGCGGCTGGGCCATGGGGCCCGTGGCCACCACGGCCGGTCCTAGGTGGCTGGCGCACCACCCCCCTCCTCCTCCCCTTTATTTAGTCCCACATGGGAAACTTAGGGAGAGGGACACCCCCTCTCCCTAATAAATAGTGGGGCATATTAATTGTCAAAACAAATAGAAAATACAATTAATTTGTATGTCGGCCGAAGATGCCCCTCCGCCCACTTCCACTCTCTCTCCACCTCTCGTAGTGCGTGTTTCCTTGTAAGGACTTGATACCCGATGACATAGTTACCTGCGTCAAAAGAATATGGGTTAGGTTGAGACTCCAAGTGCAGAGTGTGTAGTAAGTGGAAGACGTGTTTTCCCCACGAGGGGTGATTCAAGGGTTTAATATCGAACTCTCAGGGAATCAGTAGTGAAGATTTATCTTTCCTATACTTCTTTTGCTTACCTACAAAACAAAGTAAATGTTTTGGTCATCAACCTCACCTAGTGGTTGTCAAGCACAAGGTGTGAGAATGATATCATGATAATATGCAATGCAAACAAGAAATAAATATGCAATGGTGGTAAATAAATATGCAAGGATGGTGGTAGCAATGATAAATGATATTTTTGGGTTTTATATGATGAATGCAAGATGGAAAAGTGTTTTTGTATTTTCGGATTTTTAAATGGCAGAAAATGGTAAAGTGGTAAAAGTTGTTGGAAAGTTGTTTCTTATGATTAAAAATGGACCGGGGTTCATGGTTTCACAAATGCACTCTCTCTTTAATAAAGTGGTAGACAAATGGAACATAGAGTTGACATATGAGATTGCAAACAACAGTTTAATGACAAGTTATAATTATATGGGCATCACGTCCTAACATAGAGACCTTTTAGTTTATTATTAGTCTCACTTATACTCCACCAAGATGCGAACTAAATCATAACACCTCAGTAATTAAGATAACTCAGAGTATAGCAATAAGTATCATGACATGAAGCTAAAATAAGAACATGCTAGATCTAGGCATGGAGGAAATGGCAATGGTCACACCCACATCTCCGGTAGCATGGTATTTCTTCTTATCCCTAGTGAGGCAACAAAGTAAGGTAGATATACCCAAGTGGATCGCAGAACTTTCTCTCACGTTCACTGCACTAGCCACCCCCCGTTACTCCAACTAATGCACACGTTCTCCCTCACACGCTCTCATAAACATGTTTGATCAAGACAAGTAAATAAGAACGGGGTACATAATATGCATCTAGTTTCATAACTGAAACAAAACCATTGCAATCTCAAACATATATTACCTCATAAAAAGATCCACCACAAAGGAATTACATAGATGACCGTAATCATGTTCAGCAGCTCATACGGTACTAATTAGTGAAGCTCAAAGAGAGAGAGAGATACATAAGTTACTTCCACAAACCCATAGTCCAGGGGTGGACTACTCCCTCTTCATCATGGAGACGGTGGAGAAGTCGTTGGAGAAGATGGAGGCCACACTGGCAGCGCCCCGCCGGAGTTTTCCCCCTCCAATCTGCAGCTCCAGGTCTCTGTTTTGGTGTTTCTGTGGCGCTTCTTCCAGAGAACGTCGGGGGGCTATTTTTATAGGCGGTTTAGGTCAAAACGAGTCGGTGGAGGAAAGATCAACGGCAACGGAGCTCCGAGGCCCAAAAGGAGGAGTCCCACGCGACCCATGTACCTGGCCGCGTGGGCGCACCTATCTTGGCCCTCGGGTCTCCGCTTGTTTGCTTCCTTCGCTCCCAAGCTTTGTTCCTTCCAAAAACTGATGCTCGTAAATTTCCAGGTTATTTGGACATCGTTTGGGTTCCTGAAACATCAAAATATAGAAAACAGGGTTTTCTGGCTGTGCAGGGTTAATTCCATAAAAATAGGAAACATACCAAATATTCCCAAAATCAATATAAAACAATGATATAACCCTTATATGATGCAAATATGATTGAAATATAAGTAATATAATGCAAAGTTCATGTATGCATTTTACATGCATCAACATCCCCAAGCTTAACCTATACTCGTCCTCGAGTATGAAGGTGATAAAACTAACATGGACTTTGCATTTTGATACTATCAATGGATATCAAAGATGGTTACTATTGCTACATAGAGTCAAATGATTCATTCTTAAAAGGAGTAGCAATATGCAAGATAGTTTATAAAGTGATATCAAGTATTCAATGCAAGGATGTTCAATGATAATTCACAAAGTGTAACAAAAAAGAAAGTACTATGGACCACATGTATGCATAATGGGAAGAAATAACATCCTATAATGGCCATAGAGTATTGATGAAAATCTGAATATAAAAGGTGGACACTTTGGAAAGACATATATATGAGTAGAGGTAAAGCATGAATAAGTTTCATCTAACTTCTGAACTTCTCTACTTAAGTTAATGATTGTAATGTGGTAATACTTGGTGTCAAGCTCTCATTCCCCTATCATAACATCTTGAATGATTTTAATGTGAGAGCAAATATGAGTAGTGTGCTTGACAAAGTAAAGGTTGGATGTCTCATGCCCCTTGAATACAAGTACCTACACCATGATTACTCAACTTAGGAAACAAAGCAAGTTCAATTAAATATCATTGTAAGCATAATAGTATCATCAAGAGCGTCAACTGGGGTACCTCTTGTCCCAGGATACGGAACAAGCCCATATCAAAATGACAAGACAAACAAACAAAATGAACAATCTCAACACCCTTTTTATTTACCATTTGGAATATTTTTTATTGCAAGGTGTATCACAGAAGGTTCACCATAGTATGTAAGTAAATTTCCACCATGAATGATGCATGGCTTAGATTAGCGGCACAGGCGTCTCTCTAACCATTTACACAAACTCATTTAAACTCACTTTATTTCCACATTTTTTTCAACATGATAAGCATCCATAGACAAAGCACATGATATCAACTAAATGAGATGAAGAGCGTGTTGAAAGCTTGCCATGTGAGAGCACATATGGGCTAACTTCCAACCTGAAACATTTATCAAGCCACTAACATCATAATCTTAATCACAATGGGTCATGTTTTATTTATTGCAATGATAGTAAAATGTGCATCAAGTTCGTGAGAGCTATATAACCAACTTTTCCCATGGCAATCAATAACATAATCATTTTCATTCAGAGGTATAGATAGCAAAAATATCATGATGAACATACTCGGAATAGCATATAGCTAGTAGGTAGATATGGTGGACTCACTGGAATAACTTTGGTTGAAGGTGTTGGAAACAAGTTTTGACTTGTTGGAATGTTTGGATAGCAAAAGGGAGAAAGTTGACCATCTAGATGCATGCATGAGTGTCCATAGAACTAACCAATCCATGTTAAACAAAGTAAAATAACATTCAGCATCAAAACATGAATAAAAGATAGCTCTTGATAAAATACTTGCAAATTATTACTCATTAAAAGCATATGAATCATGCAACTATATGTATCTTTTTGAATCAACTCAAACATCCATTTCCCAATCTTTTTAATAGCATCCAACATAAATCAACCCAAATTTCCAGTAGCTCTCTCATATATAAATGATAGTGTGGTGGTCTCACAAAATAAAAATCAAACCAAAACAAACAAAAAGACGCTCCAAGTTTATGCGATAAAATGCTTCGATCGAAAAACAGAAGTTAGACGTGTGCAAACCGAGAGTGTGTAGGTCCAATGGGGTTGTCTTCACATCCCCAAGCTTATGGTCTTCACCATCCTTGGATAGCTCTTGGGGCATCTCCTCTAATCCCTGTGAAAAAACTTCAAAACACCGTTTCTCCCATTTCTTTTTCTGTGGGGTGCATTAGTAGTGATAAACAAATAGATTTCTTGCTGCATATAATCCTTAAACAAAAACTCATATGAATGTCCAGAAAGTGTATAATGTTGTATGCCTACTTATAAACTCAATTGGATCAACAAGATTCAAGTTAAAAGTTCAAAGAATGCATCAAACAAAATGGGACAGAATCTGTCCAGAAAAACAGCAGCAGCAAAACGTATTTTTCTACCCTACTAAAATTTGTCAAAAACTTCCGAAAAATTCATGCATACATAGGATGAAAAGTTGCAACTACAGTTCAAATATGAGCTCATTCGGAGTTACATAATAAGAATTAAAAATCATACCGTGCACAGATTCGTGCAGGAATAAAATCTCCGAACGATATAAGCAACTTCTTCAAACCAAAATGTCAAAGAATGACTCCCACGAAACAGGGATAGTCAAGCTCACAAAGAGAGTTCGTGTAAGGGGCTGAACACGTTGGTCAAACAACCCTCAACCTGCACGGCGACGGTGCTCGTCGAGCATGAGGAGGGACATCACGACAGAGATGAACACCAGCCCGTACCCAGGTTCACGGCCCTCGTGTGGAGGTAACACCGCTACTCCTGCTTGTCTGTATTGCCTGCTTATGGAGGTTACAGTATAGTGAGCTTGCCGAGGGCTCTCTTTTGGAAGTGGTGTGCACAAGGAAGGGGAAATTGTGGTCTTCTTCCTCCTTGCGCGTAGGTAGCTAAGCTAGAATGAGAATGCGACCCTTTGCTACGGTGGTGCACCTCCTCCTTTTATAGGCGCCCCGGGCCTGTTCCCTGCGCTTGCACTGCGGAAGGGCTACCACATGGCGACAGAAGGGGGAGCACGGTGCACCGCAGCCCAGTTGTCCATGGACGCGGTCCATGGACGTAAAGCTGATGCCTGTGGTAGAGAAACCACCGTCCATGCAGGACGGCCAGCTGGGGCTGCAGAGGAACGTGGGGGTGCCCACGGTGACGTTGGCTGTGGAGCGTAGCACCGGCCGGTCCCCTTATCACCAAAGAGGAAATCCTTGTAGTCCGGTGCGGATGGCGCAGCTTTGTTGACTCCTTTAATCACCAAAATGGCAACTGCGGTGTCGTCGTCACCGCGCGCAGAGGCGCGCGTCACTCTGCGGCCGCTGCAGAGCCCATGTGCACTCTGCAGAGGTTGCTTTGCAGCGAAGGAATCCCCACGAGGGCTGGGGTGCCCTGTGGATGATTTGGCGTTGACCTCTCTCCAGGGGAGATCACCTTGAAGAGGGGGCAGCAGTGAGGAGGGCCTCCGCAGGCTCTGCTGCCTTCAAAGCCCTCGCGAGGCGATTTGCCTCGCGAGTCTCTCCAAGCCGTAGGCTTGGTCCTTAGCGAAATTTGGCCATCGAGTGTCGAGGGCTGTGGAGGACAGGTCCAGCAGACCCTGGTTCTCACTAGGCCGACAGTAGCCCCCGGGCCCATGATGGGCACGATGCAGTCCAGTGGACGCAGGCGAATCGTCATGGGCCCAAAGTGTCCGGCCGGCCCGAGACACGTGTAGGGCAGTTACGCCGCGACGACACGTTCTCTTCGGAGATGATGGGCGTAGTGGGGGACCCACCACGTCTTGGCAACTGCCCTGAGGTGATATAAAGCCTGCAGTGCCGGTTCAGGCAGCAGTTACTGCATCATTTGCGCGCCCGTCTCCTTGCTCTTGACTTCTGCGCTTCCTTGTCCCTGGCGCTCTTCCTCCTTCACCGAGCTTCTCCGCCACCCTTCCTTCATCGACCATGAGTCCTAAGAAGGACAAAGCGGCGATGGTGAACAAGCCTGCTGGGGCACAGCAGGAGGACGAGTTCGCGCCGGCGCTGGTGGAGACCCGCATCCACACGGCGGAGGCGCTGGACAAAATCAGGCTGATGGCCGCGGGCAAGAACAACGAGCACGGCGCCAGCGTTCTCAAGGCGGTGCGCTTTTCAAGCTCGCGGCGGGGTTGTACCCCATTTTCTTCCAGACCATATTTGTTGGCCTGGTGCCGCCATTTTCTCCTTTCTTGGAGGAGGTTCTGGCCTTCTACCAGATCCAGCTTCTGCATCTGCACCCCAACTCCATCTTGATCCTCACCATTTTTGCATATCTTTGCGAGGCGTACTTGGGGGTGATGCCTTCCGTGGCCTTCTTCCGGAGCTTCTACGCGCTCCGCTCCACGGCTCCCGGCGAGCGATCTGGTTGCGTGTCCTTCCGCATTGCGGATGGGATGGGAGGCATCTACATCCCCATGTCCTGGGATGGCGACAAGCCCGTCACGCGGGTGACAAAAAGGTGGACGACTTCCGCCAGCGGTGGTTCATTGTGGACGCCAAGACGCAGAACTCCTTCTTCGACGTCCCTGAGGCGCCGCCGCTGAAGAACTCGAACTGGTCAAGCGCGGCCTTCCAAAGCCCGAAGATTGCTGACTTGGTTGCGCGCATGAGGCTCGTCCGCAAGCTGGCCTCACGGGGCAGATGGTTGCTGAAGACTTCGTGAGGCGCCGTATCGCTCCTCTCCAGAAGCACACGAAGCCGGCGTGGATGTACTATGGCCCGGCGGACCCGATGCGGCTGCACTGCAGCTCCCACACCCCCGACGTCATTGCCTCCATCATGGGCATCCTCTTCACGGCCCCGGACGTTCCTGTGCCGCGCAGTGAACTTGCGAGGCCTCTCCATCAGCTCACTCCGAAGAAACGCCTCGTGATCCTGGAGCTGATGCCGGAGTTCACCCCTCAAGGTCTGGCGGGGGAGGAAAAGTAGGAGGCCGCGGCGCCCGTGGTGGAAGAAGACTAGACGCAGAGTCACCCGCCGCGTCTGACGCCGATCTGGGCGTCGCCTCTGGAGGGGTGAATCCTTCGGCAGGAGAGGCGAGCTCCTCGAGCCTGCGCCTCCCGAGGAAGGGTTCTGGAGATCTCGTCCAGCGGGGATGAGGATTTCCTTGTGGTCCCTTCGCGCCAGGCCGCGGAGGGGGAGGAAGACAGCGACAGGGAGCCGCAGCAGGACGCTGAGCCCCGCGCCAAGGCTGTTCATGACAGGACCGCCAAGAGTCCGCGGGCACCCTCTCAAGAGGAAAGCTGAGGCTGCCCTCGAGGGGTCCGGTGCCGCGTCGTCAAGGTCGTGGAGGCCGTCAAACACGGTGTGGGTTGACTCCCGCGCCAAGGCATCTGGGTAAGGGTTGACTCCCTTGGCTGTTTTCATTCCTTATGAAAAACCCTTGTTCCCCTCTTGAAGACCTTTCTTGCTTGCTTGTCAGGGATTTGGTGACGGCGAAGCGCCGTAGGCTCCGTAAGGCGGCGGAGGTGCGGGGCGCCGCCACGACAGCCACTGAGGGGCCTGTGGAGCCCTCAGCTGAAGAGGTTGCCAGGCCCGTGGTGACGGAGGCCACGAAGCTAGCTGCGGAGGAGGCCACAAGGCCTGTGGTGGTTGTGCCTCTTGTCGGGGCAGCTGCTTCGTCTCCTACCGTGGAGGAGCGCCTCGAGGAGGAGACGGTGGAGAGGACGCCAACACCGCCACGCCTGTCACTCCACCGGAGCAGCAGAGGAGATCGCCGCGGAGACGGCGAGAGCGGCACGCCGGCGAGGGAAGCGCCGACATCGAGATGGAGGAGAACGTTCCTCCGCCGCCCCCGCCAAGTGCAGAAACTGAGGGGGCGGCAGCTTCTTCTGAGGCCGCAGCGGGCGGCTGCGGCGGACTTGACGATGGCTGGGCAATCTTCCCCAGCCCTGAAACCCGAGAGGAGGCGCCGCTGGAAGGCGAAGGCGCTGGTGCCCATGGCGCAAGTGGTGGAGAGGGCTCGCTCCAGAGCCCCCAGGCCAGAGTTGACCCTGGCCCAAGCACGGAGTTCCCCGTCCTTGGGTCTAGTGCAGATGTGGGAGCCTCCATGCCCGTGGGAGCTCATGGGCTCTGGTCCTGGGCGGCAGGAACTGGAGCGGCGCTCGCCGCAGCTCCGCTTTCCGCCTGGCGAGGGATGCGCTGGACGGGCTGGAGGCCCAACTCGCTCTCGAGGAGGCCGAGCTCGCCAGAGAGTATGATGAACTCGAGAAGGCCTGGACCCGCTTCTTTGAGACCGTGGAGCGCTGTCGCCACGGCGACGAGGCCATGCAGGCGCAGCGTGAGGAGGCGCTGCGCTTCGCCAAGGAAGTCCGCGAGAGCGCGGTGCGCGAGGCTCAAGAGACCCTGGAGCCACTCCAGGCAGAGCGCCAGGCCGCGGCCGAAGATCGCGAGGCGGCCATGGCGGAACGCCAAGCTGCAGCCTCGGAGCGCGCGCTCTCGAGACCACGCTGGCCGCTCAGCGCCAAGAGCTTGCTGACCGCGAGGAGAAGTTCGCCGCGGAGTCGGAGGCCACGCGAAAATCCTTGGACCAACACCGCGTGTCCTTGGACGCCCGTGAGCAAGCACTGGCGGCGCGCGAGGCGGAGGCGCTCAAGCGCGAGGAGCAGCAGCTGCAGGCGACAGGGAGCTGTCCACGCAGCGCGCGGATCTCGAGGCGCGGGAGGGCAATCTGGCCGAGGCCATAGGCAAGCACGGTGAGGAGGTGGCCAGGCACAAAAAGCTTGTAGAGAAGTCCAACCAAAAGCTCGCCGAGAGGAAGGAAGAGGCTGAGAAGGAGGCCGTCGCCAAGCAGAAAGAGTATCGCGCTGCCGTCGCCGAAGATTATGCCGGGAAATTTAAGAAGCAGGAGGACCGCTTCAAGAAGAAACGCGCGGAGGACAACGCCCGCATCCTTCAGCTGGAGCGACTGAACGCCAGCCTGAACTCCCAGGTGAGGCGCCAGGGATGGTCGTCGCCGCGCGGAAGAGGCTCAAGAGCGTGCAGAGCAAGATCTTGCCTCCCTGATGGCTGATATGAAGGAGTTGAACGCGCAGGTGGGCCCTGCCGTGGAGCGTGCTGAGGAGGCTGAGCACGCGCAGGCGGCACGGGTCTTGACGCAGCAGCGGGAGCGCATGTTCAAGTCCTTGGTGACTCGGGGGAACACTCGCGGCGAACCTGGGAGTGGATGCCCCTGCGGTTCCCGTCCATGGGAATGCCGATGCTGCCGCGTATCTCGCCTACTTCGACCAGCTCTTCACCACGCTCGAGGGCCCTGTGGCGGAGATGGGCGACGTTGTCGATGAAGAGTGCCGCAAGCTCTTGACGGTGGCGATCGATCGCGTCTTCGCCAACCTCCAGCGTCTTCATCCCGGCTTCGACTTCGAGTCCGTGACCGAGCCTGTCGAGGCGGACCAAGCCCTGGACCTCTCCAACTTGGTTCGGGAGGAGGTCAACGATTACGTCGACCGCTTCAAGAGGGTCGAGGCGGAGCAGGCCGCTGAGGAGGAGGAAGGCGCCGAAGAAGAAGCTGAAGAGGAGGCTGAGGAGGATGGTGACGGCGATGCCCCTGCCTAGGCCGCTCCTGCAACAAGACGCGCTTGAGGCGCAGCTATCTTTGTTTTAAGACTTGTTTTATTTCATTCTGGTTTGTAAGACACTTTAACGTGTGCTACTATGTGTATGTCCCTCGATGGGCCTTTTATCCCTGTTCCATGTCTTTTTTCGCTCTACGTCGTCAGGACCCATCTCTTTGCGCTATGACTCCGCCACTGCGGTATGCCGGAGCTTTGACTCGGCAAGGCCGGGGGGTGTTTAAGGCTTAGAGAGGTAAGGGCTCTCGAGTCGCGGTGCTCGAGGGCCCCCCTTTGACGCACAAGCAGTCCATGAGTGTGAGGGAGAAAAACCCGCTCGAGGGACGCAGATACTCGTGAGAGAGAGGAAAAACTCCTGAGGCGCGAGCGCTGGACTTAGCTTTGCGAGACTTTGGTCTCGTAGAGGGCGTTGGTTTCCCTGATGGTGCGCTTCCCTCTTGAGGCCGGAGCGTGGCTTCACGAGCTTGGGGGGACTCTTGTTCCCTGTATTGGTTAGAGAGGCAAACCCAAAGCAAGTACATGGTAGTAAAAACTCATGCGCGCTTATAGGTTTCCTCATGAGTATCTCGCGAGGAGAGTAAGCACCAAGGTCCTTTGGTGAGGTGGCGTGTTTGGGAGCAAGCCCTTGGGCCAGAGCTCTTTGGTGAGGTAACAGGCGTGAGAGCGTGCTCACGTGTTAGAGCTCGGATCCTTTGGATTTTGCGGTGCTGCTGGGGTGCTCTCGAGGCACAGTCACCGTACTCAGCCCCCGCTCGCGAGGTGCGCATGGGGAAAAATATGAGCGCGAAATGAACTAAGATGATGAAAAGTAAAACTCACCACCAAAATATTACACAGCGGCGCCTCAGCGCAATGTTTCATTGAGAAACGAATTGGTTCATTACACTTGGTATTGCCAAGATAAAGTTTTCCATGTCGAGGCATGGGGACCACATTCAGTGGCTGAGACTCTTCACGGCCTGCGGCGGCACGTTATCAGGAGAGCTCGGAGGGGCTGGCCCTCGGGAGGAGAAGCTTTTGTGAAGCTTGGAGGTGAAGTTGTGTGCTTCCCTCTAGAGACAAAAAATGTCTGGCGTGACTATGATCACGGGTAGAACTTGCGTAGATGCGCGATGTTCCATGGATTCTTGACCGGGATGCCGTCCTCCGTTTCGAGGCGTACCGCGCCGGGCCTGGCGATGTGTGCGACCCTGTAGGGGCCTTCCCACATGGGCGAGAGCTTGTGGAGACCTTCCCTGGAGAGGATTCTCCTGAGGACGAGGTCGCCTGTCTCGAGAGTGCGTGGGCGTATGTGGCGGCTGTGGTAGCGTCGCAGGTCTTGCTGGTACTTTGCTGCCCTGAGGGCGGCACGGCGGCGTAGCCCGTCGAGGAGCAGCAGGTCGTGTTGTGGAGGTCTTCCTGATCATCCTCGTTGAAGGCAAGGACCCGTGGGATCCATGCTTGATCTCTGTGGGGAGGACTGCTTCAGCTCCATACACGAGGGCAAATGGCGTCTCACCAGTGGGCTTCGTGGGGTTCGTGCGGATGGACCAGAGCACGGACGGGAGTTCGTCTATCCAGCCCTTGCCGTAGCCCTTGAGGCGATTGAAGCTTCTTGTCTTGAGGCCCTTGAGGACCTCAGCATTTGCTCGCTCGGCTTGGCCGTTGCTCTGTGGGTGAGCCACCGAGGCGAAGCAGAGCTTGGTGCCGAGGCTCTCGCAGTAGGCCCTGAAGATGCCGCTGGTGAACTGTGAGCCATTGTCGGTGATGATGCGATTTGGCACACCAAAACGGCAGACCAGGCCTCTGATGAATTTTACTGCTGCTCTGGCCGGTATGCTGCGCACTGCTTCAACCTCTGACCATTTGGTGAACTTGTCGACGCCACGAAGAGGAAACGGTAGCCCCCTTGCGATCTCGGGAAGGGTCCCAAGATGTCTAGCCCCCAGACCGCGAAAGGCCAGAGAGCGGGATGGTTTGGAGTCCCAGTGCAGGCTGATGGACTTGCTTGGCGTGGAACTGGCACGCATCGCAAGACTGGACGATGGTGGTAGCATCTTGAAGCACTTGGGGCCAGTAGAATCCGCTCCTGAAGACCTTGCCTGCCAGGGTGCGTGCAGAGGAATGGTGGCCACACTCTCCACTGTGAATGTCTCTGATCAGCATGCGGCCTTCCTCGGGGGGGACGCACTTGAGTGCAATTCCATTTGGGCGCTTGCGGTACAGGTCTCCCTCGAGGATGTAGTATGACTTGGCTTGTCGAGCAACTCGTTCCGCCTCCGCGTCTTCTTCGGGGAGGACTCCCTTCAGCAAGTAGTCCTTGAGTTCGTCGACCCAGCCTGTCTCTTGATGCACCATAGCCAGCAGCAGACGCTCCCCTGAGGATGGACCGCAGTTGGGTGCCCACCTACAGGAGGTGGTGGGAGTACTTCGTCTGTGCTTGTGGCTGCTGCTTCTTGTGGCTGCTTTATGGACGCCTTGGAGAGTCTCTCTTCAAAGACGCCGGCCGGCTGGGCCTGCCTTCGTGATGCTCGCTTGGCGATGTCATCTGCCTCCTGGTTCTCCTTCCATGACCCCTGAAGTGCTTCTCGAGCTTGCGGACCTCTTCAAGGTAGGCGGCCATGTGGTCGTCTTTAGGCGTGTAGCTCTTGTTGGAGAAGTTAACCAGGAGCTGGGAATCACCCTTTATGAGTAAGTGCTTGACGCCAAGGGCGATTGCGGCTCTGAGCCCGGCGAGGAGGCCTTCATACTCGGCGATATTGTTGGAGATCTTGTCTATTGTGAAGCACAACTGGATGGCGTAGTAGAGCTTGTCACCTTTTGGTGAGGTCAGGACAACGCCAGCCCCACCATTGCGGCAGGCGAAAGCTCCGTCGAAGTGCATGGTCCAGTGGCTTGGCATTGTATCTCCAGATGACGCGGTTTCTTCTTCACGAGGCTCTTCAGGAGTTGGGTCTGTCCACTCGGCGACGAAATCCGCCAGCGCTCTCCTTTTATGACTCTTGTGGTGTCGAAGCGCAAGTTGAATGGTTGCAGCTCGATGTTCCATCCTGCGACGCGATCAGTGGCGTTGGGGTTGCGCAGGATTTGCTCCAGGGGGAACGACGTGACCACCGTGATGGGGTGGCCCTGGAAGTAGTGGCGTAGCTTCCTGGAGGCGATGAGGAGCGCGAGGAGGAGCTTCTGCTGCACTGGGTAACGCTCGCGAGCATCTCGCAGTACAGTACTGACGAAGTAGACAGGATGCTCGACGAGGGTCGTCGATGGCGCTGCAGCGTCGGCTCCCTCGAGAGGCTCCTCAGGACCTTTGGCGAGGTTTTCCTGTGGAGGAGCCTCGGCAGGGGTGCTTGTAGTAGACTCGACTTGAGGCTGTGGGTCTGGCACTGGGCTGGAGAGACTTTCCTTGTCGGGAGGTTCTGGACTTGGTGTGGCAGTGCTTTTCTTGGGGAGAACTGGCTCTTCTCTTTCCACCACCAGGACGGCGCTTGCGTTTGTGGAGTGGCTGCTAGGTACAGCTTCAGATGCTCGCCTGCCCTGGGGGCTACCATGACTGGTGAGCTAGCCAAGTATTTCTTCAGTCCTCAAATGCTTTGTCTGCCTCTGGAGTCCACTTGAAGGTGCCGGATTTCTTCATGATCTTGAAAAATGGCAGGCTCTCTCGCCGAACTTGGAGATGAAGCGGCCTAAGCTGGCCATGCATCCTGCTAGGCGCTGCATGTCCTTGAGGCGGCGAGGTGGCTGCATGTCTTCTATAGCCTTGATCTTGTCAGGGTTTGCTTCTATGCCACGGTGGGACACGAGGAACCCGAGGAGCTTGCCTGAAGGCACCCCGAAGACGCACTTGGCGGGGTTTAACTTGATGTTCACCTTGCGCAGGCTGGCAAAGGTTTCCTCGAGATCCTTCAAGAGAGTGTCTCCCTCGCGAGACTTGACCACGATGTCGTCGACATAAGCTTCTGCATTTCTTCCCATCTGAGCCCCCAAGGCGATCCTCATGAGCCTCTGGAAGGTGGCGCCGGCATTCTTCAGGCCAAAGGGCATGCAAGTGTAGCAATACACACCACAAGGGGTGAGAAATGCTGTTTTCTCCTCGTCTTCCTTGGCCATTTGATCTGGTGGTAGCCTGAGAAGGCATCCAGGAAACAGAGGAGATCACAGCCGGCGGTGGAGTCCACAATCTGGTCTATCCTTGGCATGGGGTATGGATCCTTGGGGCAGGCCTTGTTTACGTCTGTGTAGTCGATGCAGAGCCGGCCTCCTCCATTGGGTTTTGGGACAACCACACCGTTGGAGAGCCAAGTGGGGTGGGCAACTTCTCGAATGATGAACACTTGCTTCTCGGGGGCTTGTTTCCGCGCTTTCTGCTTTACAGGGCGTGCGTTGGACACACGGCTAAGTGGTGCTCGATCACCTCCCTTGGTACACCGGACATTTCTGACGGAGTCCATGCGAACATGTCAGAATTTGCCCGAAGGAAGGCGACGAGCGCGCTTTCCTATTTGGGAGGCAAGCCAGCGCCTATGGTGACGCTAGCCCCCGAGCCCTCAGCCCCCGAGCCACTGGTGCTCAGCGACACCTTCTTTGTAGATGCTTGCTCTTGAGAGAACAGCTGCTTCTTCTTCTTGGGCCTCTCGAGAGGCTCCATGTCCTCGTCAGCGGGGAATGCCATGGCAGCGGCCTTGTAGGCGATCTCGACAGCGCGCGTGGCGTCCTGTACGTGACCATGGATGGTGATGGTGCCACCGCTGCCAGGGATCTTGACCATGTTGTAGGCGTGGTGCGTGACGGCCATGAACTTCGCGAGGGCGGGGTAGCCGAGGATGGCGTTGTAGGGCAGGCCAATGTGCGCGACGTCGAAGTCAATTAGCTCGGTGCGGTAGTTCTCCTGCGTGCCAAAGGTGACCGCGAGCCTCACTTGCCCCAGAGGCGAGATTGAGCCGCTGGTGACCCCGGTGAAGGGCCTGGAGGGCATAAGCCACTCGTAGGGCACTTGAAGCGTCTCGAAGGTCTCGACAGAGATGACGTTCAGGCCTGCACCCCCATCAATGAGCGTCTTGCACACCAACGGGAGGGTGCCCACAGTCTTGGTCGACTTGGGGTGATCTTTGGCGTCGAAGGCGATGGTGTACTGGGACCACTTGAGGGGGCGGGACGTCTCGACCCCGGGAAGCGCTGCATTGAGCTCGCGAGCGAACTGCTTGAACTGATTGTTGGACTTGGGCGCTTGGGATCCGCCGAGGATGCATGCCATGGCACCCTTAGGGGCCTGGTAACCTCCAGGCTCTTCGTCGGGGAGATTGTTGTTTTTCTCGGCGGCATTCGCCTGAGTCCCCTGCGGCCTCTGGTAGTTGCCTTTACGTCCGCCTTGCGGTAACCACGGCCTCTGCCGCGGCTACCGCTGCCTTCTTCTTGCTCGCGCTTCTTGCTCAGCTGCTTGAGGTCGTAGCAGTTCTCCGTCGCATGGCCGCGCCTGTTGTGGTAGATGCAGAATGGGCGGTTGTCCACCTTTTTCTCGCCAGCCTCGGGAGAGTCCTCGCGAACGTGCTTGGCGTCGGGCTCAGCGCTAGAACAGCGGTAGGCTTGCGCTTTGTCTCGTCACGCCTCTTCTGGGTCTTGGATCCCTCGACAGGGTCGTCTGTTGAGCCCACCTTGACGAAGAGGAGGCCTTCCTGCCTTGGCGCACTTGTCTGCGATGTCGAAGAGCTTCACCACGGAGGAGAGGGTATCGTGGATGCCGAGCTTCTCGAGCATCCTGTGGTTGGTGACGCCCTCTCTGAAGGCAGCAATGACGTGCGAGTCCGGGATGTTCGGGATCTTGTTGCGGACTTGGCTGAAGCGCTGGATGTACCTGCGGAGGGTCTCGCCAGGCTTCTGGCGCACAGCACGCAGGTCGTTGTAGGTGAGGGCGCGCTCGTACGTGCCCTTGAAGTTTGCAACGAACTGCTGGCAGAGCTCCTCCCACGAGTCAATGGAGTCCTCGGGAAGGTTCAGGAGCCACGACAAGGCAGAATCCTTGAGAGCGTGGGAGAACCAGTTGGCCATGACCTTGTCGTCTCCCCCCGCAGCTGGATGGAGGTGGTGTAGAGCTGCAGGAACTCGATGGGGTTGTTCGTGCCGTCGTAGCCCTTGGGTAGGTCAGGCCTGAACTTCTGTGGCCAGACGACGCGACGCAGGCTGCGGGTGAAGGCCGCGCATCCTGTGGCGTACGAGGCGACGCCACCCTGAGAGCTCGGCGGTTCTGTCGCCCCGCTGGCCGATTTCCTCGACGATGCGCTTCTGGAGGTCCTTCTGGCGCTCCATTTCCACCCGCGCATCTGGGAGTCCGCTGCACGATTTGGCAATCGCGCGGCGAAGACGCGTGGGAGGCGGCCTTGTGGGCCGCACCTGGAGGCGGACCTGGCGGAGGCGGCGGGGTGGTGCGCCATGCGTGGCAGTCCCTGCGCGTCCGGAGTTGTGGTGCACCAGAGAGCGCGACGCCGCCGGAGCTGCGCGCGGCGCGCCGCGATGTCGACGAGGTGCTGGAGGCGGCCGAGCCAGTTGTCGTGCGCCTCGGCGGTGGGGCGGTAGCGGAAGAGCTCCGCGGCCATGAGCAGCGCGGTGTTCGGACTGGGTGCTGGACGCCCAAGAGTGGAGGCGCTGTGGCGCTGGGACGGATGTGAGGACTCAGCGTCCTCGCCGTGCCCGTGGTCGACGTCTTCGTCGTAGCGGTCGTCGTGGTGGCCGTCATCGTCTTCGGGGTGCTCCACACGCGGCTCAGTGGTGTTGCGCCCCGAGGCGCGGCTGGCACGGGGACGGCCGCGGGGGTTGGTGGTGTTGGCAGCGGGCTCGGTGGTTGCCCTGCCTGACGCCCGCCGGGTGGCGCGAGCTGCGCGAGTGTCCGCCATGGTGCAGAGGTCGATGAAGGTTGAAGACGCGCCTCAGCCCCCTACCTGGCGCGCCAATTGTCGGAGAATGACTCCCACGAAACAGGGATGGTCAAGCTCACGAAGAGAGTTCGTGTAAGGGGCTGAACACGTTGGTCAAACAACCCTCAACCTGCACGGCGACGGTGCTCGTCGAGCATGAGGAGGGACATCACGACAGAGATGAACACCAGCCCGTACCCAGGTTCACGGCCCTCGTGTGGAGGTAACACTGCTACTCCTGCTTGTCTGTATTGCCTGCTTATGGAGGTTACAGTACAGTGAGCTTGTCGAGGGCTCTCTTTTGGCAGTGGTGTGCACAAGGAAGGGGAAACTGTGGTCTTCTTCCTCCTTGCGCGTAGGTAGCTAAGCAAGAATGAGAATGCGACCCTTTGCTACGGTGGTGCACCTCCTCCTTTTATAGGCGCCCCGGGCCTCTTCCCTGCGCTTGCGCCGCGGAAGGGCTACCACATGGCGACAGAAGGGGGAGCACGGTGCACCGCAGCCCAGTTGTCCATGGACGTGGTCCATGGGCGTAAAGTTGATGCCTGTGGTAGAGAAACCACCATCCATGCAGGACAGCCAGCTGGGGCTGCAGAGGAACGTGAGGGTGCCCACGGTGACGTTGGCCGTGGAGCGTAGCGCCGGCCGGTCCCCTTATCACCAAAGAGGAAATCCTTGTAGTCCGGTGCGGATGGCGCGGTTTTGTTAACTCCTTTAATCACCAAAATGGCAACTGCGGCGTCGTCGTCACCGCGCGCAGAGGCGCGCGTCACTCTGCGGCCGCTGCAGAGCCCATGTGCACTCTGCAGAGGTTGCTTTGCAGCGAAGGAATCCCCACGAGGGCTGGGGTGCCCTGTGGAGGATTTGGCGTTGACCTCTCTCCAGGGGAGATCACCTTGAAGAGGGGGAAGCAGTGAGGAGGGCCTCCGCAGGCCTCTGCTGCCTTCAAAGCCCTCGCGAGGCGATTTGCCTCGCGAGTCTCTCCAAACCGTAGGCTTGGTCCTTAGCGAAATTTGGCCATCGAGTGTCAAGGGCTGTGGAGGACAGGCCCAGCACACCCTGGTTCTCACTGGGCCGACACAAAATGAGTAAAACTTGGCACTTTATTAAAAAAATCCAGAAACTAAACTATAGACAAAGTCTCTTGTTACAGCAAGAGGACACAAAGAAAATCACAAATAAAAACAACCGGGTTGCCTCCCGTAAAGCGCTTTCTTTATAGCCATGTAGCTAGGCTTCTTACTTGATGTTTATAGTGGACGAAACTCATGAGGGAGCTTGAATGATGTGCCCCTCTTCCTTGGGAAGTGTTCATGCATAATACCAGGATCCCATGGTGTTCTCAAACCAATCAAAATAATAGTCAAGTTGAACCCTAGTTGAGAGAAAAACAAAACACAAAAGTAATAACAACGAAGTCTAACTTTCTTTCTATGCATTGGCATTTTGTATATGAATGAATCACCATAAATAGAAATTTCCCAATGCATATTAACAATATTTACTTGCAGCATATAATTATTAGTAACATAAAGAGGGTTCTTATCACCTCCTCTTTCATAATAGTTGCAAGTAGTAGAAATAAATTCAACCATATAACCACAAGAATCATTCAACTTAGATAATTTAGGCACATAAAGAGGATTATTAAATTTATTATGGAATTCATTAGCATGCTTCCCTCTTTCAAAATAGTTAATAAGATCAATATCAAGTTTACTATCATGATTGCAACAAAGATTTGGAACTAAAGATAGTTGCAAATCACATAAGTATTTCTCAACATAAGCAAATTTCTCCTCTATGGTGTAAGTAGGAGAGTTCAAGAACAAAGTAGGACTCTCATGAGTAAGAGTACCATCACAAACAGCAAGTATATCATTTTCATCCTGACATAAATAAGTAACAACTTCTAAACATGGGGAATTATCAATAAGCATAGGACCATCATCTAAAGCATTATCATATAGCATATTTAAGCGACACTCCTCATTATCATCAATAAGTTCACTAGTAGCATTGAAAAGTAAAGGAGCATTATTAGTTTCATCATAATAGCATGGGTTCTCATATAGGACCATAGAATTTTCAGTTTGACACTCATCATAACATGGATTCTCATAAATAACAAAAGATTTTTGAGTTTGAGTGCTATTATCAAATGTTGATGGTGAAGTTGGGAGATCCAACTCTTCCCCAAGCTTAGGTTGGAGCACATCCATTTCAATCTCCTCTTCACATACTTCCTCTTCCAAGCTTATGTTTTCATCATCCTCTTCCTGCAAAATATTAGTACTTTCCATGGAAGCAAGAATTCTTTCTTTAACATAAACATTATCACTAAATTCCTTTATGCAAAGTTGGAGAAGAATAGAAATGTGTCCTTTCATTAGACGAGCTTCATGACTAGTTGCAAAAAAATTATCAATAAGAAAGTCTATCTCATGGGCTGCAACATAAGCAATATATTTCTCAACTTGTTCTATATCATGGCATGCAAATTTACACTCTTGATAAGAAGCAATAATAGGATCACTATTATACTTACATTGATAGAGAGAGTGTTTATAGTCTTTTCTAAAGCAGCAAGTTATATTATGTAATTCACAAAACTCAGTGGCCATATCATTAAGATGTTCAAGCAATTCAAGCATTCTATTTCCTTCTTTGGTTGATCGATATTCATAGTAAGCTCCCATAGTTTTGACATAACCTTCCTCCATAGCGTAGCATACATATTAAAAACAACACTAGTTTTTATGGATTTTATGTTTTTAGATGAAAACTGAAAATAAAATGATACGAAACAATGCAAACCGAAATAACAAATGCAAAACAAAATGCAAAACTGAAAATAAAATATGCAAACCGAAATATAAAAGACAAGAACAAAACAAAATAAAATGCTTTGAAGGTAAAGATGGATAAGATGATGCTCACGTAGGTGCAACCTCCCCAAGCTTAGGTGTTAGCACAAGTTGGTGATGAAGTTGACTTGGTGAGATATCCTTGGATAAACCCGACGCCAGAAAACAGAGCTAGTGCAGGGGACCCTTGGATAAACCTTTCAGCAATGATTCCCCGGCAACGGCACCAGAAAACAGTCTTGATACCCAATGACGTAGTTACCTGCGTCAAAAGAATATGGGTTAGGTTGAGACTCGAAGTGCAGAGTGTGCAGTAAGTGGAAGACGTGTTTTCCCCACGAGGGGTGACTCGAGGGTTTAATATCGAACTCTCGGGGAATCAATATTGAAGATTTATCTTTCCTATCCTTCTTTTGGTTACCTACAAAACAAAGTAAATGTTTTGGTCCTCAACCTCACCTAGTGGTTGTCAAGCACAAGGTGTGAGAATGATATCAAGATAATATGCAATTCAAACAAGAAATAAATATGCAATGGTGGTAAATAAATATGCAAGGATGGTGGTAGCAATGATAAATGATATTTTTGGGTTTTATATGATGAATGCAAGATGGAAAAGTGTTTTTGTATTTTCGGATTTTTAAATGGCAGAAAATGGTAAAGTGGTAAAAGTTGTTGGAAAGGTGTTTCTTATGATTAAAAATGGACCGGGGTTCATGGTTTCACAAATGCACTCTCTCTTTAATAAAGTGGTAGACAAATGGAACATAGAGTTGACATATGAGATTGCAAACAACAGTTTAATGACAAGTTATAATTATATGGGCATCACGTCCTAACATAGAGACCTTTTAGTTTATTATTAGTCTCACTTATACTCCACCAAGATGCGAACTAAATCATAACACCTCAGTAATTAAGATAACTCAGAGTATAGCAATAAGTATCATGACATGAAGTTAAAATAAGAACATGCTAGATCTAGTCATGGAGGAAGTGGCAATGGTCACACCCACATCTCCGGTAGCATGGTATTTCTTTTTATCCCTAGTGAGGCAACAAAGTAAGGTAGAGATACCCAAGTGGATCGCAGAACTTTCTCTCACGTTCACTGCACTAGCCACCCCCCGTTACTCCAACTAATGCACACGTTCTCCCTCACACGCTCTCATAAACATGCTTGATCATGACAAGTAAATAAGAACGGGGTACATAATATGCATCTACTTTCATAACTGAAACAAAACCATTGCAATCTCCAACATATATTAAATCATAAAAAGATCCACCACAAAGGTATTACATAGATGACCGTAATCATGTTCAGCAGCTCATACGGTACTAATTATTGAAGCTCAAAGAGAGAGAGAAATACATAAGTTACTTCCACAAACCCATAGTCCAGGGGTGGACTACTCCCTCTTCATCATGGAGACGGTGGAGAAGTCGTTGGAGAAGATGGAGACCACGCCGGCAGCGCCCCGCTAGAGTTTTCCCCCTCCAATCTGCAGCTCCAGTTCTCTGTTTCGGTGTTTCGGTGTTTCTGCGGCGCTCCTTCCAGAGAACGTCGGGGGGCTATTTTTATAGGCGGTTTTAGGTCAAAACCGAGTCGGTGGAGGAAAGATCAATGGCAACGGAGCTCCGAGGCCCAAAAGGAGGGGTCCCACGTGGCCCATGTACCTGGCCGCGTGGGCCCACCTATCTTGGCCCTCGGGTCTCTGCTTGTTTGCTTCCTTCGCTCCCAAGCTTTGTTCCTTCCAAAAACTGATGCTCGTAAATTTTCAGGTCATTTGGACATCGTTTGGGTCCCTGAAACATCAAAATATAGAAAACAGGGTTTTCTGACTGTGCAGGGTTAATTCCATAAAAAGAGGAAACATACCAAATATTCCCAAAATCAATATAAAACAATGATATGACCCTTATATGATGCAAATATGATTGAAATATAAGTAATATAATGCAAAGTTCATGTATGCATTTTACATGCATCAGGACTGCGCGCGCGTGAGAAATCTATACCGTAGTACACCGTCGTGCTGCGGGATTCCACCCAAAAGTTCTACTTCCACTATCTTGGCTGGATCGGAGAGCCCGGGAGTTGTCGTCAAGCTCCGTACGTGTTCGAGTACTTGGAGGCGCCACACTTGGGGCGCCAGGGCGTCATCGTCGCGCCGCCTTCGTCTTTGTCATCGTCGCGCCAAGTTCTTCGCGACCTCGAGGTCGGCTACGTCGTCTACATCGACAACACTTGTTGCGGGAGCGTAATCCCCGCTATCGGTCTACAAGGGTATGTTACCGATATCTTCTCCGTTGCCGCATTACTAGATAGATAGATCCTTGGCTAAGTTTCGGTGTACGTAAGTTAGAAAAATTATTGTTTTCTGCTACGAACCCTTCAGTGGTATCAGAGCCGATCTATGCGTAGTTTTGCTGGTACGGTTAGAACACATGTTGAATGTGGGCATGGATCTTATAGTTGTTACCCTCTCGCGTGCACTTGCTAATGTCGTCGGCATCGAGTTGATGAAGCGGCCCGGACCGACCATACGCGTACGCTTACGCTAGACTGGTTCTGCAACTGACATATGGCTTGTACCATATATGCGGCTAGCGGGTGTCTGTCTCTCTCTCTTTAGATGGCTTAGCATTTTCAATGGAGGGCCCGAAAGGGATATAAAACAGACAATTATTTGATCGATGTTGTGGTTGATGTTCGTAGGTAAGAAACGGTTCTCTTACGAAAGCCTTAGAAGCCACGTAAAACTTGGAAAACATAAAGAAGGTAGACACGTCTAACTTTGTTTTGCAGAGTCATTTTATATGACATGGTTACGGTAAGTATTATGAATTGTTCAAGGTTATCGGAGGCAATAGGTGGCGCCGTAGACTCGGAGCACAGCCATGGCGCGCCAAGAAGATCAAGGCGCAAGACCATGTCATATCACACTTCATTCATTATTTGATATTGTGTTGTTGTGTGTGTATAATATTGATTGCTTATATATATATTAGATATAAGACGGTAGCACTAATAGGATGATCCCTTAATTAAATACCAATATTGTGTTCTCCCTTAGTGTGCACCACCAAAAGTTCTCCGTTATGAAGCAGGCCGTGACGATCGGGTGTCAGACGTATCTGTGTTCACATACCGTGGGTGTAAGCAACGTTGCACAAGCAAAAACACTAAGGTTAGATTGGCGAGTCTAGTATGTACAGCCATAGTCTCGGAACACGTGAAGATCGAAAGATCGAGCATGAGTCACATGAATGTTGTGATCGACATTTCGATGTCCACCTTTGCAGCTGTGCCGCCGGCCGTGACGTCGGGGGTGGTTGATGTCTACTATAACTTCTATTCTTATAGACAGTGTTGGGCCTCCAAGTGCAGAGGTTTGTAGAACAACAGCAAATTTCCCTTAAGTGAGTAACCCAAAGTTTATCGAACTCAGTGAGGTAGAGGTCAAAGATATCCGTCTTAAGCAACCCTGCAATTAAGATACAAGAAGTCTCTTGTGTCTCCAACACACCTAATACACTTGTCAGATGTATAGGTGCACTAGTTCGGCGAAGAGATAGTAAAATGCAGGTGATATGGATATTAACAAGTGGTATATGTAGTCTGTGATAAAAATGGCAGCGAGCGAACATGCAGCAGAACTGGAAATAAACGGTGTTTCGATACTTTGAAACAAGGCCTAGGGATCATACTTTCACTAGTGGTCACTCTCAACAATAATAATATAACTGAACACATATAAATACTTCCTCTTCAATATGCAACTTAGGTGCTACTCGGAACTATTCTCTTGTTGGATAACGAACACCAAGACCACCGCGTAGGGCTACAAAAGCACACCTCAAAGTTTGTATTCCACATCTAGGGCACAACACGCTGTCACTAAGAGCACCCAAGATAGTACTAAATAAACACCACAATTTTATAGTGACATCAAACACAAAGAACATCTCATGGTAAATATCACTCTAATCTATTATCCTGGTAGAGTCACACACGCCACCCACACTGTCACCAAGGTTTTGTGTTCTCAACAATGACTCCGGAAATTATAATGATAAAACCAATTGAGTAGCATATCCATAACATAATGAAGGGGAAACATGTATGAATTCAACTAGATTACAATGCTCATGATCACATAATGATCACACCATGGGAGAGAAGATAAACCACATAGCTACCGGTAGGGACCTCAGACTCGATGAAGAACTACTCCCTCCTCATCATGGGAAGCAGCAATGGCGATGAAGATGGCTCCGGGGCACTTCCCCGTCCCGGCAGGGTCCCGAAACAGAGACTTCTGTCCCCCGATTTAGGGTTTTTGGTGGCGGCGGAGCTCGGAGTCGAATCTGGAAAATGTCTTCGGTAGAGCGGCCATATCTGGAGCGTCTAAACTCGGAATTGGGCGAATTTTAAGTCCAGATCGATTGGCAGAAAATTCCTCGAAACTTGTGCGACTAGACTTGTTCCGTTTGACGTCGTATTCTGTCTGGTACGTGACAATCTCTGAAAAACGTTTTCAGACAGATTTCAGGAAGATCCCAATTCGATTCCAGCAAGGTTTCCTTTTGTATTTTTGATAATTCCTACACATCAAAGTGTAAAATAAGAACATTGTGCACTTTTGCAACTATTAATAGGTTAGTCCAATAAATGTATAAAATGATAATTGTGTAAATAAAACATGTAGTATTAATATAAAACAAGCATGAAACATCAAAAATTATAGACACGTTTGAGACGTATCAGCATCCCCAAGTTTAGTTACTACTCGTTCTCGAGTAGGTAAACGATAATAACAATATAATTTTTGGAGTGACATGCTACCAACACAATCTTGATCGTATAGTAGTGTAAAGCATATGAACTGAATGAAGTGATCCAAGACAATTGTCTATAGTTTGCTAAAAAGTAAACAAAGAGTAAACATAACATATCATACAAATAAAACTTTTCATGAATAGTACTTTGGAGACATGAGCTATGAGGATTTGCATAAGAGTTAGCTCAGCAAGCAACATTTTCAAATCAAAAGTGTTTGACCAACTCAAAGGAAGATTTAAGTTTCAGCATTTGCTTCAACTTTCAACTTATTTATCTCATGGATAACGTCAATACAAAGTAGCATACTAAGTCTAATATGCCAACATATAACAATTCTTGTATTAAGGTTGACACTAGTGTTTGCTCGTGGAGAATAGAAAGAAGTAGGAAAACTGACTCAACATAAAAGTAAAAGAAAGACCCTTCGCAGAGGGAAGCAGGGATTAAATCATGTGCTAGAGTTTTTTAGTTTTCGAAATCATATAGAAAGCAAAAATATATTTTGAGAGGTGCATGTTAATGGTCAACGAATGGTACCAAACAATACAATATTATCCATGCCAACCAGACTTTTTAAGAGCGGCTCCCATGAGGAACGTTATTTCTGCACCAAGCAGATCATTCCTCTATCTCTTTGGTTTACACATACAGATGTTTGACCGAATGCTCAATTAACAAAATATGAAGAGAGTTTATGATGAAAGTTGTAAATTAAGGGGGCTGGGCACCCCGCTGCCAGCTCTTTTTGCAAAATTATAGATAAGCAGATGTAAGCTGGTAGTCTGGCGTAAAGTCTGTTTGACAAGTGTAATAAATACTATCTACCACTTCCTCATGAGCTGGTAAACAGGGACAAAAAAAAGGAGTAGTAGCAATTTTGAATAGTTTAAAGGTAGCACATGACAAATTTACTTGGAGTGGCATGGAAATAATACATATAGGTAAGTATGGTGGACACAGATGGCATGGATTTTGGCTCAGGGTTTTGGATGCACGAGAAGCATTCCCTCTCAGTACAGAGTTTAGGCTAGAAAGGTTATTTAAGCAAACATATAACGTCAACCTGTAAAAAAAGAACCATATGATGAACATAAGAGAAAAATTATAAGACTCCACACTGTCTTCCTTGTTAACCGAAACATCCTTTTAATAGAAAATATCTAGACTTTGGAACTACCAATTACGACAAACCAAATAACTTCAAGCTTTAATGGTAGTTCTTCACTAATGAATCTTTTCTTACATGATACACAAGTTTAAACATTACTTACTTGATAACTCAAAACAATTGAAAAGCATCAAGTTACTCAAGACAAATGATCTACAAGACCGTGTAAGCATTTTCTTTATACCATTACCACATGCATGACATTTACTGTACCAACATATTAACCAACTATCCAAACAAATATAAGTGAAGCAAGAGAATACTTTCTATAAAGGAAACTAATAGCTCTGTACAAGAGATATATGAAAAACAAGAGCTAGAAGTTAACAGAACATAAACAGAATACTCGAAAAGATATAAGTGAAGAACAAGAGTATTCTAAAAAAAAAGCAGAGCGTGTCTCTCTCCCACACAAGATTATTGTGATCAAGCATTGTAATGACCAGAGAACAAAAATAAAAATAAAACAGAAAATAAAACACACAAGACGCTCCAAGAATAACACATAATATCTGAAACAATAAAAATATATTCTCACTAAAGATGCCCTGATAATTGTTGATGAAGGGGATGCCTTGGGCATCCCCAAGCTTAGATGCTTGTGACTTCTTGAGAATTGCAGAGGGGTGCCATGGGCATCCCCAAGCTTGAGTTTTTGTCCCATCTTGATCTTCTTTCATCATCATCTTTCTTGACACTTGAAAACTTTCTTCACACACAACTGCTCATAAACTTTATTAGAGTGCTTAGTACTCAAAAACTTCAATCCACTTTGTTTCTGTAATGACACATTTCAAGAACTCATTCTAACATTACCTACTGTATACTACGTCTTTGTAACATCTTTCCACGAAAAGAAACCACAAAGAAAGCTCGTATAAGAAGCAATACAGAATAAAGATAGAATCTGTCAAAACAGAACAGCCAGTAAAGATGAATTTTGTCGAGCCACTTACGTATCTCAAATCAGAAAACTCGAAACTAATGAAAGTTAGATATAAAGCTCAGGTTTACGCACAAAACATTTCAGATCAAGATCACGTTCTGTGATTTTTTGGATTTTCGTACAGTAAAGAACAGAAATCTGTTTCTGGACAGCAAACCAAACTTTAACACTTTCTTGCATTAGAGGCTCTTCTTGGCACAAAAACGAAAACAAAAAGATAAGAAGGATATTTACAGAGGTAACAACATCCCTGACTCAACAAAAATAAAAATAAAACAGAAAACAAAAATAACATGGATTGTCTCCCACAAGCGCTTTTCTTTAAAGCCTTTTAGCTAGGCATGATAATTTTAATGATGCTCTCATAGAAACAAATATCAAACACATTTAAACCTAACCCACTTCCTATGCAAAGGAATCTTGTAGGAAAATAAATCATTGAAACGGAAAGAAATTAGCATAGGAAGGCAAAACAAGTGTAAGTTCAAAAATTTCAACATAAAGAGAGGAGACTTAATATTATTGTGATATATGAAGCCATGTCTCCCTCTCTCATAGTAACTTACAGTAGCATCAATAATAAAGTACACAATATAGCTATCACATAAAGCATTCTTATCATGATTCACATGCATAAAAGTATTATTACTCTCCATATAAGCAAAATCCTTCTTATTAATAACAACGGGAGTTGGATCATCATAAAGAACTTGAATATGATAAACAAGTTGTATATTAGAGGGATGGTTTTCGGTAAGGAAGCCATTCCTTTCATAATTATGACAAGTTCTATAAGGATAATTGTAATTATCATCTATGGCATAATTATCATCACAATAATTATCAAAAACTGGAGGCATAGTATCATCATAAACAAGAGAATAGTTATCTTTGCAAGCATATATATCTGTAAACATGGCATCATCATTTTTACTAGCAGGAGAGGTTCCAAATATATAATCATTAGTAGCAAAAGGATTTTCAAACACCTCATCCCCAAGTTTAGAGCTTTCCATATCATCATTAGAAGGAACATGGATAGTACTAATAGTGTAGCAATTAGTAATATCATCATTTTCGGAATTGGTACCAAAGAGATTTTCAATATCAAAAGTAGTGTTATTCTCCCAATCATGATCACTAAAATAAGTAACAGGCATATAATCATCTTCAATAAATTTAGACTCATCAGAAACAACCATGAAAGTAGCAACAGGCTTAGGGGAGGATACTGTTTCCTCTCTCTTTTTTACTCCTCTTCTTCTTCTTGTTCTTCTTTGCCCCTTTAGGAGGGAGAGGTTTGAAAGGAGGCTTCTCCACATACCATGGTTTATTGTTAGAGAAAATAGAAGAAACTTGGGAGGACTCCTCTCTTCTATTAATGAGAGTAAAACAAACATTAGTCCTTTCATATTTTGGTAAAGTTCCATCTCTTATAATTTTTTCTATGTAAAGCATTTTTGTGGCTCTTCTCCACACAATAGAGATGACATCCATGCAGAATGCTATTAATATCAAAAGCACTCATATCTAACAAAGAAGTTTTTCTTGATAACTCTTCACACCCCAAAAACAATGCAAGTTCGTCATGAAGATTAGGAGTGATCATGCTATCACAAAAGGAACTCGCAATACTATTAGTAGAACTTGAGCATTGGAAATTTAAATGACCCTCATCATAACAAAGTTCACAAATAAAAGGATAGCGGGCACAAACTTTTCCAGCAAGATCATTTAGATTCCTATTCCACATCCTAGTTTTTTATTCCTATGATGCTTACAATATTCTTCTTCGATGTGATTCTTTTCATAAGGTCTAAGTGCTACACAAAAATTAACATGCTTATAAGAAATATTATTTTCAGAAATTTGAGCATGTTTATTGCAATCATTAGTAACAATTTCATTTTCGATGTAAACGTCCTTGAAAGGTTCATGGTACTTGTCCCACTTTTCTTTAGGAATATTAATGTGAGAAGCAAAGGTTCTACAGCAATTGACAACAATTTCAGCATCAAGACCATATTTAGCACTAAGCTCATGAAAACTAGTAGTTTCAACAAAAGACTTAATGCAATCATAATTTATACCTGATTCTTTACCTTTGTCAAGATCCCAATTTGCAGCATTGCATTGAATTGTTTCAAGAAGATCCCATCTAGATTCAGCCTTCTTACTTGTGAAAGATCCATCAGAAGAGGCATCTAGAAAATCCCTGTAACGACCTAAAAGCCTTGCATAAAAATTAGTAACAATTATCTCCTTGGAAATCTCATGGTTGGGGCATTTGAGCATTAAAGTTTTCAGTATTTCCCAAGCTTGAGAAATGCTTTCTCTTTCATGAGGCCAAAAATGATAAATGTAATTCCTATCTACATGCATTTTATAAAGAGGATAAAATTTAGAGTAAAAGAGAGATTTAAGCTCCTTCCACTCCGAATGATGAGGATCATCCAGTAGCTCATACCACTCCTTTGCTTGGTCTTTAAGTGACAATGGAAATAATTTCTTCATGACTTCTTCTCTTGATAAACCTGCAACGTTAAACAACTCACAAAGTTCTGTAAGTTTCAGCAAGTGATCACTTGGATGGACGGTTCCATCCCCTGCATAACATTCATCCATAACTCTTTCAACAATTTCCATAGGTATTTCAAAGGAATACTTTCAGTAGGTGGGCTGAAAATATCACAAGCATCATTACAATTATCACATATGGGAGAGGTAGTATTATCAAGGCAAACTTCTTCCTCCAAAACCGGGGGACTAAAAAGATCATTTTTATCAAAACCAGCTTCCCCAAGCTTAGACTTTTCCATAGCATTATCAATAATGGTGTTCAAAGAATGCATGCTAACAACATTGTCACTATCTTGCAAATAAAGTTCCATAGGTTTTTTAATTTTCTCTTCAAAAACATCATGTCCTAACTCAAGATAAATTTCATAGAGATCTCTATTTTTTGTTGTTTTCCATTAAGCCTAACTGGTGAAATAAAAATAAGAAACAAAAAGATATAACTGCAGAATCTAAAGAAGATACCTTCGAGCACTCACACGCCGGAAACAATGCTAGAAAATAGCTTAGTAGCCAGAGGATGTGAGTACCGTTTACCTTACCTCCCCGGCAACGGCGTCAGAAAAGAGCTTGATGTCTACTATAACTTCTATTCTTGTAGACAGTGGGCTCCAAGTGCAGAGGTTTGTAGAACAACAGCAAATTTCCCTTAAGTGAGTAATCCAAGATTTATCGAACTCAGCGAGGTAGAGGTCAAAGATATCCGTCTTAAGCAACCCTGCAATTAAGATACAAGAAGTCTCTTGTGTCCCCAACACACCTAATACACTTGTCAGATGTATAGGTGCACTAGTTCGGCGAAGAGATAGTAAAATGCAGGTTATATGGATATTAACAAGTGGTATATGTAGTATGTGATAAAAATGGCAGCGAGCGAACATGCAGCAGAACTGGAAATAAACGGTGTTTCGATACTTGGAAACAAGGCCTAGGGATCATACTTTCACTAGTGGTCACTCTCAACAATAATAATATAACTGAACACATATAAATACCTCCTCTTCAATATGCAACTTAGGTGCTACTCGAAACTATTCTCTTGTTGGATAACGAACACCAAGACCACCGCGTAGGGCTACAAAAGCACACCTCAAAGTTTGTATTCCACATCTAGGGCACAACACGATGTCACTAAGAGCACCCAAGATATTACTAAACAAACACCACAATTTTATAGTGACATCAAACACAAAGAACATCTCATGGCAAATATCACTCTAATCTATTATCCTGGTAGAGTCACACACGCCACCCACACTGTCAACAAGGCATTGTGTTCTCAACAATGACTCCGGAAATTATAATGATAAAACCAATTGAGTAGCATATCCATAAACCCACACTGTCAACAAGGCTTTGTGTTCTCAACAATGACCTTGTTTCCATGAAGTATGGAGTGGCGTATTGGAATATGTTCCGAAAACAAAACTACACGAATGGAAATAAAAAATGATGATAAAAGATCATAACGTTTCATCAGGAGCTTTTCCATGAAGATAGTAGACATTAAGAATATTTTCTGTCCGGTAACAGATTGATATTCATGACCATGTTACTAGAACAAGATGCAACTATGAACTGCAAAGAAAGGAGATGATACCAAATACGAAAATTAACTAAGAGTTTTAAATCCATAGTTACATTTAAGATTGCAAAAGATAAATGTTATTTGAATCTTATTAAGTAAAAGGAAGTTGCTTAATCTTTTATATAAAAGGATATATGAAAGGAATGAAACTAAGAAAAGGACATAAAGCTAATTTTGTCTTAAAAGAATATCTTTTGACAGAATCAAAAGGTTTGACTACATAAATGTAGACATGCTTGAATCTATTGGATTTAGGTTAGCAAAGTGCTAAATACTACGTATTTTGATTTTCGAATTGATAAATGATCAACGATTTTGTTTGACCAAAATATCAAAAGAAATTATGTTTATATAATTTAAGTGGGAGCCGAATTAGCTTGCCAAATCTGATATGTAAATGACATGTTTTTGAGTGGGAGCTGGATGAGCTACATGGTCTCAAATGTGATTGACATTTTGAGTGGGAGCTTAATGGTGTCCTTATATGTAAATGACAAATAATGGAAAGTACTGGTAAAATTAATTAGAATTAATTAGAAGTGATTATGGAATTACAATGAAGTTGTGTATGGTTTAGAATGTTGGTAATCTATTTAGATAGATCAGGAAGTTTAAATAAAAGTCAAGATGTTTTCTTAGATTAGATTCTGAAAGGTCAGAATGGAATAAACCAAGGAAAAGTTCTTGGAAATTTAGTTGAAACATTTAGTAGATTTCTACACGATAATAGTGGTGATACGATATGTGGCCCCTGTTACACTGTTATAATAAGTGGCATCATATAAAACCATATCATGTGCTTGACGCAGTATGACCCATGTTCTTACAAGAAGAACAAGTACTAAGGTGAATTTTATACAAGTAAAATCCTTTATTGTTTAAAGGAAAAACTGAGGATAAAATTTCGAGTTCACAAGGATGGTAAACTCAACAAGGTGTTGTGTTAAACATCAACCTGGATAATTGAAAGGACCAAATGTCGTAGGAAGTATTTAGGCACTAGACTGACAATATAATGTTAGAATCTACATAGGTATAAAAACGTATATAGATACTGCGAAATTCTCTAACTAAGTGGTTTCCTAACTAAGTGGTTTCCTGGTGAATGAGGCTGATTAAGAATCAGAGTATGCGCAGGGAAACGAAAGTCTCACTTAGTCACCAAATATGTATATATGTTATCGAGATAACAAAATGATATCAACCAACGTGATATCAATTAATCGCAAAAGAACATACGATTCAGTATGGTACATGCCGTTAAAGGAAAACTCTTCCACAAGCAAGCATCATCATAAAACGCTTATAAGATAAGGTGTTATGATCAAATAGTAAAATGCAACTGGTTTATTTGTACTCTAGTGCAAGTGGGAGACTGTTGGAGATATGCCCTAGAGGCAAATAAATATTAAGTATTTATCACATTATCTCATTAAGTTTATAAATAAGTTTAATACCGTGCTATAACTGTATTAATCGGAATTGTTAATACACGCGTGGTATGTAAAACAAACCAGGGTCCCTAGTAAGCCTCTATATAAACTAGTTCATTAGTCAACAGATGATCAAGAATTCCCGATCATGGATATTTATATGGTTGATGATGAGGTCATTTTATTAGTGGAATAAAATGATGGACATACCCAACAAAGTATTGCAAGAGCATCGTGTCACGAAGTTCATTATTGCAACAGGAAAGTAATATGGTAGCTTATCCCTCAGACCATGAGATCATATTAATTGCTGCCTTCGGAGGATATTTTGAGTGCATCAATCATCAGTCCATAAATGGGTGACTATAAAGGTGTGACACTTGGATATTCAAAAGGGGTATTTTGAGGCATATGGATCAACAACGGGATTTGTTCATCCGCGTGATGGAAAGATACTCTGGGCCCACTATGAGAGATTAGATCTATGAAGCTGCGTAGCGTATGACTACGTCATGGGGATGTAATATCACAGAACGAGTCAAGAAGCCCTTGTCGATAACGAGATAAAACAAAGCAGGATGTTCACGATCGTATCTCGGACAAGGGTGGTATCGAAGAAACAAAAGGAATGAATATTCATATTTATGGTTCAACGACCATATTCGTAGAATGCATAGGGACCGTCATAGCCATCCAGGCCTCCCTGGCGAGCGAGGGGTCTCGACCATGTCTGGAGTATTCTCGAACCGTAGGGTAACACACTTAAGGTCTTGACGACGCTTGGAGATCGTTTTGGAATTATCGGAATGAGAGAGAGAGAGAGAGAGAGAGAGAGAGAGAGAATGAACCGGAAGGGTTCAGGTGGAATCGGAACGGTTCCGGGGAAGACTGAAGAAAGTTCGGAGTGGTCCGGAAATTGTTACGGAGTCATAGGAGATTAAATAATATGCAAATATATTAATTAATGAATTATATATATTTAAATATTAATTTAATATTAAATAAAAGGGAAAAATTGGGCAGCCCACCTAAATGGGCCAAAACCCCGGAGGGAAGGCCCAAGTGGGGCCGAGCCTCCATGGGGAGGTGGTGCGGCTGGGCCATGGGGCCCATGGACACCACGGCCGGCCCTAGGTGGCCGGCGCACCACCCCCCTCCTCCTCCCCTTTGTTTAGTCCCACATGGGAAACTTAGGGAGAGGGACACCCCCTCTCCCCTAATAAATAGTGGGGCATATTAATTGTTTAAAAAACAGAAAATACAATTAATTTGTATGTCGGCCGAGGATGCCCCTCCGCCCACTTCCACTTTCTCTCCACCTCTCGTAGTGCGTGTTCCCTTTAAGGATTGCGCGCGCGTGAGAAATCTATACCGTAGTACACCGTCGTGCTGCGGGATTCCACCCAAAAGTTCTACTTCCGCTATCTCGGCTGGATCGGAGAGCCCGGGAGTTGTCATCAAGCTCCGTACGTGTGCGAGTACTCAGAGGCGCCACACTTGGGGCGCCAGGGCATCATCGTCGCGCCGCCTTCGTCTTCGTCATCGTCGCGCCAAGTTCTTCGCGACCTCGAGGTCGGCTACGTCGTCTACATCGACAACGCTTGTTGCGGGAGCGTAATCCCCGCTATCGGTCTACAAGGGTATGTTACCGATATCTTCTCCGTTACCGCATTACTAGATAGATAAATCCTTGGCTAAATTTCGGTTTAGGTAAGTTAGAAAAATTATTGTTTTCTGCTATGAACTCCTTCACTTTCACCTTCACATCAGTGATGCCTTGAGGAGGAGACTACACACAAGGCGTCGCCATCACCGGCTCCGACCACAAGCTAAAGGTGAGATTTACATCCGATCTGTCCCACAAAACCCTCGGCATGCACAACGCCCGATCACATGTGGCCCTCCTGAGAGTCAGACGCATGTTCATTCATCCCGCCCAAGCCACCAAATTAGGCCTAGAGCCGAGCCGCGCTACCGTCTAGATCTACCACGTTAACCACTCAAAAAATGGTACGCCGCATGCATGGCGCACTACCGAGGGCAGTGGGCCTGACGGGAACAGTCATTGCCCTTTGCTGCTCGCCGCAACCATGAGAATCTCCCGCCGCATCCTTAACTCCTTGCCGCATGACTTGAGATCCGCCACCGCGGATTCGTCTGGCAGCTGCCCGCTAACCGCCCATACCTTGCCGGTAGAGCGCTGCTAATAGAACGCAGTGCTTCGGTTTGTCTACACGCTCGAAGTGGGCCACCAACACGCCGGAAACAACACAAATCGCTACCAGCACCTGCGGGCTTTGCTTGCCAACGAGAGCGTCAGTTTATGGTTTCCACCCGAGCCACCACGCATGTGGGACGACACATGGGACTACATTAATTGGTTTGTGTTAGAAAACTGGGAGCCCTAAACCGTGTGGGCCCTACGTCACGACTCTCTCTCCCCTCAACCTTATCTCTTCATCTATTCTCTCACTCTTTATTCTGTCACTCTTGTTTCCTTTGTCCCCAAAAGCATCATGAGAGAAAAGTAGAGATGAGGTCATGCCATCCATCGAGCCGGGATCAATGACGATGCAACCGGACCGCAGTGGCGACGGAGAGGTTGAACCGTGCCAGGAACGGTGTGACCAGGAGCCAATGACTATGTCGAAGGCAAGGGAGGACCTTAGGGTTCGGACAGAGGAAGGACCTTAGGGTTCGGACAGTGGGGGAGTTGTGTACGCGTCAAAAAAGTGTGACTCGGGGCCTAGAGAGATGGATTGTTGCGGCGGACCTATGGTCGTGGTTGTTCGAGTAGGCAGGGCGACACGGCATCAACCCCAGTTGTAGGCGGCGGCTGCGAGCGGTTGGAGCGGTGGGTCTGGTGGCCGTGAGGGAGCGCTTTTGTTCTCCGCCTCCTATGCATCAAGAATTGTCCTGTTCTGCCATTCGCTACTCGTCGCAACCACGAGGATATGTCGCCGCATCCTTAACTCCCTGTTGCATGACTGGAGATCCGCCACCTCGGATTCGCCTGGCAGCTGCCCGCTAGCCGCCCCTGCCTCGCCGGTAGAGCGTTGCTAAGAGAACACGGTGCTTCGGTTCGTCTGCACACTCAAAGCGGACCAACAACACGCCGGAAACAACGCATACCGCTACCAGCCACCTGCGGGCTTTGCTTGCCAATGAGAGTCAACAATGGCAAGGGAGGGGCGGCGGTGCTAGTTTATGGTTTCCACCAGAGCCACCATCTGGGACGACACATGGGACTGCATTAAGTTTATGTCTTATCACTTAATGCACATGGGACGACATCTGACTGCACATGCGCTAGAAAAATCGGGCGCCCTAAACCGTGTGGGCCCTACCTCTCGGCTGTGATCTCTCCCCCCAACCTTATCTCTTCATCTATTCCCCCAGTCTTGTTTCCTTTGTTCACAACTGCATCATGAGAGAAAAGTAGAGATGAGGCCATGCCATCCATCGAGCCGGAATGGACGACGATGCAACCGGCCCGTGGCGGCGACGGAGAGCCCAGGAACGGCATGACCCGGAGGCGACGACTACGTCGAATAAGAGGAAGGACCTTAGGGATTCGGACAGTGGGGGAGTTGTGTACGCATCAAAGAAGCGTGACCCGGGAGCCTAGAGAGATGGCTTGGGGCGGCGGACCTGTGGCCGTGGCTGTTCGAGTAGGCGGGGCGACAAGACATCAACCCTAGTTGTAGGCGGCGGTGGCTGGCGGTTGGAGCGGTGGGTCCGGCGGGTGCGAGGGAGCAGTGGAGTCTGGTGGCGGCGCTTTTCTTCTCCGCCTCATATGCATCGAGAGTCTCCTTTCTCCTCCTATCCCCCGTTGTGACAGCAAAATGAGAACGAAGAATGTCGGAAAAAATCGTCCGTGCTCACATGTGACCGCCTGTTAGCTCCCCAGGCAAAGGTGTATAACCAACCATTAAAGTCGAATTTATTTTCCTGAAAAAACCTTCCACGAGAGAGCAGGGCACCAGAGACGCATGCACGATGCATGGCGTGCCCGCAAGTTCTTCGTGCTAACAAGACGTAGTCGTAGCGTGCGAGCTAACTGAGACGTGCGCGCCGTACACGGTTTATGTATCCTGATCGGTGTAAGCAACATTTTGTTTTCATAATGACTCGCGAGTTGCATTTTTGAGGTTGTGTTGTGTAGGGCTGTAGGCAACATTTTGTTTTCATAAGAAACCAACATGTTCGATCGTTCCACTGTCCAAATGAATCACTCCTCTTGTTTTTTTTTCCTTCCCTCTATTAATATGTTCGGAAGTTTGTTCCTAAAAAAAGTTCGATGTATATATTTTTTGTACTACTATAATATTTTATTATGTTTAGACGCAAGATGAGAATTCTTAACTATTCACGAGTTCAGGTTTCTTGCTACTATTCTGTTAGAGTATACGTGCGGTACGTAACCGACTAGGATAGAGATAGGATTTGTGTCTTGTCTTGTACTCCAAGATGGTCCCTGTACGCCTATATATACTCGCCCCCGAGGCTCAATAATACATCCAACATATTCCGCATATCCCTCTCTATCGTTCTACATGGTATCAGAGTAATTCGATCCCTAACCTAGAGCCGCCGCCGCCTCTCCCAAACCCTAGCGCCGCCGCCCCCATGTCGCCGTGCTAGGCGCCGTCGACACGCTTCCGCCGCGCTGCCCCGGGGAGGTCGATCTCCATGATCTCCGCCGGGGGCTGCGCAACCTGTACGCAGGGTTCTTCCGCCGATCCGTGATCGGCTGCCCTGTAAGTCTCTTCTCCGATCACTTGATCGGTTTTCTTTTTTTGGTTTACCGATCTTAGATCGGATTGAGTCGCCCACCGCCGTCGTCAACCTGCGCCTCTACTCCGACAACGACATCGACATGCACCGGCCATCTTCATCAACCGCTCGGCACGGCCGCACGCGCGCACACGGGGCGCCCCTACGTGCGTCGCAGCAGGCTGTTCTCGTCTGTGCGGTCTCCTTCGCCAGTCCGTCTTCGTCGTCATCGCCCGGGACTTCACCGACCACGTCGCCATCAACTCCGATCTGCGCGTCGTCGTCCACGCCACGGCGCGTCCTGCGCCTCCGTCGGTCTGATCAACCGATCTGCGCACATCGCCGCCAAGCACGTCCCCGAGCACGCGCCTATCACCGATCAAGCAACAGGCTGCCGCAGCGCTGTGGGCCGCGCGGCGCCGCCTTGGTCCAACCTCCGGCCTCGAGCGCGCCTTCCCTGGTGCGTACGTCGCCGGTGGCCTCAAGCCGCTGCACCGACTCGCGTACTGCAGCTACGTCGTCTCCTCGGACCGTAGTGCTGCTACACGCGGTCTACCTCGCCGTCCCTGCGCACCGACGTCTCAGGCTACCACCGCGTCGCTCCCACGACGCGGGTCGCCACCGTCCGCGCATGGTCTTCGTCAAGCTGTCGGCTCTTCATCGCCAAGTTCGTGTACCGCCGCCGCGCCTCCTCACGTAACCTGCACGGCCTTCGCCGCCGCTGGTTTCGCCGCCTACACCTTCGTCCTCGTCCAGTACAACTTCGTCGCCAACATCATCGCCACCGCCTGGCAACGCCTCCTCGGCAGCGCCTGCACCCCGGCTACGCCGCCTCCTCGGCATCGCCACCGACCTCCCTCACGTCTACTCCGACGATCGCGGACTGCATCGGCTCTTCCCCATCTTCGCCGCTCTGCGCCTCGCTACTGTCCTGGAGCCTTCTCTGCTAGTCTATCACCGACATGGCACGACACCGTCCTGGTCCCGCTCTACGCATGCTCGGTGCTGGCAACACCGCTGCGTGCCTTTGTCCCCGACGCGTTCCCGTGCCTGGCAAGCTCGGATCGGCGCCTCGTCTTCATCGGCATCGATAACGTCTTCTTCGGCATCGACTCCTACGACTGCCTCGACGCATCCACGACGATTCTTCTTGCGTACTCGGTTCTGGCAAAACCGTAGTATGCCTACGCCCCCGGCGTGCGCCTAGTTCTGGCACAACTATGGCTGCACATCATCCTCGACGGTTCGGACTGCATCGACCTCGGCATCGACATCCTCGACGACTGCCCTCGACGCGTCTCCGTCATCATCACCATGGCGCCTTCTTCGCGCCCGCGGCTTCATGTGTGGCTACATCGACACCGGCATCTCCGACCACGACATCGACCACGGCATCTCCTCGCAATGGCTACCTCGACCTCGGCACCGCCTCACGCTCTCGGCTCCCTCGACATCGGCACAAGGGCTACCACCTCGCCTGAGCTCTCATCAGCTTCCTCTCCAGTCCAAGCATCCGCGCCGCGACATCGACAACGACGCTCCCGCTACGACTGTGGGGGGGGGGGGGGGGGGGGGTGTCAGCCTTCTGGGTCTACTTCGGTTTATCTCCACTCTGACCGTCCACGTCGTTCATGTTGTTCACGACGCTCCGCTACGACTGCGGGGGGTGTTAGAGTATACGTGCGGTACGTAACCGACTAGGATAGAGATAGGATTTGTGTCTTGTCTTGTACTCCAAGATGGTCCCTGTACGCCTATATATACTCGCCCCCGGGGCTCAATAATACATCCAACATATTCCGCATATCCCTCTCTATCGTTCTACATATTCTTTAGTAATGAGAAGAATTCACAACTAGTTTCCGCTATGAGTATATATTTCGAAAGTCTATTTTTCAGAATCCACTATTTTTTGTTCTTCAACCCATGCAAAGAGGGGGATGGGAAAAGAAGGGTTAGTTATTTTCATTATGCTCCAACAAGCAACATAGTATGTCTGCAGACAATGGTTTCCATCAGTCAAACGGAATATAATATTTTTCGAATACATGTTCTTGCTTATCTGGACCGATTATTCTACTGGTAGGATATACTATTGATTAAACAACGCCAAAGTTGAATCTTTCCTAACCGACCATTCAATACATTTTCTTGAGTACAGCACGTCAAAGCTGACTCGATCCCAAACTAAGAAGAACCTTGGGAGGCCTCCGCTGTCAAAAAAAAAAAAACTTGGGAGGCCTCCGGCTGTCATATACAAATGTTTTTATTCGACGGACATTGAAAAAAAATCATGGATATGATCATTTCTATGATTGCCTCTAGGCATATTTCTAACACTTATTTCGGTTCAAGACTTGATAATAATTACGAAAAAGGAATCACTTTGGGAGATACAAATTTGATACATATGGTCCTTTTATTACGAGGTAAGACGGAGAAACTAAGGATACGTTTGTTCGTTAGTATTTGAATGCAGCAACAAAAGAAATATTCAAGCATTTTATCTACAATCTCTTTTGGCAAAGGCCAGGGAGATAGACACGGAAAAAATAGGTTTGCTTTATGTTAGCTAAAAGATGATTTCTTCGTAAGAAAACAAGATATTTTTGTCCGTTGTACGATATGTCCACTCTTAGTCACATGTTCTCTATTTAATTCATGCCATAATTTTCTAGAAGCCTGTCAATATTCACTGTTAGATATGACATTAAGATAAGGAGGTTAACAGACATTCACATATGGGAGCGGTTGGTTTTCGGACTGGAGAAGAGGGACGGGGTGGGGAAAGATAAGCAATGTCGCCGCCGGACTCCACTACCCCCTCGCCCTCCGTGCTGTACCGATTGAACCGCCTGTCTCTAGTGCCTGCGGCCGATGTCGTTGCCTCGCTGAGTCGCCTAATCGAAGCGCTACCGCCGCTGCTCAACCACTCATGTACACCCCTTTTAGGCACATTGGTCGCTTCTCCGATGTCGACACACCTCCCCACCCTTCGAATCCTAAGATACTTCCTCGCCTTCGTTAGTGTCACAGCCTCTGTATTGAGCACAACCTACGGTTCAGTCTAGCCTCGTCATCTCCTCCTCGCTGGATGGCCTCATCTCCCGGCTCTAATTCTCTCCCAATCTATTTCTCACGAGTTGGGGACAAAGGAAACGGGAGATGAGGGAAGAAATAAGGTTGAGTGGAGAGAGAGAACGGTGAGGCGGTCCACGCGGTTCAGGGTGCTAGTTTCTTTTGACGTGGCTCGAGTGAGGGCGCGAGTCGCCATAGAATCGGTTCGCCTAGCAATCTAGCATGTTATGTTTTACACTAGTACTCCCTCCATTCAAAATTATAAGATGTTCTCGATTTTTCTAAATCGCATTTATATAGACGTGTTTTATTGTCTCTGCTCACTAATTTCAGTGTGTACACAAGGTTCTGGGAAGACATGTGGCGAGGTGCTACACCTTTGTCCCAACAATATCCATCGCTTTACGACATTGTCCAACAAAAACATGTTTCGGTGCATTCTGTGTTGGTGGCTGCTCATCCGGATATAGCATTCAGAAGAGCACTAACCGGTAATAAATGGAATTCTTGGCTCCATTTAGTAAATCGGTTAATGGATGTTGAGTTATCTCCAGAGAACGATAGGTTTGTTTGGGGATTAACAAATAATGGGAAATACACAACAAAATTGATGTACCTAGATTTGTTAGATGGTCACACACCTTTCCTTCGTAAATACATCTGGAAATTGAAAGTGCCACTGAAAATTAGGATTTTTATGTGGTTTATGTATAAGAGAGTACTTCTAACAAAGGTTAACTTGTCTAGAAAGAATTGGCAAGGTAGCACTAAATGTTGTTTTTGTGACAAAGCTGAAACAGTGCAGCATTTGTTCATCACGTGTCCAATGGCAAAGATTATATGGCAAATAGTTTATATGACTTTTAATATTAAACCACCAACTAATATCACAAATTTGTTTGGTAATTGGTTGCATGGTGTGCCAAAAAAAAGACAAATCCGACATAATAGTAGGAGTTTGTGCTTTGTTATGATCAATTTGGCACTTGCGAAATGACATTATTTTTAACAAGACAAAAGTTTCTTCTTTCTTGCAGGTTATACCTTTGGCCACGCATTGGATCCGTATGTGGTCTTATCTCCAGCCGGAGGAGTGCCGCCAGGACATGGATTCTGGGTGCGCCCGTTTGGAAATGGTTGCACATGGCTTCTTCAACCAATACGGCTGGCAGCTTTTTTTTTTGAGGATGAAGTGGTCGTACCACTGCTCGAATAGATAGAAAAAATTGACCCAGTTTATAAGGAAACCGGGCCCAAAAACCATACAAACTGTACAAAGGTCTGTTTATGAGGAAAACGGGGGCAAAAAACCGCAGAGATGAAGCGATCCGCCGCCCACACGACACAAGTCGACCAAACGCCACAACACACGCCACCCGTTCCGGGGCCGCCGCCCCGGCGAAGCAACCAGATCGACCTTCGCATTGCTCGAAAGCGATCCAGTCATGATCGACGAACCTTCTGCCCACGCAGTTTTCATCCAGGTTGCCACCAAAATCACCCTGTTCCGGGGCCGCCGCCCTGACGTAGCAACCAGATCGATCTTCGCATTGCCCGAATTCGATCCATTCAGGTCAACGAACACTCTGCCCGCGCAGTCTTCATCCAGGTCGCCACCCAGGACCACGCTAAACAATGGCTGGCAGCTTAATTATAGACTCTCATGTTAAAGCATAGGCTTCACATGTTAGTGGCTTTCTTTAGATGGTTGATTCATGTTTCAACCTTATGTGACCCATGAATTGTAATAAGTCAGATTGATACTTTGCAATAAGTTAATAAAGTGACCATATGCATCATCGTGATGCAGAGGCTGGAAATACCCCTTTTCTAAAAATAAAAAACATAGTCCACTTGAAATATACAGAACGTTTTAGAAGTAGCGAGTCGGCCTTGTGTTAGCCTTCTTCTCTTCAGTATTGTTTATGTTTCTTTTTCGGAATGGGGAGCGATGCACCGGCCTCGGCATCATTTTGTTTATGTGTATACGAGTAGGAAGACCTACTGTTTTGCCTGAAAATTCTGAAAGAGACTTGAGGCATTTTCCTTATCGTTGTCATCTAACATCTCCTCTGAACCTCAAACATCTCCTCTGAACCTCAAACCACGAGAAATGCAGGCATATCTAACCATCCTGGATAATATCTCGCTCTACCATACGACCCTCACCCTTCCTTCCAACCTCAAGAAAACAATCTCCTGGACACCAACAGATCCTCACCCTCTTTTGAACACACTCCATTCCACTCCACTGACTGAGCTTCGCCCGCAATGGCCACCCTTGCCAAGCACCTCATCCTCTGCTCCAGCACCACCACATCCTCCTCGGCTTCTCCCTCCCCCTCCAACCGTCGCCGCCCGCCGTCATCGCCCGAAAGCGCCGACAAGCGCGCCAACGTGCCGCAGTCCGCCACGCGCCGGCTCGCAGTCGCGGCGTCCACGGCAATGGTCGCCACGGCCGCACTTTCCGCGCGGCGCCCCGCGGCACCGCCACCGGCCTTGGCGGCCGAGGCCGCCGCGGTGCCGGCGCCGGCGGGCCCCGGGACGGTGCCGAGGTGGGGCACGAGGTCCTACGTGAGGGAGAGGTTCTTCGAGCCCGGGCTGTCCGCGGAGGAGGCAGCCGCGCGCATCCGGCAGACGGCGGAGGGGATGCGGACTCTGCGGCCGATGCTGGAGACCATGTCGTGGAAGTACGTGCTGTTCTACGTGAGGCTCAAGTCCAAGTACCTCGACCTCGACCTCACCACCGCCATGGCCGGCGTCCCCGAGCTGCGCCGTCCTGACTACGTCCGCGTCGCCAACGAGCTCGTCGACAACATGACGGAGGTACAGCATTTTCTGCTTGTGATTGTACTTCTGTACATATATTCGTTAGTTTTCTCGAAGGATAATGTCATTCCGATGAACTTGCCGTGCAGTTCGACCGATTTGTGCGGACTCCCAAGGTGTACGAGTCGTACCTGTACTACGAGAAGACCTTGAAGTCGCTGGATGATGTGGCAGAGTTCCTCGCATGATACGTATATACTGTGTCTGTAGGTTTAGGAATGTATTGCTGTCGATCCCTTCTATGAGCTCTAAGGTGCACTCATAGTAGAAACGAAACGTGATACTGTATACATATGAATTGCCAAGTTGCTTCAGCGGATCTTTAATTCTTTATACGAGATGCAACTTTTCGTGCAATTAGTACATGATAGTTACTATCTTGATTCTCTTACACTCGCAAGTCGCATGCATGACAGATATTAGCAGCCAATTTTCCATACAAAATTGCATCACAAAATTAAGTTATGACATGGAATCGAAAATAGCTTAGACAAGCACAAAAAAGGCAAAATGCATGATCCCGATTAGCTAATTAAGCTGATAAAGAAGGGGAGAACATCATTCGCAATTCATGCCATGTAGACATACATATACTGATCATGTTTGCTCGTGCGCCCTCGAACGGTGATCGATCGAGTTAGTACCTCCTAGATTAGCCAACGACCTTGCCTTGGACCGAACAGCCGCCTCCCTCCACTCCTCGGCTCTTTTTTTCATCTCCCTCCCCTTCTCCCCATCCACCGCCTCCTTGATCTGTTGGATTATTAGTCATAATTTTCATGATTAATTCCAGAATATAAAGCATGATCGCAAGAGCTACTAACATGTTAATCTCGAAAATACTAGACGTATTAATTAACATGAACAACAGCAAGATATCTACGAACACAGCCATCGGAACGTGACGAACGTACCGAACAATTGTAGATGAAGTAGTCGTTGGAGCAGCGACGACAGCAGCTTGAGCGGCGACGGTAGCAGCTCGAAGAAGACGACGTTGGAGACGAGTCGCCCGCGGATCCGGAGATCGTCCAGGAAGTCGAGCCGTGATGAAGAACTTGAAAGCAGTCGCGCGGCGCGCTTCCCAAAAACCTTATTCCCCCTCTCCCGTACAGGATCACAACGACAAGTGGTTCCGGAGACCTGTTGTCCCGTTCGCCGGTGCACGCCGGCGCACGGGATGGAGTAGACTACGGTGGCGGCGCAAGACACGAGATTGGCAAAACCTAGATTAGTTCGGTTGTGTGACGATGCACGCAGTGCACGGCAATATATAGTGCGGTTTGGGAAACCCTAACGGATACAACGTGGGCCGGCCACGTCGCACACGTTTGAGTCGGTGCAGCAGCCCACGATCCGGGAGCGACCCGAACTGGCTAAGCTGTACGCGTACACTAGCGACTCGATTTTGTGATACGGGAGGAGGAGGAGGAGGAGGAGGAGTAATGCGGGAGCGACCCGAACTGGCTAAGCTGTACGCGTACACTAGCGACTCGATTTTGTGAGCCGAGCCGATTAGTTTGGTGCCAATAGACTTCACTCAAAGTCATAACCAGTACGTGGCTGCCAGTAGACTACCCCGCGGGTGGAGCATATGCGTCATACTCCCCGGTCTCTTCATGAGCTTACTAGACATCACCCAAATCTCATAGACTGCGACGTTTAACAGTCAGACTCATATAGGTGTGTTCTTTAAAGGTCGCTCTGTAAGATAGCACCTTTGCTACGAAATAGCCAACAGAAACATATTAAGGCATATTGCCAACCTGCCTTACAAAATGTGAGAGTTATGCATCTTCCCACGGAGAGGGTTATAAAATAACTCTTCTCTGTTAAACCACTAGTTTGTTCTTCCCAGGTCCTAATTCACGGATCTCCGATCACATAGGTTGGGTTACCACTATGGTGTAACGCTCACGAGTCTCAACCCCATCTCACTCGATGCACTATCTATCACATTACGTGATAGTCTCTTCATAAAGGGATCTGCCAGGTTTTTGTCAGTTTGAATATAACTAACAGTAATTGCTCCGGAGTTTCTCATTTTCCTGACAGACTTCAAATGTCTTTTAACGTGTCTTGATGACTTCGCGTTATCCTTAGCACTGTTCACTTTCATGATAACCGTTTGGTTGTCACAGTTCATAAGGATGGCCGGTAACGGTTTCTCAACCACCGGCAAGTCCATCAAGAGCTCACGCAGTCATTCTGCCTCTAAAGAAGCTGTATCTAAAGCAGGAAGTTCTGCTTCCATAGTTGACCTCGTCAAAATTGTCTGTTTGCAAGACCTCCATGACACTGCGCCACCTCCAAGAATAAATGCATATCCACTTGTGGCGTAGAGCTCATCAACATCTGAGATCCAGTTCGCATCACAGTATCCCTCAAGCACCGCAGGGTGCCCTGAATAGTGAATCTCATAACTCATTGTACCGTTCAGATAGCGCATGACCCTTTCAAGTGCATGTCAATGATCAATACCCGGGTTAGACATGAACCTGCTCAACTTGCTCATAGCAAAAGAGATATCAGGTCTCGTCGCGCTCGCAAGGTACATGAGTGAACCGATCACTTGAGAATATCTTAATTGATCTCTCGTTTCCTTTTTGTTCTTTCTGACTGTCACACTGGGATCATAGGGTGTTGGAGAAGGCTTGCTGTCTATATAACCAAAGCGGCTCAAGTGTAATAGCCCGAAGTGGAAACCCTAAAAACCCGTGTAAAATTTTCGCTTTTGTGTTCCTTGCATCATGGCATCCTTGCATCAAGTGTAACAATTGGAACCTTTAACTTGTCACTAGGGATTTGTGCTAGGGAAGTGTTGATGTTGCTAGGGAATTGTGGGAGTTGCTAGGGAATTGTGGAGGTTTGACAACATTTCAAAAACCAAATTGCCAATTGTGCTTCCACAAATTTCAGAACAGCGAAGGCACTCAAACTTGCAAAACAAGATTTCTTGACATCTTATATTTGTCAAGGAAGTTCCAAAAGTTCCAAATTTATCATTTGCAAACTATTTTGATTTGTAAAATAGAATAAAATGAGAGCAACTCAAAATTGCAGGTGAGCAATTCCTATTTTATTTTCCTACTAAATGATTTTCAAATAATCTGGAAAAATTAGGGGAGCTTCATATTAATATAAAGAGGTTACCCAAAAATTGGCATAATTTTTGGAGGTGTTTAAATGCCCCAATTAATTCAAATACCCCTGCTGTAATTTCTGTCCAGTACAGGGAAGGACCTATCCGTGAGGAAATTAAAACTTCCAGGGGGTGTTGTGTAAAAGTGTCATCTCTCTCACCCCCACGCGCCACTGGCGCCATGGCACCGTGGCGTGCTCGCAGAGCACGCCATGCCCGCCCCCCCTCTGCCCTTCCCCTTGCGAGGAGGAGAAGCAAAACCGGGGCCCCACCTGCCCTGCCCCTCCTCCCCACCCTCCCACTTGCTCCCTTGCTCTCCTCTCCCCGCTCGGCCGCACCGAGCCGCCATGGCCGCCGCCGTAGACCGCCGCTCCCCGCTGCCTTAGTCCACGCCGAGCACCATCGCCTGGGGGAGTCGCTCCGTCGTGCCTTCCTCTACTCCTCCGCCGGAGGAATCGAAGCGAGACGGCTGGAATCGTCGTCACCATCAACTATTCCGCCGCTGCCGTTCCGCCGCCGCCGCGGACGAATACGCCGCCGTCGCTGTGACTCCGGCCTCCCCAAGCATGCGTGTGTGTTCCTGGTGAGCACGCCCACCTTCCTCTCCCCTCCGTTTCGTCGCTCGCGTCCCACAGCTCGAGTTCGCTGATAGTTGTCGTCGTGTCGCCGTGACGTCGCCGTCGTCGGATAATCCGATTGAGGAACGAACCGGAATATCCGAGTTGATCCAGTACGGGATGGACTTAGGTCCTTAGTCATTTTTCCCTGCTCTCCACAGCGATCGGATTTTCCGAACGAAGCAGCTCCGGATTTTCCGATTTTTATCAGTACAGAGGAGCTCGAGGTCCTTAGCCACTTTTCCAGAATCTGTTTCAATCGGATTTTCCGATTTTGGGAAAATTTGGATCTTCCGATTTTTGTCCAGTACAAAAAGAATTGATACTGTTCCAACTACTTGTCTTCCTAAATGGATTAAATGATTGTTCTATGTTGGATTTTAACTCATAATCAGGACTTAATTAAAAAGGAGAGGATAAAATATTTGTAAGAACATATCTAATTTAGTAAGTTATAATAGTAATAACTTTTAATCGGTGCAACATAAAATTGGTGTGTTATACCACAATGATCATAATCTATGGACTAACAAGTGGCATCATTTCATGCATGCTTACCTCCTTTTAGAGCACAGGAAAACATTAAAAACAATGCGGAGCTTTTTATCTCTCTTGTTAAATAATAAAGTCCGTACCTCATTTAAATTGGTAGAACTTGCTATATTAAGTTTAATGCATTCAAAATGTCATCTCATCATATGTCTGCGCATTGCATTTGTTAAGCATATGTGTGGTGATTGAATTGTTTTCTTCCGTTGTTTTGTGCTCGTTAGATCAAGCAACCGGGGTTACTCCACAATACCCCGAAGAGCCGTACTGCCCGCACGTTGAGACAGGCAAGCGTAATCCCCCCCTCTGAGCATATCTTATCCTATGTTTCCGCAATATTTTCTCCACTATAATATTGCATGCGGTTCTAAATGTCAATTTTCTGGGATTAGAGTATCCTATAGTTGCATTAAGTTTCCGATGCCAATACCTGTTTTCCCTCCTATTATCCATAGAATTGTTTTGTGGCCTGAGATACGTACTATGCTATGTTGATGCTTAGCCATGCTTAGTAAATTGCATAGCTATACGATGGATGGTTTGTGGTGGAAACAGGTGATGAGATGAATGGTTGTTGGTGGAGGAAATTGTGGTGACGGATAATAAAATGCTAAGAGGTGGGGATGAGAGGCCACTGTGGTTGTGGTGTTTTGTCTCGTTCTCGCCGCCTAAGAGCGAGTTCTATACCTCTTGAACCAAGACTGAGCGTGCAACCATGCGTGAGGCCTATGCATTTGCAGGAACCCTCATAGACTAAATAACTCGGGCGGGGCTAGCCAGGGTCCTCTAGTTCGGGCTTCCATTTGCGCGGGCGTGATGATGGTGGGATGAACTGAGATGAGGATGATGGTATTAGGAAAATGAGTGGCCACGGGGCAGGGTGTGTGATCCACTGCTCCGTCCTCACTGATGATCCTGGGTTAGTCCTTAACGAGGGAGAAGTCGACACCGCTCCCACCCAGTCGGCTTTCCAAGGAAGAGAGCTAATGATCAGGTAATGGCTGGACGGTACGCGTGGCAAACATTTGTACACCCCTGCAGGGTTAAATCTTTTCGAAAAGCCGTGTCCGCGGTTATGGACGAACTTGGGAAGTGAAGGTAAGATCATAGAATAACTTTAACGGAATGATTAAAAACTGGGTACTAGAGGTACCACTCACAACTGCAAGGTGAGCTTCCTCGAGGGTGATTCGGGGAGGTGCCTTTGTTGAGCAGGTACAATGGTTGATGATGGTTGATGATGAGTAAGGTGATGAAAGAAAGAGTTACTCCTTACCTCTTTTGAAAATATTCTGATTAGTCGATGCCATTGAGTTATGTTTTCCTAAATAAAATCAGCTTTATGCAAAACAGTCATAAAACCTTGAAAGCCAATTATCGAGCATATATTAGCTCCTAATCTTGCGAGTTCGTCGAACTCAACGTCGTTTGCTTATTTTCAGGAGAGGACTTTACCAACCTCGAAGGTGGGTTCTTTGTGGACGTCGACGAGTAGTCTGGGGTTCCCAGGTGGCAGCTTGGGACATCCCGGAACAGCTGGCGCTGTGATGTTTATCTGTAGGCCTCTTAGGCCATATGCTGGATCTTGTTGTTTAGAACAACCTATTTTTTTTTGCTTCCGCTTGATGTAATGTTGGGTCTGTGACCACTGGATGTCATTTGCTATCTTTCTCTACTATAAGAGTTGAACTATATGTTTTGTGTCGTAGAGTCTATGATGTGCCAGTTGTTCCACAAGTCTTGATCTCTCTATTATGCTTTGATAGTGTGTCTGGTTGTATCGGATAACCGGAGACACAGTATCACTGTATAACAGTCGGGTCGGGGCGCCACAAGTTGGTATCAGAGCAGTACTGCCTGTAGGAAACCCTTCTACTGGTCGATGTTGAGTCTAGTGTTTGTGAAAATATTTTTAACCTAAAAATGAGTTGTGAAAACCATCTTAGGATTATTTTTACTCCTTATCTGGTTACCCTCTAATCTCGGAGCAATCTTACCTCGATTTGATTTTAAGGTTTTACTCCTCGTCTGTTACTTCAAAATGATTAGAAACAGGGTTGGGTTCGACCTTTAGTGTTATGTGTCACGTTGCTCCTGTTGCGTTGTAATCCCAAATCAACTCAGATGTTTCTACCGAGTTTAATCTTTTGATCTTGTAATCCCAAATCAACTCAGATGTTTCTACCGAGTTTTATCTTTTGATTCTTTCCTTGGGTTCTAACCCACGGACTTGAACATAAGGTCCCGGATTGTGCCAACTGGAGTGTGTTAAGTTGTGATTTCTTAACTCGCACTAGTAGCATATGATGCTGATCTTTGACCCAAGTTCTATCTTGTTGATTCCTTGTTGGTTTTCGCACAATGTATTATCGTCCCTAGTCTGTGTACTTGTGTAGACGTTAATGCTATTGTTCAACCATTCGGAGAAAGATACTAACTGTGTCATTGTCAAATCTCCAGAATGGCTCGAGGAGATCGTGGAGGCCGTGGTGGTCGCGGTCACCACAATGATGATGAGGATGATCTGCCGCCACCACCCTCGATGGCTGAGGTCTTGATGGCCATTGAGGAGAACCGTGGGCGCAATGAGCGCTTGCTGGAACAGTTGGTGCAGCAGAATGCACGGAGGAACGAGTGCAACACTCTCACCGAGTTCCTGCGTTCCCAGCCACCCACCTTTGCTGATGCTAAGGACCACTGGAAGCTGATGATTGGCTTCGTGCTTTGGAGCGCAAGTTCTCCGCGCTTCATGTCCCATTGGTAGAGCAAGTCAACTTTGCCACCTACCTCCTGGTTGGTGCTGCTGGCTGTTGGTGGGAGAGCCATGTGGCTTTGTTTCCAGCCAACCATGTCTTCACCTGGGCTGACTTCCGCACTGCCTTCCGTGCTGAGTACATTCCCCAGCCGATCATGGACTTGAAGAGGAGGGAGTTCCTGGATTTGCAACAGGGAGGATGGACCTCCGCACTATGGTCGTGAGTTCAACCATCTTCTCGTTACGCCCCAAGGGACGTGACCAATGATGCTGACAAGCAAGAGCTGTTCCGCAAGGGTCTGACTCCGCAGCTCCGCTATGAGCAGGTTCCAGACCTATCAGGAGCTGTTCAACCAGGCTTTCACTCTCGAGCAAGGAAGAAAGGAACTTGAAGCTTCCAAGAGGCCCGCACACGGGGACCACCAGAGTTCCTCGGGTTCTGAGAGCAAGAAGCGCAGGGTGTTTGTCCCTACAGCGTGTGCCGCGTGCTCCATTCATGCCAAGAGCGCAGCATACAGGCCACCACCTCCGCGCCCCACTACTTCGACACTTGGGTAGGCGGGAGTGGGTACCGTCCTATGCTACCTGCTCCACCTGGAGTCACTTGCTACACCTGTGGCCAGGCTGGCCACTACTCCAGGGAGTGCCCCCAGAAGGCACCTCTCGCGATAACTCCTGCACGAGCCCCTGCCACTCCAAATGGCAAGGCTGGACCTATTGTGCGTGGTCGCCTGAACCACATCTCTGCTGAAGAAGCTGAAGAGGACCCCGGCGTTCTTATGGGTGAGTTACGAATCAATGGCAATCAGCTATAGTTTTGTTTGATTCTGGAGCATCGCATTCATTCATATCCATAGCGTTTGCAAAAGACCACAAAATACCGTTTGAGAAAATGAGCGTCCTTGGAGATCTCCACTCCTGGCTCCAAATGGCAAACCGATGGGGTTACTCCTGAAGTCAGATTACTATCGGTTATTCGTCCTTTCCTTTGCTTTGGTAGCTCTGAGGTCAAGTGGCATTGATGTCATACTGGGCATGAACTGGCTAGCCAAATACCAGGCTAATCTCGACTGTGCTGCCAAGACCATTACCGTGACCGCTCTTCCGGTGACATTGAAGTATTGGTCTGCACTGTCAAGACCTCCATCCTCAGTCATACCCAACTCACCTGAGATCCTTCTTTGCTTTATGGAAGGCGAATCCCCTCCTGAAATCCAGGACATACACGTGGTGTGTGACTTCCCGGATGTGTTCCCGGAAGAATTGCCTGGCATGCCTCCTGACCGAAGTGTGGAGTTTGTCATAGATCTACTTCCCGGTACTGCTCCAATTTCCAAGAAGCCCTACCGTATGCCGGTGGAAGAGTTGGCTCTGTTGAAAGAGCAAATTGATCAGCTGTTAGCAAAGGATTTCATCCAGCCTAGCAGTTCACCTTGGGGTTGTCCGGTACTCTTTGTCAAGAAGAGGGATTCTACCGTGCCTCGTCTAGTCTCTGACTATCGACCGTTGAATGCGGTGACAATCAAGAACAAGTATCCTATTCCTCGCATCAATGATCTGTTGGATCAGTTAGCTGGTGCAACGGTATTCTCCAAGATGGATCTGAGGTCAGGCTACCATCAGATAAAAATCAGAAAGGAGGATATTCCAAAGACGGCATTTGTTACTCGTTATGGCTCATATGAGTATACCGTCATGTCCTTTGGTCTCACAAATGCCCCGCTACTTTCATGAGGCTCATGAACTCCATCTTCATGGATTATCTTGACAAGTTTGTCGTCATTTACATTGATGACATCCTCATCTATTCCAAAACCGACGAAGAGCATGATGAACATCTTCGTTGGTTCTGACACGGCTTCGAGAACACCGTCTCTATGCCAAGTTCTCCAAGTGTGAGTTTTGGTTGGATAAACTTGTCTTCCTTGGTCATGTGATATCCGCAATGGTGTGGAAGTCATTCCTGACAAGATTCAGTCCATTTGGATTGGAAAACTCCAATGTCAGTCAAGGACATTCGAAGCTTTCTCGGATTGGCGGGTTACTACCGCCGATTCATCGAAGGTTTCTCCAAGATAGCCAAGGCCTGACTGACCTTCTCAAGAAGGATAAAAAGTTTGTATGGTCGGCCGAAGCTGAAGAGAGTTTCCAAACACTGAAAGCCAAGCTCACGTCCGCTCCTGTGCTTGTCCTGCCGGACACAAGCAAGGATTTCGTCGTCTTCTGTGACGCCTCTCTACAAGGTTTGGGCTGTGTGCTAATGCAAGATGGCCATGTGGTGGCGTATGCTTCTCGCCAATTGAAGCCGCATGAGCACAACTACCCAACTCATGATCTAGAACTTGCCGCGTGGTCTATGCTTTGAAGCAATGGAGACCATACCTGTTTGGTAACCGTTGCGAGATCTTCTCGGATCACAAGAGTCTGAAGTACCTCTTCACCCAGCCGGATTTAAATCTCAGGCAAAGGCGTTGGTTGGAGTTAATCACGGACTACAATGTGAGTCTGAACTATCAACCCGGCAAAGCAAACGTCGTGGCTGACGCGCTAAGTCGGAAGTCTATTGCAACAATCTGATGATTGAAGAGGCCCAACCTGCCCTCCATGAAGAGTTCTCGTTTGAACTTAGAAATTGTTCCCTCCGGTTACCTTGCAAATCTGGAGATCAAATCTACTCTTGTAGATCAGATTAAGGATGCTCAAAAGCGTGACAAGGGTATTCTAAAAATCAAGGAGAACATTGCTAGCGGGAAGGCCAAATGTTTTCTGTCAATGAATCTGGAGTTGTTTATTTTGGTGACCGCTTGGTAGTGCCAAAGAAACGAAAATTGAGGGAGTTGATCCTCCAAGAAGCTCATGAATCTCCTCTCTCTATTCATCCCGGTAGTACCAAAATGTACCAAGACCTTCGGCCACATTCTGGTGGACTCGGATGAAACGAGAAATTGCTAGGTATGTTGCTGAATGCGACACCTGTCGACGGGTAAAGGCTGAACATCAAAGACCTGCCGGCACTCTTCACCCTATTGCTATTCCCGAGTGGAAATGGGATGAAATTGGTATGGACTTCATTACTGGTCTGCCGAAGTCTCCAAAGGGACATGATGCCATTTGGGTCATCATTGATCGACTATCAAAAGTGGCTCACTTCCTCCCGTTCGTGTGGACATTACTGCTGCCAAGTTGGCAGACCTGTATACCTCTCGTATCGTCGTCCTTCACGGCATTCCCAAGAAGATAATTTCTGATCGTGGAAGCCTATTCACCTCCAAGTTTTGGACTAGTTTCCAAACTGCTATGGGAACTCTCTTAACTTCAGCACCGCTTCCATCCTCAAACTGATGGTCAGACCGAAAGAGTGAACCAAGTTTTGGAAGACATGCTTAGGGCATGTGTAATCTCTTTCGGCAAGGATTGGGAAAAGTATCTCCCTTTCGCGGAATTCTCCTACAACAACAGCTATCAAGCTAGTCTGGGCATGGCTCCATTTGAGGTTCTATATGGAAGAAAATGCCGAACTCCTCTAAATTGGTCTGAAACCGGAGAGAGGGCACTCTTTGGTCCAGATATTATCAATGAAGCTGAGGAGAAGGTTAGAATCATAGGGAGAATCTGAAGATTGCTCAGTCTAGGCAGAAGAGCTACTATGATAAGCACCATCAGGAAATTCACTATGAAATTGGTGATAAAGCTTATCTCCGCGTCTCTCCCCTTCGTGGCGTTCGCCGCTTCGGTATCAAAGGGAAATTGGCACCTCGCTATGTTGGCCCTTCACCGTTCTGGCCAAGCGAGGAGATCTCTCTTATAAGTTGGAATTACCGGTCATCTTTCCCAATGTACATGATGTGTTTCATGTCTCTCAACTTCGCCGGTGTTTCAAGATCCTATCCATGGGGTCAATCATGAGGAGCTGGATCTCCAGGAAGATCTCACCTATCGCGAGCATCCTATCCGTGTTCTGGATGAAGCCGAAAGGAAGACCCGTAACAAGGCTACCAAGTTTCTCAAGATTCAGTGGTCGCACCATTCCGAGGAAGAGCGACTTGGGAAAGAGAGTCTAGTCTTCGTGAGGAGTATCCCGACTTCTTTTCGCAGTCTTAGAATCTCGGGACGAGATTCCTGTAAGGGGGGTAGATTTGTAATAGCCCGAAGTGGAAACCCTAAAAACCCGTGTAAAATTTTCGCTTTTGTGTTCCTTGCATCATGGCATCCTTGCATCAAGTGTAACAATTGGAACCTTTAACTTGTCACTAGGGATTTGTGCTAGGGAAGTGTTGATGTTGCTAGGGAATTGTGGGAGTTGCTAGGGAATTGTGGAGGTTTGACAACATTTCAAAAACCAAATTGCCAATTGTGCTTCCACAAATTTCAGAACAGCGAAGGCACTCAAACTTGCAAAACAAGATTTCTTGACATCTTATATTTGTCAAGGAAGTTCCAAAAGTTCCAAATTTATCATTTGCAAACTATTTTGATTTGTAAAATAGAATAAAATGAGAGCAACTCAAAATTGCAGGTGAGCAATTCCTATTTTATTTTCCTACTAAATGATTTTCAAATAATCTGGAAAAATTAGGGGAGCTTCATATTAATATAAAGAGGTTACCCAAAAATTGGCATAATTTTTGGAGGTGTTTAAATGCCCCAATTAATTCAAATACCCCTGCTGTAATTTCTGTCCAGTACAGGGAAGGACCTATCCGTGAGGAAATTAAAACTTCCAGGGGGTGTTGTGTAAAAGTGTCATCTCTCTCACCCCCACGCGCCACTGGCGCCATGGCACCGTGGCGTGCTCGCAGAGCACGCCATGCCCGGCCCCCCTCTGCCCTTCCCCTTGCGAGGATGAGAAGCAAAACCGGGGCCCCACCTGCCCTGCCCCTCCTCCCCACCCTCCCACTTGCTCCCTTGCTCTCCTCTCCCCGCTCGGCTGCACCGAGCCGCCATGGCCGCCGCCGTAGACCGCCGCTCCCCGCTGCCTTAGTCCACCGAGCACCATCGCCTGGGGAGTCGCTCCATCGTGCCTTCCTCTACTCCTCCGCCGGAGGAATCGAAGCGAGACGGCGGAATCGTCGTCGCCATCAACTATTCCGCCGCTGCCGTTCCGCTGCCGCCGCGGACGAATACGCCGCCGTCGCTATGACTCCGGCCTCCCCAAGCACGCGTGCGTGTTCCTGGTGAGCACGCCCACCTTCCTCTCCCCTCCGTTTCGTCGCTCGCGTCCCACAACTCGAGTTCGCTGATAGTTGCCGTCGTGTCGCCGTGACGTCGCCGTCGTCGGATAATCCGATTGAGGAACGAACTGGAATATCCGAGTTGATCCAGTACGGGATGACTTAGGTCCTTAGTCATTTTTCCCTGCTCTCCACAGCGATCGGATTTTCCGAACGAAGCAGCTCCGGATTTTCCGATTTTTATTCAGTACAGAGGAGCTCGAGGTCCTTAGCCACTTTTCCAGAATCTATTTCAATCGGATTTTCCGATTTTGGGAAAATTCGGATCTTCCGATTTTTGTCCAGTACAAAAAGAATTGATACTGTTCCAACTACTTGTCTTCCTAAATGGATTAAATGATTGTTCTATGTTGGATTTTAACTCATAATCAGGACTTAATTAAAAAGGAGAGGATAAAATATTTGTAAGAACATATCTAATTTAGTAAGTTATAAAAGTAATAACTTTTAATCGGTGCAACATAAAATTGGTGTGTTATACCACAATGATCATAATCTATGGACTAACAAGTGGCATCATTTCATGCATGCTTACCTCCTTTTAGAGCACAGGAAAACATTAAAAACAATGCGGAGCTTTTTATCTCTCTTGTTAAATAATAAAGTCCGTACCTCATTTAAATTGGTAGAACTTGCTATATTAAGTTTAATGCATTCAAAATGTCATCTCATCATATGTCTGCGCATTGCATTTGTTAAGCATATGTGTGGTGATTGAATTGTTTTCTTCCGTTGTTTTGTGCTCGTTAGATCAAGCAACCGGGGTTACTCCACAATACCCCGAAGAGCCGTACTACCCACACGTTGAGACAGGCAAGCGTAATCCCCCCTCTGAGCATATCTTATCCTATGTTTCCGCAATATTTTCTACACTATAATATTGCATGCGGTTCTAAATGTCAATTTTCTGGGATTAGAGTATCCTATAGTTGCATTAAGTTTCTGATGCCAATACCTGTTTTCCTCCTATTATCCATAGAATTGTTTTGTGGCCTGAGATACATACTATGCTATGTTGATGCTTAGCCATGCTTAGTAAATTGCATAGCTATACGATGGATGGTTTGTGGTGGAAACAGGTGATGAGATGAATGGTTGTTGGTGGAGGAAATTGTGGTGACGGATAATAAAATGCTAAGAGGTGGGGATGAGAGGCCACTGTGGTTGTGGTGTTTTGTCTCGTTCTCGCCGCCTAAGAGCGAGTTCTATACCTCTTGAACCAAGACTGAGCGTGCAACCATGCGTGAGGCCTATGCATTTGCAGGAACCCTCATAGACTAAATAACTCGGGCGGGGCTAGCCAGGGTCCTCTAGTTCGGGCTTCCATTTGCGCGGGCGTGATGATGGTGGGATGAACTGAGATGAGGATGATGGTATTAGGAAAATGAGTGGCCACGGGGCAGGGTGTGTGATCCACTGCTCCGTCCTCACTGATGATCCTGGGTTAGTCCTTAACGAGGGAGAAGTCGACACCGCTCCCACCCAGTCGGCTTTCCAAGGAAGAGAGCTAATGATCAGGTAATGGGCTGGACGGTACGCGTGGCAAACATTTGTACACCCCTGCAGGGTTAAATCTTTTCGAAAAGCCGTGTCCGCGGTTATGGACGAACTTGGGAAGTGAAGGTAAGATCATAGAATAACTTTAACGGAATGATTAAAAACTGGGTACTAGAGGTACCACTCACAACTGCAAGGTGAGCTTCCTCGAGGGTGATTCGGGGAGGTGCCTTTGTTGAGCAGGTACAATGGTTGATGATGAGTAAGGTGATGAAAGAAAGAGTTACTCCTTACCTCTTTTGAAAATATTCTGATTAGTCGATGCCATTGAGTTATGTTTTCCTAAATAAAATCAGCTTTATGCAAAACAGTCATAAAACCTTGAAAGCCAATTATCGAGCATATATTAGCTCCTAATCTTGCGAGTTCGTCGAACTCAACGTCGTTTGCTTATTTTCAGGAGAGGACTTTACCGACCTCGAAGGTGGGTTCTTTGTGGACGTCGAAGTAGTCTGGGGTTCCCAGGTGGCAGCTTGGGACATCCCGGAACAGCTGGCGCTGTGATGTTTATCTGTAGGCCTCTTAGGCCATATGCTGGATCTTGTTGTTTAGAACAACCTATTTTTTATTGCTTCCGCTTGATGTAATGTTGGGTCTGTGACCCTGGATGTCATTTGCTATCTTTCTCTATTATAAGAGTTGAACTATATGTTTTGTGTCGTAGAGTCTATGATGTGCCAGTTGTTCCACAAGTCTTGATCTCTCTATTATGCTTTGATAGTGTGTCTGGTGGTATCGGATAACCGGGGACACAGTATCACTGTATAACAGTCAGGTCGGGGCGCCACAAGTTGGTATCAGAGCAGTACTGCCTGTAGGAAACCCTTCTACTGGTCGATGTTGAGTCTAGTGTTTGTGAAAATATTTTTAACCTAAAAATGAGTTGTGAAAACCATCTTAGGATTCTTTTTACTCCTTATCTGGTTACCCTCTAATCTCGGAGCAATCTTACCTCGATTTGATTTTAAGGTTTTACTCCTCGTCTGTTACTTCAAAATGATTAGAAACGGGTTGGGTTCGACCTTTAGTGTTATGTGTCACGTTGCTCCCGTTGCGTTGTAATCCCAAATCAACTCAGATGTTTCTACCGAGTTTAATCTTTTGATCTTGTAATCCCAAATCAACTCAGATGTTTCTACCGAGTTTAATCTTTTGATTCTTTCCTTGGGTTCTAACCCACGGACTTGAACATAAGGTCCCGGATTGTGCCAACGAGTGTGTTAAGTTGTGATTTCTTAACTCGCACTAGTAGCATATGATGCTGATCTTTGACCCAAGTTCTATCTTGTTGATTCCTTGTGGTTTTCGCACAATGTATTATCGTCCCTAGTCTGTGTACTTGTGTAGACGTTAATGCTATTGTTCAACCATTCGGAGAAAGATACTAACTGTGTCATTGTCAAATCTCCAGAATGGCTCGAGGAGGTCGTGGAGGCCGTGGTGGTCGCGGTCACCACAATGATGATGAGGATGATCTGCCGCCACCACCCTCGATGGCTGAGGTCTTGATGGCCATTGAGGAGAACCGTGGGCGCAATGAGCGCTTGCTGGAACAGTTGGTGCAGCAGAATGCACGGAGGAACGAGTGCAACACTCTCACCGAGTTCCTGCGTTCCCAGCCACCCACCTTTGCTGATGCTAAGGACAACTGGAAGCTGATGATTGGCTTCGTGCTTTGGAGCGCAAGTTCTCCGCGCTTCATGTCCCATTGGTAGAGCAAGTCAATTTTGCCACCTACCTCCTGGTGGTGCTGCTGGCTGTTGGTGGGAGAGCCATGTGGCTTTGTTTCCAGCCAACCATGTCTTCACCTAGGCTGACTTCCGCACTGCCTTCCGTGCTGAGTACATTCCCCAGCCGATTATGGACTTGAAGAGGAGGGAGTTCCTGGATTTGCAACAGGGAAGGATGGACCTCCGCACTATGGTCGTGAGTTCAACCATCTTTCTCGTTATGCCCCAAGGGACGTGACCAGTGATGCTGACAAGCAAGAGCTGTTCCGCAAGGGTCTGACTCCGCAGCTCCGCTATGAGCAGGTTCCAACCTATCAGGAGCTGTTCAACCAGGCTTTCACTCTCGAGCAAGGAAGAAAAGAACTGGAAGCTTCCAAGAGGCCCGCACACGGGGACCACCAGAGTTCCTCGGGTTCTGAGAGCAAGAAGCGCAGGGTGTTTGTCCCCTACAGCGCTGTGCCGCGTGCTCCATTCATGCCAAGAGCGCAGCATACAGGCCACCACCTCCGCGCCCCACTACTTCGACACTTGGGGTAGGCGGGAGTGGGTACCGTCCTATGCTACCTGCTCCACCTGGAGTCACTTGCTACACCTGTGGCCAGGCTGGCCACTACTCCAGGGAGTGCCCCCAGAAGGCACCTCTCGCGATAACTCCTGCACGAGCCCCTGCCACTCCAAATGGCAAGGCTGGACCTATTGTGCGTGGTCGCCTGAACCACATCTCTGCTGAAGAAGCGAAGAGGACCCCGGCGTTCTTATGGGTGAGTTACAAATCAATGGCAATCCAGCTATAGTTTTGTTTGATTCTGGAGCATCGCATTCATTCATATCCATAGCGTTTGCAAAAGACCACAAAATACCGTTTGAGAAAATGAGGCGTACCTTGGAGATCTCCACTCCTGGCTCCAAATGGCAAATCGATGGGGTTACTCCTGAAGTTCAGATTACTATCGGTATTCGTCCTTTCCTTTTGCTTTGGTAGCTCTGAGGTCAAGTGGCATTGAGGTCATACTGGGCATGAACTGGTTAGCCAAATACCAGGCTAATCTCGACTGTGCTGCCAAGACCATTACCGTGACCGCCTCTTCCGGTGACATTGTGAAGTATTGGTCTGCACTGTCAAGACCTCCATCCTCAGTCATACCCAACTCACCTGAGATCCTTCTTTGTTTTATGGAAGGTGAAACCCCTCCTGAAATCCAGGACATACACGTGGTGTGTGACTTCCCGGATGTGTTCCCGGAAGAATTGCCTGGCATGCCTCCTGACCGAAGTGTGGAGTTTGTCATAGATCTACTTCCCGGTACTGCTCCAATTTCCAAGAAGCCCTACCGTATGCCGGTGGAAGAGTTGGCTCTGTTGAAAGAGCAAATTGATCAGCTGTTAGCAAAGGATTTCATCCAGCCTAGCAGTTCACCTTGGGGTTGTCCGGTACTCTTTGTCAAGAAGAGGGATTCTACCGTGCCTCGTCTAGTCTCTGACTATCGACCGTTGAATGCGGTGACAATCAAGAACAAGTATCCTATTCCTCGCATCAATGATCTGTTGGATCAGTTAGCTGGTGCAACGGTATTCTCCAAGATGGATCTGAGGTCAGGCTACCATCAGATAAAAATCAGAAAGGAGGATATTCCAAAGACGGCATTTGTTACTCGTTATGGCTCATATGAGTATACCGTCATGTCCTTTGGTCTCACAAATGCCCGGCTACTTTCATGAGGCTCATGAACACCATCTTCATGGATTATCTTGACAAGTTTGTCGTCATTTACATTGATGCATCCTCATCTATTCTAAAACCGACGAAGAGCATGATGAACACTTCGGTTGGTTCTGACACGGCTTCGTGAACACCGTCTTTATGCCAAGTTCTCCAAGTGTGAGTTTGGTTGGATAAACTTGTCTTCCTTGGTCATGTAATATCCGCAATGGTGTGGAAGTCATTCCTGACAAGATTCAGTCCATTTGGATTGGAAAACTCCAATGTCAGTCAAGGACATTCAAGCTTTCTCGGATTGGCGGGTTACTACCGCCGATTCATCGAAGGTTTCTCCAAGATAGCCAAGGCCTTGACTGACCTTCTCAAGAAGGATAAAAGTTTGTATGGTCGGCCGAAGCTGAAGAGAGTTTCCAAACACTGAAAGCCAAGCTCACGTCCGCTCCTGTGCTTGTCCTCCGGACACAAGCAAGGATTTCGTCGTCTTCTGTGACGCCTCTCTACAAGGTTTGGGCTGTGTGCTAATGCAAGATGGCCATGTGGTAGCGTATGCTTCCGCCAATTGAAGCCGCATGAGCACAACTACCCAACTCATGATCTAGAACTTGCCGCAGTGGTCTATGCTTTGAAGCAATGGAGACCATACCTGTTTGGTAACCGTTGCGAGATTTCTCGGATCACAAGAGTCTGAAGTACCTCTTCACCCAGCCGGATTTAAATCTCAGGCAAAGGTTGGTTGGAGTTAATCACGGACTACAATGTGAGTCTGAATTATCAACCCGGCAAAGCAAACGTCGTGGCTGACGCGCTAAGTCGGAAGTCTTATTGCAATAATCTGATGATTGAAGAGGCCCAACCTGCCCTCCATGAAGAGTTCTCTTGTTTGAACTTAGAAATTGTTCCCTCCGGTTACCTTGCAAATCTGGAGATCAAATCTACTCTTGTAGATCAGATTAAGGATGCTCAAAAGCGTGACAAGGGTATTCTAAAAATCAAGGAGAACATTGCTAGCGGGAAGGCCAAATGTTTCTCTGTCAATGAATCTGGAGTTGTTTACTTTGGTGACCGCTTGGTAGTGCCAAAGAAACGAAAATTGAGGGAGTTGATCCTCCAAGAAGCTCATGAATCTCCTCTCTCTATTCATCCCGGTAGTACTAAAATGTACCAAGACCTTGCGGCCACTATTCTGGTGGACTCGGATGAAGCGAGAAATTGCTAGGTATGTTGCTGAATGCGACACCTGTCGACGGGTGAAGGCTGAACATCAAAGACCTGCCGGCACTCTTCACCCTATTGCTATTCCCGAGTGGAAATGGGATGAAATCGGTATGGACTTCATTACTGGTCTGCCGAAGTCTCCAAAGGGACATGATGCCATTTGGGTCATCATTGATCGGCTATCAAAAGTGGCTCACTTCCTCCCGTTCGTGTGGACATTACTGCTGCCAAGTTGGCAGACCTGTATACCTCTCGTATCATCGTCCTTCACGGCATTCCCAAGAAGATAATTTCTGATCGTGGAAGCCTATTCACCTCCAAGTTTTGGACTAGTTTCCAAACTGCTATGGAAACTCATCTTAACTTCAGCACTGCATTTCATCCTCAAACTGATGGTCAGACCGAAAGAGTGAACCAAGTTTTGGAAGACATGCTCAGGGCATGTGTAATCTCTTTCGGCAAGGATTGGGAAAAGTATCTCCCTTTCGCGGAATTCTCCTACAACAACAGCTATCAAGCTAGTCTGGGCATGGCTCCATTTGAGGTTCTATATGGAAGAAAATGCCGAACTCCTCTAAATTGGTCTGAAACCGGAGAGAGGGCACTCTTTGGTCCAGATATTATCAATGAAGCTGAGGAGAAGGTTAGAATCATACGGGAGAATCTGAAGATTGCTCAGTCTAGGCAGAAGAGCTACTATGATAAGCACCATCAGGAAATTCACTATGAAATTGGTGATAAAGCTTATCTCCGCGTCTCTCCCCTTCGTGGCATTCGCCGCTTCGGTATCAAAGGGAAATTGGCACCTCGCTATGTTGGCCCCTTCACCGTTCTGGCCAAGCGAGGAGATCTCTCTTATAAGTTGGAATTACCGGTCATCTTTCCCAATGTACATGATGTGTTTCATGTCTCTCAACTTCGCTGGTGTTTCAAGGATCCTATCCATGGGGTCAATCATGAGGAGCTGGATCTCCAGGAAGATCTCACCTATCGCAAGCATCCTATCCGTGTTCTGGATGAAGCCGAAAGGAAGACCCGTAACAAGGCTACCAAGTTTCTCAAGATTCAGTGGTCGCACCATTCCGAGGAAGAGGCGACTTGGGAAAGAGAGTCTAGTCTTCGTGAGGAGTATCCCGACTTCTTTTCGCAGTCTTAGAATCTCGGCACGAGATTCCTGTAAGGGGGGTAGATTTGTAATAGCCCGAAGTGGAAACCCTAAAAACCCGTGTAAAATTTTCGCTTTTGTGTTCCTTGCATCATGGCATCCTTGCATCAAGTGTAACAATTGGAACCTTTAACTTGTCACTAGGGATTTGTGCTAGGGAAGTGTTGATGTTGCTAGGGAATTGTGGGAGTTGCTAGGGAATTGTGGAGGTTTGACAACATTTCAAAAACCAAATTGCCAATTGTGCTTCCACAAATTTCAGAACAGCGAAGGCACTCAAACTTGCAAAACAAGATTTCTTGACATCGTATATTTGTCAAGAAAGTTCCAAAAGTTCCAAATTTATCATTTGCAAACTATTTTGATTTGTAAAATAGAATAAAATGAGAGCAACTCAAAATTGCAGGTGAGCAATTCCTATTTTATTTTCCTACTAAATGATTTTCAAATAATCTGGAAAAATTAGGGGAGCTTCATATTAATATAAAGAGGTTACCCAAAAATTGGCATAATTTTTGGAGGTGTTTAAATGCCCCAATTAATTCAAATACCCCTGCTGTAATTTCTGTCCAGTACAGGGAAGGACCTATCCGTGAGGAAATTAAAACTTCCAGGGGGTGTTGTGTAAAAGTGTCATCTCTCTCACCCCCACGCACCACTGGCGCCATGGCACCGTGGCGTGCTCGCAGAGCACGCCATGCCCGGCCCCCCTCTGCCCTTCCCCTTGCGAGGATGAGAAGCAAAACCGGGGCCCCACCTGCCCTGCCCCTCCTCCCCACCCTCCCACTTGCTCCCTTGCTCTCCTCTCCCCGCTCGGCTGCACCGAGCCGCCATGGCCGCCGCCGTAGACCGCCGCTCCCCGCTGCCTTAGTCCACGCCGAGCACCATCGCCTGGGGGAGTTGCTCCGTCATGCCTTCCTCTACTCCTCCGCCGGAGGAATCGAAGCGAGACGGCCGGAATCGTCGTCGCCATCAACTATTCCGCCGCTGCCGTTCCGCTGCCGCCGCGGACGAATACGCCGCCGTCGCTATGACTCCGGCCTCCCCAAGCACGCGTGCGTGTTCCTGGTGAGCACGCCCACCTTCCTCTCCCCTCCGTTTCGTCGCTCGCGTCCCACAACTCGAGTTCGCTGATAGTTGCCGTCGTGTCGCCGTGACGTCGCCGTCGTCGGATAATCCGATTGAGGAACGAACTGGAATATCCGAGTTGATCCAGTACGGGATGGACTTAGGTCCTTAGTCGTTTTTCCCTGCTCTCCACAGCGATCAGATTTTCCGAGCGAAGCAGCTCCGGATTTTCCGATTTTTATCAGTACAGAGGAGCTCGAGGTCCTTAGCCACTTTTCCAGAATCTATTTCAATCGGATTTTCCGATTTTGGGAAAATTCGGATCTTCCGATTTTTGTCCAGTACAAAAAGAATTGATACTGTTCCAACTACTTGTCTTCCTAAATGGATTAAATGATTGTTCTATGTTGGATTTTAACTCATAATCAGGACTTAATTAAAAAGGAGAGGATAAAATATTTGTAAGAACATATCTAATTTAGTAAGTTATAAAAGTAATAACTTTTAATCGGTGCAACATAAAATTGGTGTGTTATACCACAATGATCATAATCTATGGACTAACAAGTGGCATCATTTCATGCATGCTTACCTCCTTTTAGAGCACGGGAAAACATTAAAAACAATGCGGAGCTTTTTATCTCTCTTGTTAAATAATAAAGTCCGTACCTCATTTAAATTGGTAGAACTTGCTATATTAAGTTTAATGCATTCAAAATGTCATCTCATCATATGTCTGCGCATTGCATTTGTTAAGCATATGTGTGGTGATTGAATTGTTTTCTTCCGTTGTTTTGTGCTCGTTAGATCAAGCAACCGGGGTTACTCCACAATACCCCGAAGAGCCGTACTACCCGCACGTTGAGACAGGCAAGCGTAATCCCCCCTCTGAGCATATCTTATCCTATGTTTCCGCAATATTTTCTACACAATAATATTGCATGCGGTTCTAAATGTCAATTTTCTGGGATTAGAGTATCCTATAGTTGCATTAAGTTTCCGATGCCAATACCTGTTTTCCCTCCTATTATCCATAGAATTGTTTTGTGGCCTGAGATACGTACTATGCTATGTTGATGCTTAGCCATGCTTAGTAAATTGCATAGCTATACGATGGATGGTTTGTGGTGGAAACAGGTGATGAGATGAATGGTTGTTGGTGGAGGAAATTGTGGTGACGGATAATAAAATGCTAAGAGGTGGGGATGAGAGGCCACTGTGGTTGTGGTGTTTTGTCTCGTTCTCGCCGCCTAAGAGCGAGTTCTATACCTCTTGAACCAAGACTGAGCGTGCAACCATGCGTGAGGCCTATGCATTTGCAGGAACCCTCATAGACTAAATAACTCGGGCGGGGCTAGCCAGGGTCCTCTAGTTCGGGCTTCCATTTGCGCGGGTGTGATGATGGTGGGATGAACTGAGATGAGGATGATGGTATTAGGAAAATGAGTGGCCACGGGGCAGGGTGTGTGATCCACTGCTCCGTCCTCACTGATGATCCTGGGTTAGTCCTTAACGAGGGAGAAGTCGACACCGCTCCCACCCAGTCGGCTTTCCAAGGAAGAGAGCTAATGATCAGGTAATGGGCTGGACGGTACGCGTGGCAAACATTTGTACACCCCTGCAGGGTTAAATCTTTTCGAAAAGCCGTGTCCGCGGTTATGGACGAACTTGGGAAGTGAAGGTAAGATCATAGAATAACTTTAACGGAATGATTAAAAACTGGGTACTAGAGGTACCACTCACAACTGCAAGGTGAGCTTCCTCGAGGGTGATTCGGGGAGGTGCCTTTGTTGAGCAGGTACAATGGTTGATGATGGTTGATGATGAGTAAGGTGATGAAAGAAAGAGTTACTCCTTACCTCTTTTGAAAATATTCTGATTAGTCGATGCCATTGAGTTATGTTTTCCTAAATAAAATCAGCTTTATGCAAAACAGTCATAAAACCTTGAAAGCCAATTATCGAGCATATATTAGCTCCTAATCTTGCGAGTTCATCGAACTCAACGTCGTTTGCTTATTTTCAGGAGAGGACTTTACCGACCTCGAAGGTGGGTTCTTTGTGGACGTCGACGAGTAGTCTGGGGTTCCCAGGTGGCAGCTTGGGACATCCCGGAACAGCTGGCGCTGTGATGTTTATCTGTAGGCCTCTTAGGCCATATGCTGGATCTTGTTGTTTAGAACAACCTATTTTTTTTTGCTTCCGCTTGATGTAATGTTGGGTCTGTGACCCCCTGGATGTCATTTGCTATCTTTCTCTATTATAAGAGTTGAACTATATGTTTTGTGTCATAGAGTCTGTGATGTGCCAGTTGTTCCACAAGTCTTGATCTCTCTATTATACTTTGATAGTGTGTCTGGTGGTATCGGATAACCGGAGACACAGTATCACTGTATAACAGTCGGGTCGGGGCGCCACATCAAGACCTTCTCAACATAGTGTGATTGCGTTAACATAATCCCACTCTTATCCCTAATCAACTTAATGTTCAGGATCACATCAGTTTGTCCCAGATATTTCATATCAAGGCTTTTTGACAGAAAAGACTTGACCTCATTTATCACTATCATGCTTGTACCGAAAATAAGTATGTCATCAACATACAAGCATAATATAACACTATCGCCCCCACCATAGCGATAATACATACACTATCAGCCTCATTAATGGCAAAGCCTGCAGACGTAAGAGTGCTGTCAAACTTCTCATACCATTGCTTAGGTGCTTGCTTCAGCCCATACAAAGATTTTAACAATTTGCACACCTTTCTCTCTTCACCTTTTACCACAAACCCATCAGGCTGATCCATATAGATTTCCTCTTCCAACTCTCCGTTAAGGAAAGTTGTCTTTACGTCCATTTGATGAACGATAAGACCATATGAGGCAGCCAGGGAAAGTAGTACATGAATGGTGGTAAGTCGAGCAACAGGTGAATAGGTGTCAAAGTAATCTTCGCCTTCACGCTGGGTGTAGCCCTTGGCCACAAGCCGTGCCTTGTACTTCTCAATAGTACCATCAGGCCTTAACTTTTCTTGAACACCCACTTACAACCCACATGTTTGCAGCCGTAGGGTCGCTCAGATAATTCCCAAGTTCCATTAGAAAGAATCGAGTCCATCTCATTATGGACAGCTTCTTTCCAGTCATCAGCATCAGGAGATGAAATGCCTCTGCAATGGACGTGGGAGTATTGTCCACAAGGTACACAATGAAATCATCACCAAAGGATTTTTCAGTCCTCTGTCTCTTGCTCCTCTTGGGAGCTGATTCATTGTCATCCTTCTCAAGGACTTCCTCAACATGTGGTTGTTCAGAATGATCAACAGATGTACTAGTTCAGCAAATATCTCAGAAGAAATTCTAGCAATGCTATGCATATCCTTCATAGGAAACATGTTCTCAAAAAATGTTGCATCACGAGATTCCAAAATAGTATCAACATGCATATCAGGTATCTCAGATTTAACCACTAAAAATCTATAGCAAATGCTCCGCTGAGCATACCTAGAAAGACACAATCCACTGTCTTCGGTCCAAGTTTTCGTTTCTTAGGAATTGGAACATTGACTTTCGCCAAACATCCCCAAGTACGAAAATAAGAAAGTGATGGTTTTCTCCCAGACCACTCCTCGTAAGGTGTCTTTATCCTTGTTAGGAACTCTATTCAGGACATGACATGAAGTCAACAAAGCCTCCCCCACCATGCCTTAGATAAACCAGCAGTGTCCAACATGGCGTTCACCAAGTCGGTCAGCGTGCGGTTTTTCCTCTCGGCAACCCCGTTGATTGGGGCGAATAGGGAGGCGTCCTCTCATGAATAATACCATGTTCCTCACAGAATTCATCAAATACGTTGGAGAAATACTCGCCACCACGATCTGACCTAAGACGTTTGATCTTTCTCTCTAATTGATTTTCTACTTCAGCTTTATAAATTTTAAAGTAGTCTAAAGCTTCATCTTTAGTGTGCAACAAATATACATAACAGAACCTAGTAGCATCATCGATTAAAGTCATGAAATATCTCTTATCACCTTTTGTCAACACGCCATTCATCTCACATAGATCCGAATGTACGAGTTCTAGTGGTGCCAAGTTTCTCTCCTCGGCTGCCTTGTGAGGCTTTCGAGGTTGCTTAGATTGCACACAGCTGTGGCACTTAGAACCTTTGGCAATGGTGAAAGTAGGAATTAAACTCAAACTGGAAAGTCTACTCATTAAACCAAAATTAACATGACATAAACGAGAGTGCCAAACATTAGCATCCGAATCCACACTGCCAAATATGGTTTACTGACTTATTACAAAAATCCGATAATGAAAAGCGGAACAAGCCTCCGCACTCATACCCTTTACCAATAAATTGTCCAAACTTTGACACAACTACTTTATTGGACTCCAAGACTAATTTAAACCCATCTCTGCATAGAAGGGAGCCGCTAACGAGATTCTTGTTCATAGTAGGGACATGCTGCACGTTCCTCAGCTGCACGATCTTCCCCGAAGTAAACTTCAGATCTACCGTGCCAACACCACGAACAGAAGCATGTGATCCATTCCCCATTAAGACGCTTGAATCTGCGACCTGATAAGAAGTGAACATAGAGATGTCAGCACATACATGAACATTAGCACCCGTATCAATCCACCAACATGGAGATTGAAATACTGAAAGCACAATCGGTAAATTACCGTACCCATCAGCATTGCTAGCGGTCACGACGTTGACATGCTTTGGCGCCTTCCCTTTCTTGTCTGCACGATCTGGGCAGTCCACAGAGAAGTGTCCGGGCTCTCCACAAGTGTAGCACTTTAGCTCAGATTTGTTCAGCATCTTCTTCTTCTTGAAAGAAGTAGTCTTGGTAGGCATGTTGAAGGAAGGCTTGCTCTTTGCCTTGCTCTTGCCGTGGTGAAAGTTCTTCTGCACCATGTTGGCGCTAGACTGACCTTCACCACCTCTCTCAGCAGTGTCCTTAGCCCGAGCCTTCTCCTCAACATCAAGAGACGCTATCAGGTTTTCAACCGATATCTCCTGTCTCTTGTGTTTGAGAGTTGTGGCGAAGTTCCTCCATGAAGAGGGCAACTTTGCAATAATGCATCCAGCCACAAACTTGTCAGGTAAGGCACACTTAGCGTGCTCAAGCTCCTTAGCAATGCACTGTATCTCATGAGCCTGTTCGACTACAGAACGGTTGTTAGCCATCCTGAAGTCATGGAAGCTCTCCATGATGTACAGTTCACTGCCAGCATCTGCTACACCGAACTTAGCGTTCAGTGCCTCCCAGAGCTCTTTGGCATCTGTAATGTGCATGTACACATCAAACAGCTTGTTGCTAAGAGCACTCAGAACGAGTCCCACAAAGGCAGTATTGGTTTCCTTGAACTTGTTCTGATCCTCGTCAGATATAGTTCCTTCAGGTAAACCCTCACTAGTCTCGAACACTTTCAGAGATCGCAACCACAGTGTGGTCTTGTACTGCCATCTCTTAAAGTCCACACCGGTAAACTTGTCCGGCCTCAGCGCATCAGATAGATGTCCCATGTTTAACTCAGGAAATTGCCTATAACAAATATAAGGTTTTTGGATTGTTGGATTATTAGGCATAATTTCCATGATTAATTCCAGAATATAAAGCATGATCGCAAGAGCTACTAACATGTTAATCTCGAAAATACTAGACGTATTAATTAACATGAACAGCAGCAAGACATCTACGAACACAGCCATCGGAACGTGACGAACGTACCGAACAATTGTAGATGAAGTAGTCGTTGGAGCAGCGACGGCAGCAGCTTGAGCGGCGACGGTAGCAGCTGAAGAAGACGACATTGGAGACGAGTCGCCCGCGGACCCGGAGATCGTCCAGGAAGTCGAGCCGTGATGAAGAACTTGAAAGCAGTCACGCGGGGCGCTTCCCAAAAACCTTATTCGCCCTCTCCGTACAGGATCACAAGGACAATGGTTCCGGAGACCTGCTGTCCCGTTCGCGGTGCACGCCGGCGCACGGGATGGAGTAGACTACGGTGGCGGCGCAAGGCACGAGATTGGCAAAACCTAGATTAGTTCGGTTGTGTGACGGCGCACGCAGTGCACGACAATATATAGTGCGGTTCGGGAAACCCTAACGAGTACAACGTGGGCTGGCCACGTCGCACACGTTCGAGTGAACAGCAAAAATATCGACATCGGCACATTCCCGCAACCCGCGGCGTGTCGAACGGACGGCGGAGGAGGAGTGCGCGGGAGAGAGCCTTCTGTTCTCAACTAGCACACCAAGTGTCACAACACTCCACCTTATAAGGTGATGTTTGTCTCCTCCAACTAGCAATGTGGGACTAAACTTTGGCACCACTTTGCACCTCCAAAATTCTAACATGCACATGGGCCAATTTAAGATTTTCAGCAATTTCTTATTGGGCTGCCCAAATGGGCCAAAAATCTAACATGATCCTCCCCTCCACCGCCTCCCGCCGCACGTTGTCACCGATCTCCATCGCGACGCCCCACTCAACGCGCTTGTACCGGCAGTTGGTCTGCTGCTCGGCGAAGAACGGCCAGCAGAGCATCGGCACGCCACCGCAGAGGGCCTCCACCGTGGAGTTCCACCCGCTGTGCGTCAGAAACACACATACGGCGTCGTGCCGCAGCACCGCCTCTTGGTCGCACCAGCTCGCCAGGCGGCCCCTGTCCTTGGTGGCCTCCAAGAACTCGGGGGGCAGCACGGCCGCCTCGCTCTTCACGATGTCCGGCCGGACGATCCAGAGGAAATCGTGGCCGCTGTTGGCCAGCCCCCACGCGAATTCCACCAGCTCGTGGTTGCTCATGACGGTTACGCTCCCGAAGCTCACGTACACGACAGACCGGGGCTTCTTGCCATCGAGTCACTATAGAGAGGTGTGGTCTTCTTTCCAGAGGCCGGAGCTTAGTGTCGAGGGGGCCCCTGCAGGGGATGAATTGTTCGGTGAGGGAGTTGAGCGGGCCGATGGTATAGATGGCCGGTATGATGGCGCGCATCGCGTCGAGCGCCGGCTGCTCGAGCTCGTCCATGGTGTTGATGATGACGGCGTCCGCCTCCTCCGCGCGCTCCACCTGGTGTAACTGGAAGGTCAGTAGAGTGTCGTCGCGATCCGTGGTGCGGAGAAATGTCGGGAAGTCTTTCAGCCGCATGTGCTTGCTCATCCCGGGGGCCCAGGCGATCGGCATGTCCATGAACCCGTTCGTCAGTTGCTCTTCATCTGTTCGCCACGCGAAAATCGTTGAGACTCACTACCGTACTGCAAAGTCGAAACAAATTTGAAGGCAGATGAGGATACCTTTGAGGGGGATGATGCCCTGGTCGATGAGAGGGCGGAAGTTCCGGTAGCCCATGTAGCCGCAGGCGCTGGCCGTCCAGAACAGGGCGCACGGCACGCCGAGCTCCCTGGCGGCGTCCACGCTGAAACTCATGAGGTTGTCTGCCACGATGCAGGTGACAGGCGGGATGCCAGCCGCGCGGCCAAGGTCGGCGAGCAGGTTCTTGAAGTGGGGGAGGCAGGCGGTCATGGTGGAGTAGGAGAGGGCCGCCGGGTCCTGCGTGTTGTCGGCGTCGGACGAGGGCAGACCGTCCAGGATGCTGGCGGAGCGGAAGCCAGGGAGGCCCGCGGCGGCGCTTTCGCCGCGGGAGCGGATGAGGCGGCGGTGGTTGTACTCGGTGCTGACGAAGGTGATGTGGAAACCCTTGCAGTAGAGGACCTTGGCCAGCTTCATCATCGGCGTGATGTGCCCTTGTGCCGGGAACGGCAGGCACACCGCGTGCGGCTTCTCGCCGGCCGGTCCACCGGAGTCCATCTCTGCAGCTCAGCGTGCGTTCGAGAGCAGTGGGGATCGAGTTTTTCGTGGATGTATCTGAATCTGATTTTCTTTACTTGGTTGCTTCCTACTCCACTTAGCATTTCCCGATTACTCGAATACAATATTCAGCAGATGGAGACAGAAACAGTGGCGGAGGTAGGGGACCAGCAGGAGCCCCGTCCACCATGGATTAGCTCTTAGTAAGCGTATGAACAGTGCAGATTTTAATTTCTTTCCTCTAACTGGCCCTCAACATACTAAATTCACTAATCCTGCCTCCGCCCCTAGACAGAAAACCAAGAGAGAGCTTTATTACGTGCACCGACGACGCCTGCCCTTTTTTACTTCCGAATTTCCATGCCGTCTCCTGGCCCTTTTCCTATTTGCAGGTGATGCGTACGCCTCCGTTTCATTGTTAATCGAAAGTTCATCGTAGATACCCGGGATGGCTTGGCTAATCATGGTTGACCACTTCACCAGCAACCTACTCCTTGGGCGATTGGCAAGCACTGCAAATTCGGGAGGGAAAAGTCCGCGAAATAAGCAGTAGTCAAATTCGGCTCCACCAAAATCAATATCGGCAGTGGCAAGAAGGTGTCCTTTCCTTTAGGAACTCTTTGGATTGCAGGATTTTAAAAACTTAGGAATAAGAAAAACAAAGGATTGAGATGTCATGCACATCAATTCATACAGGATTTTAAAACACATGATTTTTATAAGAGACTCATTTGGATGTGGACAGTAAACAAACACAGGAATTTTGCAGGATTAAGGAGAGAGATAGAGTGTGAGTGCCTTGGACTTCTCAAAGAAAAAAATAAAAAGAGGTTTGAGCTCATGTTGAGATTCCAATGGAATGGGGGGGCATAGGAATAGATCCCTTAGAAATTTCCAAAGGCATTCTATAGGAAAAATTCCTATGGATTGGAATCCTCCAGAATTCCTACGAAATTCGTTCAATCCAAAGAGGCTCTTAGATGAGATTTTGGCTCCCGAGATCCAGTGTTCCTGCTGTTTAAAAATATTGGAAAACCATATTAATAAGTTTTCAAAAAGTTCTGAAAACAAATATGAGATAGCTAATGGTGTATCTCACAAACATGTAAAAAATTAATTTCAATATTTTGAGCTAAAAATAACAAAAATACGGGTCTGAATATGCGTATTTTCCAATCTCTAAATTTAATCAGATTTTGTATACAAAATTTTAATATTGATATTTGCACATTTTTCGGATATAATATTGGCTACATCCAGGATTTTTTCAAAAAATTTAAAACTCGTAAATACGATTTTTTCAATTTTTTTTTAAAATTAGCAAGATCACTGGTGCTTGGGACCATAGATCAGAAATCTCCCCAGATCTGTTTCGCATTTCGAGACCGGAAAATCGCATCGTGGCTGAAGCATTCTTTGAACCATGGTGAATAGTATGTGAGAGACACAAAAGATTTCTCCAGCTATTACAAAATAAACCCGAAAGGATACAAGCAAAACATAGAAAGCTTAGAACTTTTTTGTATTTAAAGACACATTCTTATATGCGTTTTTTCTGTGCCCCACTTTTTTATTTTTCATCAATTTGCCCCCACTTTGCTCCAACGAGTCTCACAATTGTCCAAACGGAGCGGTTACGTGTGATCAAACTTGTTGATTGTTACTTGGTGAGCTATTACAAAAATACTCGAAAAGAAACAAGCAAAACATCGAAACTTTAAACATTTCTTATTCAAAGGCACAATCTTATATTTTTTCTGAAGACAGCAACAGAAAAGGAAAAAAAGAAACGTAACAGTACAATTCTGAATACCAGCGAAAGTTTTCCAGTGATTTTATTTTTGAGCCGCTATGCTACAAAAAGCAATTAACCAACATCGGCAAAAGTATCAACACTGATATTTTAGTGAGAAGTAACCAAACTGCCTTGTCGACTTTGCCGAGGTACCGAGAGTACAAACCACCATTGTTAAAGAGACAACGTTAAAAAAAATTGCGAGGATCATCTTCCTCGTGACAATCATGAGAGAAATTTCAAACTATCGAGCGAGGAAAAAAAATGAAACATCACACATATAGAAATTTGATCTTTCAACACCATAATTGACACCGAGACGGAGACCTAGTCGTCGAACGAAAGGCGAAAGTGCTCTTATTGTAGATGATGTCATCTCCATTGACATGGTGAGCACAAAAATTACGGCTACCAAAACTCTAACCTAATCTACTGAAAACACTCTTTTTTTATTGAAAGGCAAAGCCTAGCAGGCCAGTAGGCCACGGTGAAGCAGGCGTGTGCAGCAGTTTGTTATCTCCGCCAGTGAGCGGGAGATAGAAATTCTACCTTTCTTCGTGCTGCATCTAACGCTGTGCAAGGCCGGCCCGCCGCGCCGCCATGGCCTGTGTAAGCTCAGTGACTGGAGTGGATAACTGAGCAGCCTCCCCAAAACCCCAACTCCGGCACCGTCATGCTCGCCCACACGCGCCTCCCGCCACTACCTCCACCTCCACCTCCCGCCCCAACCCAACCCGTCCGCGGCGGCGGCGGCGGCGGCGGCGGCGGCGTGGAGTTCCGCCGCAAGCTCCACTTCCTCTCGGCCGAGCTCCACCTCGACCATTCCCGCTCCTCGCGCTGCACCCAGAGCTCCGCTCCGCGCCGCTCCCGCTCCTCCACGCCTCCCTCCGCCTCCTCCTCTCCCACGGACTCTCCTCCAACGACGCCTCCCGCAGTCCCGCGTCTTCTCGGCCTTCCCGTCGCTCCTCACCTCCCCACCCGAGGAGTCCCTCCGCTTCCTCTCCGCCGCCGCGCCGCTGCCCCTCCTCTCCTCCGCGCCGCGGTGGTCCGCTCCCCTCGCCTCCTCGCCGCATCCATCCCGGACACCCTCAGCCCCGCGCTCCATTTCCTTCGCCACCGCGTCTCCCTGCGCCGGAGACCCCTCCCCATCGCCGCCGCCCTGCTCCTCGCCTTCTCCGTCGACCGGACCCTCATCCCCAAGCTCATCTTCCTTGGCGACGCCACGGGACTCCCTGACCCTGCCGTCTGCTTCATTCTTCGCCGCGCCCCCGCCATCCTCTCCTACGGTATCGAGACCAACCTCACGCCCAAGCTCAAGTTCCTCGCCGACGGCATGGGCAAGGATCCAGCCACCGAGCTCACCGAGTTCCCACACTACTTCGCATTCAGCCTGGAGGGGAGGATCAGGCCGAGGCACGAGGCGTTGAGGGTCAGGGGCATTCAGATGTCATTAAAGGACATGCTCACCACCGACGACTATGAGTTCAAGGAGCGGCTCAATAAGGAGAGGACGTGAACCTGCACCAGAAGCAGGCTATGTGTGGTGGCTGCACTGGATCTGGTTATGCAAAATGGCAGTGCACTTGCTTTGAATTTGATTGAGAAGACTGCCCTGTAATGTGCTGGATGCCATCAACGATAACTCGAAGAGTTTCATGTGTTAATCCGGATTCAGTATTAAGGCCTAAGGGCAAGGTTGAGATAGATTTATGAGAAAGGCAAGAGTTTGTAGTCTGTCAAGAATGATCATTTTATATCGTCGTTGGTGGGAGTTAATGAAGTTCAGAATAGACATGAAAACAAATGCTGTATTTCTCAAACGGTCTGCTGCTGCTAAGTTGGTACACTTCATCTCCTAGCCTTGGAGGAAGGATGGGCCTGAGGCATGAGATGTTTGAGAAGGAAGTTTTGGTTCGCTGGTGGAGCTGTGGGACCTAAGTTTAGGTGAGGGGTAACCAACCTGAAGAGTTTTGTGATATTGCATTTCTTATGTATTTGTATCTGAATTTGAGAAACGACTATAGAACAAGTTGATTTTATGGTTTTCATGGGATTATGTGAATGGAATTGTTGTTTCGTTCACTTTTGGCATTGTATGATTGTTCAAAATATGAATGTGGAATGCTAGAGTATGTTTGTCAAACAGACTGCCCTTTTGTAAGCCAGCCACATTTGGATGTCGGAAATGATAATCCATGCTTAGTTGTGGCTAAGGTTATCAGTTTATAGGCTTAATGTTTCCTCTTATGATTGTCTCTCTGATCTGTCCCTTCTCACAGGGGATAGGACTACCATGCTGGAGATTTCATTTTTAGTTTGGTCGGATATGTGTCCATGGACTGTTTGTGATGGTCTGATTCAACCTCGCCAAGGTATGGTAGTAACTCACAAACCTTTAGTGGATCCACACGAAGTTACAGTTAACAAATTATGGAAATGATCACCCCTACCCCCACCCACCCCATTTGATAGCACAAAAAGGGTTGCTCTAGTATTTATCCTTTTGATTAAAGGAGCTCGCTGCCCCAATTTCTGTCATAGACTGGAACTAATAAAGTGATAGTGCAACATCCGGGTTACCAGGAAACATCACCTGTTATGATTAGCAGGATCAACAGGGAAAATGTTGTTAAAACAAGGAACATGGCGAGCTTTCTGTAATGCCCACACCAGAGCAAACTACCCGAAACTACTAAGTTTCCAGTTTTACTAGAGAAAGCCATTCTCAGCTACAGAAGTAAGTTCAGTTCAGTCCCTATTACTAAAAGCACAGTTGACTATGTTTCACATAAATTTTGCTTCAGTCTACATAGCTACAGAACATACAGTTTGTGCTACCTGGCCATCCTCTCTTTACTAGATTATTATCCTTAGTACAAATATTATTTCTACAATCCAGCCATGACAGCACCCCTAGTCCTCGAAGGAACTTTACTGTACCAAATCAATGCCTGGCTTCAGAGCAATATACAGAGAATAAATAGATACAGAGCAATATACAGAGAACAAACAGATACCACACCACTCTTATCTAAGATCCATCTACATTTATAATTATCCTCTGTCAGCACTACCTCTGCACAGATCTGTAACTCCTGGCAGAAAACAGCAGTTTCCTCTAGAGAACTCTACCACTGATAACCAGCTGAAAATAAATCGTATCTGTGTAAGTTCATCCAGATTTACAGCAATATGGCACACTGTCTTACATGTTACGAATCCTTTGCCAGTAATGCAACCATATAGCATCGGTAGGTTCTTGCTAATAAGTCCCGAATCATCCCATCCTCATTGAACAATGAATGACTGCCTTAATCGAATGAAAAAAGTTAAACAAATATGTGCAATGCTCATGGCATCAAAATTCCCTGTGCATTAGTTAGTTGCAGCATGTTGCTTGATTTGTCCTTAGGAGTTTCTCCCACATGCATAGCATATTCCTTGGTTCCTGATAGTGAGCAACAATGTACCCCTCCTTGCAGCCATCAATGTGAATCCTTTCATCTGTTTCATATCTGATCGGTAAGCCACCCTTCTTCATCTCGTTAACCCATATGCCCATTGCCACATCTTCTAGCTTGAACATCTGCAAGAGTGAAGGGTGTAGATAACATCTTGTTTAGTTCTCCTAATCTATCTGCTGGTAGCAGAGAAGATCAAATAATAAGAGGTTTGCCACTCAGGATATGTGGTAGCAGTGCAGCACGCCGGACTAGTTCGGCACTTTCTGTGACTTTTAGCACTTTAAGTTTAACAGCAAGCTGAAATGTGGGTAGCTTGACTGCATTTATCAAGGCATACTTTTGAATTGATTGAGTATAGCCTGAGTGTCTCAGCTAGTTCTTTGTTTAATAGGGATAGAATAGTGTAATTTTGCTCAATCAATATACCTCCAGGTTGTTTGTGGGTTGACGGTTTTTTGTAAGCTAGTTTTCATTTAGCATGTATAGGACGGTGACATAGATTACACTTGCGCGTAAATAGAAATACCTTTAGACAGCTTGATTTATACCAAGTGTTGATTGTCCTTGCAATGTCTTCTGAAACCACATATCCTGGTCCATGAGCCCACGGTGGGTATTTCTCTTCAGGCCATTCCTGTAGAATACATCACAAATCTTAGCACCCAAATTTCCTGATGTTGTGTGCACCATATAGGGTCAGCTAATATCCAAATAAACAAGGAATACTTAATAAGTAAGATTTTATTTTATTTTAATCGGAAATAGTGGTACTCTATGTATCAGGAAAGAAATCAATATAGGAACCAATAGTATTGGAGTGGTGGTCTGTCTGCTGAGTCCAGAGTTTGGTCCTATAATATAAGGAGCCTAGCGTGTAGTCTGGGGCAATCAAGCAATAGAGAATAGTCTAACAACCTGTTATCTTCCTCCCTAACCTATGTTCTATTTGGCAATCCCTATGCCATGCTGACGGGCTATTGTCTGGCGGTAGTTACCTAGGTTGTTCCACCTGATGACATAATAGTAACTCCCCCCACTCCCTAGCCTTCTTTATGCTAGCGTGGTGGTATGCCCTTGGAGGCTCGGACAGATTATAGCTTAGTTTACCGGCTTTCAAATTCAGACTAAAAGGTGTGCAGTAGTTCACGTTTTATCATTTAGGGATGGAAGCAGGGATTTGATGGTACAGAACCATTTTTGTGAGACATTACCTCTGGGCTGATGTACCATTTGCTGTCATGATTTCTTTGAGGGCTCGAGTCTGAATCGATACGACCGTAAAGCAGATCGTTGCTGACATTCAGCTTTTTAACTGCAGAATGGATTTCGTGTACTCGAACGAAAGCATCATCATCTGTTTTCATCAGGTACTTGGCTGATACAGGACCGGTCTGTTCCAATAAATCACAGTTAAGCGCACAAAGTAAAAGAAATGGAGAAGCATAAATCAATTATGAACAACAATGTTTACCCCGTAGATGCATATTGCCAGTGTCTTCCATGTAATTAAGCTGTAGTAATCAACAAAGGGCAAAACCTGAATGTCACCATATGTGCGTGCCTCATTCCAGAGTTCCATATTTACCATCAAATTTGTATGCTTTAAACAAAACAACACCAACTTTAGTGTCAAGAATCTGAACTGTCTTGATGACTGATGTTTACAGTTTGTAAAAAAAAGCAAAGAACACTTTGAAAATCTTGTCAGTTAATTATGTTACTGATGTTTTAGTCTTTTACCAGGCCAACGAAAAAGCGGACTGCTACTGTCCCATTACGCACAGCATCATATTGCATCCATGTTCTTCGAATCACCATTCTACGCTTGAAGTTGTTCGCTGTTGAAAATATACCAATCAGAAGGTTGAGATCTTTGCCGTCTGAAATATGTGATGACTTCAACGTATCAAGATCAAAGCTGTTCTCCAAATCTTCTGACGTGGGCAAGCCACTGGCAATTGCACTTGCTAGCTCGAAATCGCCAGAAATTCTTACTTCAGTTACAAACCAAGGTTCCAAGCCCTAATAACAGAGACACCGACTATAAGGTTTTGTGCTACTATCACATATATTGCATGATCCATGTGGGAGAACATTACCGCTCTATGTGCAAATGAAGTAATATGTTTCCCGTCAACTGTCATATGGATTCCTTCAAGGCCTATACGGAGAGTTGCAATAGCAAGGTATCCCTGCTTAAATGGAAAATATGTGCCTGATTTTCCACCTTGCTTGGCACCAGTATGATGTGTTGAGTTCATTATGCCCTTTTCTTCTCTACCCACCATGGAATTACATCGCTCTAAATCATCCACTGTGAAAGTATCGGATAATTAGTGTGATGAGACCACAATGATAAGAAAAAATAAGCAAGTTCTAAGTACCTTGAGTTGCATTGCTCGAGTTACTGCAGGGACAACGATCCTCAAAACCCCAGCCATTACTTGCAGTGAAGGCGTTCTGTACTATGACTGGACCTTCAGTAAGTGTGTCGCCAGTTAGACGGACATTGTAGTGCAGTACAATTGGTTTTTGGGGTTCCCCTGGGAGTGCCGCCCCGACAAGATCAATCCAGAAGTTGCCAGAGAGGCTACCAGGAGTGCCTATAACAGTTACGGAAGAACCTGCAACAAGCCCGCAAGGTATGCTGATGGTAAAATCACTACCCTTCGATTTGGAAACGTTCATTGTTCGAATTGAGTATGGACAGAGCCTCTCTTTTTTTGTCCTTGGGGAACTTGCATTTTGAACTGATGTCGTCAGGTTTTCCCATGCAGTTCTTGCATCGTTGATTGCTTCAGTCGCATGAGGAAGGCCAGTGGAGATGTTGGCTAAGTGCTTCATATGATTCCACGTGTCTAGCCAGTGTAATCCTTCAAGGGAGGAATTTCCAGAACCCAAGCTGCTTGAAGGGGCCTCTGGTACTGCTATTACCTGTGTATTCTCTGGGTTGGCTACTACTGGTGCATCCACTCGGTTGCTAAACCATGAAAGAGGATTGTCATGGAGGATTTGGTATCGGGATTCTCCTGATGCTGGGCTGTTCACTATCAAATATCGCACAATGAGAGGAGAGAAGAAGGTGACAGAACTGCAATACAGATTTGCTTTGTCTTCCACATTTCTGATCTCACTTTCTATGGAGCCCTGACAATCAGGGAATTGCTCGTTTAAATGCAAAACCAGCTGTTGTTGTGTATCCTCGTTTCTGGTCAAGGCTCCAGGATATACAGCACCTGCCGATGCAAATGATGTCACTTATTTCTCACCTTCAGTGCAAGCATTCCTGTTCAAATAAGAAATTAATCACCGACTTGATGATGTTCCATAGCAATTAGCATGCCGAGAACATGAAACACGATGGAAATAACCTTGTGCATTGTCGTATCAATTGAAAACTCGGAACCTCAAACCTTTGGGTCAAATATGCTAGTCCCTACGGGAACCTCGTTTCGTTATTCAATTACTCTGAGCATGACCATGTCAAAACCAATAACCTTGTGCCAATTGTTCGTGTAGTGGTTTTTAACTCGCACTAGTAGCATATGATGCTGATCTTTGACCCAAGTTCTATCTTGTTGATTCCTTGTCGGTTTTCGCACAATGTATTATCGTCCCTAGTCTGTGTACTTGTGTAGACGTTAATGCTATTGTTCAACCATTCGGAGAAAGATACTAACTGTGTCATTGTCAAATCTCCAGAATGGCTCGAGGAGGTCGTGGAGGGCCGTGGTGGTCGCGGTCACCACAATGATGATGGGATGATCTGCCGCCACCACCCTCGATGGCTGAGGTCTTGATGGCCATTGAGGAGAACCGTGGGCGCAATGAGCGCTTGCTGGAACAGTTGGTGCGGCAGCTGAATGCACGGAGGAACGAGTGCAACACTCTCACGAGTTCCTGCGTTCCCAGCCACCCACCTTTGCTGATGCTAAGGAACAACTGGAAGCTGATTATTGGCTTCGTGCTTTGGAGCGCAAGTTCTCCGCGCTTCATGTCCCATTGGTAGAGCAAGTCAATTTTGCCACCTACTCTGGTGGTGCTGCTGGCTGTTGGTGGGAGAGCCATGTGGCTTTGTTTCCAGCCAACCATGTCTTCACCTAGGCTGACTTCCGCACTGCCTTCCGTGCTGAGTACATTCCCCAGCCGATTATGGACTTGAATGTGGACATTACTGCTGCCAAGTTGGCAGACCTGTATACCTCTCGTATCATCGTCCTTCACGGCATTCCCAAGAAGATAATTTCTGATCGTGGAAGCTTATTCACCTCCAAGTTTTGGACTAGTTTCCAAACTGCTATGAAACTCATCTTAACTTCAGCACTGCATTTCATCCTCAAACTGATGGTCAGACCGAAAGAGTGAACCAAGTTTGGAAGACATGCTCAGGGCATGTGTAATCTCTTTCGGCAAGGATTGGGAAAAGTATCTCCCTTTCGCGGAATTCTCCTACAACAACACTATCAAGCTAGTCTGGGCATGGCTCCATTTGAGGTTCTATATGGAAGAAAATGCCGAACTCCTCTAAATTGGTCTGAAACCGGAGAGAGGGCACTCTTTGGTCCAGATATTATCAATGAAGCTGAGGAGAAGGTTAGAATCATACGGGAGAATCTGAAGATTGCTCAGTCTACGCGATAAGCACCATCAGGAAATTCACTATGAAATTGGTGATAAAGCTTATCTCCGCGTCTCTCCCTTCGTGGCATTCGCCGCTTCGGTATCAAAGGGAAATTGGCACCTCGCTATGTTGGCCCCTTCACCGTTCTGGCCAAGCGAGGAGATCTCTCTTATAAGTTGGAATTACCGGTCATCTTTCCCAATGTACATGATTGTTTCATGTCTCTCAACTTCGCTGGTGTTTCAAGGATCCTATCCATGGGGTCAATCATGAGGAGCTGGATCTCCAGGAAGATCTCACCTATCGCAAGCATCCTATCCGTGTTCTGGATGAAGCCGAAAGGAAGACCCGTAACAAGGCTACCAAGTTTCTCAAGATTCATGGTCGCACATTCCGAGGAAGAGCGACTTGGGAAAGAGAGTCTAGTCTTCGTGAGGAGTATCCCGACTTCTTTTCGCAGTCTTAGAATCTCGGCACGAGATTCCTGTAAGGGGGGTAGATTTGTAATAGCCCGAAGTGGAAACCCTAAAAACCCGTGTAAAATTTTCGCTTTTGTGTTCCTTGCATCATGGCATCCTTGCATCAAGTGTAACAATTGGAACCTTTAACTTGTCACTAGGGATTTGTGCTAGGGAAGTGTTGATGTTGCTAGGGAATTGTGGGAGTTGCTAGGGAATTGTGGAGGTTTGACAACATTTCAAAAACCAAATTGCCAATTGTGCTTCCACAAATTTCAGAACAGCGAAGGCACTCAAACTTGCAAAACAAGATTTCTTGACATCGTATATTTGTCAAGAAAGTTCCAAAAGTTCCAAATTTATCATTTGCAAACTATTTTGATTTGTAAAATAGAATAAAATGAGAGCAACTCAAAATTGCAGGTGAGCAATTCCTATTTTATTTTCCTACTAAATGATTTTCAAATAATCTGGAAAAATTAGGGGAGCTTCATATTAATATAAAGAGGTTACCCAAAAATTGGCATAATTTTTGGAGTGTTTAAATGCCCCAATTAATTCAAATACCCCTGCTGTAATTTCTGTCCAGTACAGGGAAGGACCTATCCGTGAGGAAATTAAAACTTCCAGGGGGTGTTGTGTAAAAGTGTCATCTCTCTCACCCCCACGCACCACTGGCGCCATGGCACCGTGGCGTGCTCGCAGAGCACGCCATGCCCGGCCCCCCCTCTGCCCTTCCCTTGCGAGGATGAGAAGCAAAACCGGGGCCCCCACCTGCCCTGCCCCTCCTCCCCACCCTCCCACTTGCTCCTTGCTCTCCTCTCCCCGCTCGGCTGCACCGAGCCGCCATGGCCGCCGCCGTAGACCGCCGCTCCCCGCTGCCTTAGTCCACGCCGAGCACCATCGCCTGGGGGAGTTGCTCCGTCATGCCTTCCTCTACTCCTCCGCGGAGGAATCGAAGCGAGACGGCCGGAATCGTCGTCGCCATCAACTATTCCGCCGCTGCCGTTCCGCTGCGCTGCCGCGGACGAATACGCCGCCGTCGCTATGACTCCGGCCTCCCCAAGCACGCGTGCGTGTTCCTGGTGAGCACGCCCACCTTCCTCTCCCCTCCGTTTCGTCGCTCGCGTCCCACAACTCGAGTTCGCTGATAGTTGTCGTCGTGTCGCCGTGACGTCGCCGTCGTCGGATAATCCGATTGAGGAACGAACTGGAATATCCGAGTTGATCCAGTACGGGATGGACTTAGGTCCTTAGTCGTTTTTCCCTGCTCTCCACAGCGATCAGATTTTCCGAGCGAAGCAGCTCAGCGGATTTTCCGATTTTTATCAGTACAGAGGAGCTCGAGGTCCTTAGCCACTTTTCCAGAATCTATTTCAATCGGATTTTCCGATTTTGGGAAAATTCGGATCTTCCGATTTTTGTCCAGTACAAAAAGAATTGATACTGTTCCAACTACTTGTCTTCCTAAATGGATTAAATGATTGTTCTATGTTGGATTTTAACTCATAATCAGGACTTAATTAAAAAAGGAGAGGATAAAATATTTGTAAGAACATATCTAATTTAGTAAGTTATAAAAGTAATAACTTTTAATCGGTGCAACATAAAATTGGTGTGTTATACCACAATGATCATAATCTATGGACTAACAAGTGGCATCATTTCATGCATGCTTACCTCCTTTTAGAGCACGGGAAAACATTAAAAACAATGCGGAGCTTTTTATCTCTCTTGTTAAATAATAAAGTCCGTACCTCATTTAAATTGGTAGAACTTGCTATATTAAGTTTAATGCATTCAAAATGTCATCTCATCATATGTCTGCGCATTGCATTTGTTAAGCATATGTGTGGTGATTGAATTGTTTTCTTCCGTTGTTTTGTGCTCGTTAGATCAAGCAACCGGGGTTACTCCACAATACCCCGAAGAGCCGTACTACCCGCACGTTGAGACAGGCAAGCGTAATCCCCCTCTGAGCATATCTTATCCTATGTTTCCGCAATATTTTCTACACAATAATATTGCATGCGTTCTAAATGTCAATTTTCTGGGATTAGAGTATCCTATAGTTGCATTAAGTTTCGATGCCAATACCTGTTTTCCCTCCTATTATCCATAGAATTGTTTTGTGGCCTGAGATACGTACTATGCTATGTTGATGCTTAGCCATGCTTAGTAAATTGCATAGCTATACGATGGATGGTTTGTGGTGGAAACAGGTGATGAGATGAATGGTTGTTGGTGGAGGAAATTGTGGTGACGGATAATAAAATGCTAAGAGGTGGGGATGAGAGGCCACTGTGGTTGTGGTGTTTTGTCTCGTTCTCGCCGCCTAAGAGCGAGTTCTATACCTCTTGAACCAAGACTGAGCGTGCAACCATGCGTGAGGCCTATGCATTTGCAGGAACCCTCATAGACTAAATAACTCGGGCGGGCTAGCCAGGGTCCTCTAGTTCGGGCTTCCATTTGCGCGGGTGTGATGATGGTGGGATGAACTGAGATGAGGATGATGGTATTAGGAAAATGAGTGGCCACGGGGCAGGGTGTGTGATCCACTGCTCCGTCCTCACTGATGATCCTGGGTTAGTCCTTAACGAGGGAGAAGTCGACACCGCTCCCACCCAGTCGGCTTTCCAAGGAAGAGAGCTAATGATCAGGTAATGGGCTGGACGGTACGCGTGGCAAACATTTGTACACCCCTGCAGGGTTAAATCTTTTCGAAAAGCCGTGTCCGCGGTTATGGACGAACTTGGGAAGTGAAGGTAAGATCATAGAATAACTTTAACGGAATGATTAAAAACTGGGTACTAGAGGTACCACTCACAACTGCAAGGTGAGCTTCCTCGAGGGTGATTCGGGGAGGTGCCTTTGTTGAGCAGGTACAATGGTTGATGATGGTTGATGATGAGTAAGGTGATGAAAGAAAGAGTTACTCCTTACCTCTTTGAAAATATTCTGATTAGTCGATGCCATTGAGTTATGTTTTCCTAAATAAAATCAGCTTTATGCAAAACAGTCATAAAACCTTGAAAGCCAATTATCGAGCATATATTAGCTCCTAATCTTGCGAGTTCATCGAACTCAACGTCGTTTGCTTATTTTCAGGAGAGGACTTTACCGACCTCGAAGGTGGGTTCTTTGTGGACGTCGACGAGTAGTCTGGGGTTCCCAGGTGGCAGCTTGGGACATCCCGGAACAGCTGGCGCTGTGATGTTTATCTGTAGGCCTCTTAGGCCATATGCTGGATCTTGTTGTTTAGAACAACCTATTTTTTTTTGCTTCCGCTTGATGTAATGTTGGGTCTGTGACCCCCTGGATGTCATTTGCTATCTTTCTCTATTATAAGAGTTGAACTATATGTTTTTGTGTCATAGAGTCTGTGATGTGCCAGTTGTTCCACAGTCTTGATCTCTCTATTATACTTTGATAGTGTGTCTGTGGTATCGGATAACCGGAGACACAGTATCACTGTATAACAGTCGGGTCGGGGCGCCACATCAAGACCTTCTCAACATAGTGTGATTGCGTTAACGTAATCCCACTCTCATCCCTAATCAACTTAATGTTCAGGATCACATCAGCTTTCCCAGATCTTTCATATCAAAGCTCTTTGACAGAAAAGACTTGACCTCATTTATCACTATCATGCTTGTACCGAAAATAAGTATGTCATCAACATACAAGCATAATATAACACTATCGCCCCCACCATGGCGATAATACAACACCTATCAGCCTCATTAATGGCAAAGCCTGCAGACGTAAGAGTGCTGTCAAACTTCTCATGCCATTGCTTAGGTGCTTGCTTCAGCCCATACAAAGATTTTAACAATTTGCACACCTTTCTCTCTTCACCTTTTACTACAAACCCATCAGGCTGATCCATATAGATTTCCTCTTCCAACTCTCCGTTAAGGAAAGCTGTCTTTACGTCCATTTGATGAACGATAAGACCATAGGAGGCAGCCAGGGAAAGTAGTACTCGAATGGTGGTAGTCGAGCAACAGGTGAATAGGTGTCAAAGTAATCTTCGCCTTCACGCTGGGTGTAGCCCTTGGCCAAGCCGTGCCTTGTACTTCTCAATAGTACCATCAGGCCTTAGCTTCTTCTTGAACACCCACTTACAACCCACAGGTTTGCAGCCGTAGGGTCGTTCAGATAATTCCCAAGTTCCATTAGAAAGAATCGAGTCCATCTCATTATGGACAGCTTCTTTCCAGTCATCAGCATCAGGAGATGCAAATGCCTCTGCAATGGACGTGGGAGTATTGTCCACAAGGTACACAATGAAATCATCACCAAAGGATTTTCAGTCCTCTGTCTCTTGCTCCTCTTGGGAGCTGATTCATTGTCATCCTTCTCAAGGACTTCCTCAACATGTGGTTGTTCAGAATGATCAACAGATGTACTAGGTTCAGCAAATATCTCAGAAGAAATTCTAGCAATGCTATGCATATCCTTCATAGGAAACATGTTCTCAAAAAATGTTGCATCACGAGATTCCAAAATAGTATCAACATGCATATCAGGTATCTCAGATTTAACCACTAAAAATCTATAGCAAATGCTCCGCTGAGCATAACCTAGAAAGACACAATCCACTGTCTTCGGTCCAAGTTTTCGTTTCTTAGGAATTGGAACATTGACTTTCGCCAAACATCCCCAAGTACGAAAATAAGAAAGTGATGGTTTTCTCCCAGACCACTCCTCGTAAGGTGTCTTCTCTCCTTGTTAGGAACTCTATTCAGGACATGACACGAAGTCAACAAAGCCTCCCCCCACCATGCCTTAGATAAACCAGCAGTGTCCAACATGGCGTTCACCAAGTCGGTCAGCGTGCGGTTTTTCCTCTCGGCAACCCCGTTTGATTGGGGCGAATAGGGAGGCGTCCTCTCATGAATAATACCATGTTCCTCACAGAATTCATCAAATACGTTGGAGAAATACTCGCCACCACGATCTGACCTAAGACGTTTGATCTTTCTCTCTAATTGATTTTCTACTTCAGCTTTATAAATTTTAAAGTAGTCTAAAGCTTCATCTTTAGTGTGCAACAAATATACATAACAGAACCTAGTAGCATCATCGATTAAAGTCATGAAATATCTCTTATCACCTTTTGTCAACACGCCATTCATCTCACATAGATCCGAATGTACGAGTTCTAGAGGTGCCAAGTTTCTCTCCTCGGCTGCCTTGTGAGGCTTTCGAGGTTGCTTAGATTGCACACAGCTATGGCACTTAGAACCTTTGGCAATGGTGAAAGTAGGAATTAAACTCAAACTGGAAAGTCTACTCATTAAACCAAAATTAACATGACATAAACGAGAGTGCCAAACATTAGCATCCGAATCCACACTGCCACAAATATGGTTTACTGACTTATTACAAAAATCCGATAATGAAAAGCGGAACAAGCCTCCGCACTCATACCCTTTACCAATAAATTGTCCAAACTTTGACACAACTACTTTATTGGACTCCAAGACTAATTTAAACCCATCTCTGCATAGAAGGGAGCCGCTAACGAATTCTTGTTCATAGTAGGGACATGCTGCACGTTCCTCAGCTGCACGATCTTCCCCGAAGTAAACTTCAGATCTACCGTGCCAACACCACGAACAGAAGCATGTGATCCATTCCCCATTAAGACGCTTGAATCTGCGACCTGATAAGAAGTGAACATAGAGATGTCAGCACATACATGAACATTAGCACCCGTATCAATCCACCAACATGGAGATTGAAATACTGAAAGCACAATCGGTAAATTACCGTACCCATCAGCATTGCTAGCGGTCACGACGTTGACATGCTTTGGCGCCTTCCCTTTCTTGTCTGCACGATCTGGGCAGTCCACAGAGAAGTGTCCGGGCTCTCCACAAGTGTAGCACTTTAGCTCAGATTTGTTCAGCATCTTCTTCTTCTTCTTGAAAGAAGTAGTCTTGGTAGGCATGTTGAAGGAAGGCTTGCTCTTTGCCTTGCTCTTGCCATGGTGAAAGTTCTTCTGCACCATGTTGGCGCTAGACTGACCTTCACCACCTCTCTCAGCAGTGTCCTTAGCCCGAGCCTTCTCCTCAACATCAAGAGACGCTATCAGGTTTTCAACCGATATCTCCTGTCTCTTGTGTTTGAGAGTTGTGGCGAAGTTCCTCCATGAAGAGGGCAACTTTGCAATAATGCATCCAGCCACAAACTTGTCAGGTAAGGCACACTTAGCGTGCTCAAGCTCCTTAGCAATGCACTGTATCTCATGAGCCTGTTCGACTACAGAACGGTTGTTAGCCATCCTGAAGTCATGGAAGCTCTCCATGATGTACAGTTCACTGCCAGCATCTGCTACACCGAACTTAGCGTTCAGTGCCTCCCAGAGCTCTTTGGCATCTGTAATGTGCATGTACACATCAAACAGCTTGTTGCTAAGAGCACTCAGAACGAGTCCCACAAAGGCAGTATTGGTTTCCTTGAACTTGTTCTGATCCTCGTCAGATATAGTTCCTTCAGGTAAACCCTCACTAGCCTCGAACACTTTCAGAGATCGCAACCACAGTGTGGTCTTGTACTGCCATCTCTTAAAGTCCACACCGGTAAACTTGTCCGGCCTCAGCGCATCAGATAGATGTCCCATGTTTAACTCAGGAAATTGCCTATAACAAATATAAGGTTTTTGGATTGTTGGATTATTAGGCATAATTTCCATGATTAATTCCAGAATATAAAGCATGATCGCAAGAGCTACTAACATGTTAATCTCGAAAATACTAGACGTATTAATTAACATGAACAGCAGCAAGACATCTACGAACACAGCCATCGGAACGTGACGAACGTACCGAACAATTGTAGATGAAGTAGTCATTGGAGCAGCGACGGCAGCAGCTTGAGCGGCGACGGTAGCAGCCTGAAGAAGACGACATTGGAGACGAGTCGCCCGCGGACCCGGAGATCGTCCAGGAAGTTGAGCCGTGATGAAGAACTTGAAAACAGTCACGCGGGGCGCTTCCAAAAAACCTTATTCGCCCTCTTCCGTACAGGATCACAAGGACAAATGGTGGCGGCGCAAGGCACGAGATTGGCAAAACCTAGATTAGTTCGGTTGTGTGACGGCGCACGCAGTGCACGACAATATATAGTGCGGTTCGGGAAACCCTAACGAGTACAACGTGGGCTGGCCACGTCGCACACGTTCGAGTGAACAGCAAAAATATCGACATCGGCACATTCCCGCAACCCGCGGCGTGTCGAACGGACGGCGGAGGAGGAGTGCGCGGGAGAGAGCCTTCTGTTCTCAACTAGCACACCAAGTGTCACAACACTCCACCTTATAAGGTGATGTTTGTCTCCTCCAACTAGCAATGTGGGACTAAACTTTGGCACCACTTTGCACCTCCAAAATTCTAACATGCACATGGACCAATTTAAGATTTTCAGCAATTTCTTATTGGGCTGCCCAAATGGGCCAAAAATCTAACATGATCCTCCCCTCCACCGCCTCCCGCCGCACGTTGTCACCGATCTCCATCGCGACGCCCCACTCAACGCGCTTGTACCGGCAGTTGGTCTGCTGCTCGGCGAAGAACGGCCAGCAGAGCATCGGCACGCCACCGCAGAGGGCCTCCACCGTGGAGTTCCACCCGCTGTGCGTCAGAAACACACATACGGCGTCGTGCCGCAGCACCGCCTCTTGGTCGCACCAGCTCGCCAGGCGGCCCCTGTCCTTGGTGGCCTCCAAGAACTCGGGGGGCAGCACGGCCGCCTCGCTCTTCACGATGTCCGGCCGGACGATCCAGAGGAAATCGTGGCCGCTGTTGGCCAGCCCCCACGCGAATTCCACCAGCTCGTGGTTGCTCATGACGGTTACGCTCCCGAAGCTCACGTACACGACAGACCGGGGCTTCTTGCCATCGAGTCACTATAGAGAGGTGTGGTCTTCTTTCCAGAGGCCGGAGCTTAGTGTCGAGGGGGCCCCTGCAGGGGATGAATTGTTCGGTGAGGGAGTTGAGCGGGCCGATGGTATAGATGGCCGGTATGATGGCGCGCATCGCGTCGAGCGCCGGCTGCTCGAGCTCGTCCATGGTGTTGATGATGACGGCGTCCGCCTCCTCCGCGCGCTCCACCTGGTGTAACTGGAAGGTCAGTAGAGTGTCGTCGCGATCCGTGGTGCGGAGAAATGTCGGGAAGTCTTTCAGCCGCATGTGCTTGCTCATCCCGGGGGCCCAGGCGATCGGCATGTCCATGAACCCGTTCGTCAGTTGCTCTTCATCTGTTCGCCACGCGAAAATCGTTGAGACTCACTACCGTACTGCAAAGTCGAAACAAATTTGAAGGCAGATGAGGATACCTTTGAGGGGGATGATGCCCTGGTCGATGAGAGGGCGGAAGTTCCGGTAGCCCATGTAGCCGCAGGCGCTGGCCGTCCAGAACAGGGCGCACGGCACGCCGAGCTCCCTGGCGGCGTCCACGCTGAAACTCATGAGGTTGTCTGCCACGATGCAGGTGACAGGCGGGATGCCAGCCGCGCGGCCAAGGTCGGCGAGCAGGTTCTTGAAGTGGGGGAGGCAGGCGGTCATGGTGGAGTAGGAGAGGGCCGCCGGGTCCTGCGTGTTGTCGGCGTCGGACGAGGGCAGACCGTCCAGGATGCTGGCGGAGCGGAAGCCAGGGAGGCCCGCGGCGGCGCTTTCGCCGCGGGAGCGGATGAGGCGGCGGTGGTTGTACTCGGTGCTGACGAAGGTGATGTGGAAACCCTTGCAGTAGAGGACCTTGGCCAGCTTCATCATCGGCGTGATGTGCCCTTGTGCCGGGAACGGCAGGCACACCGCGTGCGGCTTCTCGCCGGCCGGTCCACCGGAGTCCATCTCTGCAGCTCAGCGTGCGTTCGAGAGCAGTGGGGATCGAGTTTTTCGTGGATGTATCTGAATCTGATTTTCTTTACTTGGTTGCTTCCTACTCCACTTAGCATTTCCCGATTACTCGAATACAATATTCAGCAGATGGAGACAGAAACAGTGGCGGAGGTAGGGGACCAGCAGGAGCCCCGTCCACCATGGATTAGCTCTTAGTAAGCGTATGAACAGTGCAGATTTTAATTTCTTTCCTCTAACTGGCCCTCAACATACTAAATTCACTAATCCTGCCTCCGCCCCTAGACAGAAAACCAAGAGAGAGCTTATTACGTGCACCGACGACGCCTGCCCTTTTTTACTTCCGAATTTCCATGCCGTCTCCTGGCCCTTTTCCTATTTGCAGGTGATGCGTACGCCTCCGTTTCATTGTTAATCGAAAGTTCATCGTAGATACCCGGGATGGCTTGGCTAATCATGGTTGACCACTTCACCAGCAACCTACTCCTTGGGCGATTGGCAAGCACTGCAAATTCGGGAGGGAAAAGTCCGCGAAATAAGCAGTAGTCAAATTCGGCTCCGCCAAAATCAATATCGGCAGTGGCAAGAAGGTGTCCTTTCCTTTAGGAACTCTTTGGATTGCAGGATTTTAAAAACTTAGGAATAAGAAAAACAAAGGATTGAGATGTCATGCACATCAATTCATACAGGATTTTAAAACACATGATTTTTATAAGAGACTCATTTGGATGTGGACAGTAAACAAACACAGGAATTTTGCAGGATTAAGGAGAGAGATAGAGTGTGAGTGCCTTGGACTTCTCAAAGAAAAAAATAAAAAGAGGTTTGAGCTCATGTTGAGATTCCAATGGAATGGGGGGGCATAGGAATAGATCCCTTAGAAATTTCCAAAGGCATTCTATAGGAAAAATTCCTATGGATTGGAATCCTCCAGAATTCCTACGAAATTCGTTCAATCCAAAGAGGCTCTTAGATGAGATTTTGGCTCCCGAGATCCAGTGTTCCTGCTGTTTAAAAATATTGGAAAACCATATTAATAAGTTTTCAAAAAGTTCTGAAAACAAATATGAGATAGCTAATGGTGTATCTCACAAACATGTAAAAAATTAATTTCAATATTTTGAGCTAAAAATAACAAAAATACGGGTCTGAATATGCGTATTTTCCAATCTCTAAATTTAATCAGATTTTGTATACAAAATTTTAATATTGATATTTTGCACATTTTTCGGATATAATATTGGCTACATCCAGGATTTTTTCAAAAAATTTAAAACTCGTAAATACGATTTTTCAATTTTTTTTTAAAATTAGCAAGATCACTGGTGCTTGGGACCATAGATCAGAAATCTCCCCAGATCTGTTTCGCATTTCGAGACCGGAAAATCGCATCGTGGCTGAAGCATTCTTTGAACCATGGTGAATAGTATGTGAGAGACACAAAAGATTTCTCCAGCTATTACAAAATAAACCCGAAAGGATACAAGCAAAACATAGAAAGCTTAGAACTTTTTTGTATTTAAAGACACATTCTTATATGCGTTTTTTCTGTGCCCCACTTTTTTATTTTTCATCAATTTGCCCCCACTTTGCTCCAACGAGTCTCACAATTGTCCAAACGGAGCGGTTACGTGTGATCAAACTTGTTGATTGTTACTTGGTGAGCTATTACAAAAATACTCGAAAAGAAACAAGCAAAACATCGAAACTTTAAACATTTCTTATTCAAAGGCACAATCTTATATTTTTTCTGAAGACAGCAACAGAAAAGGAAAAAAGAAACGTAACAGTACAATTCTGAATACCAGCGAAAGTTTTCCAGTGATTTTATTTTTGAGCCGCTATGCTACAAAAAGCAATTAACCAACATCGGCAAAAGTATCAACACTGATATTTTAGTGAGAAGTAACCAAACTGCCTTGTCGACTTTGCCGAGGTACCGAGAGTACAAACCACCATTGTTAAAGAGACAACGTTAAAAAAAATTGCGAGGATCATCTTCCTCGTGACAATCATGAGAGAAATTTCAAACTATCGAGCGAGGAAAAAAATGAAACATCACACATATAGAAATTTGATCTTTCAACACCATAATTGACACCGAGACGGAGACCTAGTCGTCGAACGAAAGGCGAAAGTGCTCTTATTGTAGATGATGTCATCTCCATTGACATGGTGAGCACAAAAATTACGGCTACCAAAACTCTAACCTAATCTACTGAAAACACTCTTTTTTTATTGAAAGGCAAAGCCTAGCAGGCCAGTAGGCCACGGTGAAGCAGGCGTGTGCAGCAGTTTGTTATCTCCGCCAGTGAGCGGGAGATAGAAATTCTACCTTTCTTCGTGCTGCATCTAACGCTGTGCAAGGCCGGCCCGCCGCGCCGCCATGGCCTGTGTAAGCTCAGTGACTGGAGTGGATAACTGAGCAGCCTCCCCAAAACCCCAACTCCGGCACCGTCATGCTCGCCCACACGCGCCTCCCGCCACTACCTCCACCTCCACCTCCCGCCCCAACCCAACCCGTCCGCCGCGGCGGCGGCGGCGGCGGCGGCGGCGTGGAGTTCCGCCGCAAGCTCCACTTCCTCTCGGCCGAGCTCCACCTCGACCCATTCCCGCTCCTCGCGCTGCACCCAGAGCTCCGCTCCGCGCCGCTCCCGCTCCTCCACGCCTCCCTCCGCCTCCTCCTCTCCCACGGACTCTCCTCCAACGACGCCTCCCGCGTCCCGCGTCTTCTCGGCCTTCCCGTCGCTCCTCACCTCCCCACCCGAGGAGTCCCTCCGCTTCCTCTCCGCCGCCGCGCCGCTGCCCCTCCTCTCCTCCGCGCCGCGGTGGTCCGCTCCCCTCGCCTCCTCGCCGCATCCATCCCGGACACCCTCAGCCCCGCGCTCCATTTCCTTCGCCACCGCGTCTCCCTGCGCCGGAGACCCCTCCCCATCGCCGCCGCCCTGCTCCTCGCCTTCTCCGTCGACCGGACCCTCATCCCCAAGCTCATCTTCCTTGGCGACGCCACGGGACTCCCTGACCCTGCCGTCTGCTTCATTCTTCGCCGCGCCCCCGCCATCCTCTCCTACGGTATCGAGACCAACCTCACGCCCAAGCTCAAGTTCCTCGCCGACGGCATGGGCAAGGATCCAGCCACCGAGCTCACCGAGTTCCCACACTACTTCGCATTCAGCCTGGAGGGGAGGATCAGGCCGAGGCACGAGGCGTTGAGGGTCAGGGGCATTCAGATGTCATTAAAGGACATGCTCACCACCGACGACTATGAGTTCAAGGAGCGGCTCAATAAGGAGAGGACGTGAACCTGCACCCAGAAGCAGGCTATGTGTGGTGGCTGCACTGGATCTGGTTATGCAAAATGGCAGTGCACTTGCTTTGAATTTGATTGAGAAGACTGCCCTGTAATGTGCTGGATGCCATCAACGATAACTCGAAGAGTTTCATGTGTTAATCCGGATTCAGTATTAAGGCCTAAGGGCAAGGTTGAGATAGATTTATGAGAAAGGCAAGAGTTTGTAGTCTGTCAAGAATGATCATTTTATATCGTCGTTGGTGGGAGTTAATGAAGTTCAGAATAGACATGAAAACAAATGCTGTATTTCTCAAACGGTCTGCTGCTGCTAAGTTGGTACACTTCATCTCCTAGCCTTGGAGGAAGGATGGGCCTGAGGCATGAGATGTTTGAGAAGGAAGTTTTGGTTCGCTGGTGGAGCTGTGGGACCTAAGTTTAGGTGAGGGGTAACCAACCTGAAGAGTTTTGTGATATTGCATTTCTTATGTATTTGTATCTGAATTTGAGAAACGACTATAGAACAAGTTGATTTTATGGTTTTCATGGGATTATGTGAATGGAATTGTTGTTTCGTTCACTTTTGGCATTGTATGATTGTTCAAAATATGAATGTGGAATGCTAGAGTATGTTTGTCAAACAGACTGCCCTTTTGTAAGCCAGCCACATTTGGATGTCGGAAATGATAATCCATGCTTAGTTGTGGCTAAGGTTATCAGTTTATAGGCTTAATGTTTCCTCTTATGATTGTCTCTCTGATCTGTCCCTTCTCACAGGGGATAGGACTACCATGCTGGAGATTTCATTTTTAGTTTGGTCGGATATGTGTCCATGGACTGTTTGTGATGGTCTGATTCAACCTCGCCAAGGTATGGTAGTAACTCACAAACCTTTAGTGGATCCACACGAAGTTACAGTTAACAAATTATGGAAATGATCACCCCTACCCCCACCCACCCCATTTGATAGCACAAAAAGGGTTGCTCTAGTATTTATCCTTTTGATTAAAGGAGCTCGCTGCCCCAATTTCTGTCATAGACTGGAACTAATAAAGTGATAGTGCAACATCCGGGTTACCAGGAAACATCACCTGTTATGATTAGCAGGATCAACAGGGAAAATGTTGTTAAAACAAGGAACATGGCGAGCTTTCTGTAATGCCCACACCAGAGCAAACTACCCGAAACTACTAAGTTTCCAGTTTTACTAGAGAAAGCCATTCTCAGCTACAGAAGTAAGTTCAGTTCAGTCCCTATTACTAAAAGCACAGTTGACTATGTTTCACATAAATTTTGCTTCAGTCTACATAGCTACAGAACATACAGTTTGTGCTACCTGGCCATCCTCTCTTTACTAGATTATTATCCTTAGTACAAATATTATTTCTACAATCCAGCCATGACAGCACCCCTAGTCCTCGAAGGAACTTTACTGTACCAAATCAATGCCTGGCTTCAGAGCAATATACAGAGAATAAATAGATACAGAGCAATATACAGAGAACAAACAGATACCACACCACTCTTATCTAAGATCCATCTACATTTATAATTATCCTCTGTCAGCACTACCTCTGCACAGATCTGTAACTCCTGGCAGAAAACAGCAGTTTCCTCTAGAGAACTCTACCACTGATAACCAGCTGAAAATAAATCGTATCTGTGTAAGTTCATCCAGATTTACAGCAATATGGCACACTGTCTTACATGTTACGAATCCTTTGCCAGTAATGCAACCATATAGCATCGGTAGGTTCTTGCTAATAAGTCCCGAATCATCCCATCCTCATTGAACAATGAATGACTGCCTTAATCGAATGAAAAAAGTTAAACAAATATGTGCAATGCTCATGGCATCAAAATTCCCTGTGCATTAGTTAGTTGCAGCATGTTGCTTGATTTGTCCTTAGGAGTTTCTCCCACATGCATAGCATATTCCTTGGTTCCTGATAGTGAGCAACAATGTACCCCTCCTTGCAGCCATCAATGTGAATCCTTTCATCTGTTTCATATCTGATCGGTAAGCCACCCTTCTTCATCTCGTTAACCCATATGCCCATTGCCACATCTTCTAGCTTGAACATCTGCAAGAGTGAAGGGTGTAGATAACATCTTGTTTAGTTCTCCTAATCTATCTGCTGGTAGCAGAGAAGATCAAATAATAAGAGGTTTGCCACTCAGGATATGTGGTAGCAGTGCAGCACGCCGGACTAGTTCGGCACTTTCTGTGACTTTTAGCACTTTAAGTTTAACAGCAAGCTGAAATGTGGGTAGCTTGACTGCATTTATCAAGGCATACTTTTGAATTGATTGAGTATAGCCTGAGTGTCTCAGCTAGTTCTTTGTTTAATAGGGATAGAATAGTGTAATTTTGCTCAATCAATATACCTCCAGGTTGTTTGTGGGTTGACGGTTTTTTGTAAGCTAGTTTTCATTTAGCATGTATAGGACGGTGACATAGATTACACTTGCGCGTAAATAGAAATACCTTTAGACAGCTTGATTTATACCAAGTGTTGATTGTCCTTGCAATGTCTTCTGAAACCACATATCCTGGTCCATGAGCCCACGGTGGGTATTTCTCTTCAGGCCATTCCTGTAGAATACATCACAAATCTTAGCACCCAAATTTCCTGATGTTGTGTGCACCATATAGGGTCAGCTAATATCCAAATAAACAAGGAATACTTAATAAGTAAGATTTTATTTTATTTTAATCGGAAATAGTGGTACTCTATGTATCAGGAAAGAAATCAATATAGGAACCAATAGTATTGGAGTGGTGGTCTGTCTGCTGAGTCCAGAGTTTGGTCCTATAATATAAGGAGCCTAGCGTGTAGTCTGGGGCAATCAAGCAATAGAGAATAGTCTAACAACCTGTTATCTTCCTCCCTAACCTATGTTCTATTTGGCAATCCCTATGCCATGCTGACGGGCTATTGTCTGGCGGTAGTTACCTAGGTTGTTCCACTGATGACATAATAGTAACTCCCCCCACTCCCTAGCCTTCTTTATGCTAGCGTGGTGGTATGCCCTTGGAGGCTCGGACAGATTATAGCTTAGTTTACCGGCTTTCAAATTCAGACTAAAAGGTGTGCAGTAGTTCACGTTTTATCATTTAGGGATGGAAGCAGGGATTTGATGGTACAGAACCATTTTTGTGAGACATTACCTCTGGGCTGATGTACCATTTGCTGTCATGATTTCTTTGAGGGCTCGAGTCTGAATCGATACGACCGTAAAGCAGATCGTTGCTGACATTCAGCTTTTTAACTGCAGAATGGATTTCGTGTACTCGAACGAAAGCATCATCATCTGTTTTCATCAGGTACTTGGCTGATACAGGACCGGTCTGTTCCAATAAATCACAGTTAAGCGCACAAAGTAAAAGAAATGGAGAAGCATAAATCAATTATGAACAACAATGTTTACCCCGTAGATGCATATTGCCAGTGTCTTCCATGTAATTAAGCTGTAGTAATCAACAAAGGGCAAAACCTGAATGTCACCATATGTGCGTGCCTCATTCCAGAGTTCCATATTTACCATCAAATTTGTATGCTTTAAACAAAACAACACCAACTTTAGTGTCAAGAATCTGAACTGTCTTGATGACTGATGTTTACAGTTTGTAAAAAAAAGCAAAGAACACTTTGAAAATCTTGTCAGTTAATTATGTTACTGATGTTTTAGTCTTTTACCAGGCCAACGAAAAAGCGGACTGCTACTGTCCCATTACGCACAGCATCATATTGCATCCATGTTCTTCGAATCACCATTCTACGCTTGAAGTTGTTCGCTGTTGAAAATATACCAATCAGAAGGTTGAGATCTTTGCCGTCTGAAATATGTGATGACTTCAACGTATCAAGATCAAAGCTGTTCTCCAAATCTTCTGACGTGGGCAAGCCACTGGCAATTGCACTTGCTAGCTCGAAATCGCCAGAAATTCTTACTTCAGTTACAAACCAAGGTTCCAAGCCCTAATAACAGAGACACCGACTATAAGGTTTTGTGCTACTATCACATATATTGCATGATCCATGTGGGAGAACATTACCGCTCTATGTGCAAATGAAGTAATATGTTTCCCGTCAACTGTCATATGGATTCCTTCAAGGCCTATACGGAGAGTTGCAATAGCAAGGTATCCCTGCTTAAATGGAAAATATGTGCCTGATTTTCCACCTTGCTTGGCACCAGTATGATGTGTTGAGTTCATTATGCCCTTTTCTTCTCTACCCACCATGGAATTACATCGCTCTAAATCATCCACTGTGAAAGTATCGGATAATTAGTGTGATGAGACCACAATGATAAGAAAAAATAAGCAAGTTCTAAGTACCTTGAGTTGCATTGCTCGAGTTACTGCAGGGACAACGATCCTCAAAACCCCAGCCATTACTTGCAGTGAAGGCGTTCTGTACTATGACTGGACCTTCAGTAAGTGTGTCGCCAGTTAGACGGACATTGTAGTGCAGTACAATTGGTTTTTGGGGTTCCCCTGGGAGTGCCGCCCCGACAAGATCAATCCAGAAGTTGCCAGAGAGGCTACCAGGAGTGCCTATAACAGTTACGGAAGAACCTGCAACAAGCCCGCAAGGTATGCTGATGGTAAAATCACTACCCTTCGATTTGGAAACGTTCATTGTTCGAATTGAGTATGGACAGAGCCTCTCTTTTTTTGTCCTTGGGGAACTTGCATTTTGAACTGATGTCGTCAGGTTTTCCCATGCAGTTCTTGCATCGTTGATTGCTTCAGTCGCATGAGGAAGGCCAGTGGAGATGTTGGCTAAGTGCTTCATATGATTCCACGTGTCTAGCCAGTGTAATCCTTCAAGGGAGGAATTTCCAGAACCCAAGCTGCTTGAAGGGGCCTCTGGTACTGCTATTACCTGTGTATTCTCTGGGTTGGCTACTACTGGTGCATCCACTCGGTTGCTAAACCATGAAAGAGGATTGTCATGGAGGATTTGGTATCGGGATTCTCCTGATGCTGGGCTGTTCACTATCAAATATCGCACAATGAGAGGAGAGAAGAAGGTGACCAGAACTGCAATACAGATTTGCTTTGTCTTCCACATTTCTGATCTCACTTTCTATGGAGCCCTGACAATCAGGGAATTGCTCGTTTAAATGCAAAACCAGCTGTTGTTGTGTATCCTCGTTTCTGGTCAAGGCTCCAGGATATACAGCACCTGCCGATGCAAATGATGTCACTTATTTCTCACCTTCAGTGCAAGCATTCCTGTTCAAATAAGAAATTAATCACCGACTTGATGATGTTCCATAGCAATTAGCATGCCGAGAACATGAAACACGATGGAAATAACCTTGTGCATTGTCGTATCAATTGAAAACTCGGAACCTCAAACCTTTGGGTCAAATATGCTAGTCCCTACGGGAACCTCGTTTCGTTATTCAATTACTCTGAGCATGACCATGTCAAAACCAATAACCTTGTGCCAATTGTTCGTGTAGTGGTTTCTTAACTCGCACTAGTAGCATATGATGCTCGGCACGACACGAGGTCTCGACTCTGTCGCGCCCACGCAGCCCGGCACCGGCACCTTCGACGACGCGATCGCCGCCCGGCAGCGCGAGGGCTCCGTCCTGGACGGCGCCCACACAGGCAGGCCCCACCGTCTTCTTGCTGGACGATGCCCAACCCATCGGCACCTTCCTCGACGGCGCTCTTACGACCCGCCAGCAACTTCGTCTTGTTCGACTGCGCCCTCGCCACCAGGCAGCAGGAGGTGTCCTGGACGGCGCCCGTCGAGGAAGGCAGCACCGCCGTCTTGCTGGACAGCACCCTCACCTCCCTGCACCTCGCCATCAAGTGGGCGGCCGTCAGCTCCTGTCAAAAACGGTGACAAGTTACTCTTCCTCCTGTCAATCTTCCACAAAATTCAGAGTGTATTCTGAAGTTATACATTCTGAATAGATTTTTGAACCACACATAATAGGTTTTTTGAGTAATTCTGAAGTTATAAATTCTAACGAAAATTGTCAGCACATCACATGTAATTTCATCTTCTTTGTGCCAAGCTACCACGGCACTCAATATGATAACTGCTCCAGTTAAATTGTGAAACATAAAAATGGGCAACAACGGTTCTAGAATCTTGAAACTAATGGCATTCAGGACAGTCATTCTCTTTTTTATAGTTCTTGGACGGTTTTGATCAAGGAAACGAAATACCTGGACTGGGGTTTTCTTCTGCACTCTCAAGCTGCTCATGTTGTACATTTTCTTCACACGCAAGACTGCTTGTAGTGGAACTGAAAGGACAGACTGTCCTGCGCCATTGCCGCCCAGGACATCTAACTACGTCGGCGCAGATGAACTCCTCCACAACGCAGGTGCAGGTTCATTTGACAACATGTGAACTATGTGATCCGTTGACTGGTCAAGTTGCCTTTCTGCATCGTGAAACCATCAACATTTTATATCAGGTTTTATTTGCTATCATGTATCCCACATGATGAAAACATCAACATTATCTACTGGTTGCACAAAATAAATTATTCTTACAGATAGTTCTCTGAGCTCAAATATAATCCAAAACATCAAGGGGATCTAACAATGCTACAATGCTTTTACCATCTGCTAAGCAAGCTAACTCCTATAAATAGGAGATCAAGCATTGGGTTGCACATCTACCATATGCATTTCGATTTTGTTGGTGCCATATTCCAGAAATTGATCTCGCATTCCCATTAAATATCATTGCATGATTTACGGGTGTAATTTGGGTAAAAAAACTGATGTTGCATGCATCACTATCCTTTGCAAGGGTGCTATAAAAGATAGTTCAGTAATTCTGGTGCATACAAAACTTAAACACGCTGATGCTCGATATATACCTCATGTGGCAGTGGCATATGCCGGAGCCAGATTTCCAAGCTTCTGTTCAATATCAGAAGGTATCAGAAGCAGTTGCCGGGAGGAGGAAGTGAACAATTTGATATTTATTCTTAAAGGAACATGAAATTTGTCTACACTTTAGGTAATTCAAGAAATCTGGAGTGCATAGCTGAACACATACACCAGGGACAAACCTCTAAAATAGTTTTTGACCAGGCCTTCTTGTTTTCTATATCCATCAAGTTCATCCTAGCGCCATTAGTTTCAGAAGTATACTTGCATAGCATCCGAGATCCATGGCACTCCTGACCTTGTTGGATTGGCACTTCAGGACAGAATTTCCTCATCCCTCTATTCCAGGAAGTGCAGCTTTGGTCCTTCATGCTCAAATCTACCAGCCGACTCTGAAACTCAAGGTGACTGACACTTCGAGCGCCGACATGTTCTTCTCCACAGAAGCCGGTGACATCAGATTGAAGGACACACAGAGCATCTCTACAAACACAGGCAAATCCAGGAGGTTCGCAACACGGCCAGCTCGCCGGAGCAGGCCGTCCTCGCCGGCATCCGTCACGCTTGCTCAGATTCATCTGCGTGTCCCGCGGGAGAAGGAGGCTGGCGCTGTGGAGCGTACCAACGCGCGATTGCCACGGCCACCGACCCGGTGGACCACGCCTCCGGGTCCGCCTCCGTCGGCTCCTATCACTGGGTCGGACCGCGACCGTACCGAGCTCGAGCGCCTCCTCGGGCACTTGAACGACCGGATTACGCGAGATGGGGCGGGGAGAGAAGGGCGTGCGAAGCTCGCGCCGGCGGTGGGGACGAAAGGGAGGGGCAGCCTGACGAGGTGGAGAGAGGGAGTTGGCGACCACGACAATGGGGAACGGCGGGGGCGGTGGGGAGCGTCTCCGATTCAGCTAACTGAGAGTGAGTGTGCTCGTCAGCTGCGTGGCAGCGTGGTTGACATTTTGGACATTTGGCCAACCAAAGCACATTTAGGAACGGAGTACTATTTACCATCGGGTTTGTTACAAAGGATTCTCAAAGAAAAGTGAAGTCATGATCGTTTGATGATTTGGAAGTTTTTTTAAACTACTTGTAAATATTGATAATTGTTTTGTTGGATATACTTAATCATGTAATCATGCATGGTATTTTGTGGTATGTGAATATTAAACTTTATGGAGTACTTCACAGAAGATATTATTATTTGAAAATTAACTCTAATTACAACTGTATGATGATGATAGTTTTTATTATTATTTGTCATATGATAGTTTTTATAAACAAAACTAGCTGTCATTTTAGTGGACTTGGAACTGAATGATGATGATATAAGAAATCGATATTTCAAAGATGATAAAAACGACATAGATTTAAGTTTTTCTGTAACTAATTATTATACATTTATGTGATCGTTAATATCATGTTTTTTTTTTCGAGAATACCAGGGGGTGGAGGGGTCGTTAGTATCATGTGAAAATATGTGTAGATTGTGTGTCACGTGTGCGCGCATATCATAAGAAATCTCACTAAAAGAGAAATATGATTCAAATGCATATTGTTGCTACACATTATGATAACGTGTGTTGCACGTGCACGGCTACTAGTGTGAAAAAAGGAATGAAAATTAAGGTGATTGATTGAGTCATTACATGCCTAATTGATTGAATCGGTGGAGTATAGAGCTAGACAAAAATCGGTGGAGTGGCAGTTCCAGAGATAATGAGGGGCATGGTCATTCTCGAGTGATGATTATGGGTTGTTCATCATCGTTAACCTGACTTGATGGTTTTGGCCAAAGCTACTTCCTTCTAGCAAACTTAACCGAAACTTGTATAATCTAAGTACTCACCATCCGCCACTCTTACTACTACTCTGCTGCTGCTGATGATGATCTGCTAAATGGTATAATAACTACCATATGTGTGCTGCATCAACTATCTGGAAACTGCATCGCCTTCTCAATTCGGCAAGCAACTGGCAAAGCACCAGGAGTTAATGATTCCCTATTTTGCATGAAAGGGAGGATGATGGTGAGACGAAGCTTACCTTATGGCTTGTACTGCTTCGATCTTCGACGCCTCAACTGGGAGACATGATCGTCGTAGACAGGAGGTGAGAGAAGACGACGATGAGGAGGACGAGCGTGTGTATGGTACCGGGCGAGAAAATCGAGAGGGGAGCAAAGTGGTGCAAGCGGCAGGTCCTTTTTACTAGTGTATAATTTTTTATTTTCCTTGTTTTACACACCGTGTCGCGCCGGCCGACGACTTGGTCTTTGAATTGGGCAGATTTATGTAGTATGAGCACGTGGCCTCTAGATCGATCGACATGTGCGCTTCTTCGTAGCTTCGCTCTAGTTGTTATTTGGAACGGAAGCCGATTGATCCGCTAAGCAAGTTGGATTGTCCCAATGTTAGCAATAGAGATTCATCTTGCTGCTCCCGGCGCTTCGCGGGCAGATCAATCTCCTGGCGAAAGCCTTGCATCCGACTCCGGTCGGTGCCGATGATGGCGGCGCCTTCGGGCATCGTTCCCCTTCTTGTTTGCGTCATCGTGGAGCTCCGATCCTCTCGGACGCGAGTGGTTTTTGGCCCTCGCGTTGCGTCAGTTTCGCAGCGGTTGGGCGGGATGGTTATGTGGTCGGGGGAGGCGGATGCCGGGGTGGCGACCCCGGACGGTGGCGGTACGTCGAGGCGGCGGCCTCGGTCCCCTCTACAACAAACGGTCCTATGAGGCGGGGCCTTCTCCTAGCAAGGTTTTGGGTGGCGACCTGGTGCTGCGAGGGTAGCAGGTGTATCGACCCGGCTGGTTCGGCTCCGGGCAATGCGGAATTTGATCTGGTTGCTATGCCGGGGTGGCGGCCCCGTATTTGGCGCAACGTTGAGGTCTGCAGGCGGTCGTCTTTAGCGAGGGTAGCAGGGGCTACGAGACGGCTGGGTCATGCGGCGTTTTGGCTCGTGTGCGGCTTTGGTGCCGAGTGGTGTATGTCGGGGCAGCGGCCCCGGGGCCGGTGGTGTGCTTTGTGGCATTCGGTGGGCTAGAGTCGTGTGGGCGACGGTCCCCTCGCATGTGCGGTTTTTCGGCCCTGTTTTCCTCATAAACAGGGCATTTGTATGGTTTTTGGGTCCGGTCTTCCTTATAAATTGGGTCAATTCTTTTCTTCTATATGAATTGCAGGAATGCCATGCCCTCCTCGAGAGGGTACTCGAAAAAAAATAGAGATTCATTGACATCAAAGTGAAAGAGCCACGAAAAGATCACCTCTATAGGATTAAAGACTAAATGTAAGCTTGGTGCCTAGCCGGATCTGAATTTTTGGGCAATATAATTCCGGGAGAGTAATCTCCTTTTGCGAGGTCCTAGGGCTTGTCCTAGGCAACCATGACTAAACTCCTTATTTAATGAAAATGGAAAACCTTTTGCCTTGTTAAAAAAAAGAGCCACAAAAGAACTTTTTTTCTCTCAACATAGCCGCAATCGGAAGAGATATTATTATTTTTGCGAGGGGCAGAGATGTATTTAACATGTCACCGAGTTTCAAAGCCAATTCAACATATGTTCGGGAACAAAAGGAGAAAGAATGTTGTGAACAAACCATTTGAATTTATATTATTTTTATTCCGCCTTGCACCCATATGGAATGATGGGTTTGTTAGGTGCCCGTCGAACTAATGTGTAGATCTTGGTTCAGGTCCCCCTTCTCTCCAAATAGGATTTCGTCCTGATTTATAAATAAAACAACCACAACCATACATGAAATTCAAATACGAGAGACAACTGGGGTAACAATACATAAACCCAACAAGAAAAAAATATGTTACAACTCTCAATAGAGTGAGGAGATCAACGACTAGGACACAAAGCGAGATGGCGGCCTGCCACCATTGTGCCCTCCAAACTCGTCCACCAACACGCTTCATGAGCTACTAATCACAAAATTCCAAGGCAGTACCTTCAAGAAGGGGTGTGACATTAGTATGATGCTACTACCCGGACCAACGAACTGGTCTTACAATTTCCCTTGACACTCATAGGGGAGTGTAAAAGGGGGTAAAACCTTGTTGCCCGCGTCGGTGTTGGACACACCAGTAGGAAATACACACCCCAAGAGATGACCGGCCAACAAGCGCGCGAGTCTACCGCTAGATCCAAGCTCGCCAAGCCCAGATCTAGTCCGCACGTGCATGGACGAGGGAAGGGCATGATACTTCCACTGAAACTGTTGGGCTGCCCAACAGGAAGGGATGGTATAGTAGTAGCAAGATTCCCTCAGTAGTGAAACAAGATTTATCGAACCACTAGGAGTACCAGAACGTCAACCGGTTAATGGTACCTACACACAAAACGCAAAACTAACATGTCCCCAACTTCAGGAAGTTTGTCACGTTTACCGTCCTGCCAGTTACAAGGATTAAATGTAATCATATGATGGACGATTGACTGTCATCAAAGCCATTGTTTTGTCTATTCCTTTGTTTGCTACGTGCACCATCAAGCTGCCATTGGGTTTTATTGATCATGTAGAAGGCTCTACCAGAGGGTTCTTGTGGAGAGGAAAGGCTATTCACAAGAAAAGGAATTAACTGGTTAAATGGGAAAAAATTGCTCATAAAAAAAGAAGGTGGTCTTGGTGTGATGAATCTCACAACACAAAACAATGCACTGCTGATGAAACACTTGCACAAATTTATGAATAGGATGGGTATTCCTTGGGTCAAGCTCATCTGGGAGGCACACTACCCGAATAATAAGCTTCCACAAGTCTGTTCTCCCTGTGGCTCCTTTTGGTGGAAAGACATCCTATCACTCTGGAATAGCTTCATGGACATAACAATATGCAAACCTGGTGATGGAAGTTCTATCCGATTTTGGAAAGACAATTGGAATGAAACTCCCCTGAAGTTCATTCCCTCACCTATTTTCTTTCTCCAAGAAGCAGAACCTATCACTCAAGCAAATGAAAGATATAAGTGAAGGAAATATTCTCGAACACTTCCATCTAACATTATCGGTGGTAGCCTATCAGTAGAGTTGGAATTTGAATGCTCTCATGATGAATCATGCTACTACTAATGCTTCTGTTAAATGGGATCTGGCTGAGCACTCCAAATTTTCAGTAAAGAGAGTTTACAAATCTCCGTCTCCCATTATCCATGCCCCTGAACCATTCAATTGGATATGCAAATCATGTGCTCAACTTAAGCACATTTTTTTCTTCTGGCTACTATTACAGGACAAGCTGAATACCAGAGATCTCCCTACAAGGAAAAACTTTTCACATAGATGATAAATCTTTTGTACTATGCAATGACACCCCAACGAAACCATGAACCATCTGTTCTTTGGCTGTGACTTTAGTCAGATTTTTTGGTGGAAACTTAGCCAAGAATGGAACTGTGATCTACTACTGATGGACATGCTTCTTGATGGTCGTACGAGAGCAGTTCAGACATGCTTCGAAGAATATCTCATTATTGGTTGCTGGAGTCTCTAGAACCACAAGAATAAAATCATCTTTGAGCGTGATCAGATCACTATGGATAGGTGCATCCATATGTTTATTGAGACCTTTTCTTTAGTTATGCATAGAGCTAAACCCGCTCTTAAAGAGGGGATTCAACAATGGCTTGATGCCATATAATAATTGGACTTGGACATTGGCTTTGGAGACTCTTCTTCATTGCTTGTAATTATTTAATTTATAAAATATAAAATGACGCAGTAGGCGCTTTCCATATAGTTTTCCGTCAAAAAAAACAAGGATTAAATGTATAACGTGGATGGAAGTGATGAAATATAGTAAAAGGAGTCACGGTGGATCCGACCGAAGTAGCATCTGTGATAGAATTGGACTCATCTAAAAATATTAGGAGATATCCAAAGTTTCTTAGAACTTTTAGGAGTGGCAAAAACTAAGGCAATATCTCAGCCATTCTAATTTTTAAAACAAAAATTGATGGTTGAGCATGGGTAGGGGTACTTGGGACTTTGGGAGTAAAACAATATACCTGGGACCTCCATTGGGTGTAAAACCAATGTGTCCATATTTGTTAGATGATTTCTTTTTTGCTAAATAAGCCAAATGTGTATGGACAAACTTGCTTTGTTATATTCAGTTTAGTGACACTTGTCGACACATTCAATGTATTGATCATGTTTGCTGCACTTAGAACCAAATCAATATATTATGATTCGTTTTTTTGTGAATCGATGACCTTGGTTCAATATCCATTTAAATAGCTTTTGATACACATAGTGGATGGTCTTAGAGCATCTCCAACAGGCGCCCAACAACACCGCGCCCAAAAAAAAATTAAACAGCTCTATTTTAGCACTTTTAGCGCGTCGTGGACGAAATCGGTTTTTCAGACGCGCTAAAATACCGCGCGCAAAAATGCAGCGTCCGGCAGTCCAGCGGGCGCCCAAAAATTGAGCACCACAAACTCGTTTTTCAGCATATAGGTCCCTGAGACTTCTACACATGGGTCCTTAAAATTTACACATAGCCCCCCAATCGTTGGAGGCTTGGAGCCTTGGAGCAAGTAGCTAGCTCGCATCCGCACCGGTCAATGCCGACGGAGCCAGGGAGACCTAGGCACGCTCGCCGCCGGCCGGCTTCTGCTCAAGCTGCGGGATGCCGGGCCGCCGCCGCTCCTGCCCAAGCTACGGGACGCCGGGCCGCCCCGCCGGCTGTCTCGCGTCCACCGACGGCCACGTGATTCAGCGTCGCCCAAGGCAGCAGCTAGCTTGCTCGCAAGTGAGCAGCTAGCTAGCTCCAAACGACGGCCATGCGGCGGTGCCGTCGGACTCCACCGCGACGAGCTCCTGCGACGCTCCGATGGCCTCCCAGAGATTCCACGATTCCGGCGGCAGGCAGCGCGATTCCGACGCAGGGCCGGCTCCGTTGGGGCGGCGGCGGCCGTCGGAGGGACGGATTCCGGCAGGAGCGGACGATTTCGACGCTCGGTGGCCGAATTCCCGGCGGGGGCGGCCGATTCCGGCGGTCCGCGGCCGATTCCGTGGCATGGGAGAGGAAGCGGAAGACGCGCGGATGAAATTTCCGTGGCAGTTGGAGTCGCGCGTCATCTCCAGTTTGTCCCAGCGTGTTGTACGCCACGCATCAAATATACTGCAAAATATCCAGCTTTGTCCAGCGCGCTGACTTATAGAGCCTCCGCTGGAGCACCGTTTTTAGCACTGCGCGCGATAAAAGGTACTCCCTCCGTTCCAAATTAATTGACTTCCATTTGTCCACATGTGGATGTATCTATACGTGTAACATGTCTAAATACATCCATGTGTGGACAAATAAAAATCAATTAATTTGAAGCGGAGGGAGTAGTTATTCTCAGCGTGCGCTCCATGTAGCGCAGCTCTTGGAGATGCTCTTATGGCTTTTGGTAAGTTCGGGCCACCCCTTCATCAGGGCTAAACGGTGAAAGGCCGGTCGCCGTCACGCAGCCAGAGATAAAACACCGCGCGTCTCCTCGCGAGACAAACGCAAAGAAAACCTGGAGATATTTCGAAGAGGAGCCTCACAGCTCGTCCGTGAGGTGAAAGCCCCCTTTTCCCTCTCCATTCCCTTTCTGATCGCTGGTATCTGCGCATGTCTTTCGTTTTTGGATTTTGGGAGGCGAAAGCCTCGATTTGATCCAAGAATCGTCCGCCTGGATTTTCCCCCGGTTCAGTCCCCATCGGAATTTCTAGGGTTTTAGCCCTCGGTTCTTCCTGCAATCCGTCTGATTTGGGGCGAGTCTTGCTATTTTTGACGATTCTGCGGGTTTGGTGGATTGCAGGTATCGAATTCTTGCAGAAGTTTGGGCTTTGGGGCGCAACATTTTGGGGGTAGTTTACTCGGATGGGGGATCATGTTGCGGTGGATGTTCGGGGGCTCATAGCGTCCAGCGCCGGCGAAGTAGTGGGGTTAGCATCCCGCGCGGAGGAAGTGGACGCACTGATTTGGATGGTGGAATGCCGCATTTGCCAAGAGGAGGATCTGGCCAAGAACCTGGAGAGCCCCTGCGCTTGCAGTGGCAGCCTAAAGGTGCACACTTCCTTCTCTGATCTAGGTTTCTGCTTGCAGTTCATGTTTCTAATGTTGTTTTCTCCTGATAATCCTCTTAATGTGTTGGTAGATCATGAATTTAGGCGTGTCAAAAAATGTGAAGTGTTCACAGTGTACAGCGCATGCGTGCGGCGTGCACAAGAAATGGATAGCAATGCAGTTGGATTAAAAGCTGATTGGTAGCTCATGCCGTATGAACACATTGTTAATATATTGTTATGTGCCTTTACACGGACCTATACGTTAGGTGGGGTGCCTGTTGTGTTTGTATGATATGATCTTCTTTGTTGCTATGTCTCCTGATAGTTTCAGGGCCAAGTAGTTAGGTAAAGTAATGATAGCACGCTGAATAGGTGCATGTTTGGGTTATCAAATTGTTGCTTGAAGAGTCGGTCATCCTTTTTTCTGCATGTTGATAGCTACCTGCAACAAGCTTATGGACAAAGTCACAAGGGGTAGTTATCTTGTGTGGGTAGCCTTTAACTGAAGGCACTTCCGGTTATTATCAATGGACAAGTGATATAACTGCTTACTCAAATATACCTTATATCCTTGCTAGCATCTATGTGATGGAGGCAATGTATGTTCAGAGGACCTTTACATTCAGTTACATATGTTGGCTGAATGTTATTCTACAACTTTTTTTTGCACAGTATGCTCACAGGGAGTGTGTACAGCGATGGTGCAATGAGAAGGGAGACATAATCTGTGAGATCTGCCATGAGGTAAGAAACTGTTGCATCTTTAGTTCTGTTCATGGGTAAAATGATAGTCATGCATGTCCTTTTTTGCCATTCCTGTATTTGCAACAGATAAAAGTGTGTGTGACTAAGGGAATCAGTACACCCCCTCCTCTCACGCTAGGTTTACACCTATTTTCTACCAGTTCTCTCTGCATGTAAACTTGGTTCCCGTGGCATACGTCATGTGCTATCTCCTATGTGGTCCCCTTAGCTTAGTATTTTAGCTCTGTCGCTCTTTTTCTAATACTCAAATTCAGATCTTTGGCCCTTTCCCCCTACATTTTAAATTTTAGCAAAAAAAAGCAAGCTGGGAGTTTATAACTTGTTGTGTCCTCATATTATTTGCACTATCTCAATGTACCACATTCATGTATTTTGTTTGTAATTGTTATTTGCACATCAGACATTTGTGGTAAGTACTAAAACCTACCTGAAATACAAGTGGGATCATGTATATGCATCATAACCCAATCTAAAAAAATCACTTAAAACATTTTGGAGAATTTCATGATTTCTTATGCACTAAATTGTCATCTTTTGCTAAAGTATCTTTGCGTAGTACTATTCGTGTTCCCTACATGGATTTAACCGTGAAATTTGTTGCTGCGAATTAGATTATGAGTTTTTATTCTCTGTTCTTCAGTTGTACAAGCCTGGTTATACTGCCCCACCCCGGATACATCATGATGAGACTACTATAGAGATAAGGTTGGTATAATCAGTCTTGAAACTGATCTGTTGTTATCCTGTCATTTTCTGTGTTTTGTGAGCAATTAGCAAAAAAAATCTCAAGCATAAAGTTCTTTTGACATCTCACGTGTCATTTCTGTGTTGTTTTTGGTACTAGTGGAGATTGGTCCATCTCTGGCAATCGTTTGGATTTACATGATCCTCAAATCTTGGCTATGGCGGCTGCTCAACACCGTTTACTTGAAGATGAGTATGATGAATACGCTGCAACAAACAATAATGCTGCTGCCTTTTGCCGCTCAGTATTTCTGATTGTAAGTATTTCTTTAGACAATAATTTGTTTCGAAAAGGTGCACTATTTTTTCTTATGTTTTGCAAATTTGTGATTATAGAAAGGTCAAATCTCATCTATGCAGTTGGTCCCTTGACCTGGCCTAACCTGGTCAACCAGACAACTCAAAAGATCTTTTGCTTGCTTATTTCTTTTTGTAGTTCGTTATGTTGGTTCTTTCTTTTGTTAATGTTTCCATTGCCACGATGTTAATATTGGGTGATAGTTGATGTGTGCTTGTTCTGTTAATATCCAGCTAATGGCTCTTCTGCTCTTGAGGCACACACTAACCATCACCAGTAGTGATGCTGAAGATGATGCATCCGCTATTTTCTCGGTATATGTTAGATTTCTAACGCACTACTTAATATTGTCTGTTACTGTTATCAAGTTAGGCAAGTTCTAATATATGTGTCTACCATTTGGTTCACATCTGATGTTGTGTCATTTAGTCCTTTCCCTACATTTTTCTAATTGTTGATATTTGACAGCTATTCCTTCTGAGGGCAGCTGGATTTCTTCTGCCATGCTACATCATGGCTTGGGCTATTAGTATCATGCAGCGTCAAAGACAAAGACAGGTTGGTGACCGATGCAAATGCTTTTGTTCTACATAATGTTTGTCAACGAAGCTTTGTTTCTTAAATATTTATTTGGAATATCGCGTGGACAAGTATTTAATGGTTTTTCTTTGACTGCACACACACCCTAGTTGGAATTTGGGCTTTTGCAGTTTTATCCTTGCTGCTCAGACATGATGTTGCTATGTCAGAAAAGATAAATCATAACCTGTCTGGTTAGTTTACCAGTAATTAAGTACCCGTGAATTGGTGTAGGTTGGAAACTGGAATGCTGTGCACATTTCTTTCTGTTTAATAGTCTTACTCCGTTTTCCGAGAAAATCGGGTTCTTTTTTAATAAGGTATTTAACTGTTTACATTGTTTGGTGAACAGGAAGAAGCAATGCTATTACCAACAGAGGTGGCAATCATTCTCCACCGGAATGGGACGATGCAATTCGCTGTGGCACCTGAATCCACCGCCTCGCCTCATCGGGAACCACCCCAGTAGAAATTGATCAGCGTCAGTCTTATTTCGTACAAGATACCGTGGGGCTTGAGCATCTGTGGTTCAGGTGGCACACCTAATACATGACGCAACCTTGTTGCCTCAGCCAGTGTTCCTGTGATGGGATTTCAGAATCCCCTGTACATAAAGATATAGTATTATCTTTCAATAACTGAATACAAGCTGAATCAACAGGAACTAGTATATCGTGTTGGCCCAATGGTATAAGACTAGTTTCATTGTCTCTCTGATAGGTCTGATCTTACTTTTTAAAATGGCTCTGATATGTCCTGCTTATCAAATACAAAAAATGGTACTATAGTATAAAGACTGCACCTCAAATGGAAAGATTGTTTTAAATAAACACGACGACTTCGATACTCATCCATTGGGGTTTGATGTACTATGGTTTTCGCACTATGCCGACTAAAGGCAACCACTGTCTCTAGCGAGCTTGACCCTGCGGCAGTCACCTCTACAGGTAGGGTACTGATATTTTCCTTTAGAGCTATTGTCTTTCTCTGGAACTACAACGTGAGACTCCTGGAATGGATGATAGACGAGCATTTTCAACTATCGCCGATGATAGCAAGTCACACGCCCGGTAAAATGAATGTGTCCTGTCTAAACTGAAAGATGCATCAAGGAATTACACACATTTAAAATGATTATACATTTCGCTTCAAACTAAATCATAGGCTGTGAACAAAGGGACCAACTCAGGCCTCGTTTCAGCATAAGAATTCAACTGGAAAATAAACTAGGTGGCACTGCATTTTTCCGTGTTAACAACTTTACCAGTATCAAACTATCACAAAGACATGAAAATAGTGCCTGATGGCATGAAAACGTACTCGATGCACTCACAAAGATTCAATGTGAGAACGAGCACTGAAAACTCAGCAAGGTAACCATGAGAAAAGTGTTCGACATTCAAGAAAACTCAATTTCCTGCCAACGCCAGGACGCCAAGAACTAATGTTGCCTCTGTGTCCTCATGAACACAACATGATTACTGAGTACACGCCCTGTAGTTAATATCTTTCTGCCATAGTTACTGGAGAACCAGAGGAGAGATACTGCAAGCTTTTCTTTTCCTTGCATCAATTCAAGACTTCTCTTCATTTTTATGATTTACATCGCGATGTATGCATACTGCCACACAATTGCACGCCCTCCCCATGACTATACAAGTATTCCGTTCCTATAGGAAGAGGACCCTATTTTTTCACTCCGGACATTTCAAGGAAAAACTCAGATCCATAAAAGAACCACAAAAGGAACCCAAAACACTCCAAGGATGTTACTCCTCTTGTCTGAAGAACATGTAACCTTAGCATTTGTTGTGGATCGGATCGGACCCTCTTCGGACGCGCCGCTTGCTCGTTCTGTCGGGGTCGAACACCGTCGACGGGGAGGAGCTGCTGGTCGGTGTGTGCTTCCCCGACACATCAAATCTTTCAGCGGCACCGGCAGCATCTCCCTCTGCGAGCTCTCGTGGTTGACCTGCTCGTGAGACATTTGCCTCGTTTGCTTGGGCAAAAACGCCCAGGCTTCGAAGGGCGAGAGTCTCTGATGCAGAGGCCAAGAGAACAAGCACGGCGAAAATGGCCAGGTGATGGCAGTGAACTCCCATTCTCCTGTAACTGGCAGTGGATATAATGGTAGAAGGAAGTGGTAGTTTGTGTTCTTCTGATGATGTGCCTGTCTGAACTCGAGACGAAAATCTGGAGAGCGGAAGCTGTATGTGTCTGTAGATATAGGTCCTCTTAGATTGCATCCACTGTAGTGACGGGTAAGAAGATCTTGGTCCAAAAGAGTAAAGCTCAAAGTGATAAACCCCAAGTGACCACTTTATACCACCAATCCCATTGAACAAACAACAATTACTTATCCTTCAAAGCGAGAAAAATTGCACTCTGCTGACAAAGGCTGTTTATGTGATTCTGGTGAAAAGTAAAATATGGAACTGGCCTGGGAGACCTAATTATCTAGCTGTTTTCCTTCTTCTTGGGGATAGGCAAGGAAACCCTCCAGGCCAAATTACTAGTGTAATGCTTTATCCTGTATCAATAGGGTTTCAACTTTGTTTGTGCACACCAGAAGCTTCTCTTTTAACACACTTCTCAATGCAAAACAACACAGGAGAACACATCTTCTTGTGCTTTCTTTAAGAGCAGTTTCTTGTGCTGGAGCTGTTGCCTTTATTCCCCTTTGCTCTTTCATCATTCTTGGCTTGTTCTGGGATGGCTCTCCTTTTGCTGTGGATTTAGTGGGTCCCAAAGCTGCCATCATTCAAAGATCCAAAGAGAAGCGGCAGTGCGACATCCACCACCAAAAGGATCCTACTAATCCAAACAACATTCAGAACTTGGATATTCCCGTCGTTTATTTCCATTTAACTTACAACTTAAAAGTATCATTTACTGGATTCTGCAATATTACATATTCTAATTTATCTAACATACAACAGATACTTGAAACTATGAATGGTTAGAGGATATAATGTTGAATATATGAGCAAATTACTACGAGATTTAATCCGAATAAACAGTAAATAAATCATGACGACTATAATTGAAATTAGGCTAATCATGAAAACTAACAAAGTAGATGAATATATCAATCTAAAGCACAAATTCTAATAGTATCTCAAACAGAAAAAGGCAGGACCACGTACAGTGCAGCGGAAGCAAAACCGCTGACGGCGTCACCCATGTCGATGAAGATGTTGCTGATGTCGAGGAAGAAGTCGCCGTCGGGGAAGCAATCACTGCCAGTAGTTGCGCGAGGGCGCTCCCCAAAAACATGATCGCCTCTCACCCGCACAGGATTACGAGAAGCGGGGTTCCAGAGGCCTACTGTCCCATCTCCCGGTGCATGCCGGAAGAAGGGGTGGAGAATATTTGAGTGGCGGCGTAATGTTCTGAAACGAGGTGGAACCATATGTGTACACGCGGCTAGGGTTTGGCGTCTGCTTGTTTATATACTGCGGGTCGGGTAAGACGTGAGGAGTAATCCCACATCCGAGTCGGTAACAACCAACAATTCATTAGAAACATAAACGGGTGAGTATAATTAACGCACTGTTAATGATTTAATTAACGACTCATAAATTTCCAAAACAGTAAAAATACAAACAACATGCATAGGTATGACCTCTGCTCGGTTCATTCCCGAAACCATACGCACGCGAATCGTGCCGAGGCGAGAGCAAGGAGGGCGGCGGAGGAGGAGCGTGCGTGTAGGTCTCCTCTTCTCATGCTCATACTAAGGTGGTGCAACTCCTACCAAACTAGCAATGTGAGACTAAACTTTAGTCCCACCTCTTGCCATGCATGAATGGGCCAATGAGAATATCAGAATTTTAGTTCGACTATGGTCTAATGCTCACTGCCGGATTCCAACAATCCACCACAAAGTCTTATAGACACATCACATCACTTTAGTTCTAAAATATTATTTATATACCGATGCTTAGTGGAGACTATTAACTTTAACTTCCACTTAGAGCTCTATGCTACACTAGTTCGTAATTTGAATAGTGAAAATGACGTGAACTACAAGTTTTCTCCAACGCTAGTTTTACACAAATTTTTGACCGATACTAGGCTGCCGTAAGGCTTTCCCGAGGGTGGAGCTTGTACATCATACTCTAAGAACTTTCATGAGTTTATTAAAGAGCATCCAACTCTCACAGAGTGTGTCATTTAAATATAGGTGTGTTCCTCAAAAGATACTCTGCATGCTGACATCTTTGCTTATATAATTTAGCCACTTGAAACACATTAAGATAAATATCAACCTGCCATGCAAATTAGGAGAGTATTGAATCTTCACGAAGTGGGATAATTAATATAAGGATACTCTACTCTCGGTTGACCAACAATTTGCCTCTCACTTCTACTTCACGGGATCTCCGATCACATAGAATGGGTTACCACTTTGGACAACTTATATTGTGGGTCTCAAACCCATCTCTCTCGATGCATTATCAATCACATTATGTGATAACCCTTTGTAAAGGGATCTGCCAGATTTTTATAAGTTCGGATATAATCCAACGCAATAACTCTGAAGTTTCTCATTTTCTTGACATATTTTAATATCCTCTTCACATGTCTTGATGACTTCATATTATCCTTGGAACTTTTTATCTTGATGACCACAATTCATCAGGATAGCGAGTATTGTCATTTTAACCACACATAAGTCCATCAAGAGCCGTTGAATCCATTGTGCTTCAAGAGTGGCTCAGTCTGATGATGTGACATCTGCTTCCATAGTTGACCTCGTTAAGATGGCCTGCTTGTAAGACTTCCAAGAAACAACGCCACCACTAAGTGTAAACACATAACCACTTGTGGCCTTAATCTCATCAGCATCAGATATCCGATTTGAATCAATATAACCCTCCGGTACCCTTGAATACCCCATATAGTGAGTCTCATAGCTCCAAGTGCCTTTGAAATGGCCATAACTCTCTAAAATCATGACAATGATCATCTCCCGGATTTGAGACAAACCGGCTCAGTTTTCTCACAACAAAAGAGATGTTAGTCCTCGTGTTGGAGAAGTCTTACGTCGCTATACCCAAAAGGACTCAATACTTTTCCACATAATGAGATTGAAGCATCATAATCCCACCATTATCATATCTAAATAGCTTGAAGTTTAAGATACCATCAGCTACTCCAAGATCCTTCATCTCAAAACAACGAGATGAGAAATCCTTTAACTCCTTAATCAAATCGAGGTTTGTTCCAAAGATCAGTATATCATCGACATACTAACAAAGAATAACTCCTAAACCCCCACCATGGCGATTGTACACACTTGTCACATTCGTTAACAACAAATTCTATGTCAGTTAAAGTTCCGTCAAACTTCTCATGCCACTTCTTAGTGGCTTGCTTAAGGCCATACAACGACTTCAACACCTTACCTTTTTTGAACCTTTTGCACACCTTGCCTTCATGACCATGTACTACAAAAACGTGTGGCTGCTTCAACGACTTCAACAACTTGCACACCTTTCCTCGTCCAACTCCATTAAGGAAAATCGTCTTAAAATCCATTTGATGAACGAGAAGACCGTGCGAGCCAACCAAAGACAATAGCACTCGAATGGTGGTCGGTCTAGCTACAGGTGAGTAAGTATTAAACAAGTCTTCACCTTCTTTCTGGGTATAACCCTTTGCCACAAGCCGTGCCTTGTACTTCTCAATAGTTCCATTGGGCCTAAACTTCTTGTTGAACACCACTTACATCTTACAGGTTTGCACCCACGAGGACGATCAATGATCTCCCAGGTTCCATTAGCCAGGATATATATGTGGAATCCATCTCGTTGCGAACAGATTTCTTCAAGTAGTGTGCATTAGGATATGCATAGGCTTCTCAAATAGTCCTGAGTGTGTCATCTACGAGGTACACAATGAAATCATCAGCAACGGATTTTGTAGTCCTCTGTCTCTTGCACCTTACATGAGCTTCACTGTCATCCTCCACAGGATTTTCAACCTGTTCTATGAGAATGGTAGGTTCAGGAATTGTAACTAATTCAAGACTAGATGAACTAGGTATCTCCTGATTCGACGAGCTAGGCATATCTTTCATAGGAAATATATCCTCATAGAAAGTCGCATCATTCAACTCTGTACCAACATGCACGTCGGATACCTCAGATTTCACTTCAAAAAAAATTCTATAGCCAATGCTATGGAAAGCATAGCCAAGAAAAACACAATCCACAATTTTTGGTCCAAGCTTACGCTTCTTAGGAATTGTCACATTGACTTTCGCCAAACAACGTACCCCAAGTACGTAGGTAAGAGAGTTTCAACCTTTTTATTTGGTGGACACCTAGAAACCAATTTGTGAGACATCGGTTATAAGATGTACGAGTTGGATTATTAGCCATCCAGTCCATGCATTTCACAAAAAAGTACCTACGCAATGGTTTCGTCTTCTCACAAAACCCCTCATAAATCTCGCTCTTCTTACATTGCAACCTCAAATATCCCACATGTTCTGTAAAAACATAAAAAGAGGAAAAGTTCCTGAGATTGGACCAGAGGTGGCGCTGGGCACTTCAACCTGCGCCCACTTGGTCTTATCCGACGCTGACCAGGAGGAGGTGTTCGAGGTCGGGTAGGCGGGTCTCGAGAGCGGAGGAAATATGCCGTAGAGACATCATCTGCGAGGCAAAGGTTCATGGCGACCGTTTTGTCCATATGGTTCATTTGCGGTCAGGAGGAGGTGATTTCGGTTTTATGTCATTACGTTCATGTTCATGGAGGGGTTCAGGAATTAGATCATATTTTGATTCTGATTCATGGTCTGCTTTATGAAATTGTGTTGATTCATGGGACACTTTTTGGACCTTGATTGATAAGGGTGTGAAACTGAAAAAATCTTGCTGATATCGTCACCAATCTCATATGAAACATTGTGTATATCTCTCATCAGCTTCCTTGTATGAATCACGTGATACCTCCATAAATCTCTTACGAACATTATGTATATATTTCTGATGAAAGATCAACTTCCTTGTATGAATAACGATGTCAGATTTCTTGTATTCTTGCTCTAAGATTTCTCGTACAGAGGTTTGTTTATCTGTCAAAAAGATATCTGAATCTATGTTAATATGGATGTGCAATTGCTTATGTTGAATCTTCCACGAAACAAATGAGTTCAAAAAGAAATCTTGAATGTGTAGCTGAATGTTGTATGTATTGCTTGGAGTAAAGGTGCCAAATCTAGGACGTCACTGACGACTCCATAACAATGTTTGAGGCATGTTCTTGTGAAAATGATGAAGGTAGAGATGATGACCAAGGTTCTATTCAATGGTTTACATGAAGAATGGTCATGTGTGGAGTTGAGCATATTGTGAGTATGTCTTGAAGAATAGGATGGCGGTATATTCATGTTTACCTTCAATACATCATCATTGTGAAGAGAGAAGAAATATACAAGGTTGATCAAGGCTAAGTGTACAGAGTAGATTCAAGATTGAACAACACACAAGACTAATGATGTACCAAGTGGGATCTTGTGATCTCGTGGTATGGCACGCAATTGTACATATAGCTTTGTGGACTAACCCATGATATGTGTGTGTGTGGCATTTCTATGTGGGGTTAGGTATCTTTGCATGGGCTTGCATCAAAAGGAAGATCACGTATAGCCCATGGAGAATGATGTCAAGTGGTGATCGTCATCAAGGTTGATATGTGCAAGTTCAAGATGAACATATAGAAGATATCATATGCTTGAAGCTTTTCACCAATATGGAGCTTATGGCTAAGTGAAGATGGACATGAGATAAGCCTCTCGTGGGAGCGATTTGCGAGTCTTCACCGAGCGGAGCGCAATCAAGAAAGATGGTCCAACTTGAGGCGTTCAAGATCGTCATCATCTAGCTCAAGTGGAATACGCAAGGCAAAGGTATGACCTTGATAGGGTTTATATTTTACCGATCTCATGGTTCTAGTTGGAAGACCGGGTTATAGGATAGATAACCGTACTATCAAGAGAGGCTCTCGATTGAGCTTTAGCATATCGGCCATAGAGAGCTGAAACCTTTTAATGCTTGGCATCATCATTCTTGTTTCTTATTTGGCTTTTATCCATGTGTGGTTTTGGTGCTTGTCGTGTTCTTCATGGCAAGTTCAAGTTCGTCAAAAACGGTTTTCATATGATGAACTTATTGCGTTTTTATGTTGGAGATTTTACCGGTTGTTCTTTTCTCGAGAGGTCAAATATTTCCCCATTTTGTTTTATCCTCACCTTTTTAACTATGATATTTTTCTACATAATATTGTAGAGCTCGTTCCGGTTATTCCAACGAGCCAAAAATCATCGAAAACAGAGTCCAGATGCAAAAGTTATTAAAGTTTTGTACCGGGTTGTCTACAGTTTTTCCCAGGAGCGGTAGTACCGCTGAAATGACCCTCGGGTCATAAGGTGTGGCAGTACCGCTGTTTTCCAGCGGTAGTACCGCCCATGCACAAATCTACAGCCAACAGTTTGGTTTTTGGGTGACCTATTTAAGGGGCCTTCTTCCCCAATGGTTTCCTAACCGTTCTAGCAAGTGATACGTGCATTTTGTATCATCATTTATACAACTTTTAGTATCATATTAGAATGTTATTTGCATTGTTATATCATTATTTTTACATGTTTTAGATTATTTATGGGACTTTCTTATAAATTCCCTATTTTTGGTATTTAATTTCTGGGAGGCAGAAAACTCATTTTTCTTGTTTTTAATGTTTCAGGAGCTACAGGGACCCAAATAATAAAAGAAAAATTACACAGCTGGTTTTTCGTCGAGAGAAAGGCAGAGGCAAGAAGACCGAAGAGAGGAGAGCCACGAGGCCCAAAAGAGGTGGGCCCACGCGGCCAGAATCTTGGGCCGCGTGGGACCCACTAAACGGCGCCTCGGGCACCTCCTCGCTTGGGGCTTTTTATCGACGCCTTCGTCCTCCCCGAAAAGTCACGCCCTAATTTTCCCGAAACCATCTGAGGCCACGGCGGCGGCGAAACTCCTGATTCCCTCCGAGGGGATCAGATCCTGCTGCTCCGAAGCTCCGAAGTAGGGGGAAATCATCGTCATCGTCATCACCTCTCCTCCTTGGCGTGGGAGGAGGCCTCTACATCATCACCATCACCAAGACCAGTACCATCTCCATCATCATCTCCGTGATCCACTCCGTCCCCCTCGTAGTTTGAGAGTTGCTATACCCTAGATACTTGTCTTGTGCTACTATTCATGTTTGTTATTGAGTACTTGTCATTATTTGGTGCTGAAGTTATATTTTCAGATTGTGTTGTACCACTTAGAATGGTTTATGGAAAAGCTTGTCATTTACCTGTTGAATTAGAACATAATGCTAGATGGGCTATTAAACAATTGAACTTTGATTTTAAGACTGCTGGAGAGAAGAGAATTCTTGATTTAAACCTACTTGATGAATGGAGAAACGAAGCTTATGAAAGTGCTAGAATGTTTAAAGAGAAAGTTAAAATTTGGCATGACAAGAAAATTAAGAGAAAAGAATTCAAAGTAGGTGATCAAGTTTTATTGTACAATTCTCGTTTCAAGTTTTCTGCAGGAAAGTTAGCTTCAAAGTGGCAGGGACCATTAGTGATACAGGAGGTGTACCGTTCAGGAGCTATCCGTCTTCACGGTGATATGAAAGGTAAACCTCATGTAGTCAATGGACAACGCCTTAAACATTATATTGCAGGAAAGAGCTTCGTCGGAATGGTGGAAAAATTGAACTTACAAACACCGGAGGAGGTAATTGAGAGAGGTCGTGCAGTTTCAGAAACCCTAAATCAATAAAAGGTAACTTTAGTGTTGGAAAGTTTCTCGGAATTGCGTAATATTTTACGGAAGTCATTTTTTATGGAAATTAACGTGTGGGACAAGAAAACTGGACGAAGCGGAGACCCGAGGAAGGAAACAAGGGGTCCCACGCGGCCAGAATCTTGGGCCGCGTGGGACCACTCCTTTCCCTCCTCGGAGTCCCTTTTCGTCTCGTTTTCGACTCCGACGCTTCGTCTTGTCCTAAAAACCGTCAATATATACCCCTTTCTGCCGATCTAATCTCGCACCGAGAGTTTTCGAGCGATTCTTTCTTTTGCTGTTTCTGCCTGTCAGGTTTTTAACTATGTCTTCGGGAGACTCCTACCAATGCTCCTCCATGGACGACGATGATGATGAACTCGAGGGCAACAGCCCCACGTCCATATGGAGGAGGAATAGGAAGAGGAAGGACTACTCCGACGATGAAGATAACAAGCCCGACAAGGAGGAGATGGAAAAGGAAGAAGCTGAAGAGAAAGACTACGAGCCCTTCGCCGACGTTGCACCTCTCGCGACAGCACCACCTTCTCCCATCACTGTTGCTGGTGTGAGGGTGAACCAATCTCTTGGAAACAAGAGGCGGACGGCGCGCATAAGCACGGAGGGAAAGCTCCTAGGCACGCACTTGCTAGCAAAAACGTGGTTTCTACTCTTATTGACAGGGAATTTCGGCGTGCCGCCCAAGAGAACTATCCTGGTGAATGGGATCGTAAGATCCCTAATGTTAAAGTACCAAGCCCGGAGTGGAAGCCTTGCAAGGAGACGGTGGAGAAGAATCTCATGGAAAAACTGGGAGAAGCTGCAAGGGAGTTTGAAAAAGCCTACAACCTTATGATGAGCATTGTTGGAAAACTTGAAGATAATTATTATGAAGACAAGAAGAAAGAGCAGAAGTGGTTCTAGCAAGACGTCAAGCTTGGGGGAGTTCCACCTAGTCTTTATCTCTACTAGTTTATCATATCTATCTAGTCATGGTGTGTTTTGCTTTTATCGTTTAGTTATCAATATCTCTTAGGCGTGTGTGAGCTCATGGAGCATTATCATGTATCTCTATCTTGTGGTTTATCAATGAATATTAAAGTATGGTGTCATCCATGATTCTCTTGTTTGGAGATTTATGGGTAACACTCATGCAAATGAGCGTGGCATATTTAGAAGTTTCAGTCACATCTTGCCTTGAACTTAATTAACTTGAGTGTGTTGGACAATTGTAGAATCACCCCATTATAAAATGAGTAAAGAGAATGAGTCAATATGACTTGAAAATTAATAGTTTAAGGTTGAGATATAGTCTTGTAGGATAAAAAGTTAGGAAGAGTTAATGAAAAGGATATGAAACACTCTTGTTAGAATCTAGTATCTTTTGAGCAAATTAATGATCATGGATATTTCAATACTTATGCTCTTGGAAAGTGAATGAAAAGGAAGGCACCTGAAAATTCAGTTAGCCATGGAAAGTGTAAGATAAAGGTTGTAGAGCATAGGAACTTGATTGAATATCCATGACTAAAGTTTGCACTAGTTACTAGTGAAGCAAGGTGTAAACAATTTATATCTATCTTTTCATTTGTCTTCTTTGAACTTGTTATCCAATAAGAGTTTATCTTGTCTTTAAATTTCAGCAAAGTATAAAATATTATAATGCTTGCCATAAAGAGCAAAAGCATGTGAAAAAAGTATGATTCAATTGTCCAACATACAATGGTTATTTGCTTTCAAAAGTAAGGGGTGATTGCTAGAGCTTCTACTTATGTTGCCCTCATGTGTATGAGTTTTAGTTCATTAATCTTACATTGCAACTGAATATGATGATGATACAATGCTCGTATTTATTTATCAACCATAAGTCCATTGATGCATGTAATGATCTATGTCCTTACTTACTCGAGGACGAGTAAAGGTTTAAGCTTGGGGGAGTTGATACGTGCATTTTGTATCATCATTTATACAACTTTTAGTATCATATTAGAATGTTATTTGCATTGTTATATCATTATTTTTACATGTTTTAGATGATTTATGGGACTTTCTTACAAAGTCCCTATTTTTGGTATTTAATTTCTGGGAGGCAGAAAACCTCCTTTTTCTTGTTTTTAATGTTTCAGGAGCTACAGGGACCCAAATAATAAAAGGAAAATTACACAGCTGGTTTTTCGTCGAGAGAAAGGCAGAGGGAAGAAGACCGAAGAGAGGAGAGCCACGAGGCCCAAAAGAGGTGGGCCCACGCGGCCAGAATCTTGGCCGCGTGGGACCCACTAAACGGCGCCTCGGGCACCTCCTCGCCTGGGGCTTTTTATCGACGCCTTCGTCCTCCCCGAAAAGTCACGCCCTAATTTTCCCGAAACCATCCGAGGCCGCGGCGGCGGCGAAACTCCTGATTCCCTCCGAGGGGGATCAGATCCTGCTGCTCCGGAGCTCCGGAGAAGGGGGAAATCATCGTCATCGTCATCACCTCTCCTCCTTGGCGTGGGAGGAGGCCTCTACATCATCACCATCACCAAGACCAGCACCATCTCCATCATCATCTCCGTGATCCACTCCGTCCCCTCGTAGTTTGAGAGTTGCTATACCCTAGATACTTGTCTTGTGCTACTATTCATGTTTGTGATTGAGTACTTGTCATTATTTGGTGGTGAAGTTATATTTTCAGATTGTGTTGTACCACTTATGCCACTGAATATTATCATGTTTGCACGTTGTGAGTAGTTCCCATATGTTCCTGAGGGCATAGGATGAATTGGCAATGATTTATATATAACATGTGTTGGTATTTTGTCAAGAGTTTATCTTTTATGTGATTCTATGATGGTGTTGTGCGAACGTCGACTGCACAACACTTCACCTATATGGGCTCATAGGAGAACACCGTAGTATAATGAATTGAGGGAGACTTGGGAGGACATGTAAACCTGGGACCGAATCATGAAGTTATATTATGAGGGTATTAGTATCGGGGACCTTAGAGTGTAATGCTATGGTGGGACTTTATGTCTTAATAATTCTTGTGCAGTCATTTACTTGGCCACATGATCCATCATAAGGGGTTGTAGTTTATTTATTTAGCTATACCTAATAATGGCTCCGTCCAAAGAAGATTAAAACTTGACAAGATATTCAACGTGTTGTTTAATAAATCTCTATGCCTAGCAATATCCATGCCGCCCTCGGGAACGTTTTCCACATATAAGTTACACATCACTTGAGCTTGTCCTCTTGCACATAAGAGGATTGGGCTTTCTCTCTTTGAGAGCTTTGACTTGCTACTGTTTATTTTCTGCATTGCAACTATACAACCAAAAATACCAAAAACACTTGCATCTTTTATTGTTTTATTTATCAATCTTACTAACCAATACCTTCAGCTCCTCGTGGGTTCGACAACCTTTTCTAATTGAAAGGTACTACAATTGATCTCCTGCACTTGGGAGTCATCAGCAAGTTTTGACCTCCACAGGCTTGCTTTCTCTCAACAATGATTGTTGCTTCTTCTTGAGGGAAAAGAGAGAGGAGATCAAGATCTACATTTCCACCGATCAATCTCTATATAGCATTAGTTTATTTGGTGGGATTTGAGAGTGAAGTACTTTGACCACTTTGTGTGTTCTTGCCATTGCATTAGGTGCATTGGTTTGAGTTATCCACGGTGATACGTGTAAGTGAAGTTTGAGTAGCTTATTACTCTTGGGTGCATTGTGTACTCGATAGCTTGTTCCTCTTTGGTGCATTGTGTACCCTACACAGTTGGTGGTGCCGCGGAGCTCAACTTGTTGCGAAGCTTCGGGAGCCTCCAATTGAGTTGTGGAGATTGCCCCGGGCAATTTGTACGGGTTTGGTGGTCGCCCTCAAGACCTCCTCATAGTGGATTCGTGGCACCTTGCATTGTGCGAGGGCACGAGGAGAATAAGGTGAAGCCATTGTGGCTATTGGAAGAATTGTTCTTCCATACCTATCCAACAGAGACTAGCTTCCATTGGGAAGTGAACCTCGGGATAAATCATTGTCTCTAAGTGACTCGGTTATTTATATAACCGAACCCTTTACTTATGCATTTACCTTTGTGATAGCCATCGAGATTGAAGTTATCTATCTTGATATCACATAGTTGGTTAACTTGTTTAGCATAAGTTGTTCGTGTACATAGGTGAACCTAGCTTGTTTATGTTTTGTGCTTGATAAATTAAACGCTAGTTTTATTCCGCATTTATTCAAGCCTAAACCGTAAATATTTTAAACCGTCTATTTCAGCGGTACATTTCACATTTAGTGGTCTGTGTGGGCTTCCAAGTTTGCACTGAGGATGGGTTTGCACCAGATACTTTCTCCCTCTAATGCTTTCGGAATTGCTACGTCGGGAGTATAATCCCCTTTTCAGTTAATATATAAGTTTTTTTTTGTTTGGACGGGAGAGGCCCCGAAGGGCCTGGAAACTGGCATTACTTAATCGACGGGTTCAAAGTTACAGATAGCCCCCTAAGAAAACTGAAAATTACAACATGGGGACATGAAAGTTACAAAGAGAACCCTAGAATAAAAAGAAGAAAAGCAATCCAGTCCTGGGTTCACTCTGTCGCAGATCGACGACCTCCAGCTCCGGGCACCGTCGCTACCAATAGGGAACAAGGCACTTGGGGAGGTGTCGCTGCTGAATCCCAGCCCGAGATCGATGAAGAATCTCTCGAGGAGGAAGAACAACCGTGGAAGAGCCTCACTTCCTGGCTTGGAGTGCCTCCCTTCACCTTGGATAGCTCCAGCGCAAAGCTGCCGGCGCTGAAGAACTCCGAGCGTAGAATTCGTAGTCCATGCCGCAACATGGACATCCCGACGAGCTCGGAGACCTGGAGCGCCACATCCCTCTTCAATCCCCTGTCTATCACCACGACCACTGGGGGAAAGCAGAGAGGGAAGCAGATCCCCACTAATCCAAGCTCCAAGAGCAGGCTTATTCGAGATACCTCCTCCAAATCCAGCAACAGCCAACACCGTCAGTGGCGGAGCTAGGAGTAGCAGCCAGTGATGTCAAACCTCAAAATAAATCACAGTGATGTCAGAAATTAGGATTTATGGGGTCAATTATGGTGTATTCAAAGCTGGGGTTTTATTGCTTATCAATTTTTTGTGTTGTCGCTTGAAAACATATTCCATGAGCAGCTCCGCCACTGAACGCCGTCCACCATGGACCGCAGCCGACAAAGAGGAAGGAAGGGTTGCCTGGAGGTAGAGCGGCATGACGCAGTCGCCACATGGGACCAAGTCAAGCAAACCCTAACCCCAGATCTACCAGAACTCAAAACAAAATATACACAAGGGAGCGAGGCAGGCCGGCGACCTCCCACATCCTCACACCAGCCAGTAGAGCCAGCCGGGGAGGACGAGGGAGGGGCGAGGAGCCGGTGGTGGACTCTCAACGGAAGTACTCGGGGGAGAGAGAAGAGGAAAGTGTAGGCAGTGTTATATAAGCTCTCTTTACTCCTAAAAAATATAAACAATGCTTGTAAAATATATCAAAGTACACAAACATGTTACATAGCTCGCGTGTAATTGGCCCAAGCAATGCGTCCGGCCGAACCTCTGACGATCCAAGACCCCCGCTCCCGATCCTTAGGGTTAGGGTTTTACAAAACCCCCGAGTAGAGACAAAACCACGCGAATCCAATCCAACGGCCCAGCCCACTCAATACTGAGCCGACGCGTATCTCCGCGCCGTCCGCTATAAAAATCGCCGTCCGCTCCACATTGTTTTTCTCCCAGCTCCGCCTCCCCGCTTCTAACAAACGCACACAACACTCCCTCTCGCTCGCGCGGCGCAGCTCGGAGACTAAAACCCTAGCGAGGAGCGACCATGACTGCGCCGGCGGACAAGGGGAAGAAGGCCAAGACCGACGCCGACGCCGGCGAGGAGAACGAGCAGATCGACGGCGCCCTCGTCCTCTCCATCGAGAGGCTCCAGGAGATCCAGGACGAGCTCGAGAAGGTGAGCCTTTACTCTTCTCCTCCCGATCTATTTTGCTACGCCCTGGAAGGTTGGGGTGACTGGACAGCTGGACCAGGCAGTGGGTTTGGAGGCTTGAAGGGGGCCTCTCTGTCGAATTTTAGAGCAATTTGTTTGACTAAGGGGTTGTTGATAGCGAGTTTGGTGAAATTCCCCGCTACTTGTAGTCGTGGGTGGCTGTGCCGGAATTACTGTGGGCGGTGGCGAACATACTAGTTGCTCGAATGGTGAGATTTTGCCATTTTGGCAAATTCTGTTAGGATGTTATGGGCCCTAGAGATTGAGTGATACTACAGTTTAACTGCTTAGTTTAGAGCGCCTGGCGTTTGCTATCGCCTGATGCATCGTGAGGTTCTAGCAAGTGGCATTTAGATGCTTAGTGAGTGTTCAATTGTACTATGACCAAGTGTTTAGGATTCACAGTGGACACATGATGAAGGTTTATATGTAGGGGGGGAATGAGGGTCTATATAGTATTCAGGAAGCATTTCCTTTGTGGAACAACATGAAACATCAACTGTTTCAGCAAAATTTAATTGCCTTGCCTGCTATGTTGGTTGGCATGTTGTACCTGATATGTTTGCCAACCTATTTAAAACATAATTTTAAGATATCTGGAGTAGCTCAACTAGTTTCACGTTAGTGCAATTTGCAATTTAAGTTCCGTGGTGACAGTAAATGCGGAAGTAAGTCTAGTTTTCACTTCTTGTTCCCATTTGTTCCTGATACTGGGCAAGAACAGAATTTCGACCAGGCTGTCTGGAACCGGTTGTAAACAGCTAGTTGCCTGTGTCCTGATTTTGCATCTAACAGGTAGTTGTTAGTGGTAACTGCCCGAGTATTAATTGGTGCTTCATATGCAGTCAAATACACAAAGCATGAACTAGTGGTGCTAGCCTCTGCTATCTTGCTGCTATGGAATATAATCTAAGACGCAACAATCGGCAAGATATCAACAATACTATGTTCGTTTGCAGATATTGTGTTTGCTCCCCCCTACCCACTTGATTCCACTAACTATTCTGTGAAAAATATATTGTGTATGCTTCCAAAATATATTGCAGTTTTTGCAATGAAATTTTGATATTGGATTCAGCATAAATAGCCTTTTCCATGATCTCCTGGGCCAGGGTAGGGTGTTGGATTCCTGCTGTTAACAGCCTGAACCTAGTTTTAATTACTGGAGTGAAAAACAGGTCTTCTTAGCCTTGATTGCTATCTTATCATTGCTACTGTATACTCTCCCAATGTTACTCTCTTTTCACCGTTCACTTTATATGAGGTCTCACTCTATTAGGAAATGTTGATTTCATCCATAGTTGTTTTTAAAACTATACATGTATATCTTTAGGCTTATTTTAATTTCATTCTTTGCTCACAGGTTAATGAGGAAGCAAGTGACAAGGTTTTGGAGGTCGAGCAGAAGTACAGTGAGATTCGCAGACCTGTCTATCTTCGGAGGTGTGACATCATCAAAACAATCCCAGACTTTTGGCTGACAGCGGTATGCATACTACCATATTGCACAATAACAGCTTCCATGTTTATTTGTTGCAAGTCTCGATCAACACGGTCACATTTTTACATACTATTTTATGTGATGTTTACAGTTTCTAAGTCACCCTCTTCTCAGCGAGCTTTTGACTGAAGAGGATCAAAAGGTATCTTATTTCTTTGTTATGAAGTTGATTTCTCTATCACTCGTAATATTGTTCAATCACACATGGGAATGAGCAGTTACGATATTTTTTATAGATCTTATGTAACATACAAGTTTCTGATTTTATCTTTGTCTTATCATAGATGTTCAAGTACTTGGAATCTGTTGATGTGGATGATTCTAAAGATGTCAAGTCAGGCTACTCCATCACTCTTGTAAGTATCATTCCTCTCGTGAATTATGATGTTTTCATTGCATCACTTGGTGCGTTAGATAAAATCATATAATAGAGAAGAAATTGCAAAAGATAGAATTATGTATTTGACAATGGCATAACCTATGCTTAAGGGACCTAGTGAAGAAAGACCAAGTCATAGTCTATCTTTGATAAAAGTGTTTAATGTTTCATCTTGATATTCATTATTACTTTTTTCTTTTGGACTGGCAGAACTTCTCCGATAATCCGTACTTTGAAGACAGTAAGCTTATCAAGTCATATGCCTTCGCTGATGATGGAACAACCACAATAAATGCCACTTCCATTAAGTGGAAGGAAGGAATGGTATTGTGCTCTCTCTTAATTTTATCTTAGCACTGGTTCGGATGGACAAAATCTAATACTCTTATAACTATATACACACAGGAAGTTAATGGAAATGCAATTAAGAAGAAAGGGAGCAAGCGCCCATTGGTTGAAGAAAGGTTAGTTGCTCCCCTTGCATCTGTTGCCATGATAGATGCAGGTGGATGATAAAGTTTAAGTCATTTCCTCCACATATCTGTAGGATGTTTGTGATATACTTAAGATAGCACAAATGATTAGTATTGTTTCTTGTCACATGACCATTATACATTTTTTTCATGCCATGGTGATTTACATTCTATAGATATTTGTAAAAAAGCAATGGAACTGCGAGCTACTCGCTGAATATAATTAGCAATTCTGCAAGATCTTTGCGGAAGTAGGAAATATACCATGTTATACAATTCAAATTGATGTTTTAATTAACTAAAAATGGAACAAAAATGTTGCGCTTATATGTGTTGTGCACTTTTATATATTTGACCTGATGTTTCCTTCACTCCTTGGAGCTGTTTATGGCTACATCCTCACCTTAATCTTCCTTTTTCTTGGCATAACTTATCACACAACTCTGATTATGTTTCATTTCTAGCGTTTCTGCTGTTTTCTTCCAAGAATGCTTATGCTGAGATAGTTTTCCTGGGGTACCAAAATATAAGCCATGCTTTGATAAGTAGTACTGGAACCGTGTAGTACGTTACTCTTATACGGCTACTCCCCTGCTGAATTGGTTCCCTTATTAACAAACACATGTGAATTTGATAGATGTTGTCACTTAGAAATCCTCCTAATATACATCTTAATCTGCTATATTCAATATTAGTTTTATTATAAGTTTATAACCATCATGCTGTGGTTAGATAGTCTGTTGTTAAACATCCTTTTATGGCTTATAAACCTTGTTGCCTGTCTTGTGGTTTACAAAATATTATTAGGCAATATCTGATAGCTTCTGTTCTATTTTTGTGTGTGTAGTTTCTTCACCTGGTTTACTGATACCGAGCACAAGAGTCTTGCAGATGGGGTGCAAGATGAGGTAACAGAACTTATGTGATTTGTCTGGCCTTTATTAGAGAACATGCAGATTGGCTACTTGTGGAATTTGGTTTATATGAGATTTGAACTGTGCAGGTGGCAGAGATCATCAAAGAAGATTTGTGGCCCAACCCTTTGAAATATTTCAACAATGTTAGTATTCTTTTTGATCTGTTGCATCATTTATATTATATTTTTATGTCTGGTCCTTAAAAGATCTTTTGTTGCAGGAGGTTGAAGAGTTTGAAGGAGATGACGAGGATGAAGAGGTATAAGCTTTATCTTGTCAATGTTATTGTTTACTTTTGCGTTCATCTGATTCTAGGAAAATGTATTGCATTAGCAAGACTTCATATATACGTGAGCAATGATTGCTAAAACGCTATAACATGTCTAGTTCAGTGAAGCAACCAGTTCGTGTTCTTGTTGGCCAGTTTTGTTTGAAGCTTTGGTATCTTATTATCGCTTTCCATTTTGTTTGCAGCCATCTGACGCCGAGGAAGCTGAAGAGGACGAGGATGAGGAGAACTGAGCCCTTAGATGGATTCAGGATCCTGATGTCTGCAGTTTGTGGAGGCCATGGCTATCTGAAGGGTGAAGCCATGTTACCCTTTCGAGATTGTTTTCTCTTTTGTGCTTGACTTAGCTTGAACCTAGCCTTAGTAGCTGTTTAATGCCTTATGAAGTACTGTCGGTATTTTCGACTTAAAGGAGACGTCTATATCATAATCTGGCTATATTATGAGGACAATTTAACATGCTGATGTCTGTGGCCCTTGTCGGTGCTGCAATCTTTGTGCCGTTTGCTATAATGCTACGTGATGTGCATCCGTCATGTGTTTTTCGTGATGTATCATAGGCATGCCCTGTGTTTCTAATGGTTCTCCAAGTATTGTGATTCGACCATGGTTCTTTTTAGTTTTCTGCTTTCAGCTGCATGTTTATTGAAAAAGCATAGTGCCCTTCGCTTGGGGCGAAACTACCATGGCACTACTTGTTGTACATACATGGCAGGAAGCAAATGTGAGAATGGTTACAGAACTGCCCCATACTTTAACCATAACCACACGTGGTTTACGTAAGCCCGAACCCAACCAAACTCATTTAATGCCAATGTGAAACCAACCAAAACTGTACCCGCTCAGTTTTTCAACCAAACCAAACTAGACCTGAGCGCGCACCCATGGTTTAACCCATTTGGTCAAATGGGTCCAAAACCATTTCGGTAAGAGGAAGCGTGTGCGTACTGCTGGTTCGTGTGCGTACTGCTGCTTCTACTCGAAATCAATCAGTGAGCTACAAAGCTGTTTCAAACGTAATTTCAAAAAAAAAAAAAAATGTTTCAAACGTTGCCATGACCGAGTCCACAGTTTTAAGAAGACCACATGACTGCTACCGACTTCACAAATGCAGCCTAGTTTCAGGCTGGATGGACATCCAGGACAGAAAAGGACTACAAATCAAGCCAACAGCCGAATCACATTTAGAGATAGCTCACAAACTGCTACTGCTAAGGACCTGAAGATACTGGGCACTACTGCTACTGTGGTAGCCTGAAGATACCACACATCTCAATCACTGGATCACTTGAATGTTCTCTTCACTCCGGTTTCTTTGCATGATATTCATCACTCCAGCCTAAGGTTTCAGCTGTTTCATGCACAAGAGTAAGAAATTAGAGCACAATAAAAACCGCTCCCTACTGCATATTTGCAATATATCAACAGCAAGCTAGACCAGTTTTGTATGCTACTGTATCAACTGAGATGCCTTTCAAACTAGGCAGCATGCTGCTCTACTTGAAAAGAAAAAGGCAGCATGCTGAAATTAGATAAATAGACCCAGAAATATAGCAATTCTGATTTTACTACGGTAAAGCAATTCTGAACGGAATCGTTGGTACAGATCTTGACGGGATTGTGCGAACAGGATATAGGGTGCACCTGTGCTCGGGTGCCAAAGTGCATTTTCGACACAATCTGGATTATAATCATATGTTCTCCAGCCCATATGCACTTGAACAAATCGTACAGGACAATCTGGATTATAATTACATTTATGAGTTCAGCTCAATCACTAGTTGATTTCTAAACAATGCTCCAGCTCCACTACTCACATCGACCTGACTGAGTAGTGCAATTTACTAACAAGGCATAATCTTCCATGAGACTAAAACTAGAGCATAGTACAATACATGAAAATCTAGGTGATATGGTGAACACAGTACATATCTGTACTATTTGCTGATCAATTTTCAAGCTACACAGACAAGCAACTAATTCTCAGGGGTGTACTAGATCATATATCTACTACTGATTCGAACTACACAGCAAAAAAGGCATCCGTCCTATTCACGAATTCCAAAAAGGCACACTGAAGCATACGGGGAGAAACTCTTCAAAAGAATCATGCTTGTAGCACAAGATCAACTAGCTACCTGATGGTCAGCCGGTCAGGGGAGGAGAAAGAGGATGCCTAGTCGTCCCATTCATCGTCTCTCACTGCCAGAACCTCCAACGACTTGCGCCTTGAATCCACCATGGCCACTGCACAACGCTGGAGACCAGAATCCATGAGACTTTGAGGAAGAAAAGAGGATGTTTCCAATGGAGGAAAGAATCTATGCTCGATGTGGAGTGAATGGCTCACCTTGGTAGGAACTAGATCATGGAGTGAGACTCCAGAGGGTGGTCACGTCGGGGGAGAAGACGACCGGAGGGGAGAGGCACGAGGCGGCGGCGATCTGGCGGTAGGTCGACCGGATGGGAGGGGCGGGCACGAGCGGCGGAGATCCGGCAATAGGACGACCGGAGGAGCGGGGCGGGGCACGAGCGGCGGCAATCCGGCGATAGGACGACCGGAGGAGCGGGGCGGCGGCGGCGGCTCCGGTGGTGACTGGTCAGGGCTGTGCCTGTCGTGGAGAACCAACCTCTCCAACCGGGTACGAACTTCAGGTCCAACTCGTTTGGAACCAAACCTAATCGAGCCTGTACCCAACCATACCCGATCGAGTCAGTACAGAAACTTAACTAAACTATACCCGTTTCACTTTTGACCCATTTACACCCAAACCAAACAAACCTATATATTAAAACCAACCCATCGGACCCAGGTTAGACAAAACCATTCTCAGGTTTAGCAGGAAGAACAAGTTGGTGATGTTTTCGACTCGTTGTTGCAGGCCTTTGGCGTTTCACGTCTGGTCGTATCACCAGCACAGCACCTGGCAAAGAACGTGAACATGTTTTCTAGCCTTTTGCCTTCCCAGCATCGTTCCCACACCTGCCATGTTCGGCAAGATAATTTGTCTGTTTAGCTGTGTTGTAGGGCCTGAACGCAGAGTCTGAAATGTCTGATGGTGTGTTATTGTGGGAATATTCCATCGTCGTGTATCACTGGGTGGAGGTGGAACCCGGGGATGACGATATACCTTCTTATTTTCGCACTGCTACCACCTGCCACTCCGCCGTGCCTATGCTATACTTGGGAGGCAGCTATGAATAATGCTGATCCGCTGCAGTGGATCACGATTGCACGAGGTAAGGACAGCCACTTCCGGCTAGAAGGTATGGGCATAGCGCTTTCAAGCTCCATGGGAGTACCGAGTACTGCTATTATTACTGTATTAAGTATTACACAAGTAGCCAACGAGACTTTGCTGTAAAAAATACTGATCGCCTCTGTATTCATCTCTAGCTATATCTGACGTACGGTGAGAATGCCGACGGAGCTGAGCCCTTTGGCCATTCAACTTGCTACGGCCGCGTGTGGCGAGAGATCCAGCAATTCATAAGCTCAATTTCAGCGGAGGGTGACAGTCTCTGCAGGTTGCCTTCACGCAAAACTTTAAACCACATTTTCCCTTGCGAACGAACGGACACGGGCAGGCAAATGGTTCAACGTTTGAGCCACCTGCATAGAGAGAGGACAAGGGTATGTTTGGTACTTTGGTTTCCTCTGTAAGCGACCTGCACTTCAGTTCAACCTCACTGAATAAATTCCTATGTATTGGATTACATGTTTCTAACCCACGTGTTTTATCATATTACCTCTGCCCGTGAATAGATAGCATTTTATACGTGTGCATGACCCAAAATCCTATTTGGTCAAAATCTATCTGTATTAATATGCTAGCTGAAATTGTGAAATTAAATTATTTAGAACATATTTTTTGCATGAGAAATATAATGATCCTATTTCCAGCTTAACATATCTTACTCTCCCCGTTACAAAATGTAAAGCATATTTTGATCTGTTAAAATAGGATTTTGTCCAACAATTACTCTGTTAGTATAAGTCACGATAACTTCAAAAAGTATTTTTCAGTACGCACCACATTGATTGTATATTAATGAAGTAGTTGTTTGTAAAAGTCTTGTCTAATTATTTTGTTAAATACATCTAAATTATGTAATGTGGAGAGTGGCATAACTTTGAAATGCACAATCGTGAATTGCATCATAATGTGAGTGTGGGTGCGCGCGTGCATGGGTGCATGTGTAGAGATTTTACCTTTAGGTTGGCAAATCCTACTCAACCGCATGCAGTAAGACGATGGTATCTAAAGATGATGAAAATGACTGCTATGACAATATGTTTGACCAATCGAAAGATTAAATGCTAATACTTAGGAAGTAGCCAAGTAGGGATAGGTGCACACATAGTGTCTTCCAAGTCTGGTCCTTGCAAATCGGATAAGGTCACCTCAATCTCTGAAAAACTCGCCTACCAAGACAGGCACAAACCATTATGTGCGTGTGTGGATGAAGCATAGGTCACCGATTGGTAGCATCCACTTCCATTTGAGAGATACCAAGAAAAATGTCTTCGCAGAACCCACAGCTCCACCGTCTTGCCCGACACCAATAACCTCATACAATTTTTGGTTATTTGGTTAAGCAATAGATGTACTAGAATCAAACATCTTAAGTCACGATAGCTACTTAAATCAGAAGAAATAAATTGACTCAAGAAATCAAAGCCAAACTATAGGTTTTCGTTAAGACTTTCAGAGGCGTGTAACTGCAATCGTACATGGTATGTATACAACGAAGAGAATATCTAGGTAATTTAAACGACCGCATCCAAATTTTGTATGCACGGTCAGTATACATTTATCATGAGTGTATTTTATCGCAATCCTTAACAAATTTTGTAACAATGTTTTTCTCCTTGAAGAATTTTATATTCTTATAGTGCAGCTGAGAAACACTTGCATCCAAATCGGATTTGAAACTTGTTGGCTGAAGTAGTACACTAACAGTTCTTAGATAATACTACATGCTACCACACAATGTGATTCTTCTACATAACTAGGTAAGGGCATATTGACAAAACTATATAGGAACACCAACTGTACAATTACAAAAAAAGCTACGCAATATGTGAAAAAAATTATATGCATTAATGGGAAATTACAACTGTCCCCAATAAAAAAATTTATCATGGGATGTGAAAACAAACTAGCAGTCAAGGCCAACTCATACATCTACAACTAGCATGGCACTATCAATTAGCACAAAATTCTTACGGAAAGAGGAAGGGATTCTCTGACATAACCAAGAGTGACTTTGAGTCACCATACATGGCCCCGTATGTCGGCGAGCCCATGCAAAGTACCGTATATTAGAGAGTTTGTGTTGTGCCAAACATTATGTCTGCAAATGTGAGCAAATGGATTTGAACATGGTGCATGCCATCATACCCCAACTTTGTGATGCCTACATTTTGCTACAAACATAATCTCTTCATATTTTTATTTTTTGGTGACATTTACTACAAGATTTTGTCCTGAATTAATTTTTATCAATAAACACGTAGATCCAACGTCAACCAGCCGTACAATAGCAAATACAGCTGGCCTTACGGTAGAAAATATATACCCCATGTTCAAATCTGGCATCCAATGGTAAAATGACATGTGCAACCAACTGGTACAATTTTTGTGGGATACACATATGGAAAGAATTTAATGGCTAAGGCCAACTTATACGTATACACGCAAAATCTGGCATGTCATCATAGTCAGGGACCGTAATTATTTTCCACGTATACCGTGTCCTCCCAAGTTCCAACCTCCCAATACTCATCTCCTTCAACAAGAAACAAAAAGGATAGGCTCATAGGATAGGCTGAAGGTTAGCCAAAACCTCCGAACGGATAAAGCCAGATAAACCCATCCCATTGCGTGTCTCTGCCGGTGGGCCACCCGCTATTAACTCACCCTGAACGGGGTTTTGCCCCGTGGCCTCTTTAAAACCCACCTTGAACCTCTTCCATCCCATCCCATCTCTCTCCCTCTCCCCCCTCCTCGTGCTGCGAGACCACCGCACACTTGTCTCCCCATCTCTGCGCCTCAGCGAACAATGGAGGAAGGCCGGAGTGATCTCAAGGATGCCAACAAGGTCGAGTTGGCCTTGTCCTTGGAGAAGGTCCGTCAGATCGAGGGCGGCGGCGACGGCAATGTAGATGAACGGAAGAAGCTCTGGGGCCTTCTCAGGCTGTTCATGGCCTGCATGGTCTCCGGCGGCATCCATACGGCTGGGCGCTGCAGCTGTCCCTCCTCTCGCCTTACTCCCAGGTAAGACGTCGATGCTGCTTTTCTTGTTTAATTCCCCCTTTCTCTCCGCTGTACATGGAATTCTTGTCAATCTTCTTACTGATTTCTTCGTCTCTCATTTCGTCTTTCTGTTGCAGACTCTTGGGATTCCTCACCAGTACGTTTCCCTGACTTGGATCTGTGGACCGATAGCTGGATTTGTGGTGAGTAATTTCCTACGATTTCACCCCCCCCATTTGATTCCTTTCCTTTCCAAAGGAAATCTTGTTTCTAATGTACCATACCGTCGAATCTCAGTATACTACTAGTAATTAAAACGGAGATCTGGATGATCTTTTTTTTCCAAGTCTGCGATACTGAAAAAAGGGAACAAACAAAAATCGGTATTAAGTTGCTAAAAACTGGCCGTATTAATGTGCTTGATATTCGCCAGGTGCAACCCATCGTGGGTTACTACAGCGACCGGTGCACCGCCAAGATGGGCCGGAGGAGGCCCTTCATCCTCGTCGGATGCCTCATCATCTGCGTATCCGTAAGTGCAAACAACACTAAGCTCATCGTCCACAATTTGCTACTATTGTACTACCCATCGATTTCTGCTCTAACGATCTGTGCTGATTCGGCGCAACAGGTGATGCTCATCGGCTTCTCCGCGGACATCGGGAGGCGCCTGGGCGACACCAAGGCACACTGCAGGTCAGCACCAGCTCTGACCCTGACTTGACTTGCATGCGCTTGACTACTCGTGTTCCTTTCCTCTTTTTTGACCCTGACTTGCATGCATAAACTTGGTTGCAGCGCCACCACCGGTCCTCGCTGGGCTGCCGCCGCGGTGTACATTGTTGGCTTCTGGTTCCTCGATTTCGCCAACAACACCGTCCAGGGACCGGCTCGTGCTATGATGGCCGATCTATCCGGTGAGCATGCATGCAGTGCAATTCATCGCTTCATTCTGACTTGATAATTACATCCACGAGAAGGGAATGAAAACGGGTGACTGACTGTTCGCGTTGCAGCTGGAAACCATGGCCCCAACGTCGGCCAGGCCATCTTCTGCCTGTGGATGGCTATCGGCAACATCCTCGGCTACACGGCCGGTGCCAACGGGAAATGGCACGAGTATGTTCTCGGCTACACCTCCCTCCCTAGTCAGAACTCAGAACCCTTCTTTTTCTTGACCGAGTGACTGACTCATCATGTTGTTCGTTGGTTGTAGGTGGTTCCCCTGGCTCAAAACTGCGGCGTGCTGCGACGCTTGTGCGAACCTTAAGGGCGCTTTCCTCACCGCTGTGGTGAGAACCAGAACACACTCTGATATGTCTTCCATATATAGATTTCTCTGCTAGTTGTCGCTGGTGTGTCTTAACAATTTTTTGTGGTCAGATCCTCATTGCCATTAGCATGACGGTGACCTTGTGGCTGGCTGACGAGAAGCAGCTCGACAAGGCAGATGTCCAGGCCGCCTCCGGCCGCGGCTGCATCTCCGCCTTCGGCGACCTCTTCAAGAGCTTGAAGAACATGCCTCCCGCCATGTTCAAAGTGCTTGCCGTCACGGCCGTCACCTGGGTAGATCAACGACCTAGCGCTGTGCACTTCATCAATCGACTTCATGTGAAATGCACCCATCGAACACTAATTAGCCTAACATCGTCTCACTCTGTTTTTTCAGTTGGCGTGGTTCCCCTTCTTCCAGTACGACACCGACTGGATGGGCCGGGAGATCTACCACGGCATGCCGCAGGGTCCCAAGGCAGACATCTATGACGCCGGCGTCCGTGAGGGCGCCATCGGCCTGCTCCTCTGCTCTGTCTGCCTCGCGGCCACCTCCTTCCTCATCCCGAAGCTGTGCCGTAAGCTGACGTCTAAGGTCGTCTGGTCCATTAGCAACTTGATGGTTTTTGGCATCATGACGGCGATGGTCGTCCTTAGTTTGATCTCCACCAAGGGGTACAACACATCTCTGACCGCCAACCTCATGGGGCCTGACCCCAAGCTCAAGGCCGTCGCGCTTACCCTATTCGCGCTCATCGGAATCCCGCAAGCCGTGAGTTGACACGCACCTTGGCCCTAAATTACTAATTTGCTCTCTCGCAATGTTTGATCCGGGTTACATGCTTACTGTTCTTGGCAAAATCCCGTTGTTGCAGGTGCTGTTCAGTGTACCATGGGCTGTTGCTTCTGAGGTTGTCGCCATCGAGGACGGTGGCCAAGGCCTTGCCATTGGCGTCCTTAACATAGCCATCGTCGTGCCACAGGTAATAAACAAGGATTGCAGTAGTTTCTATTGGAAAAAACTCGATCATCAGGCAACGCAGCCATCCTCTTTTATAGAGGAAAGGCATGCGCCCGAGACATACCTGTCTTGACTTTAAACTTGTTTACTTGTTGCTCTTTGTTCAGCTAATCATCGCGCTCACCGCCGGTCCAATCGACAAAGCCTTCGGGAAGGACAACACGCCAGCATTCGGCATCGGTGGCGCATTCGCCTTCATCTGCGCTATCCTCGCGCTCATCCTACTCCCCAAGACAAGAGGCACGTCCAACGCTGCTGTCATGGGTGGTGGGCACTGATAGGATACACCTCCCGGCAGCAACTGCTGTCCACCGCTGTCGCCGCGTCGTGACAGCCCCGCCGGCAACTTTGGTTGCAAACTTGTTCTTTAGCTAGCTTGTTCATATCTGAGTTGAGTTCGTGTTTCTGTTTTTATTTACACCGTGGTTCCTTCATTCATGTACCGAGTTGAGAGTTGAGACTGCAATGCAGTGGTATAGGACGAGAGGTGTTCCCTGGTCGCCATGTTTTAGCAGGCCAGGGAACCTCTCAGAACATTCTAGGATTATCAACATCTGTTCTCTCTGCTGCGATGAAAATACATCTTGCGTGTCATGGACTAATGGTTACCACTTGCTCAAGCAAGCATTTTACGAGCTTAAATCGCAGAATAAAATGTTTCCTAGTTAATTCGAGAAAAAACATTAAGAATTCAGCAACATTAGCATTTTTTGTTGCTAGCAGTGCACCGTGCATCACGGTCGAATGTAGCACTCTTTCCTGCAACGAGCAAAACAAATGCCATGTGTTCTACCAACCTAGGCAGTCAGGTTCTCTTCTAGCGTCTTTTTTCTAAATCCTGCGTACCACGATCCACATATGACATATCTCTGTTAGATGATACAGTATAGATGTGTGCGTGTGTGTTATGGGTACTGAATACGGTGACGTGTACTACACCGTATTCAGTACCCTGGACGGTGTTGTTGGCGAAATCAACAAGTGCTGCGTTTTTTGTTGAACTCGCTCTCCCCGGACATCCTCTCTCATGTCCTTGGGATGGAATCCACCGCTGCGGCTTGGGCCACCAACAACACCATGTTCTCCTCGGCCTCTAGATCGAAGGTGCAGCACCTTTGGTCCTCCCTCACGACACCAAGAAACTGAACCTCACGGCTGATCAATATTTCACCAAGATGAAGGGACTTTCCTTTGAGCTTGCCGCAGCCAGAAACCTCTAGAAGATGAGGAACTTATGGGCTACATTCTACATGGTCTCGATGGTTCATACAACTCTCTCGCTGCTGCAGTCAATGGAAACCCTGGTACATCTCTTGATGATCTTTTTGGCCAATTGTCCTCATATGATATGCGCAATGAGATGCTAGGTGACACCACCAATTGCTCCTTCACTTCCTCGTCAAATGCTGCCCAGCGTGGACGTGACACTCGCCCTCCTCGCATCGGTGATCGTGGCCGCTCCTTTCACCGAGGTGATCATGGCGATTATGGTGACCGCCGTTATGGTGCTCTCGCGGTGACCGCTCTAGAGGAGGTCGTCGTGATGGAGGAGGACAAGACCGTCGTCGTGATAATGGTGGTCGCCGCGGTAATGATGATAGACGTGATGGGCGTCATGATGGTGATGGACGCCGCGATGGTGGTGGACAAGGACGATGCCGGGATGGTCGGCGTGATCGAGCTCCGACAGTATGTTGATGTAACATGTCAAATTTGCAAGATTCATGGCCACCCCGCAGTTGACTGTTGGTGGCGCTACAAGAATGATGGCTCTGACAGTGACGGTGACCACGATGGCAAGGCCGCACACATGGCGTCCTATGGCATGGATACCAACTGGTACTCCGACACGGGAGCCACCGATCACAAAACCGGCGAGCTGAGCAAGCTCTCTACTCGTGAGAAGTATAATGGACGTGAACGCATACACACGACCGAAGAAAAAGGTATGGTTATAAGTCATATTGGTCATTCAACGTTATGCACCCCACATGCTTCCTTACATCCCAATAATATTCTTCATGTTCCTAGTACTTACAAGAATCTTTTATCTATCGATAAACTTACTCTTGACAAGGATGTGTTTGTTGAATTTCACCCATTCTTGTTTTTGATCAAGGATCAGGCCATAAGGAGAATACTGTTTAAGGGTCCGTGTCATGGTGGGTTCTATCCCCTAGTGCTTATTTCTACGGGGTCGTCGTCCAAGCATGCTTTTATCACAATAAAGCCTTCATCATCTACATGGCATCGTCGTTTAGGGCATCCCTCCTCCTTTGTGGTGCAGCAAGTTCTTAGGAAGCATAAGTTATCTCATACCCCAGAAATAAATCCTTACATTTGTGATTCTTGCCAACTAGCAAAAAACCATCAATTGCCATATCCTGTGTCTACTAGTGTTTCCACTGTTCCTTTGGAACAAGTGTTCTCTGATTTATGGGGCCCTGTTCCATCCTCTGTTGGCAAGCACACTTATTATGTAAGTTTTATCGATGATTTCAGTAAATTTACTTGGATTTATCCCCTAAAGAAACAATCTGATGTTTATCAAGTCTTCCTTAACTTCCAACAATTTATTGAGCGCAAGTTTGATAGGAAAATTATAACTATGCAAACCGATTGGGGCGGTGAGTATGAAAAACTAAATGGCTTCTTTCAAAAATTGGCATTACCCACCATTTCTCCTGTCCCCATGCGCATCAACAAAATGGCTCCGCTGAGCGCAAACACCGCCACATTGTTGAGGTGGGCTTTGCGCTGCTAGCTAATGCATCCATGCCTCTTTAATTTTGGGATGAAGCTTTTATTACCGCCACATTTCTTATAAATTTGCTCCCTAGCAAAGTCATAAACTTGGAAACCCCTGTTGAACGACTCTTACACACCACACCCAATTATGATTCTCTTCGAGTTTTTGGTTGTGCATGTTGGCCCAACCTTCGTCCCCACAACAAGCGCAAGCTCGCTTTCCGCTCTACACATTGTGTTTTCTTTGGGTACAGTCCTCGTCATAAGGGAGGCAAGTGTCTTGATGTTTCTACAGGTCATGGTTATATATCTTGAGATATTGTATTTGATGAAAACGTTTTCCCTTTCGCCTCATTACATCCTAATGCCGGTAAACGTCTTAGTCAAGATATACTTATCCTTCCTACATCATCTACACATGGGGATGCACACGTTAATGACTATATGCCTTTGCCTATTATACCTGTCACTAATCATGGCCAGGACACCGAGGGTTCAACAAAAGAAAATCCCACTGAAATTGATGAACAAATGACACAAAACAGTGCAGAAAATGGAGTTCAAACGAGTACAGAAGACGACGAAATGGTTGCTGACTCCGATGTAGATTCTGGTGCAGCCTCGGATCGTGCGAGCACAGATCCCGGAGACGATCCGCATGCAGATCCTGACGCTGCGCCTGCGTCCGAAGATTTGCATGCGTCTTCATTCGGAGGCGGGACCCCGAGCGGTCCGCGGCGCTGTCTCCGCACATGCACGCCGACGCGCCTATGTCGCCACATGTCGACAGTGCCAGTGAGGGGGCCCGTGCTAGTGCTGCCGTGTCACCCTCTGGTTCGCTGGCACCTGATGATCAAGGATCTGCTACCTCCTTCCATGGTGTAGCTGATTCTGCTGCTTCTGAAAATGCTGTTGACTCTGGATTTCCTCCTGATGAACCTACACCTGGGTCTCGCACACGCCTACAGAAAGGTATTCGACAACCCAAAAACTATAAGGATGGTACTATTACTTATGGACGACAAGCTAAAATTTATAAAGAGGGAAATTCTATTAGATATGGCATGCTAACATCAACAGGAAAACCATGTTCTTTATCCGAGGCACTGGATGATTCAAAGTGGTGAAAGGCAATGGAGGAAGAATATGATGAATTACTCCAAAATAAGACCTGGCATCTTGTTCCACCAAGCGCGAACAAAAACTTGATTGACTGTAAGTGGGTTTATGGTATTAAGAATAATGCAGATGGCACAATTGACAGGTATAAAGCACAGTTAGTTGCAAATGGTTTCAAACAGAGATATGGTATAAATTATGAAGATACTTTTAGTCCTGTTGTTAAGGCTGCAACTATTTGTAAAGTTCTAGCAATTGCAGTTTCTCGAGGATGGAGCTTAAGGCAGCTAGATGTCAAGAACGCGTTTTTACATGGTGTTAGTTCGGAAGAGGAGGTTTATATGAAACAACCCACATGTTTTGAAGATGCTAATGCTCCTCATTATATTTGTAGACTTGACAAAGCTCTCTATGGTTTAAAACAAGCTCCAAGGGCCTGATATTATCGGCTCAGTTTGAAATTGCATGATCTTGGTTTTACACCATCAAAAGTTGACACTTCCCTGTTTCTCTATATTTGTCTTAATTTATGTTGATGACATTATAGTTGCAAGCTCTTCAAATGAGGCCACATCCACTCTTCTTCAAGAACTAAATAAGCACTTTGCTATCAAAGATCTTGGTGATCTGCATTTCTTGTTGGGTATTGAACTTAAGAAAGTCAAAGATTGGTTGATATTGACAAAAGAAAAATATGCTATGGATTTGTTAGCCAGAGTTGGAATGATGAATTGCAAGTCGGCTCCCACACCTTTATCTTCCACTGAGCAGTTGTCTCTTCATGAAGAGACACCACTTGGTCCTGAAGATAGCACACAGTACAGAGCATTGTTGGTGCCCTCCAATACTTGACTCTCACACGACCAGATTTATCTTTCTCAGTTAATAAAGTTTGTCAGTATCTTCATGCACCAACAACAACAACTCATTGGATAGCTGCAAAGAGAATACTTAGATATGTCAAAGACACACTGCAACTTGGTCTCACATTCACATGTTCATCTCATACTATTTTGAGTACTTTTTCAGATGCAGATTGGGCTAGATGCCTTGATGATAGACGGTCCACTTGAGGTTTTGTAATCTTTCTTGGACCGAACTTGGTTTCATGGAGTTCTCGTAAACAAGCCACCGTTTCTCGTCAAGCACTGAGGCTGAATATAAAGCTGTAGCTAATGCCACTGCTGAATTAATATGGGTTGAAGCACTTCTTCATGAGCTTGGTGTCTCGTTGAAAAATAAGCCATGTCTATGGTGTGATAATTTAGGTGATACCTATCTTTCTGCAAATCCTGCCTTTCATGCACGGACATAACACATTGAGATTGATTAACACTTCGTAAGAGTGAGGGTGGCAAATAAAACTTTGGATATCAAGTTTATTTCAAGCAAAGACCAAGTCGCTGATGGTTTTAGAAAAGCTCTTCCTGTTAGAGGTCTTCATGAGTTTAAGCGTAATCTAAACCTCTCACAAGGTTTTGATTAAGGGAGGGTGTTAGATGATATGTATAGATGTGTGCGTGGGTGTTATGGGTACTGAATACGGTGTAGTACACCGATTCATACCTATCTTTGTTTCCTCTCGCTGTACACAACTTCGGAGGCCTCTCTGATAACCCTGTACATGTACAAAGTACATGTACTGTCTCTTCAGAGCCCTCTCGACAAACCTCCTTGTATGGACACGGTAGAGGCTTTTTCTACCTCATATAACACGTACCGATCGCCTCCAACGAGGTACGATCGTTCTCTCCTAAAACTACAACAATCTCCACTTATAACTGCTAAATTATTCCTGAGCCTTCTGCTTCTTCCGCAAAGCTGGAGTACAAATTATGACAGTGCATTGTAATGCGGTTATTACTTTCAGGGTCGTTGTGGAAGATATGGCCGTTGCTATATCTTGGACTCTTGGTTGACTAGACATGTCCATTGCCAGATAAACAAGTAATATTGTCCCTTGATCCTGCTCCGTATTCGAAAAAATGTTTCATAATAGCTATTTCTTAGAAAATAGTCATATATACAAGATAAAGGTCAATATCACAGTTTCTCGTTAGAGTGAGTTGTTCTGTTTTGGAGAATCTCATAAATATGACGCTCAATATACTAATTTGTTCCGTTGTGAGCAAGAACACTTTTCGACGAGTTATTTGAGAATACCGATACATTATCATAAACTTTCAAATGCCGAGTGGAAATTTGTTGAGGAAAGGTTAAAGAAATTTCTCAGCAGCTGGAAAGGAATACTCATGCATGTTGGAGGACTTAGTTCTCATTAACTTAGTACGTAGCAATATGGTCCTTTTTATGATGTCCGTCTTCCAAGTTCCGAAAACGGTACTCAAAAGTTTGGATTACTTCCGATTAAGATTCTTTTGACAGGGGATGATGAAAAAAATATAGACTAGCTAACTGAAATGTTTTATGCCGTCCAAAATACCTGGGGATCTTGGAATTTATGATCTCGAGGAAAAAAATACTGTTTTTCTCAGCAAATGGTTGTTCAACCTACTTACTGAAGATGGGGTATGGCAAAACCTTATGAAAATAAAATATGTGGGTGATGTCTACGCACGCTTCTATTCTTGTAGACAGTGTTGGGCCTCCAAGTGCAGAGGTTTGTAGAACAGTGATAACCCCCAAGAGCAAGGGATCACTGTAGCACCTCTCAATGTGGAAGTAAGGTATCGATCCGCAGGAGCAAGAAGGAAAAGTTATCTATTCCCTACAACTAAAGTGTCACAAGTTTTAGTTGATTATGCACTAAACAAGTTTAGAGAACAAGATGGTTGGTTTGATGGATGTAAAAGTGTCCCAATCCTCTTCTTTGCAAGAGGACAAGACAAAGGTAGTAGCAAGTGAAAGCTCTCAAAGAGAGAAAGCCCAATCCTCTATGTAGCAAGAGGACAAGCTCAAGTGTGTGTTTCTTATAGGAACAATGGACATGGTTCATGGGTTCACTTAATCCTCTCTCTCTCTCATCTACGGTGATCATCATGTTATAGATAAAGTACACACAATTGTCATGTTTTAATGGTAGCTTTTTATGACGGCTATATGTCCTAAAACACATAGTTGAAAGAAATACTCATTTGTGTTGCTAGGTCACCCCTCGTAAGGCTAGCGTGGTTTCTCTCACTCCCACATCATACTCTTTCTTTTTACCCCCAGATAAAGGATGTTGGGCGGTACTGTGTCACTCAATACCTATGCCGTGTCACATCGGCCATCCCGTACCCACATACATCATACTTCAAAGTATGACAAATCACAAAAGCTCCAACACAACGGTAAATGCATAACAAATCATCTCACACCACAATATTCACCACAAAGGTATTACATAGATGACCGTAATCATGTTCAGCAGCTCATACGGTACTAATTAGTGAAGCTCAAGAGAGAGGAGAGATACAAAAGTTACCACCACAAACCCTAGTCCAGGGGGTGGACTACTCCCCCTTCATCATGGTGATGATGGTGAAGAAGTTCTTGCTGTAGATGTTGATGATGAACACGCCGGAGGGGGTGGAGCCCTCCGGAGGCGATTCCGGCGGCGTTTCCCCCCTCCGATCTTCTCCGGCGGCAGCCTTCTGTCTCTCTGTTTCGTGGTTCTGTGTTTCTCCGCCGCCTCCTTCGCGAAACGTCGGGACCTTTTTTATAGGCGTTTTTAGGTCAAGACGAGTCGGTGGAGAAAGATCGACGGCAACGGAGCCACGAGGGCCAAACGGTGGGCCCCACGCGGCCACAGTACCTGGCCGCGTGGGCCACCCCCGTTTGGGCCTCGGCCTCCGCTTGCTTGCTTCCTTCGCCCACAGGTCTTCTTCCTTCCAAATATTGACGCCCGTAAATTTCCAGGTGATTTCGTTGACGTTTGGGTCCCTGAAACATTAAAATAAGAAAACGGGGTTTTCTGCCTGTGCAGGGTTAATTCCATAAAAATAGGAAATAAATGAATATTCCCAAAATCATTATAAAACATTGATATAACCCTTATATGATGCAAATATGATTGGAATATAAGCAATTAAAGTGCAAAGTTCATGTATGCATTTTACATGCATCAACATCCCCAAGCTTAATCCATGCTCGTCCTCGAGTATGAAGATGATAAAACTAACATGGACTTTGCAATTTAATACTTAACAATGGATATCAAAGATGATTACTATTGCTACATATAGTCAAATGATTCATTCTTCAAAGGAGTAGCAATATGCAAATAGTTTATGAAGTGATATCAAGTATTCAAGACAAGGATGTTCATTGATAGTTCACAAAGTGTAACATGGTAGCAAGTAATATGGAACACATGTATGCATAATGATAAGTAGAACATCCTACAATGGTCATAGAGTGTAGATGAAAATCTGAATATGATAGGTGTACACTTTGGAAAGATGTATATGTGAGTAGAGGTAAAGCATGCATAAGTTTCATCCAACTTCCAAACTCTTCTACTTAAGTTAATGATTGCAATAAGGTATTCATTGGTGTCAAGCTCTCATTGCCCCTATCATAGCATCTTGAATGATTAAGGTTAAAGTGAAAGCAAATATGAGTAGTGTGCTTGATAAAGAATGGGTTGAATGTCTCATGCCCCTTGAATACAAGTACTTACACCATGTGTTACTCAACTTGGGAAACAAAGCAAGTTCAATTAAATATCATTGTAAGCATAATAGTATCATCAAGAGCGTCAACTGGGGTACCTCTTGTCCCAAGATATGGAACAAGCCCATATCAAAATGACAAGACAAACAAACAAAATGAACAATCTCAACACCCTTTTTATTTACCATTTGGAATAGTTTTTTATTGCAAGGTGTATCACAGAAGGTTCACCATAGTATGTAAGTAAATTTCCACCATGAATGATGCATGGCTTAGATTAGCGGCCCAGGCGTCTCTCTAACCATTTACACAAACTCATTTAAACTCACTCTATTTCCACATTTATTTCAACATGATAAGCATCCATAGACAAAAGCACATGATATCAACTAAATGAGATGAAGAGCGTGTTGAAAGCTTGCCATGTGACAGCACATATGGGCTAACTTCCAACCCAAAACATTCATCAAGCCACAAACATCATAATCTTAATCACAATGGGTCAAGTTTTATTATGCAATAAAAAATTGTGCATCAAGTTCGTGAGAGCTATATAACCAACTTTTCCATGCAATCAATAACATAAACATTTTCATTCAGAGGTAAGATAACACAAAAACATGTTAAACATACTCGGAATAGCATAAGCTAATAGGTAGATATGGTGGACTCACTGGAATAACTTTGGTTGAAGGTGTTGGAAACAAGTTTTTGACTTGTTGGAGTTTTTGGGCTAGCAAAAGGGAGAAAGTTGACCATCTAGATGCATGCATGAGTGTCCATAGAACTAACTAATCCATGTTAAACCAAGTAAAATAACAATCAGCACCAAAACATGAATAAGTGATAGCTCTTCAAAAAGAATTTGCAAACTATTACTCATAAACAAGCTCATGAATCATGCAACTATATGTATCATTAAAAATCAACTCAAACATCCCTTTTCCCAATCTTATAAAAGCATCCAACATATTTCAACCCATATTTCCAGTAGCTCTCCATATAAATGATAGTGTGGTGGTCTCTCAAACAAATCAAACAAAACAAACAAAAGACGCTCCAAGTTTATGCGATAAAGTGTTTCGATCGAAAAACAGAAGTTGGACGTGTGCAAACCGAGAGTGTGTAGGTCCAGCGGGGTTGTCTTCACATCCCCAAGCTTATGGTCTTCACCATCCTTGGATAGCTCTTGGTGCATCTCCTCCAATCCCTGTGAAAAAACTTCAAAACACCGTTTCTCCCATCTCTTTTCTGTGGGGTGCATTAATAGTGATAAACAAATAGGTTCTTGCTGCATATAATCCTTGAACAAAAATTCATATGAATGTCCAGAAAGTGTATAATGTTGTATGCCTACTCATAAACTCAATTGGATCAAAAAGATTCAACTTAAAAGCTCAAAGCATGCATCAAACAAAATGGGACAGAATCTGTCCAGAAAAACAGCAGCAGCAAAACGTATTTTTCTACCCTACCAAACTTTCTCGAAAAATTCCGAAAAAATTCATGCATACAGAGGATGAAAAGTTGCAACTACAGTTCAAATATGAGCTCATTCGGAGTTACAGAATAAGAATTAAAAATCATACCGTGCACTGACTCGTGCAGGAATAAAATCTCCGAACGCTATAAGCAACTTTTTCAAACCAAAAAGGGTAAAACTTGGCACTTTATTGAAAATTCCAGAACCTAAACTATAAACAAAGTCTCTTGTACAGCAAGAGGACACAAAGAAAATCACACAAAAAATAACCGGGTTGCCTCCCGCAAAGCGCTTTCTTTATAGCCATATAGCTAGGCTTGATAGTTTTAATGATGCTCACATAGGAATAAGAATTGAAATGCAAAAGAGAGCATCAAGAAGAAATATGAAACACATTTAAGTCTAACCCACTTCCTATGCATTGGGATCTTGTAAGAAAATAAATCAATAAAGCACAAAGTGACTAGCATAGGAAGGCAAAGCAAGTGCAACTTCAAAATTTTCAACAAAAAGAGAGAAGACTTAATATTTTTGAGATATATGAAATCATGTCTCCCTCTCTCATAAAAACTTTCAGTAGCATCATTGATAAACTCAACAATATAGCTATCACATGAAACATTCTTATCATGATCCATATGCATAAAAGTATCATTACTCTCCACATAAGCATAAACAGTTTCATTAGGAATAGTGGGAGTAAAACATTCATAATAATCATTGTAATCATCATATATAGGAGGCATATCATAATCACAATAAACTTTATACTCAATAGTGGGTGGACTGAAAATATCATATTCATCATCATAAATAGGAGACATAGTATCATCAAACAAGTCAAAGAACCTCCCCAAGCTTAGATGATTGCAAGATAAAGAAACCTCCCCAAGCTTAGTCTAGTGCACACAAGAATAGAAACTTAAGCGCTACGCTCCCCGGCAACGGCGCCAGAAAAGTACTTGATAACCCCCAAGAGCAAGGGATCACTGTAGCACCTCTCAATGTGGAAGTAAGGTATCGATCCGCAGGAGCAAGAAGGAAAAGTTATCTATTCCCTACAACTAAAGTGTCACAAGTTTTAGTTGATTATGCACTAAACAAGTTTAGAGAACAAGATGGTTGGTTTGATGGATGTAAAAGTGTCCCAATCCTCTTCTTTGCAAGAGGACAAGACAAAGGTAGTAGCAAGTGAAAGCTCTCAAAGAGAGAAAGCCCAATCCTCTATGTAGCAAGAGGACAAGCTCAAGTGTGTGTTTCTTATAGGAACAATGGACATGGTTCATGGGTTCACTTAATCCTCTCTCTCTCTCATCTACGGTGATCATCATGTTATAGATAAAGTACACACAATTGTCATGTTTTAATGGTAGCTTTTTATGACGGCTATATGTCCTAAAACACATAGTTGAAAGAAATACTCATTTGTGTTGCTAGGTCACCCCTCGTAAGGCTAGCGTGGTTTCTCTCACTCCCACATCATACTCTTTCTTTTTACCCCCAGATAAAGGATGTTGGGCGGTACTGTGTCACTCAATACCTATGCCGTGTCACATCGGCCATCCCGTACCCACATACATCATACTTCAAAGTATGACAAATCACAAAAGCTCCAACACAACGGTAAATGCATAACAAATCATCTCACACCACAATATTCACCACAAAGGTATTACATAGATGACCGTAATCATGTTCAGCAGCTCATACGGTACTAATTAGTGAAGCTCAAGAGAGAGGAGAGATACAAAAGTTACCACCACAAACCCTAGTCCAGGGGGTGGACTACTCCCCCTTCATCATGGTGATGATGGTGAGAAGTTCTTGCTGTAGATGTTGATGATGAACACGCCGGAGGGGGGTGGAGCCCTCCGGAGGCGATTCCGGCGGCGTTTCCCCCCTCCGATCTTCTCCGGCGGCAGCCTTCTATCTCTCTGTTTCGTGGTTCTGTGTTTCTCCGCCGCCTCCTTTCGCGAAACGTCATGGACCTTTTTTATAGGCGTTTTTAGGTCAAGACGAAGTCGGTGGACGAAAGATCGATGGCAACGGAGCCACGAGGCCAAACGGTGGGCCCCACACGGCCATAGTACCTGGCCGCGTGGGCCACCCCCGTTTGGGCCTCGGGCCTCCGCTTGTTCACTTCCTTCGCCCACAGGTCTTCTTCCTTCCAAATATTGACGCCCGTAAATTTTCAGGTGATTTCATTGACGTTTGGGTCCCTGAAACATTAAAATAAGAAAACGGGGTTTTCTGCCTGTGCAGGGTTAATTCCATAAAAATAGGAAATAAATGAATATTCCCAAAAATCATTATAAAACATTGATATAACCCTTATATGATGCAAATATGATTGGAATATAAGCAATTAAAGTGCAAAGTTCATGTATGCATTTTACATGCATCAAACAGCAGCAAGTTTCCCTTAAGTGAATCACCCAAGGTTTATCGAACTCAGGGAGGTAGAGGTCAAAGATATCCCTCTCAAGCAACCCTGCAATTAAGATACAAGAAGTCTCTTGTGTCCCCAACACATCTAATACACTTGTCAGATGTATAGGTGCACTAGTTCGGCGAAGAGATAGTGAAATACAAGTAATATGGATGATTATAATTAGTTATTGCAATCTGAAATAAAAATGGCAGCAAACAAACATGTAGCAGAACTTGTCGTAAACGTTGTTTCAATGCTTAGAAACAAGGCCTAGGGATCATACTTTCACTAGTGGTATCTCTCAACATTTTAGCACAACTGAACGCAAGTAAGTGCTACTCGGGATTATTCTCCTTCTTGGTGAAACAAGAGTACTATGCGTAGGGTTACAAAAGCACACCTCAAAGTTTGAGTAAACAAACACCACAATTCCACAAAGAATAAGCCATGATAATATCTAAATTATTTATAGAGTCACACACAAGTACCCACACTGTCACCTTGATACCGTGTTGTCACAATGACTCCGGAAACTAGATAAAATCACTTGAGTAGCATAAACATTACATATAAATTCAGCGATACTAGCAATGCTCATGATCACATAAAGATCACACCATGGGAGAGAGAGGTAAACCACATAGCTACCGGTAGAGCCCTCAGCCTCGGGGGAGAACTACTCCCTCCTCATCATGGGAGGCAACAACGGCGATGAAGATGGCGGTGGAGTCGATGGAGATGGCTCCGGGGACAATTCCCCGTCCCGGCAGAGTGCCGAAACAGAGACTTCTATCCCCCGAATTAGGGTTTTTGGTGGCGGCGGAGCTACGGAACTCTTCTGGAGAAATCGTCGATTCTTCTAGGGTTTTCGGGGCAGGAGCAATATATAGGCCAAGGGCAACGCGAGGGCGTGCACGAGGCGGCCTCACCACGTGGCAGCGCCACCCCCCTCCAGGTCGCGCGACGGCATGGTGAGGAGGCCGTGGGCCTCCGCTGGACTTGCCCTTCTGGCTCCGTGGGTCTTCTGGCGAAATAAAATTTCTGTAATTTTTCTGGATTTTTCCGAGCACTTTGGTTTTTGGGCCTTTTCTGCAATACACAGACATAATAAACAGAAACTGGCACTGTGTCATCTTGTTAATAGGTTAGTCCAATAAATGTCATAATATGATATAAAGTGTATATAAAACATGTGACAATTGGTATAATATTAGCATGGATAATAAGAAATTATAGATACGTTGGAGACGTATCAGTGGGCTCAAAGATTATATGCCAGCTCCATTGGTGACTAGAGAATTCCCACTTTTGGGCAGGTCTAATGGCAAAGAATAAATTATTACATTATGGATCTTTTCTCATTAAGGTCTAATGGCAAAGAAGAACTTTTGGGCAGGTCTAATGGCAAAGAATGTTCGTTACTTTTACGCCAAAAGACAGTAGGGAAAACCAGGGCTAAATTCTCCTTGAAAAATCTGATGCATTCTGGCTGATGGGTTATATCATCTTCGAATATAATTTTGTCTCTGTGATTCTATATTGTCCAACAACCAATAATGAGGATTTCCTTGAAGCATTGTGTTCTGTATCTTGTCCTGCCATCAATAAGTAGATCATAAAGCTCCAAGTCATTATTCCATTCAATGTTGAGAGACCACCACAAGATTTGGCTCAAATCACATCTGAAAAATAGGTGCAGCAGTCCTCATTGGTACAGTCTTTACATAATACACAGCTAGTCGATTCAACATGAATTTTTTTCCTGGTGAGAAGGTCTCTTTTATTTAGTCTATCTTGAAAAAGTTGGGAGGACTTCTGGCTTGGGAATGCTCCTCTTCGGGAACGATATCCAACTTTGTACAACATAGCCTGTAATAAGAGCGATACAATTGCAGAGGTATTGGGAACATCCTTACCTAACGTGACATTTAGACGGACATTTAGATGGGATCTTGTTGGTCCGACTTGCTTCATTGCACGCTTTACAGGAGCGGTTGGCTTTGGTCCAACTATCGCATGATCATGACGAATTCTGGTGGAATCTACATAAGAATGGCAAATTCTCTGCGGAGTCCATGTACAAAGCTCTAATACATTCGGATATACCAATTATTAACAATAAAAACATCTGGAAAATGAAAGTGCCTCTTAATTTTTTGACGTGGTACCTTCGCCGAGTGTTATTTTAACAAAAAACAATATGGTAAAGCGCAATTGGCAAGATAGTACAAAGTGTTGCTTCTGTCACCATTGCCAATTTGCGCATCCTATGGCTATGGTGGCCCGGAGGTCGTACTGTAACACCGCCTCATCGGTGCATTCGATCTGGTGCTTGGCGTTGGAGAGGATGAGGGCCGCCTCCAGATCGGCCTCGCCCTGACGACATCCGGGCGTCCTCATGCTTGAAGTCGGTGCATGAGAGTTAGCGCCCGATCTACAAAACACGGTCGTCCTCCTCCTCATCCGACGACGAGGACGAGGAGGGCGATGACGGGTTTACAAGGCAAGGACGGCGGCCGACAAAATTGATGCAGCGGATGCGACCGGGGGGGGGGGGGGGGGGGGGGGAGAGTTGCTAGTCCAGCAATACCAGCCGACGCTACTTCTCCATGTATCTACGGACGCTGAGGCGTCGGCCACCGTCGTGGCCACGAGCATCGAACCTAAATGCGCTGGCAGGGGAAGCCATAGAGAGAGCGAAGAGAGGGTGCAGTGGCTAGTGTTGAGTTGGCGACTGAGAGTGATAGTGAAGCAAGCGTGGGGCTCTTATAGGCCACCTAGTGGGTTGTTTGGGCTGCTCCTTATGGGCAACATATATTTCGAAGTGTTCGTGTGCGATGAGCCATTATGCGCAAAGGTGATTTAAGGAGAACCGTTGCCAATGCGACTGACCCGTTTGCCTGTTGCCAATTTGGTCGGCCCGTCAAGGGCCCAGTGCATGCACCCCTTGTGGCAACGCGCAATTATTTGTCTCGCCGTCGCCTCTGGCGCTGCCGTTTTCATAAAGGGGTGTACATAGCGGCGTACTTTACTAGTGTATATATTTAAACTGGATTGCAAGAATTATAGTGGGCTGAATTGTGGTTACACAATTAACCTTGTTTAAAAGCTTTATCTTGTCGTTTAATCCATATTTCGGTTATTAAACTAAAAAAAAGACATAACCTATTTAATAGGACAAGTATTTGATGTGGAAATGGAGAACAATTGTCAATTTCATGTCATCATTTGTAGTTTCTACGTTTGGCTGTGGCTAGGAATTACAAAAGCCTTCTCCAATGTATTGAACTAGAAGGAAAAGGCGCGCGTTGCCGCACCCGTTTTTCATCTGTCAGCCAATAACTTTAATATCTATTATGATGGACTACCTATCTTTTGTTTTTTGTTTTCAAAAGAAAACCGTGTTGCCTGTGTAATTTATGGCATGGATGAGCACGAAGAAAAGATGGAATCAAAATATGATAGATCACCTTTGCTACGCCGCCTGTCGACATCGATGGCCAATATTTCAGGAATAAACGACCGGCTGTCCCAAATTCAGTACAAACGAGTTGCACTTTGAACTGAGTGAGACCGCACGCGATACACGTACCATCTTCCAAATTCTCTTGTCAATGGCTACCAAAAAAGTACATCAATAAGATGGTATTGGCACTCCACCAGAAGACATCATTACCAAGAGGAGAACAATAGCTGATTGTACACACAGTACATTATGCAGTCCCATTCTGCAATGAATTAAACATAATGATAATACAGTATATGCTAGTGTTACGAGCTTGATATCTGGAGGCTGACTATGCAGCGAAGGTTAACAGCAGTACGCATGCATTTATCTTTTCAGTAATATTATACAACATAATTAACTGAAACTGAAGAAAGAAGTTGCCAGTCCAAAAGAAGAATGACATTGCACTTGCACACACTACGTCCGGTAGATAAAAGTCTGCAAGATATTACAGGAACTCATGAAGCCATAGTCCCGCTTACTCGCCTTCACCTGCAGTTTCTTATTTCAGCTGAGAATGCATTCACCATCTATTATGTATTCATATGGTCCCTGTCAGATTTAGAGTAGAAATAAGGTGTATGTCAAGCCTGCAAAGAAATCAAGCTACAATACACCGTCTGCTCTCAGGTAAATAATACTAAAAACAGAGAATCACAACTTTTGCCTAATAATTTGCATGTTTACCTTATTTTTATAGGAATGTATGATGAACTAAAGGCGCATTTACCATGTCCATCTATCCAACACTATGCAAGAATCTAAATAGGGTAATAACTAAATTTAAGCGATGACAGAAAAATGATAGGAAGTCAGGAAGCATATTTGGCCAAAAAACGTCACTACTTAGTCACTTCCTCCAGTAGAATTCGTACTTGTTTGGACTGTCAACCTAGACCGTTGGACAAAAAATCCCTCAATGAATCAAGTAACCAAACAGAACACTTTCCTTTGTTAGCACTTGGACTAATTTGACAGTGAATAACTTTGCAGTCTACTAACAGTGTTGGGGTGTTAGAAATTGGTGGCACCTTGGAGGGTGCATCTTCTGGGTGTACTTCTGGTGCTCATCCTCACCGTCATACAAAGAAATCGCATCTCCATCTGCTGACGCAACTCCACAAGGAAATATGTCACATGAACATAGCTCAGTAAATCCGAATAAAGAAAATATGCGAGCAATTATTATTGTCTTGTGTACATAATTAACCAACACAATATTTGGTTCTCTTCCCGATTTCCAATTACATGCATCAAACTGAAAATTTTCCTTGTGAAAAAACAGCTGAAAAACTGAATCTAAATGGAAGCACATATATGGGACACATATATTATTCCAATGGGAACACACACAAGACATAGATAGGGGAAATAGTGTTTCTCAGATTCACATGAGTTAGGGGGGAAATCAGTTATGCAAGAACTGTCGTCAGCAATTGATGGATATTTTCAGAAAGCTAGAAAACAAAATCCAAGATGGCTCAACCTTGAAAACAAATTCTATCTTAATGGAGCCTATTATGAACCTGACCAATTTTATCATCTTGTGAGGATAAATTTGCAAAGCAACAAATTATTAGCCCAATTCTAATTTGCATGCCAATAAAAAAATACTCAGGGTCTACTCCCACCCGTGAATCATCTCCTGATTCACACAGAGGAGCTAAACACATCAAGCCAATTTGGCGATACTCAAAACTTGTGGGGATGGAATACAAATAAACTTGTCATTACGAACAAAGAAAGGGCAATATCAGTCATAAGTTTCTAAGTAAAGCTTTAAAATTCGCACTGAAAAACCTAAGCAAAGTGGTGGAAACAATATCCTTTCATGGAGAGCCTTGGGAGGTCGAGCCACGGGAGCTCCGCTCCGGAGGGCGCAGTCGCACGACGAGCCGAACGCAAGCCATCGTTCGGGAGAAGCACGTCGCGCGCCCGTCGGCGCGAAGACCAAGTGCGTCGGGGCCGCGGCGAGCGTAGGCACGGCCGAACCAAGGTGAGCGCGGAGGCTCGCGGTATAGGGTCCCGGAGGTGGAGCTCCCGCCGCTCTCGTTGGGCTCGGGGCCATAGTGAGGCGAAGCCGCTGCCGCCGTCGGGGCTGAGGCCTCTGTCCCCTCGGGCTGCAGCGCTAGATGCAACCAGGCCAAAGGGTGCGGCCGCCAGTGCCCCCACTGCACGAGGAACCTGGATGATGGCCACGAGCGCCGCCGCGCCGCAGAGGTGCAAGTCGGCGTTGGCTTCCGCCGCCCAACCCGCCGCCAGTAAGGGAATCGGCCTTGGTCGGGGATGTCGAGCAAGGTGGTGGTGCGGATGCATCTGAAGTCATGGTCCGTGAAGCTGAAGCACAACACCTTACATGATTGGAATTGTATTGAGCGATGGAGAACTCATAAGAAGACGATTCTGTCTAGATGCCTGCCGATTGTTGATCCATGGTAAATCTCTGTAGTCGGTTACTTTAAATTAAAAGTCTACAGATTTTTATTTGCTTTGGAGTGAGCTTAGTTCCTATTTTCCTTGGCCTAGACTGAAGCCCGAATCAGTCAATTTTATTTCCAAATTATTCCAAGAGTAGGCCGTGTTCATGTTTTTGGATTTGCAATTTTCTACACTGTAACATCAACGCTTAAGTGAAGTCAGTGTAGTGATACATTTATTGGTCAATGAAAGAGAACACTTAATTTGTATCAAGGATTGTTGTTTGCTTAGTGGGCTAAAGTTTTTGCATTCTTGAACAGGTCAAATGAGAACATACTACTTAACCTTTTAGACAGTCACTTCCGGTGTTGTTTGCTTATTATTTATTATTAGCTATTAATTTCTGATTGGAGGAGTGTGAAAAGAAGCCTAAAGAGGTATTAATTAGTTTCCAAATGACATTGTGACTGTCTTTTCTGCTAACCATGTGCAAACGTCACTTACTTTCAGTTCTTAGAAAGGATTGAAGAGCCAATTCATGCTAAGGAACTTGATTAAATGGATTGGGCTGAAATTTTTGGCATTCTTGAATAGGCCAAATAAGAAATACTACTAAACCTTTTAGACAGTCACTTCCAGTGTTGTTTGCTTATTATTAGGCTGAAATTTATGATCGGGGGAGTGTGCAAAGAAGCGTAAAGAGGTATTAATTTCCAAATAGACATTGTGACTGTCTTTTTGTGCTAACCATGCGTAGACGTCCCTTACTTTTAGTTCTTAGAAAAGCTTGAAGAGCAAATTCATGCTAAGGAACTTGATTAAATAGATATGCAGAACAGTTTTGAGGTGATAACTGCTCTCATAATATTTATGTAAGACCTTGGATTACACATTTGAATATAAGAGTCAAGTCCTTACTCACGAGAGCTAGGAGGTTAAAATTAAACATAATAGGAAGGGCATGACACTTAAAGCAACACCTATGCCAGCATATGATTCATGTGCACCTAATTATTAACCAATTAGGTGATTAGGGAGGTGAACTGGGCTGATTCGGTTGCAGGGCTAGCTCTATTTAGTTGTGTCTTTGTGGGTGATTGTTCTTTTTGCTGCAGTGTTGCTTGCTTTCCAGTTTTGGTGGTTGGAGTTGAGATCAATTGGGGACAATTGTTACCTGCTCGCTATATTTCATATGCCGCTGGACATGCAACGACAACAGTCTTCAACGTACCACCATGGCGAGATGTACTTCTGTCCCTATCCTTTTATGCTGTGAATAACATGGTATGAGAATGTTGCTTTGCCTTCTTGATTTCTTCCTTTCCCGCTATAATTGTCTCCCTGGACAGATTTTTGCAGACTTGAGGGGAAAAGTAGGTTAGCTTGCAACTACCCTGATACATGACCTAGAATGTGATATATCAGAGTTATGCAATGTTAGGGAGGTGGTACGCCATAGTAAAACAAATATACAAATATAGTGATGCTTCTCGATGATATATATTTTTTACATTTGTCGACATGTGCATTGCACGTGCACGCTTACTACTATGTTAGATAATCTAAAACCGTTGGATATGATGTTATGGTCGCAGACAATACTCCTCACAAAAGCAACCACTGCCTCAACACACAACACATGACTGTTGTTGAAAAACCAAGAGCATATATGAAATGACAAAATAGGACAAGTACCAAATCAAACTTAGCTAAATATCTGGAGGGAACAACCACATGGTAGGATGAGCATGACCGCAGACGTAGTACCCTACTGGCGTGAGATACTCGTCGTTGTCATCAACGCTTTTTTCTTCCTTGTAGTACACACGGCAACCATCTTTGTTCGAGCTTGTCAAGAACTCCTTTGCGTTGTCAGGCACCTGGTATTTCCGTTTGTAGCATATATGGTGGGAATAGTACATGCGGTTTCTTCGCGGCCCGCCGCGCTCACCTGTTGATACCTTCATCGCCTTTGAGCACGTCGGGCTCAAGAAAAGGGCCTGGTCGCCCAGCCGCATCACCGGTTCCCACTTGTAAGAGTGGTGCGACGTCACTTGGTCCATTTCAGCATCAACTAACTCGACAACCATGAAAAAAGTCCCACATATTTTTCCCGAGCAAGGCCACCAGGTCCAGGTCCTCGTCACGGCCATCGCAAGCTTGCCGCATAGCTCAACCATGTATATGGCGTGTGCATCTGGATCGCCCTGACCTCTAAAGAACATGTTTTGCATGACCTGATGGTTTTGAATGGACAGCCAGTGGACGGCTCCAAACACCGGCATGTGAGATTTTTTCAAGGTGACCTCAAACTTGGCGATCTCATTGTTGTTTCCCACGAGGCAGTACAGATGTCCATTGCAGAATGTGATATCCTTGACTGGATTCCCGCAAAACCTTCGTGTCTCCCACACTGCCAAGGCCGCGGATCATGGCTTCATGCTTGTCGGTGATGGCGGCAAGGATACAACAGCTGGAGGTGGGCGAGTCGGAGAATATTACCTTCCGCGTGACAATTCTCTTCCTCCGATCCACGGGCACCACCACCTCAGCACCGGAGAAGACGTTCACGATGTGGAGCGGCGCTACCCAACCGCCGGGGTGACAGCCGACGAAGTACCTCCCACCGCCGCCGGCCGTCTCGTTCAGGCGGCGAGTGGCAAGCGGCAGGACTGCGCCGTCCTCAGGGTAGTACACGCGCTTCGTCTCGCCCGCCTCGTGCAGGTCGAGGACCAGCCACGGGTGGACGCGGCACGGGGGGCGCGTAGACACGAGGGTGCGCCATGACACGCATGCTGCGGCGAAGCGGGCTTGATCGAGCGGGGAGTCCAGTCTCGCGAGGACCATGCCGAGGATATCGCCGTGGAGTCCTGACCATCCCTGGGACGAGGTCCCTGGGACGCTGCCGTCGCCTCCGGCGGCCGTGCGCGTCGGCTTCATCTGCGTACGTGTACGCCCTCGCCGGAGGCCCACCCCCTCCTCCGCACCTTCGCGTCGGCCATGGCGGCCCGCCCCGCCGAAATCCGCGCCGCGACTTGGTCCCCGGCGCTCCTCGGCCTCACCAAACGCCTGGGAGGTCTCCGCCTCGAAGACCCTTCCGAGGGGACGAATCGGCGCTGAAGTCGCCGGCCATGGCGCCGGCGTGCAGCACGGCGTGGCCATGGGTGTATCGGATGAGGAGGAATTCTGATTTGGGGTCGTACCCTAGTCGCACCTCCCCGTTTCCCTTTGACCCGCTGGTGCAAGCGGTGCCGACACACTCACACTCGCATGGGCCAAAAGGCCTACAGGCACGGCGTAGCTTAGTGGAGGCCAATATGGGCCATGGCCCCCCTAACTAAATCAAAATTTGCATAGTAGTACTATGTATTTAGCATTTTTACCATACAAAACAAAAAAATATTTCAAAATGGCCCCCTCAACTGTCATCTAATTTCTTTTGGCCCCTCCTTCAATGATGCTGAAGCTCCGCCACTGCCTACAGGCAACCAAAAAAATAGCGCGCTACAAAATATAGCGTGACTATCTCAAAATGCTAATATAGCGTGCTATTTTTGAAATAGTTTTGACAAAAAATGCAATATATAGCCTGAATATTAAGGATTTTTTGAACACAAATACAAATGCATGTCCAAAAGCAAATAAGTGTCCAAAAGCAAATCCTGGGTCCTTCGATTTCACAACAAGAGCTGCTCCTTGTGCCGTTGATGTTGTGCTTGACGCGCCAACTCCTACAATCGGACAGCAAGACAACAACAAACATCAATATTAAATTTTAATATTCAGTTCCAATTTAGACAGCAACAATCCATTAAATAGAACTAGTAGTTTCTGCTATTGTCAAACATTACTCACTGGTTCATATGGTTTCAACGGAAGGAATCACTTTCGCACCTAGCTACTAGCTACGGAAGGAATCAATAACAGAAAGTCTAACAAAAACTTGCACCTAGCTAATCACGGTTGCACCTAGCTACTAGGTACGGAAGGAATCAAGGAACAAATTAGCTAGCTTACCCGGTGGTGGTTGACTTGCCGACGGCGTGAAGGACATCGTGAGAGTCGAGGAAGCTACCGCCGATGCTCGAGCTTGATCCGCCGGTGGATGAACTCGAGCTGGAGAAGGACCTCGATCCGCCGGTAGAGGAAGAGCTCCCGCCAGATGCCGCCACCGCAGCTCTACCAGATGCCGCGGCCGCGCTGTCACTCACAAAGAGCAGAGGAGGATTTCGTTAGGTTTTTCTGGACTGACCGAGTAGAGGAGTACGTGTGGGGGCTGGAGTTTTGTTTAGGCCAATGGGCTCTCGTGCATTTTGCTATTTTCTACATTTTTTTTGTAGCGCCGCTACACGCTACAACATATAGCGCGGTTTAGAGCGTATATAGCGCGATTTTCCCCATAGCGAGCATTTTAGCCTAAATATAGCGTTGCCTCTTCAAATACGGTATAGCGCGCTATTTTTTCGTTGCCTACAGGCCACGCTGCGTGTTACTACATGAAAAAAATACTGATTAATATTTATTAGGCGATTTAGCAGATTACTCCGTATATTTTGGGAAACTGCAGATCTGACCCATTAGCAGTACTAAATGTACTATAAATTTATATTTAGGACCCTCAGTTTGTCCTTTAGTCAGCTTAACCATGTATTGTGTTGTAAATATAATATGACATGTTGTTAATATATTTTGCCTTCAGCATATTATAACATGTTATTTGGTACAAAAATTTATTTTTGCATTTGAAATTTAATTTCTTGCAAACTTTCTCATTATAAAATACGAGATAAAAAAATATGTGACTATCTCGAATCATATTTGCGAATCACAAGGAGATGGCATCTACTGTATAAATACAGATTATCCATTACTGCGAGGTTTATTTATTCGTCATTACAATAAATGATTACCGCCAAAGTGCTCTTCCAAATATATTGATATCAAAGTATAACACAAGATACTAGATAGGCATCTACTGACATACGTTAGATTATGCTTTCTAGTACTGAGAGATGTACTCCATAAAATGGAGATTATCTACAATGTGTTAACTTGAAATTCGAAGATCTACACATATTTGGTTTAAAAAGGCATCAGCTTAAAAAGTTAAATTGTTCCTCTAGAACAAAAATATTGTTTACCAAAATAAATTTTACTATCAAGTAAAATTAATCAAATGCATGATCAAACATGCAGGAAAAATGGCTGGCATCAATAATAAAGAATTCCAAGAACTACAAGTTGATGGAAGTAACTATCTATTATGGGCCATGGATGTGAAGATAAATTTGACTGTACGTAACCTTGGCCCTTGCATCATCACGTGGTCACACCCCCTGAAAATGCCCCAGAAATACCACAAGTGGTAAAGTATGCTGCATTACATTTCATAAGGCACCACCTCCATCCTGATCTAAAAACTGAATATCTGATGGAGGAGGACCCACTAACTTTATGGAACTCCCTAAAGGAGAGATATGACCAACAAAGAGTAGTAATGTTGCCGGACGCCCAGAGAGAATGGTCTCTCATACGGTTCCAGGACTTTAAGTCTGTGGCTGCATATAATTCTGCAGTGCATAAGATTAATTCCAAACTGAGATTTTGCAATAAGCAAGTTTCAGACGAGGACTTAATAGAGAAAACCATATGCACTTTCCATCCCTCAATGAGGATATTGCAACAGCAGTATCGTCAACAGAAATACACAAAGTATTCTGAGCTTATATACACATTACTTTAGGCTGAGAAGCATGATGAACTTCTCATGGAAAATAACAATGCTCGCCCAACGAGTGCCATGCCAATCCCTGAACCACATGATGATGCTCATTTTACTAGTGAATTTGGAAACCGTAAAAGGAACTTCCAAAAATTCAAGGGAAAGTGGAAAGCAACAATGGTCAAAAGACCAAGGGTCAATCTAAGGGGAATGATCATTTCAATAAATATAACCAAAATGACAACTCTCAAACTTGTCAAAGTTATGGATGTACGAATCATCGTACTAATGAATGTCGTATGCCCGACCACCTCGTGGATCTATACATGAGTTTGGTGAAGAAGTCAAACAAGTTCATGGAAACAAAGTTGAAGCGCACTTCAATGCTATACAAGAAAACCCTCAAGCTGGTTCTTCTCAAAGTGCTTTTCAAGTATTCAAGCCAAAAGAAGATATGATCCTCGATGAAGACATGCTTGTGGATAACACCCAAGATGTTTTTGGAGATCTCAATTAATCTCCATCAACAATTGATGTCATTTCGCTATTTAAAATACTACGAGATGTTATATATTGTATAACAATAAGTAGAATAAAGTCTTTAGACTAGGTATATATTGTATTATGTGAATCAGACATAATACTTTAATGTATTTATATTTTATATTTGTAACATAAATACTATGTTGGTGAATATATGAATAAAAATATATTCTATACATTCTATTTATATATACGGGAAACAGTCCGATGAAAAAGAATCATGTTTAGTGGGTAGTACCACCACTACTATCATTTTTAAGGGAAACAAAACATTTCCAAACTGTTACTAAGAGTAAGGACGATGTTATGACCGTAAATAGGCATAACACAACAATTATTGGTTCCTAAAGAACCATATTCATACTCCCTATATGTACTACTATTGTAATTCAGAATGCACTCTTGTGTCCTGATTATACCCCATATCCTTGTAAGCTTCAAACATATGCGATTAAACATTCTTTATTTAACAAAAAGCAACGAATATGAAGAACAAACCCTTAAAGACAATCTATATTCATTTCATCCGGATTATGTTATACATACATACATACATACATACATACATACATACATACATACATACATACATACATACATACATACATACATACATACATACATACATACATACATACATACATACATACATACATACATACATACATACATACAGGGCCAGGCCAGCAAATTTGGGGCCCTGTGCTAAATTTTAAATCAGGCCCACCTCTATAAAGTTTGACATGTTTAATTGATAATCCGTCAGATAAATTTTTGTATTTATTTAATAAGTCATATTATACGACACGTACAATAGCCAGTCCAGTTGGTAGCACCAACAGTTTTACATTATACCAAACATGGAGGTCTTGAGTTCGAAACTTTTTCAATCCTTTTAAGTTTTCTGAACAAAAACCAAGCGGCTCAAACTGTGGCCCATGAGCCCACTGCCACGTTCCACTCACGCGGACGCTCGCACAACGCCTTGCGCGATGAGGCCCAGGAGCCCAGGAACCTACTAATAATATACTGCCCACATAAAAATTTGGGGCCCCAAAAATTTATGGGCCCTGTGCCGGTGGCACAGTTAGCACCATAGTGGGCCCAACCATGCATACATAAAACCCGTACCATATGTTACAAGATAATTTTCAAAACCATGGTAAATTCAAGACTTGGCAAGATTGCTTTGATCGTCCTGGAACGGGTATGACAAGAAAAAATATTAACAATTTTGTTTGTCACAACTTAAAACTTGCAAATATCAAGTCATCAGACTTTATGTGCACCACATGTGCCATGCGAAAAATAATTTTAAGGCTCTCTCACCATAAAATTACGAACGAGCCACTCGAAATTCTTGATAGTATTCAAATATATGTATGTGGACTATTCAACCATTATCTGGGTCATATAGCATACCCCATAATGGTGTAGCTAATGTCTTTATCAAAAGAATCAAAATAATTAAATGACAGCTTTTACAAATTAATATACCAACATCTTGTTGGAGACATGCGGTCTTCCACACGCAGATCTATTCTAGATCATACCAACTGCATATCACACTACTTCCCTTCAGTAAGTACGTGGAAATGAAAAAAGTATTTCCTATCTGCGATATTTCGGTTATATAGCAATATCACCACTTCAACGTATATCAACAGACCCTCATATTAAATTTGGGATGTATGTGATATATTACTATTTATTTATCCGTCAATCATGAATATCCCAAGCTCCTATAAGGAGAATAGCTTATAGCCCGTACGCTGATTACGTTTAAAATAAGGACATTTTTGGCATTAGGGGAGATTCGTACCACAAAGATAGCCAATAAATTAGAAATGTCATAAGACATTCAGTCCTCATATTCACGTACTTAAAATCTGAACATAAAGTTCAATATATTTGCAACACATTGCAAATCTGCCACATACATTTACTTATGACAAAGACGCCATGAAATAACATTATGCATGCATGCAATATGCCATATAAAGTGGAAGTATCTAGTATAACCACTATTCTCCCCAAATGAGAGCAAAGGGGGGAGAAACATGGTCACATGAGAAATGAGTTCTCATATGTATCCGCGGAAATAGAGGAAATTATATCCTCAACTAGTAAATGTAGTTCAACCTTAAGTTGAATAACACATAACAGATGCTCCTCATCCAAACCCAACATAAGTATGCACACAATTTGAAGTGTTGGAACATCGAAACACCTTGACTCCATTGTTATGGGAAATCATGAGGAGTTAAAAGATGTAAATATTATTTCCACAATTTTCGTTGATTCAACAGAATCATATAACATAACGACTACATTTGTCGACAAATATTTATTCTTGAATTGCTAAAACATTTAGGGCCCTGAACCAAAATCCAAGGTAGAGTGCCTCATGCACTCGTATATTGGTTCAACTAGAAGGAGGCAATTAAATAAGAATAGCACTCGCTCAACAAAATTGTGTTATTTACCACAGTAATACATTCTCATCATAAGTATCTTTGCTTTTGGAAGACAAATGACTATTCGTTCATATTAATATTATTGGCGGTTCAAATAAACTACCCATGAAGTTGATAGACGCGGTGATTTCATACTCATATGGATCACTCAGCTCGGATATCTATATAGATGTCCAAGAACAAATCCCAACATATATGGTGTAAAACATCAAAAGTCATTCAATGACTTAAATAGTCAAAAATTTGTGTGGTACAATCGACTATGAGTGTTCTTTCTTCAAAAGGATTATTTGAATAAAGATTGCTTACATGTAGTCATTAACAAAATCCCTCACCGGATTCTACATGACCTATGTATATATCGATGATTTTATCATCGAAGTCTATACAATACATGAAAGGTGCTTGCAATCATATCAAGACGGATATTTGGATGAAACCATATACTATTCAAGTTCATAACGTGAGCATATTCCCTTAGAAATACATACCTATCAGTCTTCACACATCCATATAATATTGCGGAATTAAATATGGATAAATCATATCAAAGATACATATAGTCATGCTATCCTAAAAGGGATGCAAACTTTTTTTATACAAAGTATCAATGATAAAGTGGTATCATGAATCATTATGGAATAATTATTTTAAAGCATCATAAAGTGTATATGGCTTCCTAGAATGATTGACCACAATCACAATTATGCACTCAAGATTCAACACCTACATTATCTATCAAGATAATATAGAACAATATTGCAAATTGAGATTTTTGCAAAGTTCAGGGGGGAGAAAACTCCTAGACTGGACTTATGAATTATCATCCGATAAATAAAAATATTGTACTCTTTTTCTTATGAGTTCTCCAACTGATTTCTCATATAGGATTTATTGAGACAAATACTTTACCCACCAATTTATATATTTTATTCTTATATTTTCCAACAGGATTTAGAAGGTATAAGACTCTGCAAGATCAAAGATTCTCATGATTTCAAGATCGGAGAGCATCAAGATCAAACAAGGATTTTTCAACACTCAAGACTATGTAAAAATTCAAGACGATGACATCACAATGGAAATTGGACAGCGTTGTCCGGGGGGGGGGGGGGGGGGGGGGGGGGGGGGCGTGTTAGAGATAAAATAGCAGTTAGCGTTAGATATAGGCTAACCTGTCAGTTATTATCTAGCGTTGTTCAGAAGCTGCCCAGACTGAAACGACACCACGTCTTATCGAAACAGACGTGAGGTTTTGTATCCGACATGTAAAACGACTCTTGGGGACCTATAAATACCCAAGTTCAGATCAATACAATTTACACTTTTTCCTCTCTATCTCTCACTTCTTCTCACGGTGGACGAGTCTGACGTACGAGAGAAATAAGTTATGTTTTTTAGGGGAAAGAGCTTACATACGTACGTGCGCGTGATAGACCTAACGGGACAGGATGCGCAGGCAGTGAAGGGCTAAAGCCTACGCACAGGCCTGCACAAACTAGACTCCTGGCCCGTCCAAGCCCAGCACCACAGGGTATTACTAGTACACGACTGGAATCAATCGAAAAGAAACGACCAAGACGTGACTTCTCTGTATGCACAATTGTCTGTAAAGATCATGAATTTGAGGCAATGTTCTTAATTAGGTTGCTTTTGGCATTAAGGATGATAATTATGCATGGCAGCTTATGTGCCGATTTTTTGTTCATTTTAGTGTTTGTATAACCGACTTATCTCTGGTTTCATGACCATTCCCTTTACAGATTATACAAAACTGAATAATACGCCACATTTAGCAACACAAACTAAGCCTCACACTTCATGTTTTTTGATTCGAGAGAATGGACATAAAAAAACGGCAAACACATGTTTTTGTACACTTTTGCTAAACAGAGACGTAACCACACATGTTCATATTTTTTAAGACGAATATATACATAGTCGTGCATTGTAGCAATGATTGAAGTTTGCGCGATATCTAGCATATGCATAGCCTAAAAAAATGGCATGTGGGATTTTCATCATTGCTTTTTTTAAACCTATTCAAGCCTAGTCATACATTTTAGCAATTTTTATGTTCACTAGATATATGTCATGTGCCTAATCTCAAAAGAGATATATATATATAGCATGTGGAACTTATCTCTAAGTTCCGCGTTCAAAGATTTGTCATCATTGATTATTACCTAATGTAGCATCCTTGTGTTAATATGGGGTATGGCAACATTTAGTATTTTCCATCTATTTTTACAGCAATTTGGGAGAGTCTTAAGAACATCCTTATCCATCCATGAGGTGTATCATGGGTGAATTTATGGATTGTTAATGCCCAGACTCCGAGTTAAATTTCTTCCATCTATGTGACCCTGGGAACCTGCTGCTCAGGCCTATAAAGAGGCGGACCGAGAGCGAGGACACATCACACATCCATACCACACCTATTGCATCACAAAGTTCTTGGCCCCGTAGAGCACCAGTAAGTTATAGCAAAACCACCTACGAAGGCTACCATGGCGACGACGATGGCTTCCAAGATGGTCGGCGCCCTCTTCCTGGTCCTTCTGCTGGCGCTCACCCCGAGCGATGGCCAGATCTTGCCGACCCTTGCTGCCGCTTCAACTGCTGCGACGGAAAGCCGGAGTGCTGCGACCCAGGGCACGGCCCGCTGGTGCCCATCACCGCCGCGGCACCGTCCACTTTCCAGGCCGCTCCCACCCCAGGGCCGGCCAATCGCAAGGTCTCGGCTGGAAACTAGCGATCGCCTCACATCTTCAGAGTTTGCGCCGGCCAAACTATCTAGCTGCGTCACTAAATGTATGTGGGTGCGTGTGTTGGCACCCAGATAGTTTAGCTTAGCTGGGTTTAATTATTCGCCTATATATGATACTTAGCTTGTACTCATATTGTTGTACTAGCTGCATGTATCCATAAACATAGTAATAAGAGGTTATATCCTGCTGAAATAGCTGATTTGAAATTCACGTCCTCCTGCGGCTACAGCTATAGTGTCAAACGATAAACCATGATCGCAGCACAGATGATTCCATCGTGCTTAGGAACAGAACAATGCAAAGCGAATCCTTCAATTAAATCTGCCAAACTTGAATCTACTACAGTTGCTCTGTTCTCGACCAAATCGACCGCCTTCTCATCTCCCTGAACACCGATTGAGCACCACACCCCACCCACTGACCACTTCAGTCACTTGCACGAGTAGGCCGGCCCTGGACCCATGAGCAAGGGGGCCCCCAAATCTGCACTTCCTTTGGTGTATTGCTCATAGGATTAAGTATATTTTCACCCTGAAATTTATAGGATTAGACACAAATCACGTTGGACAATAAATTGGTCTGTTTTAAACCCGCAAATATACAAAACCGTCTAAATCACCCCATATCAGTGGTTTTTACCGAATTTGGCCGGTTTTGGGCAAATTGGGATGGTTTTGCTGGCGTTTACTCTAGGCGCTGACGTGGCGCCATCTGCTAACAGCGTTATCTGCTCGTGCTGCGTGAGCGCCACCTCCGCTCCGCCCACACCTGCTCGATCTCGTGTCCATGCGGCCCGTTGATGTAGCCCCGCCTACGGCGTCTACACCAAGTGGCCCAATGACACGAGCAAGGGTCAAAGCTATACATGCTAAGGTGAATTCACTCCTATCTATGTGTGACCTTGACACTCCCTTGAATGGTTTGCTACTTCATTCCGATACATTGTGTGTACTCAGCTATGGTGGCCCCGAGGACCCCTATGAAGATGGCCAAGGAAGCGCCAAATTTGGACAAGAAGACGATGGAGAAGAAGACAAGAAGATGGAGCAGGAATCCCCAGGCGGCGGTACTACCGCTGGGATAAGCGGTACTACCGCCCCTGGCCCAGTCAACTGGAACCAACCCCACGTCAGCGGAACCTCCAGCGGTATCGCCAGCTGTACCGGCTGGTACCGCGAGCGTGGGAAGGACGCGCACCCACGTCAGCAGCATCAACCACTACCGCCCCGCGCTACCGCTGATTCGGCGTTTCGGATGTCTTATCCGGTACCGCCAGCGGTACCGGCGGCGGTACCACCTGGTACCGGGGAGGTGGGAGCAGCAGCGCCTGGCCGCGCCAGCGGTAGCACCGGCTAAGCCAGCGGTACTACCGCCAGTGCGGGAGCAGATTCGTCCGTTCGGCCGTGTAATCTTAACCTTTCGCCCCGTTTTGGATCTAGACTATAAATAGGACCTCCCCATCCAGATCTAGGGTTAGACTAAGATTTGAGAACTAAAGTAGAGCCTTGCTCCTTCTTCTCAAAGTGTCTCTTTCCTCCTATGGAGATGAATCAAGACCTCCACATGTGGAGATGAACCAAGGCCTCCTCTTGAGGAGAAGATCCCTGCGTGGATACCAAGGCTCCGCTTGTAGTTGCGATTACTTGCTAATCTTCCATCTTTAGGTGGCTAGGTTGGATTGGTTGGATTGACCAATTGGACAAACAATTATAAGAGTAAGTTGTGCTTGGGAGAGGAGGATTGGGGGCTGCCCTCGGGGATTTGTTACCAATCGAGTCTTGCCGGGTTGCTACTTGCTATTTACCCTTGTGTGTTTGTTTTCCCCACTTTTGTGTTCTTCGTTCTTCGCGTGTTCTTCGTGTTCATCCTTCCCTCCGTACAAATCCGTGAAAATCGGGACCTACCCGCATCATATGGTATCAGAGCTCTAGGTTGCCACGGGTTTGATTTTTTTTCCCCCACAAATCCACCAATTTTTTCTTTGTTTTTGAGAAATTCGAAAATTTCCACCAAAAATGGCCTTTTGGATTCGAGCGATTTGGTCGATTTGATGAGTTTTTGGTAGTTTTGGTCCACGGATCTGCTACCTGAGGACCCCCTCCACCTTTGTTTGCGTTCCCTAGCCTCAATTTTGCCATTTCCCCACGGATTCGAGGAAGTTTTGGAGCCCAAAATCGCAGAAAAATTCGAGCAGAAAAGCCAGCAGCGGTACTACCGCCGGCTTAAGCGGTACTACCGCCAGGGCCCAAATTTTCAGAAAATTTTCTTTTCCTCGGTTCGTTTTGGCATTTCCTCTTGTTTGTTTGAGTCCTTCGCTGGTGTGTACTACATGTCTATGACATCGACAAGCTTCCGCAGCGACTTCTCAACGCCAAGCGACGACGCTGCCAAGGACTCGACTCTTCCCGTCATCGGATTCCGTTGTGAGCCCTTCTTCCTTTTGCGTACCTTGACCTATCAGACTAGTTCGTTTATATTGCGGGCATTGCACTTGTGTTGTTCCGAGTGAGTGTCTCAAAGTATCGGCGAGTGTGTATCGAGTAGAGGTCTTGGCACTAGCAAAAGTTGAAGGAATCATCATCAAAAAGCAAAAATCAAAAAAAAAAGAGAAAAACGAAAAGAAAAAGAATCAAGTGTTGCCAATTTGGTCGGCCCGTCAAGGGCCCAGTGCATGCACCCCTTGTGGCAACGCGCAATTATTTGTCTCGCCGTCGCCTCTGGCGCTGCCGTTTTCATAAAGGGGTGTACATAGCGGCGTACTTTACTAGTGTATATATTTAAACTGGATTGCAAGAATTATAGTGGGCTGAATTGTGGTTACACAATTAACCTTGTTTAAAAGCTTTATCTCGTCGTTTAATCCATATTTCAGTTATTAAACTAAAAAAAAGACATAACCTATTTAATAGGACAAGTATTTGGTGTGGAAATGGAGAACAATTGTCAATTTCATGTCATCATTTGTAGTTTCTACGTTTGGCTGTGGCTAGGAATTACAAAAGCCTTCTCCAATGTATTGAACTAGAAGGAAAAGGCGCGCGTTGCCGCACCCGTTTTTCATCTGTCAGCCAATAACTTTAATATCTATTATGATGGACTACCTATCTTTTGTTTTTTGTTTTCAAAAGAAAACCGTGTTGCCTGTGTAATTTATGGCATGGATGAGCACGAAGAAAAGATGGAATCAAAATATGATAGATCACCTTTGCTACGCCGCCTGTCGACATCGATGGCCAATATTTCAGGAATAAACGACCGGCTGTCCCAAATTCAGTACAAACGAGTTGCACTTTGAACTGAGTGAGACCGCACGCGATACACGTACCATCTTCCAAATTCTCTTGTCAATGGCTACCAAAAAAGTACATCAATAAGATGGTATTGGCACTCCACCAGAAGACATCATTATCAAGAGGAGAACAATAGCTGATTGTACACACAGTACATTATGCAGTCCCATTCTGCAATGAATTAAACATAATGATAATACAGTATATGCTAGTGTTACGAGCTTGATATCTGGAGGCTGACTATGCAGCGAAGGTTAACAGCAGTACGCATGCATTTATCTTTTCAGTAATATTATACAACATAATTAACTGAAACTGAAGAAAGAAGTTGCCAGTCCAAAAGAAGAATGACATTGCACTTGCACACACTACGTCCGGTAGATAAAAGTCTGCAAGATATTACAGGAACTCATGAAGCCATAGTCCGCTTACTCGCCTTCACCTGCAGTTTCTTATTTCAGCTGAGAATGCATTCACCATCTATTATGTATTCATATGGTCCCTGTCAGATTTAGAGTAGAAATAAGGTGTATGTCAAGCCTGCAAAGAAATCAAGCTACAATACACCGTCTGCTCTCAGGTAAATAATACTAAAAACAGAGAATCACAACTTTTGCCTAATAATTTGCATGTTTACCTTATTTTTATAGGAATGTATGATGAACTAAAGGCGCATTTACCATGTCCATCTATCCAACACTATGCAAGAATCTAAATAGGGTAATAACTAAATTTAAGCGATGACAGAAAAATGATAGGAAGTCAGGAAGCATATTTGGCCAAAAAACGTCACTACTTAGTCACTTCCTCCAGTAGAATTCGTACTTGTTTGGACTGTCAACCTAGACCGTTGGACAAAAAATCCCTCAATGAATCAAGTAACCAAACAGAACACTTTCCTTTGTTAGCACTTGGACTAATTTGACAGTGAATAACTTTGCAGTCTACTAACAGTGTTGGGGTGTTAGAAATTGGTGGCACCTTGGAGGGTGCATCTTCTGGGTGTACTTCTGGTGCTCATCCTCACCGTCATACAAAGAAATCGCATCTCCATCTGCTGACGCAACTCCACAAGGAAATATGTCACATGAACATAGCTCAGTAAATCCAATAAAGAAAATATGCGAGCAATTATTATTGTCTTGTGTACATAATTAACCAACACAATATTTGGTTCTCTTCCCGATTTCCAATTACATGCATCAAACTGAAAATTTTCCTTGTGAAAAAACAGCTGAAAAACTGAATCTAAATGGAAGCACATATATGGGACACATATATTATTCCAATGGGAACACACACAAGACATAGATAGGGGAAATAGTGTTTCTCAGATTCACATGAGTTAGGGGGGAAATCAGTTATGCAAGAACTGTCGTCAGCAATTGATGGATATTTTCAGAAAGCTAGAAAACAAAATCCAAGATGGCTCAACCTTGAAAACAAATTCTATCTTAATGGAGCCTATTATGAACCTGACCAATTTTATCATCTTGTGAGGATAAATTTGCAAAGCAACAAATTATTAGCCCAATTCTAATTTGCATGCCAATAAAAAAATACTCAGGGTCTACTCCCACCCGTGAATCATCTCCTGATTCACATAGAGGAGCTAAACACATCAAGCCAATTTGGCGATACTCAAAACTTGTGGGGATGGAATACAAATAAACTTGTCATTACGAACAAAGAAAGGGCAATATCAGTCATAAGTTTCTAAGTAAAGCTTTAAAATTCGCACTGAAAAACCTAAGCAAAGTGGTGGAAACAATATCCTTTCATGGAGAGCCTTGGGAGGTCGAGCCACGGGAGCTCCGCTCCGGAGGGCGCAGTCGCACGACGAGCCGAACGCAAGCCATCGTTCGGGAGAAGCACGTCGCGCGCCCGTCGGCGCGAAGACCAAGTGCGTCGGGGCCGCGGCGAGCGTAGGCACGGCCGAACCAAGGTGAGCGCGGAGGCTCGCGGTATAGGGTCCCGGAGGTGGAGCTCCCGCCGCTCTCGTTGGGCTCGGGGCCATAGTGAGGCGAAGCCGCTGCCGCCGTCGGGGCTGAGGCCTCTGTCCCTCGGGCTGCAGCGCTAGATGCAACCAGGCCAAAGGGTGCGGCCGCCAGTGCCCCCACTGCACGAGGAACCTGGATGATGGCCACGAGCGCCGCCGCGCCGCAGAGGTGCAAGTCGGCGTTGGCTTCCGCCGCCCAACCCGCCGCCAGTAAGGGAATCGGCCTTGGTCGGGGATGTCGAGCAAGGTGGTGGTGCGGATGCATCTGAAGTCATGGTCCGTGAAGCTGAAGCACAACACCTTACATGATTGGAATTGTATTGAGCGATGGAGAACTCATAAGAAGACGATTCTGTCTAGATGCCTGCCGATTGTTGATCCATGGTAAATCTCTGTAGTCGGTTACTTTAAATTAAAAGTCTACAGATTTTTATTTGCTTTGGAGTGAGCTTAGTTCCTATTTTCCTTGGCCTAGACTGAAGCCCGAATCAGTCAATTTTATTTCCAAATTATTCCAAGAGTAGGCCGTGTTCATGTTTTTGGATTTGCAATTTTCTACACTGTAACATCAACGCTTAAGTGAAGTCAGTGTAGTGATACATTTATTGGTCAATGAAAGAGAACACTTAATTTGTATCAAGGATTGCTGTTTGCTTAGTGGGCTAAAGTTTTTGCATTCTTGAACAGGTCAAATGAGAACATACTACTTAACCTTTTAGACAGTCACTTCCGGTGTTGTTTGCTTATTATTTATTATTAGCTATTAATTTCTGATTGGAGGAGTGTGAAAAGAAGCCTAAAGAGGTATTAATTAGTTTCCAAATGACATTGTAACTGTCTTTTCTGCTAACCATGTGCAAACGTCACTTACTTTCAGTTCTTAGAAAGGATTGAAGAGCCAATTCATGCTAAGGAACTTGATTAAATGAATTGGGCTGAAATTTTTGGCATTCTTGAATAGGCCAAATAAGAAATACTACTAAACCTTTTAGACAGTCACTTCCAGTGTTGTTTGCTTATTATTAGGCTGAAATTTATGATCGGGGGAGTGTGCAAAGAAGCGTAAAGAGGTATTAATTTCCAAATAGACATTGTGACTGTCTTTTTGTGCTAACCATGCGTAGACGTCCCTTACTTTTAGTTCTTAGAAAAGCTTGAAGAGCAAATTCATGCTAAGGAACTTGATTAAATAGATATGCAGAACAGTTTTGAGGTGATAACTGCTCTCATAATATTTATGTAAGACCTTGGATTACACATTTGAATATAAGAGTCAAGTCCTTACTCACGAGAGCTAGGAGGTTAAAATTAAATATAATAGGAAGGGCATGACACTTAAAGCAACACCTATGCCAGCATATGATTCATGTGCACCTAATTATTAACCAATTAGGTGATTAGGGAGGTGAACTGGGCTGATTCGGTTGCAGGGCTAGCTCTATTTAGTTGTGTCTTTGTGGGTGATTGTTCTTTTTGCTGCAGTGTTGCTTGCTTTCCAGTTTTGGTGGTTAGAGTTGAGATCAATTGGGACAATTGTTACCTGCTCGCTATATTTCATATGCCGCTGGACATGCAACGACAACAGTCTTCAACGTACCACCATGGCGAGATGTACTTCTGTCCCTATCCTTTTATGCTGTGAATAACATGGTATGAGAATGTTGCTTTGCCTTCTTGATTTCTTCCTTTCCCGCTATTAATTGTCTCCCTGGACAGATTTTTGCAGACTTGAGGGGAAAAGTAGGTTAGCTTGCAACTACCCTGATACATGACCTAGAATGTGATATATCAGAGTTATGCAATGAGCTACTTTTTAGCTACGAAATCATGGCTAAGAATTGAGCCAAAGGCAAGGTAGTAAAACACACCATGTTTAGAAATAAATCACATAACAATCAAGTTAGAAGCAATTCAGATATGTCATGAAGTGGATTATTGATCTGTTCTTCCTATCATGTTATGCATTAGTTGCTCACAAGTATAAACATATGCCAGTCATCTAATACTGAAGGAAGTTTTCGAATGTATGTAATTCTTTTCTTTTCAATATAAATTTCATATAAAAGAAGAAAATCCGACCCACTTAGGAATTTCTATAGGAGTTTCAGATGTAGTTTGGTATGCTGTTACAGAAACTCCGGCTCACTTAGGGACTTATAAGTGAACCATCAGATTTCAGCACCTTTATCATCCTAAGCAATATGGGCGCGCGGCGGGGCGGCGTCCGGCGACATGCGCGTGCGGTGGCCGACCTGAGGGAGGCAAACCATCTCTCTATTGGTCTTCGCACCGACGGGAACGCGGCCTGAACAAACCAGAAGCGACCACGCGGATAGATGGTCAAAGCCAAAAATCCAAAACGTCGGTGCATCTGGTTGACCCATGTCACGTGTCATCGCGATATTGGTGCGGACGGGAGCAAGCAAACCGTCTATTTTCTACAGGCTGACATGTGGGGATATATGCACGAGAATCGTGGACGCACCACAGGCCTGGAATTCCAGGGAGCTTAGATCTTTGAGGGATGATGCTATTTACAATGTTAGGGAGGTGGTACGCCATAGTAAAACAAATATACAAATATAGTGATGCTTCTCGATGATTTTTTTTTTACATTTGTCGACACGTGCATTGCACGTGCACGCTTACTACTATGTTAGATAATCTAAAACCGTTGGATATGATGTTATGGTCGCAGACAATACTCCTCACAAAAGCAACCACTGCCTCAACACACAACACATGACTGTTGTTGAAAAACCAAGAGCATATATGAAATGACAAAATAGGACAAGTACCAAATCAAACTTAGCTAAATATCTGGAGGGAACAACCACATGGTAGGATGAGCATGACCGCAGACGTAGTACCCTACTGGCGTGAGATACTCGTCGTTGTCATCAACGCTTTTTTCTTCCTTGTAGTACACACGGCAACCATCTTTGTTCGAGCTTGTCAAGAACTCCTTTGCGTTGTCAGGCACCTGGTATTTCCGTTTGTAGCATATATGGTGGGAATAGTAGATGCGGTTTCTTCGCGGCCCGCCGCGCTCACCTGTTGATACCTTCATCGCCTTTGAGCACGTCGGGCTCAAGAAAAGGGCCTGGTCGCCCAGCCTCATCACCGGTTCCCACTTGTAAGAGTGGTGCGACGTCACTTGGTCCATTTCAGCATCAACTAACTCGACAACCATGAAAAAAGTCCCACATATTTTTCCCGAGCAAGGCCACCAGGTCCAGGTCCTCGTCACGGCCATCGCAAGCTTGCCGCATAGCTCAACCATGTATATGGCGTGTGCATCTGGATCGCCCTGACCTCTAAAGAACATGTTTTGCATGACCTGATGGTTTTGAATGGACAGCCAGTGGACGGCTCCAAACACCGGCATGTGAGATTTTTTCAAGGTGACCTCAAACTTGGCGATCTCATTGTTGTTTCCCACGAGGCAGTACAGATGTCCATTGCAGAATGTGATATCCTTGACTGGATTCCCGCAAAACCTTCGTGTCTCCCACACTGCCAAGGCCGCGGATCATGGCTTCATGCTTGTCGGTGATGGCGGCAAGGATACAACAGCTGGAGGTGGGCGAGTCGGAGAATATTACCTTCCGCGTGACAATTCTCTTCCTCCGATCCACGGGCACCACCACCTCAGCACCGGAGAAGACGTTCACGATGTGGAGCGGCGCTACCCAACCGCCGGGGTGACAGCCGACGAAGTACCTCCCACCGCCGCCGGCCGTCTCGTTCAGGCGGCGAGTGGCAAGCGGCAGGACTGCGCCGTCCTCAGGGCAGTACACGCGCTTCGTCTCGCCCGCCTCGTGCAGGTCGAGGACCAGCCACGGGTGGACGCGGCACGGGGGGCGCGTAGACACGAGGGTGCGCCATGACACGCATGCTGCGGCGAAGCGGGCTTGATCGAGCGGGGAGTCCAGTCTCGCGAGGACCATGCCGAGGATATCGCCGTGGAGTCCTGACCATCCCTGGGACGAGGTCCCTGGGACGCTGCCGTCGCCTCCGGCGGCCGTGCGCGTCGGCTTCATCTGCGTACGTGTACGCCCTCGCCGGAGGCCCACCCCCTCCTCCGCACCTTCGCGTCGGCCATGGCGGCCCGCCCCGCCGAAATCCGCGCCGCGACTTGGTCCCCGGCGCTCCTCGGCCTCACCAAACGCCTGGGAGGTCTCCGCCTCGAAGACCCTTCCGAGGGGACGAATCGGCGCTGAAGTCGCCGGCCATGGCGCCGGCGTGCAGCACGGCGTGGCCATGGGTGTATCGGATGAGGAGGAATTCGATTTGGGGTTGTACCCTAGTCGCACCTCCCCGTTTCCCTTTGACCCGCTGGTGCAAGCGGTGCCGACATACTCACACTCGCATGGGCCAAAAGGCCTACAGGCACGGCGTAGCTTAGTGGAGGCCAATATGGGCCATGGCCCCCCCAACTAAATCAAAATTTGCATAGCAGTGCTATGTATTTAGCATTTTTACCATACAAAACAAAAAAATATTTCAAAATGGCCCCCTCAACTGTCATCTAATTTCTTTTGGCCCCTCCTTCAATGATGCTGAAGCTCCGCCACTGCCTACAGGCAACCAAAAAAATAGCGCGCTACAAAATATAGCGTGACTATCTCAAAATGCTAATATAGCGTGCTATTTTTGAAATAGTTTTGACAAAAAAATGCAATATATAGCCTGAATATTAAGGATTTTTTGAACACAAATACAAATGCATGTCCAAAAGCAAATAAGTGTCCAAAAGCAAATCCTGGGTCCTTCGATTTCACAACAAGAGCTGCTCCTTGTGCCGTTGATGTTGTGCTTGACGCGCCAACTCCTACAATCGGACAGCAAGACAACAACAAACATCAATATTAAATTTTAATATTCAGTTCCAATTTAGACAGCAACAATCCATTAAATAGAACTAGTAGTTTCTGCTATTGTCAAACATTACTCACTGGTTCATATGGTTTCAACGGAAGGAATCACTTTCGCACCTAGCTACTAGCTACGGAAGGAATCAATAACAGAAAGTCTAACAAAAACTTGCACCTAGCTAATCACGGTTGCACCTAGCTACTAGGTACGGAAGGAATCAAGGAACAAATTAGCTAGCTTACCCGGTGGTGGCTGACTTGCCGACGGCGTGAAGGACATCGTGAGAGTCGAGGAAGCTACCGCCGATGCTTGAGCTCGATCCGCCGGTGGATGAACTCGAGCTGGAGAAGGACCTCGATCCGCCGGTAGAGGAAGAGCTCCCGCCAGATGCCGCCACCGCAGCTCTACCAGACGCCGCGGCCGCCGCTGTCACTCACAAAGAGCAGAGGAGGATTTCGTTAGGTTTTTCTGGACTGACCGAGTAGAGGAGTACGTGTGGGGGCTGGAGTTTTGTTTAGGCCGATGGGCTCTCGTGCATTTTGCTATTTTCTACATTTTTTTTTGTAGCGCCGCTACACGCTACAACATATAGTGCGGTTTAGAGCGTATATAGCGCGATTATCCCCGTAGCGAGCATTTTAGCCTAAATATAGCGTTGCCTCTTCAAATACGGTATAGCGCGCTATTTTTTCGTTGCCTACAGGCCACGCTGCCTGTTACTACATGAAAAAAAATACTGATTAATATTTATTAGGCGATTTATCAGATTACTCCGTATATTTTGGGAAACTGCAGATCTGACCCATTAGCAGTACTAAATGTACTATAAATTTATATTTAGGACCCTCAGTTTGTCCTTTAGTCAGCTTAACCATGTATTGTGTTGTAAATATAATATGACATGTTGTTAATATATTTTGCCTTCAGCATATTATAACATGTTATTTGGTACAAAAATTTATTTTTGCATTTGAAATTTAATTTCTTGCAAACTTTCTCATTATAAAATATGAGATAAAAAAATATGTGACTATCTCGAATCATATTTGCGAATCACAAGGAGATGGCATCTACTGTATAAATACAGATTATCCATTACTACGAGGTTTATTTATTCGTCATTACAATAAATGATTACCTACAAAGTGCTCTTCCAAATATATTGATATCAAAGTATAACACAAGATACTAGATAGGCATCTACTGACATACGTTAGATTATGCTTTCTAGTACTGAGAGATGTACTCCATAAAATGGAGATTATCTACAATGTGTTAACTTGAAATTCGAAGATCTACACATATTTGGTTTAAAAAGGCATCAGCTTAAAAAGTTAAATTGTTCCTCTAGAATAAAAATATTTTTTACCAAAATAAAATTTACTATCAAGTAAAATTAATCAAATGCATGATCAAACATGCAGGAAAAATGGCTGGCATCAATAATAAAGAATTCCAAGAACTACAAGTTGATGGAAGTAACTATCTATTATGGGCCATGGATGTGAAGATAAATTTGACTGTACGTAACCTTGGCATTTGCATCATCACGTGGTCACACCCCCTGAAAATGCCCCAGAAATACCACAAGTGGTAAAGTATGCTGCATTACATTTCATAAGGCACCACCTCCATCCTGATCTAAAAACTGAATATCTGATGGAGGGGGACCCACTAACTTTATGGAACTCCCTAAAGGAGAGATATGACCAACAAAGAGTAGTAATGTTGCCGGACGCCCAGAGAGAATGGTCTCTCATACGGTTCCAGGACTTTAAGTCTGTGGCTGCATATAATTCTGTAGTGCATAAGATTAATTCCAAACTGAGATTTTGCAATAAGCAAGTTTCAGACGAGGACTTAATAGAGAAAACCATATGCACTTTCCATCCTTCAATGAGGATATTGCAACAGCAGTATCGTCAACAGAAATACACAAAGTATTCTGAGCTTATATACACATTACTTTAGGCTGAGAAGCATGATGAACTTCTCATGGAAAATAACAATGCTCGCCCAACGAGCGCCATGCCAATCCCTGAACCACATGATGATGCTCATTTTACTAGTGAATTTGGAAACCGTAAAAGGAACTTCCAAAAATTCAAGGGAAAGTGGAAAGCAACAATGGTCAAAAGACCAAGGGTCAATCTAAGGGGAATGGTCATTTCAATAAATATAACCAAAATGACAACTCTCAAACTTGTCAAAGTTATGGATGTACGAATCATCGTACTAATGAATGTCGTATGCCCGACCACCTCGTGGATCTATACATGAGTTTGGTGAAGAAGTCAAACAAGTTCATGGAAACAAAGTTGAAGCTCACTTCAATGCTATACAAGAAAACCCTCAAGCTGGTTCTTCTCAAAGTGCTTTTCAAGTATTCAAGCCAAAAGAAGATATGATCCTCGATGAAGACATGCTTGTGGATAACACCCAAGATGTTTTTAGAGATCTCAATTAATCTCCATCAACAATTGATGTCATTTCGCTATTTAAAATACTACGAGATGTTATATATTGTATAACAATAAGTAGAATAAAGTCTTTAGACTAGGTATATATTGTATTATGTGAATCAGACATAATACTTTAATGTATTTATATTTTATATTTGTAACATAAATACTATGTTGGTGAATATATGAATAAAAATATATTCTATACATTCTATTTATATATACAGAAACAGTCCGATGAAAAAAGAATCATGTTTAGTGGGTAGTACCACCACTACTATCATTTTTAAGGGAAACAAAACATTTCCAAACTCTTACTAAGAGTAAGGACGATGTTATGACCGTAAATAGGCATAACACAACAATTATTGGTTCCTAAAGAACCATATTCATACTCCCTATATGTACTACTATTGTAATTCAGAATGCACTCTTGTGTCCTGATTATACCCCATATCCTTATAAGCTTCAAACATATGCGATTAAACATTCTTTATTTAACAAAAAGCAACGAATATGAAGAACAAACCCTTAAAGACAATCTATATTCATTTCATCCGGATTATATTATACATACATACATACATACATACATACATACATACATACATACATACATACATACATACATACATACATACATACATACAGGGCCGGGCCAGCAAATTTGGGGCCCTGTGCTAAATTTTAAATTAGGCCCACCTCTATAAAGTTTGACATGTTTAATTGATAATCCGTCAGATAAATTTTTGTATTTATTTAATAAGTCATATTATACGACACGTACAATAGCCAGTCCAGTTGGTAGCACCAACAGTTTTACATTATACCAAACATGGAGGTCTTGAGTTCGAAACTTTTTCAATCCTTTTAAGTTTTCTGAACAAAAACCAAGCGGCTCAAACTGTGGCCCATGAGCCCACTGCCACGTTCCACTCACGCGGACGCTCGCACAACGCCTTGCGCGATGAGGCCCAGGAGCCCAGGAACCTACTAATAATATACTGCCCACATAAAAATTTGGGGCCCCAAAAATTTATGGACCCTGTGCCGGTGGCACAGTTAGCACCATAGTGGGCCCAACCATGCATACATAAAACCCGTACCATATGTTACAAGATAATTTTCAAAACCATGGTAAATTCAAGACTTGGCAAGATTGCTTTGATCGTCCTAGAACGGGTATGACAAGAAAAAATATTAACAATTTTGTTTGTCACAACTTAAAACTTGCAAATATCAAGTCATCAGACTTTATGTGCACCACATGTGCCATGCGAAAAATAATTTTAAGGCTCTCTCACCTTAAAATTACGAATGAGCCACTTGAAATTCTTGATAGTATTCAAATATATGTATGTGGACTATTCAACCATTATCTGGGTCATATAGCATACCCCATAATGGTGTAGCTAATGTCTTTATCAAAAGAATCAAAATAATTAAATGACAGCTTTTACAAATTAATATACCAACATCTTGTTGGAGACATGCGGTCTTCCACACGCAGATCTATTCTAGATCATACCAACTGCATATCACACTACTTCCCCTTGCAGTAAGTACGTGGAAATGAAAAAAGTATTTCCTATCTGCGATATTTCGGTTATATAGCAATATCACCACTTCAACGTATATCAACAGACCCTCATATTAAATTTGGGATGTATGTGATATATTACTATTTATTTATCCGTCAATCATGAATATCCCAAGCTCCTATAAGGAGAATAGCTTATAGCCCGTACGCTGATTACGTTTAAAATAAGGACATTTTTGGCATTAGGGGAGATTCGTACCACAAAGATAGCCAATAAATTAGAAATATCATAAGACATTCAGTCCTCATATTCACGTACTTAAAATCTGAACATAAAGTTCAATATATTTGCAACACATTGCAAATCTGCCACATACATTTACTTATGACAAAGACGCCATGGAATAACATTATGCATGCATGCAATATGCCATATAAAGTGGAAGTATCTAGTATAACCACTATTCTCCCCAAATGAGAGCAAAGGGGGAGAAACATGGTCACATGAGAAATGAGTTCTCATATGTATCCGCGGAAATAGAGGAAATTATATCCTCAACTAGTAAATGTAGTTCAACCTTAAGTTGAATAACACATAACAGATGCTCCTCATCCAAACCCAACATAAGTATGCACACAATTTGAAGTGTTGGAACATCGAAACACCTTGACTCCATTGTTATGGGAAATCATGAGGAGTTAAAAGATGTAAATATTATTTCCACAATTTTCGTTGATTCAACGGAATCATATAACATAACGACTACATTTGTCGACAAATATTTATTCTTGAATTGCTAAAACATTTAGGGCCCTGAACCAAAATCCAAGGTAGAGTGCCTCATGCACTCGTATATTGGTTCAACTAGAATGAGGCAATTAAATAAGAATAGCACTCGCTCAACAAAATTGTGTTATTTACCACAGTAATACATTCTCATCATAAGTATCTTTGCTTTTGGAAGACAAATGACTATTTGTTCATATTAATATTATTGGCGGTTCAAATAAACTACCCATGCAGTTGATAGACGCGGTGATTTCATACTCATATGGATCACTCAGCTCGGATATCTATATAGATGTCCAAGAACAAATCCCAACATATATGGTGTAAAACATCAAAAGTCATTCAATGACTTAAATAGTCGAAAATTTGTGTGGTACAATCGACTATGAGTGTTCTTTCTTCGAAAGGATTATTTGAATAAAGATTGCTTACATGTAGTCATTAACAAAATCCCTCACCGGATTCTACATGACCTATGTATATATCGATGATTTTATCATCGAAGTCTATACAATACATGAAAGGTGCTCGCAATCATATCAAGACGGATATTTGGATGAAACCATATACTATTCAAGTTCATAACGTGAGCATATTCCCTTAGAAATACATACCTATCAGTCTTCACACATCCATATAATATTGCGGAATTAAATATGGATAAATCATATCAAAGATACATATAGTCATGCTATCCTAAAAGGGATGCAAACTTTTTTTATACAAAGTATCAATGATAAAGTGGTATCATGAATCATTATGGAATAATTATTTTAAAGCATCATAAAGTGTATATGGCTTCCTAGAATGATTGACCACAATCACAATTATGCACTCAAGATTCAACACCTACATTATCTATCAAGATAATATAGAACAATATTGCAAATTGAGATTTTTGCAAAGTTCAGGGGGGAGAAAACTCCTAGACTGGACTTATGAATTATCATCCGATAAATAAAAATATTGTACTCTTTTTCTTATGAGTTCTCCAACTGATTTCTCATATAGGATTTATTGAGACAAATACTTTACCCACCAATTTATATATTTTATTCTTATATTTTCCAACAGGATTTAGAAGGTATAAGACTCTGCAAGATCAAAGATTCTCAAGATTTCAAGATCGGAGAGCATCAAGATCAAACAAGGATTTTTCAACACTCAAGACTATGTAAAAATTCAAGACGATGACATCACAATGGAAATTGGACAGCGTTGTCCCGGGGGGGGGGGGGGGGGGGGGGGGGGGGGGGGGCGTGTTAGAGATAAAATAGCAGTTAGCGTTAGATATAGGCTAACCTGTCAGTTATTATCTAGCGTTGTTCAGAAGCTGCCCAGACTGAAACGACACCACGTCTTATCGAAACAGACGTGAGGTTTTGTATCCGACATGTAAAACGACTCTTGGGGACCTATAAATACCCAAGTTCAGATCAATACAATTTACACTTTTTCCTCTCTATCTCTCACTTCTTCTCACGGTGGACGAGTCTGACGTACGAGAGAAATAAGTTATGTTTTTTAGGGGAAAGAGCTTACATACGTACGTGCGCGTGATAGACCTAACGGGACAGGATGCGCAGGCAGTGAAGGGCTAAAGCCTACGCACAGGCCTGCACAAACTAGACTCCTGGCCGTCCAAGCCCAGCACCACAGGGTATTACTAGTACACGACTGGAATCAATCGAAAAGAAACGACCAAGACGTGACTTCTCTGTATGCACAATTGTCTGTAAAGATCATGAATTTGAGGCAATGTTCTTAATTAGGTAGCTTTTGGCATTAAGGATGATAATTATGCATGGCAGCTTATGTGCCGATTTTTTGTTCATTTTAGTGTTTGTATAACCGACTTATCTCTGGTTTCATGACCATTCCCTTTACAGATTATACAAAACTGAATAATACGCCACATTTAGCAACACAAACTAAGCCTCACACTTCATGTTTTTTGATTCGAGAGAATGGACATAAAAAAACGGCAAACACATGTTTTTGTACACTTTTGCTAAACAGAGACGTAACCACACATGTTCATATTTTTTAAGACGAATATATACATAGTCGTGCATTGTAGCAATGATTGAAGTTTGCGCGATATCTAGCATATGCATAGCCTAAAAAAATGGCATGTGGGATTTTCATCATTGCTTTTTTTAAACCTATTCAAGCTAGTCATACATTTTAGCAATTTTTATGTTCACTAGATATATGTCATGTGCCTAATCTCAAAAGAGATATATATATAGCATGTGGAACTTATCTCTAAGTTCCGCGTTCAAAGATTTGTCATCATTGATTATTACCTAATTTAGCATCCTTGTGTTAATATGGGGTATGGCAACATTTAGTATTTTCCATCTATTTTTACAGCAATTTGGGAGAGTCTTAAGAACATCCTTATCCATCCATGAGGTGTATCATGGGTGAATTTATGGATTGTTAATGCCCAGACTCCGAGTTAAATTTCTTCCATCTATGTGACCCTGGGAACCTGCTGCTCAGGCCTATAAAGAGGCGGACCGAGAGCGAGGACACATCACACATCCATACCACACCTATTGCATCACAAAGTTCTTGGCCCCATAGAGCACCAGTAAGTTATAGCAAAACCACCTACGAAGGCTACCATGGCGACGACGATGGCTTCCAAGATGGTCGGCGCCCTCTTCCTGGTCCTTCTGCTGGCGCTCACCCCGAGCGATGGCCAGATCTTGCCGACCCCTTGCTGCCGCTTCAACTGCTGCGACGGAAAGCCGGAGTGCTGCGACCCAGGGCACGGCCCGCTGGTGCCCATCACCGCCGCGGCACCGTCCACTTTCCAGGCCGCTCCCACCCCAGGGCCGGCCAATCGCAAGGTCTCGGCTGGAAACTAGCGATCGCCTCACATCTTCAGAGTTTGCGCCGGCCAAACTATCTAGCTGCGTCACTAAATGTATGTGGGTGCGTGTGTTGGCACCCAGATAGTTTAGCTTAGCTGGGTTTAATTATTCGCCTATATATGATACTTAGCTTGTACTCATATTGTTGTACTAGCTGCATGTATCCATAAACATAGTAATAAGAGGTTATATCCTGCTGAAATAGCTGATTTGAAATTCACGTCCTCCTGCGGCTACAGCTATAGTGTCAAACGATAAACCATGATCGCAGCACAGATGATTCCATCGTGCTTAGGAACAGAACAATGCAAAGCGAATCCTTCAATTAAATCTGCCAAACTTGAATCTACTACAGTTGCTCTGTTCTCGACCAAATCGACCGCCTTCTCATCTCCCTGAACACCGATTGAGCACCACACCCCACTGACCACTTCAGTCACTTGCACGAGTAGGCCGGCCCTGGACCCATGAGCAAGGGGGCCCCCAAATCTGCACTTCCTTTGGTGTATTGCTCATAGGATTAAGTATATTTTCACACCTGAAATTTATAGGATTAGACACAAATCACGTTGGACAATAAATTGGTCTGTTTTAAACCCGCAAATATACAAAACCGTCTAAATCACCCCATATCAGCGGTTTTTACCGAATTTGGCCGGTTTTGGGCAAATTGGGATGGTTTTGCTGGCGTTTACTCTAGGCGCTGACGTGGCGCCGTCTGCTAACAGCGTTATCTGCTCGTGCTGCGTGAGCGCCACCTACGCTCCGCCCACACCTGCTCGATCTCGTGTCCACGCGGCCCGTTGATGTAGCCCCGCCTACGGCGTCTACACCAAGTGGCCCAATGACACGAGCAAGAGTCAAAGCTATACATGTTAAGGTGAATTCACTCCTATCTATGTGTGACCTTGACACTCCCTTGAATGGTTTGCTACTTCATTCCGATACATTGTGTGTACTCAGCTATGGTGGCCCCGAGGACCCCTATGAAGATGGCCAAGGAAGCGCCAAATTTGGACAAGAAGACGATGGAGAAGAAGACAAGAAGATGGAGCAGGAATCCACAGGCGGCGGTACTACCGCTGGGATAAGCGGTACTACCGCCCCTGGCCCAGTCAACTGGAACCAACCCCACGTCAGCGGAACCTTCAGCGGTATCGCCAGCGGTACCGGCTGGTACCGCGAGCGTGGGAAGGACGCGCACCCACGTCAGCAGGATCAACCACTACCGCCCCGCGCTACCGCTGATTCGGCGTTTCGGATGTCTTATCCGGTACCGCCAGCGGTACCGGCGGCGGTACCACCTGGTACCGGGGAGGTGGGAGCAGCAGCGCCTGGCCGCGCCAGCGGTAGCACCGGCTAAGCCAGCGGTACTACCGCCAGTGCGGGAGCAGATTCGTCCGTTCGGCGTGTAATCTTATCCTTTCGCCCCGTTTTGGATCTAGACTATAAATAGGACCTCCCCATCCAGATCTAGGGTTAGACTAAGATTTGAGAACTAAAGTAGAGCCTTGCTCCTTCTTCTCAAAGTGTCTCTTTCCTCCTATGGAGATGAATCAAGACCTCCACATGTGGAGATGAACCAAGGCCTCCTCTTGAGGAGAAGATCCCTGCGTGGATACCAAGGCTCCGCTTGTAGTTGCGATTACTTGCTAATCTTCCATCTTTAGGTGGCTAGGTTGGATTGGTTGGATTGACCAATTGGACAAACAATCCTAAGAGTAAGGTGTGCTTGGGAGAGGAGGATTGGGGGCTGCCCTCGGGGATTTGTTACCAATCGAGTCTTGCCGGGTTGCTACTTGCTATTTACCCTTGTGTGTTTGATTTCCCCCTTTTGTGTTCTTCGTTCTTCGCGTGTTCTTCGTGTTCATCCTTCCCTCCGCACAAATCCGTGAAAATCGGGACCTACCCGCATCATATGGTATCAGAGCTCTAGGTTGACACGGATTTGATTTGTGTTTCCACCAAAATCCACCAAATTTTTCTTCGTTTTTGAGAAATTCGAAAATTTCCACCAAAAATAGCCTTGCCTTGATTCGAGCCGATCTGTCGATTGTTGCGTTTTTGGTAGTTTTTGTCCATGGATCTGCTTTAGGACCCCCTCCACCTTTGTTTGCGTTCCCTAGCCTCAATTTTGCCATTTCCCACGGATTCGAGGAAGTTTTGGAGCCCAAAATCGCAGAAAAATTCGAGCAGAAAAGCAGCAGCGGTACTACCGCCGGCTTAAGCGGTACTACCGCCAGGGCCAAATTTTCAGAAAATTTTTCTTTTCCTCGGTTCGTTTTGGCATTTCCTCTTGTTTGTTTGAGTCCTTCGCTGGTGTGCTACACGTCTACGACATCGACAAGCTTCCGCAGCGACTTCATCAACGCCAAGCGACGACGCCAAGGACTCGACATTCCCCCATCATTCCGTTGTGAGCCCTTCTTCCTTTCGCGCCTTAACCTATTGGACTAGCTCGGTGATATTGCGAGGCATTGCACGTGTTGAGTGTTTGTCTTCAAGTATTGGCGAGTGTGTATCGTTAGAGAGCTTGGCACTAGCAAAAGAGAAGGAATCATCGTCAAAAAGCAAAAATAAAAAAAAAAAAAAGAAAAGAAAAGAATCAAGTGGTGCCAAGTCATCTCTTGTAGGTTGCGACAAAGCTAAACCGCCAAAGTGAGTGTGTGTTAACTCTTGTGCAAATCCGTTGCCCACAAAAAGCAATTGAGCTAGCGTCCTTCTTGTGTTGGGTGACATTTGAGCACGTAGTCTTCGTTAGGTCTATCTTCGAGTGCTCGCCCTTTGGTCGCCCAACCCCATCATTCGCTTTTGTGTGTGTTTCTTGATACTTTGTGGTTGGAGTTTCTTTGGTAATTTGATCATTGTGGATTTTCTCTACCTTTGACAATATACTTGTCGCGGGTTTGCTTGTTTCGTTTGCCACTTCATACCTTCCTATCCTCATAAGTGTGTGTGTTGGGTGTTAGAACCGGATACTCTCCTCTCAAGCCACATTATACTTGGGATATAGTTTGTCTTGGTTTTTCTTACCACATATCTCACTTGATCTTGAGAAAATGTTTAGGGGAAGTACAAACGGAAGCTCAAGCTCGGATGAGGAAATCCATGGTGGAGTTCGCGGTGATCATGGCTATGTCACACAATCGGAGCTTGTTGGCATGCGACACTTTCTTCGTGAACTAGGACGCTACGAGCGCCGTCTTCAAAATCAAGAAACCCTTCAACGACCGCATGCATGCTCAAGAAGCAATATGGAGCGGTTGACCGAAGCTATCAACAACCTTGCGCGACAACGAGCTTCTTCACACTCAAGCCGTACAAGAAGCACCTCAAGGTCGACACAAGCACGTCATGGACGTCATGAACCTCGACAAGAACGTCAACATGATCCAAGGCGCGACGCCCATGAACGACCTCCTCCTATCGTTGAACAACCACATGATCTTCACGCGAACAATGCCAATGCGCATCAAGAACAACCTCACCAAAATGATGATCGTCGCGAACGCATACCATCACCACCACCGCACAACGTGATCGTCATGACCCATTGGCTAATGACAATGGCGTTCCGGGTGCGAATGACTTTGGTGAACAAGGACGTCACCCTCGTCATCCTCCAAGGCCACGTCATCAAAACCATGACAATGCGAACAATGTCGAGCAACCCGTTCCTCAACAAGAGCTACCTCCTCAACATGCGCCTCGTCAAGAGCTTCCTCATGATCGTCACCAACACCAACGTTCCGAGTCAAGTGATAACGAGTCAAGCCAACACAATGGTGATGGACTCAACCGAAGGAGACGTGGACGTGCATTCCCACGTGGTGGCCACCGTGACGACTATGATGACTTGACCAACGTCCGCTTTGACATACCCAAGTTCTACGGCACAAGTGATCCGGAAGCTTACTTCTCATGGGTACTCAAGGTTGACAAGATCTTCCGTGTGCAACGCTTCTCCGACACAAGAAGGTTGCCTTAGCCTCGATGGAGTTTGAAGAGTATGCTCTCTTGTGGTGGGAACAACTACAAGATGCTCGCGTCGCTAACCACCAACAACCAATTGACACTTGGGTTGAAATGAAAGAAACAATGTACAAGCGCTTCGTGCCAAGCCATTACACTAGAGACTTATACAAGAAGTTGCAAGAGTTGAAGCAAGGTTTGAAGTCGGTTGACGAGTACTACAAGGAAATGGAAATCTCCATGATGAGAGCCAATGTCAACGAGTACGAAGAGCAATCCATGGCTCGTTTCATGAATGGCCTCAACTATCCATCAAGAAGATCGTGGAGTTCCAACCATATGCCTCTTTGGTTGAGCTAGTACATCAAGCTTCCAAGGCCGAGCGCCACGTGCTTGAAGAGCTCAAATACCTCAAGACAAAGGCATTCTCGCCAACAAGCCTTCTTCGTCAACTCCTACACCTTCACAAGCTCTTCCTCAAGCGAACACTCGAGGTCCTCCAAGAGTCTCTACATCGACACCTCAAGCGCCTCAACCTTTCAAGAAAGTACCTCCCCTCCAAGGCGCCTCAAGGATCTTCGTCCGGCACAAGACTTTGCAATGCTACAAGTGCGGCGGACAAGGGCACAAATCTTTTGAGTGCACCAACAAGAAGGTCATGATCATCAATGACATGGGAGAGTATGAATCTATGAGTGAAGATGAGTACAATGCTTTGAACAAGGTCGCCACAATGCAAAGTGCTCAAGAAGAAGAAAGTGAGATCTATTGTGATGGCGACAACAACCCTTCCTTGGTTGTGGCAAGAGCTCTAACCACCAATGTTCAAGTGGAAGAAGACCAAAGATGCAACTTGTTTCACAAGAGCGGGAATCAATGGAAAGTCCATCAAGGTCATCATAGATGGTGGAAGTTGCCACAACCTAGCGAGCAAAGAACTTTGTGATAAGCTCAACTTGAAGTTCAAGAAGCACCCACATCCTTACCATGTGCAATGGTTGAGTGATACCGGAGCCGTCAAGATTCAACACATGGTGCAAGTGTCCTTCAAGATTGGAGCCTATGAAGATACGGTTGATTGTGATGTTGTGCCTATGAACGTTTGTCACTTACTCCTTGGGCGTCCATGGCAATTTGACAAGGGTGCTATGCATGATGGACGAACAAACTACTATAGCTTCAAGAACAACGACAAGACCTTCGTCCTTCGTCCCATGACACCAAGTCAAGTCATCGCCGACAACGCCAAGACTATTGCAAGGGCACAACAAGATCGTTCGTCTAGTGAGATGAGTGGTGAGCGAGAGACCCACCATAAAGTGAGTGAGAGCCACAAGCCAAATGAGTGTGACACTTCAAAGAGAGTTCCCACAAAACTTACACTATTTGCCACAAAAGAGAGATGAGGGAGTTGAGAGAAACCCATCCACCCTCCACTATGTGCTCATATGCAAGGGTGAAGTTTCTATGACTAACACTTTCACAAACCTTCCTCCTTCTTTGTTGTCTCTTTTGAAGGACTTTGAAGATGTCTTCCCTCAAGAGTGCCACCGGGACTACCTCCTCTACGCGGAATCGAGCACCGCATCGACCTTGTTCCCGGCGCACCGCTACCAAACCGCGCTCCTTACCGCACCAACCCCGAAGAACAAAGGAGATCGAGCGGCAAATACAAGAACTTCTTGCCATGGGACACATCCGCGAGAGCTTGAGTCCGTGTGCCGTGCCCGTCATCTTGGTACCCAAGCACGACAACACTCTTCGCCTTTGCATGGATTGTCGCCCCATCAACGCCATCACCGTTCGGTATCGCCATCCTATCCCTCGCCTTGATGATATGCTCGATGAGCTTTGTGGTTCCGCTATATTCTCCAAAATTGATCTTAAAAGTGGATATCACCAAATACGCATGTGTGAAGGTGATGAATGGAAGACCGCATTTAAAACTAAGCTTGGTCTTTATGAGTGGCTCGTCATGCCATTTGGTCTTTCCAATGCACCTTCTACTTTTATGCGTCTCATGAATCATGTTTTGCGTCCTTTCATTGGAAATTTGTTGTGGTATACTTTGACGACATCCTTATCTATAGCAAGTCTTTGGAAGAGCACACTTCTCATGTTGCTCAAGTTTTGTTGGTTCTTCGCAATGAAAAGCTTTATGCAAATCTTTCTAAGTGCACTTTTGCCACCAACAAACTTGTTTTCTTGGGTTTTGTTGTTTCTTCGGATGGAGTTGAAGTTGATGATGCAAAGATACAAGCAATTCGGACTTGGCCTTTTCCGACATCACTTGAGGAGTTGAGACGTTTTCTTGGTTTTGCCGGATTTTACCGCCGTTTCATCAAGGATTTTTCCACAATTGCTTGCCCCCTCCATGAACTTACAAAGAAGAATGTACCTTTCATTTGGGGCAATGCACATGATTTTGCTTTCAATGAGCTCAAACGGTTATTAACCGAAGCACCACTCCTTGCCCTTCCGGATTTCTCTAAGACATTTGAGATTGAATGCGATGCAAGTGGATTGGGCATTGGTGGAGTGCTTATGCAAAATGGTAGACCCATCGCATACCATAGTGAGAAACTAGATGGAGCTCGCTTGAATTACCCCATTTATGACAAAGAGTTATTTGCTTTGGTTCGTGTTTTGGATGTGTGGCAACATTACCTTCGTCCTAAGGAATTTGTCATTCATTCCGACCATGAATCCTTGAAATATTTGAAAAGTCAAACAAATTTGAACAAAAGACATGCTAAGTGGGTTGAGTTCATTGAGTCTTTCACTTTGTAATCAAATACAAGAAAGGTAAAGACAATGTGGTCGCGGATGCTCTATCCCGCAAGGCCAACCTACTTACACGTCTTGACATTAGTGTCTTGGGTTTGGATGAGATTAAAGAGTTGTATGCTACCGATGCTTTCTTTGGAGACATTTTCGCTCAATGTTCGGAGCACAAAGGAATTGGTGATTTCTATTTGCACAAAGGTTTCTTGTTTAAGGCTAACAAACTATGTATACCCGAGTCTTCGCTTCGTTTGGTCCTTTTGAAGGAATCTCATGGAGGAACACTCATGGGTCACTTTGGACGCGACAAGACCTACGCCATGCTCGCCACCAACTACTATTGGCCTAGAATGAAGCGTGATGTGGAACGCCTAGTTCGACGATGTTCTACATGTCTCAAAGCTAAGTCTACTCTAAACTCTCATGGTTATACACACCATTGCCTATTCCACATCACCCATGGTCCGATATAGCTATGGATTTTGTCTTAGGACTCCCACGCACTAAAACAAACAAGGATTCCATCTTTGTCGTCATTGATCGCTTCTCTAAAATGGCACACTTTATACCTTGCAACAAGAGCGACGATGCTTCACACATTGCTACTTTGTTTTTCAGGGAAATCGTCCGTCTTCATGGAGTGCCAAGACCATTGTGTCGGATCGTGACACCAAGTTCGTGAGCTATTTTTGGAAGACTTTGATGGCCAAGATGGGAATCAAGCAACTATTCTCCACCGCATACCACCCTCAAACCGATGGCCAAACCGAAGTGGTGAACCGAAGCCTATCTACACTCCTTCGTGTGTTGATCAAGCCTAACTTGAAGAATTGGGAAGAGTGCATCCCACACGCCGAGTTCGCCTACAATCGAGCACTTCACCGCGCAACAAAGAGAACACCCTTCGAGGTCGTCTATGGTCCAACCCCTACACCGCGCTCGACATGCTACCACTTCCACTCCGTGAGCAAGTTAACATGGACTTCGACAAGCGAGCCGCTTACATGAAGAAGCTCCATGAGGAAACAAGAACTACTCTCGAGAAGCACAACAAAGACCATGCTACGAAGATGAACAAACACAAGCGCGCCATGATATTTGAAGAAGGAGATTGTGTGGCTACACCTTCGCAAAGATCGCTTTCCGGATGCAAGGAAGTCCAAGCTTCACCCTCGTGGAGATGGACCTTTCAAGGTTATCAAGCGCATCAACAACAATGCTTACAAGATCGACATCTCCAACTCCAAGCATTTGGTCCATGACACTTTCAACGTCGCCGACCTCTCGCCACACTATGGGACATCAAGCGATGAAGAGGACCAAGAGTCGAGGACGACTCTTTCCCAAGGGGGGGAGATGATGTAGCCCCGCCTACGGCGTCTACACCAAGTGGCCCAATGACACGAGCAAGGGTCAAAGCTATACACGCTAAGGTGAATTCACTCCTATCTATGTGTGACCTTGACACCCCCTTGAATGGTTTGCTATTCATTCCGATACATTGTGTGTACTCAGCTATGGTGGCCCTGAGGACCCCTATGAAGATGGCCAAGGAGCGCCAAAGTTGGACAAGAAGACGATGGAGAAGAAGACAAGAAGATGGAGCAGGAATCCCCAGGCGGCGGCACTACCGCTGGGATAAGCGGTACTACCGCCCCTGGCCCAGTCAACTGGAACCAACCCCACGTCAGCGGAACCTCCAGCGGTATCGCCAGCGGTACCGGCTGGTACCGCGACCGTGGGAAGGACGCGCACCCACGTCAGCAGCATCAACCACTACCGCCCCGCGCTACCGCTGATTCGGCGTTTCGGACGTCTTATCCGGTACCGCCAGCGGTACGGCGGCGGTACCACCTGGTACCGGGGAGGTGGGAGCAGCAGCGCCTGGCCGCGCCAGCGGTAGCACCGGCTAAGCCAGCGGTACTACCGCCAGTGCGGGAGCAGATTCGTCCGTTCGGCCGTGTAATCTTATCCTTTCGCCCCGTTTTGGATCTAGACTATAAATAGGACCTCTCCATCAGATCTAGGGTTAGACTAAGATTTGAGAACTAAAGTAGAGCCTTGCTCCTTCTTCTCAAAGTGTCTCTTTCCTCCTATGGAGATGAATCAAGACCTCCACATGTGGAGATGAACCAAGGCCTCATCTTGAGGAGAAGATCCCTGCGTGGATACCAAGGCTCCGCTTGTAGTTGCGATTACTTGCTAATCTTCCATCTTTAGGTGGCTAGGTTGGATTGGTTGGATTGACCAATTGGACAAACAATTCTAAGAGTAAGGTGTGCTTGGGAGAGGAGGATTGGGGCTGCCCTCGGGGATTTGTTACCAATCGAGTATTGCCGGGTTGCTACTTGCTATTTACTTTTGTGTGTTTGTTTTCCCCACTTTTGTGTTCTTCGTTCTTCGCGTGTTCTTCGTGTTCATCCTTCTCTCCGTACAAATCCGTGAAAATCAGGACCTACCCGCATCACCCGTCCACCGCATCTCCTGCCCGAGCTCCTCGCCGTACGCAAGCTGTTCGGATCCGCGGACGCCGCACTCGCGTTCCTCTGCATGTACTTCACCTTGTTCGCCCTTTCTCGCCGTTAGCGGACAGCGCCACGTCAGCGCCAGAGTCAACGCCAGCAAAACTGCCCCAATTTTCCCAAAACCGCCCAAATTCGCCAAAAACCACTGGCAGGGGGTGATTTAGACGGTTTTATGGATTTGAGGGTTCAGAACAGACCAATTTATTGTCCAGCGAGATTTGTATCCAATCTATAAATTTCCTTATTGTCCCTTTCATGCATGTGTTTAACTTTATCAGTTGGACCTATTGATTTCTTGCTCTCTCAGAAGTTTGCCACCTGCTCATCAGCATCCACTTTGGTGTAATATTATGAAAAACAAAGCTCCGTGTGAAAGTACACATAGACAGCCCTACCAACAAGATAGCTGCATATTGGATCGAATGTCGACAGGGCATGCCACAGAAAAATACGACTGAAATCGAAAATGTCTTCGGGGAACTAGCTAATTTGTTTCTTGCTTATTTGTCAGTCAACCAGGCAGAAATGTTACTCCTTCCCTTCAAGCTCAAGTGATCAAATTCTGACGATACACACTACCAAAGCGATTGAGCTGCATGCAGCATGCACCCAGAACCACATAAACAGTGGATTTCTAGCACCACTACTAGAAGGAGAACTTGAACACCATGTCATGGCTGTACACCTGCCGGGGCCTGAGGATCTGCGATGGGAAATTGGGGCGGTTCACGGCGTCGGGGAACCCCTGCGTCTCCAGACATAGTGCGCCATAGCGGTTGTACACCTTGCCGCCCTTCCCCCTCACCCCGCTCAGCCCGTTGCCCGTGTAGAACTGCACCCCGGGCTGGTCGGCCCTCAGCTCCATCGCCCTGCCAGGCTGCCAGACACGCCGTCGCGGACCACCGCCACCCGTCGCAGCTGCCGCCGCAGGCCGCCAGACTCCCCACCGTCCACTGCGTAGTTGGTGTCGAACCCCGTGACTCCATGGCGCAGGAGCTCGCCTATGCGCAAGCCCACGGCCGCCGGCTTGCGGAAGTCGTAGGGCGTGCCTGCCACGGGCGCGAGCCGCCCCGTCGGGATGAGCGCGGCGTCCACGGGCGTGTACCAGGAGGCGAAGAGACGGACCTTCTCGCCGAGGATGCTGCCGCTGCCGTGGCCGCCGAGGTTCCAGTAGGCATGATGGGCGAGGTTCACCGGGGTGGCCTTGCCTCGCGCCGTCGCGTTCATGTGAATGCTCAGTACGTGTGAGCTCGAAATCTGGTACGTCACGTACACATCCAGGTCGCCTGGAAACCCTGTGAAGTTCAGCTCCACTTATTCAAAATCGATGCATATTAACAGAAATTCAGTAAAAATAGCGTAATCATGTCAAAAAGAGAAGTAATAATAGGGCAATAACAAAGTGCGAGAACTACGGGTAAAGTTAAAAAAAAAATTGCATGAGGATGTAGGGTACGGTAGTATTATGCAACTTTCGGACTGGAATGTACATACACCCTTGTTTAAGCACTAGAATACTCCCTCTGTTTTTTAATATAAAAGGTTTTAAATGTTACACATATTGTCTACATGCATAATAAAAGGAGTGAACATATAAAGCAATGTGTCTACATACATTTGTGTGCATGTGAATATGGACAAAAGTTAAAACATCTTATATTAAAAAACGGAGGGAGTACTAGTTTATGCAAACGTTTATTTATAAACTAAACAAAATAATACTAGGTCTAGCACAAACGTACAAGCAAAAGAGTTGTTATACCAACATAACTAAAGTCAAATCTACATTTTTCAAAAGTTTTCGATTTGAGCCCCATCTTGTGCATCTTAACTAAACTACCGGTAAAGGTTTCATAAAGACGCATGAGCCACCCATTATGTGGGACAAATAGCAAGGCTACCTTCTTGAAGAAAAATTCAGGCAAGGTTTTGGGTACGGTTTCATTTTTTTCTCGGATGTGGCCGAGATTTCCGGTAACCGTGGTTACTGGAAATTACCGGCCAGTTACCGGGCGAAATTCTCAGACACAATTTGGAAGTCAAACATAAATCGCAAACAAAAAAATCAAAAAATGTTTTTGGGTGGAAGAATTCGGCACAAATTCAAACGGCCCGGGATTTTACGACACACCAATTTTGTAAACACCACTATTTCATAGTCATCTTCTCATCTCTGATGCAGCTAAGCAACTGATCCAGAAGACAAAAGACATTTCCCGGAGAAGTGATACAGCTTGCGTCCTCAGGCCCTGCTCCTGCTGTCCTGATGACCACTGATGGTTGATCTGTTGCTGTTTTAGTCGACTTTGTGCTGTTTTCTCGTTGGGTTGTATGTATCTGTGGCTTTTGTTATTGTAGTGGCTACTTCTGTGACTAATGGTGGTAGCAGATTTTCGTCCCTTAGGTTTATTCGAGGTCGAACATTCTCAGCGGGTTTCCCACTACTTAGAATTGTGACTTCCGAAATTTACTTGGGATCATGTCATATCATTCTTGTTCCACTAGGCTCGTCTACAAGTGTATATGCCAGCTGACCAACATGATCGATGAGCACGAGACCAGCTCACTAGTCACTACTGCTTGTGCTATTCCACGATGACAAGGAAGGTAAAAGGCCAATGCATATGCACGCAAAATTATTTCCCGCATTGTGATATCACTAGCACTGGAAGCTGCTGCTCAGCTGCAACACAAGTTCTTTTCGAAAAAAGAGGCAACACAAGTGCCAATGTTCTTCATTGCAGAAAGAGGCAACATATGAGTTCCAGGCCATATATCCTGACACACATGAGACATCTACTTCCCCAAGCACTCTTTATAGAAAAGAAAAAAGAAAGGCACTTGTTCATACCAGAAAATAGTAAGGGCAAGTGGAAACTCAAAGAGTTGTAGCTATGATTGCTCCGAATTCCTTACCTTGCTCTCCGTCGAAGCTATGGTAATACAGAGTGATGAACGGTGAGCTGCCACCTCCGACGTGGTCCTTCATCGTCCATACGACCTTGCTGAATCCTCGATGACCACCTGGACAGCAACCGAAAGAAAGATGACCGATCACAGCTCGTAGCAGGGCCTCTTGAACAACAAGGGGGGAAATGAAATGATTTCATCTTGTACCGTGGAGAGTGTTGTTGCCATCGTTGGGGATCAACCGGTAGGCTTTGCCGTCCAGCGTGAACCGGGCGCCGGCGATCCTGTTGGCAACGCGACCGATCAGCCCTCCGAAGTAGGCCGTGCCGTTCTGCACAAAAACGCCAGATTTGAGACTGAGATTATAAACAAAAAAGAGAGTAAAAGTGCTGATCCGGATGAGTAAAAGTTCGAGGTTTGGTGATCGGCATGGTTCGAGAAAAGTGCTGATCCGGATGAGGAACAGAAGGAATGAAGCGAATTGGATGTCCACTTGTCCAGGATATTGCTGAATATATGCTATGTATCCATGCGTTCTGAATTGGACACGAAAAGAGAGTAAAAGTTGCATGCGCAGTATAAAGTTTTTTTTTTTATTTTAACGAACGACCAGAGCCATTTCTATTAATTAAGGAAGAGAAGTTAGCTGTTACAATTTGTTAGTAGAGTGATGTAAGAGAGGCTAGCTATCAGTCTGGCGGCATCCATTGGGCTCCTGCCAAGCCGGCTCGACGCCATTCTTTCAGGTCGTCGACAATTTGGTTACACACAAGCGTGTGTGTTGCGGCCTTGGCATTGAAGACCCTGTTGTTACGCTCCTTCCACAGCCGCCACCAGGTCAAGATTACGATGGAGTTGACCTTGAGTGCCGCAGGCTTGTCAAGCAATCTTGTGATGCTGCACCACCAAGCTTCCAAGCTGAATTCGTCAGCCACAGGGGTAGGGAAATTCACACCAAGTCTGAGCAAGAGGGAGGTCCAGACAAGTCTCGCAAACGAGCATTGACCAAGCAGGTGCAGCGCGGTCTCGTGATGTATGTGACACAAAGAGCAGATTGGATTATGGGCGATGTTCTTCTTCTGAAGCTGGTCCGCTGTTAGGCACCTGCCTTGGATTGCCAGATAGGCAAACATTTTGCACTTGGCCGGTACCTTCGTTCTCCAGATTAGCAAGGGGAAGTTTGAGAGGTGCATGGTCTGGAACTGGAATCGATACGCCGAGGCAGCAGAATACTGACCGTTGGCAGTCCAGCGCCATTTGATGGTGTCAAGTTGGTTCGGAATCAGAGTGACACCCTGAAGGTTGCGCACAAGATTCAGGTAATCGGTAAGGACATGGAGATTGGGGTTGGGTTTTATGCATCTGATCCATTTGCTGTTCATCAGAGCTTCTCCAACCTTCAGACGAGAGCCAGAGCTGTGCTTGAAGAGTGCTGGGTACTGCGATTTCAGAGTAGAGCTGTGCAGCCAATGTGAGTGCCAAAACGATGTTGCCAGGCCGTCACCGAGGCATATTTCCGTTGAGGCAATGAAGATGCTCGTTGTCACTTTGTCAGAGGGGATTGGGAGACTCGTCCAAGGCTTGTCCACTTGGCTGTATTGCTGCCATAGCCAGCGCATACGCAGAGCATGGCCGTGAAGTTGCAGATTGGGGATTCCAAGGCCGCCGAAGTCAGCTGGACGGCAAAGCGTGCTCCAACGTACCAGACACTTCCCAGCTGAAGTTTCACATTGCCCAGACCAAAGGAACGCGCGGCGAATCTTGTCTATGACTTTGTCAAGCCACTTGGGGTGCGCAATGGCCAACATCTGGAAGGTGGGGATGGCAGAGAGAACAACACGAACCAACAAGATTCTTCCGGCCAGGGTGATCCACCCAATCTTCCACCCGGCGCAGTATAAAGTGGCCCACCATCTTGATCTAAAAACATCACGAGCCAAAAAGACAAAAAGAAAAGAAGAGAAACAGAGAGTTTTTATGTTCTTACAACATATTCAGCAACTGTATCATAGCCGAGGACTACATCCGCCAAATTTCCTACAATGAAGAATGAAACATTTGCAAAAACTGTCAAAGTCCCTCGAACTCGTGTAGATAAACTAAAAGAGAACCACGAAGAAGGAGAAGAAGCATATCACTACCTCTGGAGTCGGGGAGAATCACAGACATGAGAGTAGCACCCCAGTTAGTGATCTTGATGGAGAAATCCCCTTCTTGAGCTCATAGCACCGACCATCTTTCTCTCGGCCGCCGCGCCACCGGACAGGCCAAGCGCCACAAGGCAGGATGCAAGAACAGCGACAAACAGTGGATGCACGGCTCTCGCCATGTTTAAGCGTGCAAACGAGGTAGAGACTCAGCTTAGCTAGAAGAGCTCGAAGAAGAGAAACCCGGCAAGGAGTTGCACTATGGCTAGCTGTTTACGCAGACGTACGTGGAGGCAAGAAGATATAAAGCGACATCATCGATCCTGGTTTCCTTGGTCTGTGTGACCACCCCCAGTATCGAGTGTCTTCTGTAGAGGGTACGATATGGACATGGTCCTGCATAGCACACCCTGCCTCGTGCCGCGCAAATTCGCCGTACGCTAGCTTCCTCTCCGGTGACTGATCGGAACCAACGGATGCATGATGCTGATCCGGCTGTGGCTGTACATGTGTCTTGTCTTGCCTGATCAGCGGCACTGGCTGGCTGTAGTGCGCGTCCCTGAGTCTACATGCCTTACAAATATGGTGATCACGCAGTATTTTTTTGGGGGGGAACAACTCACTTTATTAACTCAAAACAGTTCAGGTACAATCAGCACTTAGGCTGTCAACTAACAAATCTGGAATCGCCCCTAGCCATTCCTGTGACATCCCTCCAAGGCACGCAGAACGTGCACACAAGTGTGCCACAGTATTAACTGAGCGGCGAGCAAAAACTTAAGAAAAGGACTGAAAAGAAGCTATCAGCTCACTAACTTCTTGAAGCAAGGTTGCTATCACCGACCGGTCATTACGCCTTGCTTCCCAATGGCGCACCAATTCCGAGCAATCCGTTTCGAAGATAACTGAACGGAAATTTCGGTTTTGTGCGAATAAAACTGCATCTCGGAAGGCCAAAGCCTCCGCACACAGAGGGTCGCTGATCCCCTGGTATACTTTACCCCAGGCACCTCGGAAGCCAGCGCTGTCACGAGCTACACCGCCACTTCCAGCTGTGCCTTCCTGTAGACATATTGCTCCGTCCAGGTTCAGCTTCACATGTCCCTCAGGAGGTCCATGCCATGTACATGCCGGCCGAGGTGCCGGGACTGTCTTCACTTTCCTTGGGAGTTCAAGTTCCATGATAGTTTGGCGAGTCTGCCCGATCGCCGCCTCTAGATCATAGCCCTTCTTCCCATGTGTCCAATTGTTCCGAGATGACCATACGGAGTACATCACCGTTACAACGATTGCTCGCTCCCTTCCTGTGAACCAGGGCTCGATGAGTATATCGGATGCCCATGTCTCCGGGTGGAGCCTAGGAAGCTGGTGATCACGCAGTATTAGGCAAAGGGTTTGAATGACCGAATATGAGATGTGATCAGGCACGAAGCATATGTGAGTATCAGCCAGACTGCAAGAGTAAGCCGCTCGATGTTCCGTTGGTAGATAGGTAGAGTACTTACAGGTTTGGCGACCGTTAAGTGCGTGTACAATGATAGATAAGACGGTTTTATTTTAAACCTGCCACGTAATTAAGATATGTAAAAAAAGTGGGTGTATGGGTTATTTCATAATCTTATCTCTAGTATCAAATATTTCTAAATATGTGTGGTCACACAATTGTTGCTAAGAGATGATCTCTTAGCTAAGAACAACAAACTTTTTTCCGTTTCTCGATCTTCCAACTGAGCAATTATCATACGTGACATTGCTAAGATAAAATCATTGTACATGCCCTAAGTAGGGTTCTGGTAACCATGCAGATACTTTTGGTAACCGTAACCGAGCTTACCAGTCTTATCGGTAAACAACCGTACCGGCCAACAAATGTGAGTTTCAATATAGTTTATATGTATGCAAGAACCTTCATATAAACTGAGAGCAAATTATGTATTTTGTTCAAACTAGCATGGTGGGCCTCGCAAATGCGAGGGCATCATATTTAGTATATCAAAATAACACGCTGGCCTTTTGGAAATGCAAGAGGCATAATCTTTAGTTTGTCAAAAGTTTTAAACATTTATTCTATCTTTTGTAGATATTTTTTCCTTTCTTTTACCTCCTTTTGTTGCCAAATATACAACGTTTTAGGCATGGATATTTTTGTACATATATATAAATTTTTTTCTTGCAAATAATTAGGAAAATATGGATTAGTTTCATATATATGTATATATAATTATATTGATCCAGTTTCCTTTCAATAACCTATTTGTACATCCAGACATAGAGTTGCGATTGAACCAAACAAACCACATTTGACGGAGTGCAGATGGAGATGAAGATGGTGTTGGTGATGGTGTTGATGAAGATGAAGATGAAGATGGTCCCGATGATGCACTGCGTGATTGCGATGACAATGGACTCGATTTCCCCTCCATGAGGGACCCCAGCAAGATCTGGTCTGCCGGAGAGCTCCGCTCCTATGTCTCCGTTCCGCCCAGAGATGGCGGCGGAAAAAATAATATGAAGGCGTCCCAGAGCGGTTTAGGTCAAGGAAAAGAAACATGCGAATTGGCGTCGGGAGTCGAGCACCAGGGTGGCCACATGGCAACGTGGCGCGCCCAAAGGGGTGGCTGCGCCGGTCTTCCGCGCCGCCACGTGGAAGCCCCCCTGGGAGGCATCTTCTTGCTCCCAGCCTCTTTTTATCTGTCACAATTTTGTGAGTTTTGTCAGGATTTATTAAGCGCTGAAAATTGGGTTTCTCTTTGGGTATTTTTTCTCCTTTTTCTAGAACCGGGTGCTTCCCCCTCTTAACCGTTAAACATGTAAAATAAGAGGAAGCAATATTAGAATTGCAGCATAATAGGAAATTTATCAATTGATCAAGCGAAATTAAGGTGTAAATAGTGATGCAAAATGCACGTACCCCTTTTTAGGTTACTATCTCTATCCTTTCAATTGGTACCAGCGTCAATGACTCTTTTTAAGGGATACTACCTTAATATTGAGATGGTTAACAGTTGACACCGTTGTGGAGGATGCCTTGAAGTACTCGAAAGTGGACGTCCAAAGGATGTTGGTAGAACACCAAGAGTCTTTGTTGGCATCTTTGCAAACGCAAATTGATAAGGTCGTTGCCGCCATACTTCAAAAGCAATTGTCTCTCTGTCGTGTCTCGTTGCACGGACACCGGGAGTATAGGATAACCCCTTTTAGGTTCGGCACTGGGCGCGAAGGAGGCTGAGAATCGTCTTCTTGGGCGGAGTCTAGATCAAGCTCTCCTCTCCACGATCAAGGCATGCAACCAAAGGGACACAAGGAGCTACCCAGGTTCAGGCCGCCCGGAGGCTAAAAGCCCTACTCCTGCATGTCTGGATTGATGAGTTCTTCATAGTGTGGCTTACAATGGAACCTCCCGGATGGGGTACCCGGAAGGGTTTTGGCTGGAGGTAGAAGAAGGACAGATCCTGACCCGGAGGAGATCACCTTCCTCTCTACCTTCGCAGCCCTAGTCTAGTCTTGCTCTGGTTCTAGCTTGTGTTCGTCCTTGGTTCGACCTTTTCCTCCTCCGTGCCTTGGTCCTCCTTTTATAGGCTAAGGGGTTGCCACAGGGTCACGTGAGGGGCATGAGGGACCTTCGGGGTGAAGGACCCTCCTCATCTAGTTTAGGAGGAGACGTGGCCTCTCCTCAGCCTAGCGTCTCCTTTGGGTTAGGTGGGAGCGTCCGCCTTGGGGTGGACAGGAGCTGACACCACCACGGGACGTGCTTCCCGCCCGCGCTGCCTTCGCCTTGCTTCCCAAGTCTTCCGCGGTGAGGTGGAGTGCTTATCCACAGGGACGTGGGGAAGTACCCGAGAGGGAGCCTGGCCTCCTGCCGGGAACTCGGGCTCTCGGGTCCTTCCTGGCCTTCTTGCTTGGTTCGGGGACCCGGAAGGTCCCCAGGACCGGAGCCCTTTGTCGACGTAGGCCATGCGTGTCTTGACGGTGAACCCGCCAGCTTGACTTGAGTCTTGGTCTTGTCCATCTTCATCTTGGGCCCACATGGGGTGGACCCACTTTGGCAGTACTAGGGGAACCCCATGTTCCACTGTTGCGACAGTAGCCCCCGGGCATGGTCCCGGCGGCTCTTGCTCCAGCTGCCGGGGCCATGGCCTAAAGATAGGTCAAAGTGGGTCCCGGGCACCTGGTCTTCCTTGCTAGCTCCGTTGGGGACCCGCCGAGGCGAGGTAGAGACGAGCCCCCGGGTCCGTTGACTGAATCGCGGCGAACGTTGCGATTCATACGGACCCCGTGCTTATCTTGGAATCCAACGGGCGAAACGCGCAGAAATCGGCACGCCCCCTCGATCCCCACGTCCGTCGGAGTAATGGGGCCGCGACGCGACGTGTGGGATGCCTTATAAGCCACGACTGGCTTCCACTGTAGCCGTTACCTCTCCAGATTCGCCGAAATCCCCAAATCGCCGCCTCCGCCTTCGTCCTCCTGACTCTGCTCCGCCGCCTCCTCTTGCTGCCATTGCACCAACCTTCCTTCTGCTCCAATGGCTCGACTGAAAGCTCTCGCCCGGAGGAAGAAGAGCGCGGGGGCCTCGCCCACCGAGAAGCCGCTGTCCCCAAAAACCAAGAGATCGCGGCGGAGATCGGCGCGCAACGCCAAGCGGGCCGAACTCAAGAAACGAAGGCCTTGTTCCCCAGCTGCTTCGCCGGTGATACGGAGATGATGCGGAAGGCGGGGCACTTCGGGGTGATGGAGTCTGCTGGCGCCGATGGTGTCCCAGCCAGGAAAGCGTCGGAGATCTTTCGCCGTCGGCGACCAGGACACCCAAGCAGATCCCCATTTTCGACAGCTTCATGTTGATGGGGCTTGTCCCCCCTTTCTCTGATTTCTTCATGGAGATCTTGCGCGCGTACAAGCTGAAGCTCTTGCATCTGACGCCAGGCGCAATTCTCGACTTGGCGGTCTTCGCTTACGCCTGCGAGGCGTTCGTCGGGGTGATGCCGTCCGTGGCGCTGTTCCGCCACTTCTTCTACCCTCGCATTGGGGGCCAAGGCTGGATGGGAGGCAGTGTCACGTTCTGCTTCCGTCCGAACATCAAGTGGGCCTTCCCCCTCATGGAGACCAAATCCAATGGGAAGAGTGGAGGGATCACTGGTTCCTGGTCGGGGTGCCAGAAGCCGATGCTCAGCTTGAGGAGCCGACGGAGCGCCCAGTGGATCTGGACACTTGGAGAAGCGTCAGCTTGCAGGATGAACAATTCTCGGCGGTCGTGGCGCGCTTGGACTTCTTCGCGAGAAAGAGTTTCCGGGCCGCCATCGTTGCTCATTTCCTCCGCAACCGCCTTGCGCCGCTGCAGAAACGCCCACACCCGGCCTGGAACTTCCAGGGGCCCGGGGATCCATCTCGCCTGAGGTGTCCCGATATGGAGGAAAACCTTGTCCGGGATAACGTGAGAGGGACCTTCACTCCAGGGGTCAAGTACCAGCTGCCCAAAGGGTTTCTGCCTGTGCGACGACCCGGAGAAGGACAAGATCCTGGCGCAGATGCCGGTCTGCAACGCCTTTGGTATTGTAGGCCGGGCTGATCACGGGCCCAAACCTCCTGTGGTGAAGACCCGCAAGGCCAGGGCACCTTCCAGCCCTGAAGAAGGAGAATCTGGGAGTCCAACGACGAGAGCGAGGAGGAATCCGAAGAGGAATTCTCCGGTTCTGACGACGACGAAGGTGGCGACGGGCACGAGACCGACGCCTCCGACAGAGACGAAGATGCTGGCGACGACCCGGTTGCCAGCGGTGACGATGATGAAGATGACGACGACGAGGAGAGGGCTGCTCCGCCCCCGCAGTCTGCCCGCGGGGTCGATGCTGCCCCAGACCCGAGTGTCCGCAGCCGTTCCCCGCCAGTTGTGGTGGTGGGGAACGATGAAGACCATGTGGATGAAGAAGCGAGCGCCGCGGACTTCGTCCGAGCCCCCCGCCAGAAGCTTCAACCGGCCGCCTGTCACCCGTGATGGAGCCGCCTGCTGCCTTGGGAGAGCCGCCGGCGAGCCCCCAAGCTTCTTCTGCTGCGTCGGTAGACGTTCCCCGCAATGGGCAACAAGCGTACCCGGGAGTAAGCCCCTTCACTTCTTTCTTGCACTTTGCATTTCCTGCCTTCCCCAAGGAAAATGACCGAATGTTGGTGCAGGGGTACTCCTTCCTTGGGTACTGGCAAGAGACGGCGTGACACGGCGGAGGACGACACCGCCACTAGCTTGGAGCCGGTGGAGGGGGATGCTTCCTCCTCCCATAGCAGAACTTGAAGGCCGTCGGGGGAGCGGAGTGGGGAGCGTGACGGCGACCTCCCTAGCTCACCCGGGAAAGGCGCTCGACGTCCTGACGCCCGAGCAAGCAGGTAACCCAGAGCTTGCGGGTAACTTCGTTTTCTTGACGCACCAATGCTTTTCCTGACATCCTTTTTTCCAGATGCTTCAGTGGCCAACGTCTTTTTCCCGGTGGCCTTCTCGGTGGGGCTAGCCAGGAGAAACCACCTTCCCTCTCGCCTTCAGAGGGTCAAGAGGTGACCAAGGGCGCCCCGAGTTCGCGGGCTATGGGAACGCAGACCGCGAACCCTGTTCCGGGTCCAAGCCCTGATTTGATAGAAAGCTCCTTGATGACTGGGACAGTGTTAACAACTTTTGCCGCTTTTTCCACTGACTCCGGCGCCAGCGAGGAGGTGGCGGCGCTGATGAAGATCAAGGAGAGCCTGGCCGCCAACCGCATGAAAAGTGTGCCTGCCCCGGGAGGTCCCCCGGCAGCTACTCCAGGGTTCACCATTAGTGGTGACGACGCGATGGATGCCATCCTCCGCGGGATAGCTCAGCTGGGCAAAGATCTGTGCGACCGTGAGGCCGCCGTCGTGGGGACCATCGAGAGTGTCGAGGACCTGATCCAGAAGGGGATGGGCAAGCTGAACCGCTTGGCAACCCAAATCACCACCTTGCTCCGGCTCTTGAGAAGAAAGATGCAGACCGGAAGGCCGAAAGTGAGCGCCAAGGAAAGGTCATCCTGGCGAAAGAGCAGCAGCTAGCATCCCGGGAGGCAGAACTGGCTGAGAAGGAGAAGACCTTGGAGCTCCAGAAACTCCAGCAGGAGCAGCAGACCGAGAAACGCCTAAGGGAGGCAGAGGACCGCCACCGTGAAGAGCTCGAGGCCAAGGATAAGGACATCCAACTCTGGAAGTCCAAGGAGCAGAGGCCGTCCAAACCATCGAAGAATCAAGAATGTCCTCCATCAGGAGCAGGAGTCCCCAAGCTTTGCAGCAGCAGGCCAAGAGTGACGGCCAGAAGATGTCCGAGCTGAAGGATCCTTGGAGGCGCAGTGCAAGAGCTTGCAGCACTGAAGGAAGGCCATCAAAGCTGATCCAGGCCAACTCCCAGGCATCCACTGAGCTGTCCGAGCTTCGCCGTCTTAACCAGGAAGGTTTCGCCGAGGTTGAGGCCGCCTGCGAGTTGGCGACGACGCGAGTGAAGCGGCTGAGTCTGCCCACCGAAGCTCCGGTGCTGGAACCACAGCGCAGAGTCTGCCCCTCGTCGCAAGATTCATCAGGGAGTGGCCGCTGATCTCCGGTCTTTCAAGAACAAGATGGTCACCCAGCTTGTGAATGACAAGCACGAGACGAGCAAGGTGACGGCGGCCTTGGTGATGGCGTCCTTCAGGGAGGCCAATCCTGGCGTTGCCTTGCCAGATTTCTCGACCTCGTCTCCTTCCAGGACTTCACTCCAAGCGGTGTCGGCTCCCGCGACTGCACTTGCCATGAGGAAATTCCCGCCTCACTAGTTGTCCTGCACCATGTTTGGGCACTTCGTGCCCCCAATAAACTTTGCGTCAGATCTCATGTATCAGCTTATTGAAACTTGCTTGTAATAGGCTAGAACTTGCTATGCTACTCTAGTTCTCGGGTTGCTTTTATTTGTCTTTAGCATGTTTTACTTTTCTCCACGTCCTTGAGGAACCTTCTGGGATGTAAGCTTACCCGCGAGGCCCTGACAGGTCAGGCATGCGCTCGCGAGCCCTACCGATTCCCAAAAAGCCGCTCACTCTGTTGGCACGCACGTCCCCGGGGTGTATCAGGTCTGTGCACCGCTTTTTACCCCCGGGAGAGTCGATACCCCATGAGTGCTCGCACGACGGTCGAGCCTTGCCTTTCTAGTTCGCACATGTTCTGTTACCCGAGAAGTAGATAGCACGTACTGCAGAAACAGGTTTGAGGGTAACTTATCTTTTATTCATCATGGAAGTTCTTGAACGACAACTGGCCACTTCAGGGTACATCTCGTGGCAACACGGTTCTTCCGGGTACACACACGAATTGCTTCAACGACTCTTGCGGGGAGGAAGGTTAGCAGCTTCTTCCATCCTGGCACATCGGTCAGCTATGTCCCACAAGTCTCCAGGGTGTCCACAACGCGGATACTCATCTTTTCGCGCATCTTGGGGTTGCGGACGTTGACGTGGAAGCGGCGATGACGGAAGCCTCGCAGAGGTACTTCGGGATAATGCGGTCGACGACGCCCCGGAACCTCCAGATGTAGTGACGCAGCGTCTCCTCAGCTTCTTGCTCTAGGTGATAGAGGTCGGAGACGGTTGCCGGGTACGGCGTGCAGCAGGTCTTGAGGTGCTGGCTGGCCTGGCCTTCCATGTCCTCCCGTGAGCGACGCCTGGGGTTGGAGCTCTGGCCAGCACCTTCTTCAGGAAGTTCCATGGGCCGCTTGCCATGGGGGTCCTCAGGCTGTTCCTCCGCCGGAGGTAGTGGCTCGGGGACGGCAGCGCCGTGGTCGATGGTCGGGGCAGGACTCGTGGGAGCGTGGCATTGGAGAGCGTAGTCCAGCAGGTTTTCCAAGCTGTTGATCCATGCCTTCGCACGGGGATCACTCTTGCACTGATCTGGGGGAAGGAGAGAAGCGCCCGGGCCACGCCCAGAGCTTCCTCTAGCCCCCAGCCCTTCCGCGATGCCTGGCACGCTTGCTCTCCAAAGACCTCCCGAGTTCCCGACATGACTCTTGCTTGTGACTGAGGCAGCTGCTCGCCTTGCCCCGAGGAGACGGCTGTTCCTGGAGCGGATCGGCCGCAGACGAGGAGCTTGAGGCAGTTCTTGACGATCTTGCCGTAGATCGCGAACCAGAAGAAGAACTTGACGACGAGCTTGCTTCCGAAGAAGAGGAGCCTGACGTAGACTCCGAGGTTGTCGACGGTGAGCTTGCCGTCGCGGCTGATGTAGGCGAATCCAGCGCTTGCGCCCCCTACCTGGCGCGCCAGATGTCGTGTCTCGTTGCACGGACACCGGGAGTATAGGATACCCCCTTTTAGGTTCGGCACGGGGCGCGAAGGAGGCTGAGAATCGTCTTCTTGGGCGGAGTCTAGATCAAGCTCTCCTCTCCACGATCAAAGCATGCAACCAAAGGGACACAAGGAGCTACCCAGGTTCAGGCCGCCCGGAGGCTAAAAGCCCTACTCCTGCATGTCTGGATTGATGAGTTCTTCATAGTGTGGCTTACAATGGAACCTCCCGGATGGGGTACCCGGAAGGGTTTTGGCTGGAGGTAGAAGAAGGACAGATCCTGACCCGGAGGAGATCACCTTCCTCTCTACCTTCGCAGCCCTAGTCTAGTCTTGCTCTGGTTCTAGCTTGTGTTCGTCCTTGCTTCGACCTTTTCCTCCTCCGTGCCTTGGTCCTCCTTTTATAGGCTAAAGGGGACAGGAGCTGACACCACCACGGGACGTGCTTCCCTCCCGCGCTGCCTTCGCCTTTGCTTCCCAAGTCTTCCGCGGTGAGGTGGAGTGCTTATCCACAGGGATGTGGGGAAGTACCCGAGAGGGAGCCTGGCCTCTTGCCGAGAACTCGGGCTCTCGTGTCCTTCCTGGCCTTCTTGCTTGGTTCGGGGACCCGGAAGGTCCCCAGGACCGGAGCCCCTTTGTCGATGTAGGCCATGCGTATCTTGACGGTGAACCCGCCAGCTTGACTTGAGTCTTGGTCTTGTCCATCTTCATCTTGGGCCCACATGGGGTGGACCCACTTTGGCAGTACTAGGGGAACCCCATGTTCCACTGCTGCGACACTCTCAACACATCTTTAAGAACAAGCAATAGTGTTGGGAGTGATGTGAAGGCTTCTGACTCTCCCGGTAAATTTGAGAAGTTTGCCCCCTATAGTGTGGTTGGCCATGAAGGGGATCGTAGACAGAAAACAAAAAAAATCCGACCGACGATAACCTTAAACTAGTCAAGATCTATACTATGCAGATATACTAATACGGAGGAGATCAGAATACATACCCTTGTAGACCGGAAGTGGGATTACGTTCCCGCAGAAACGTTGTCGGTGGAGACGACGGCGCCGACCTCAGGGTCGTGTAGTGGAAGAAGACAGCTCCCAGCACCAAACAATGGTGCCTCGCGGTTCCACACACGTACGGTATGGATGATGACCTCCGGGCTCCAGATCCAGCAGAGCAGCGAAAGTGGAAGATTGGATTTAGCAGCACCGCGGTGTACGTATAGTGGAGTAACTTCCCTCCCCGTACGCAGCTCCGAAAATGAAACCACGCTCAAGGTAGGAGAGAAGAAGGAGAAGAATTGGTGTATTTCCAAAGGCATGGGGCACTCCTATATAAAGAAGGAGGAGGGAGGCCAACCTCCTTGGCTTCCCCATGTGGGACTAAACCCCACATGGGGTGCGCCGGCCAAGGGAGGTAGCCGGCCACCTAGGTGGGCCCCATTCGGCCCACCCTAGGTCGGCTAGGCCCTCCCCCCCCCCCCCCCCCCCACATTTCTCAAATGGGGGTTTTCCCCTAATGGTCCTGTGAGGCCCATTTAGGATTTAATGCCTTTAAAATTCGAATAAATTAAATAAAAAAATATATTTAATTACTAATAACACATATTATTTAATTCATTCGGACTCCGAAACATCTTTCGTTGCCCTCCGATCTCCATCGGACATGTCCGGAACACTTCCGGAGTCTCCGGTTTCTTTTCTCTCTTAAATCCAATCTAATCGTCATCCACCCTTAAGTGTGTTACCCCACGGTTCGGGATCACTCCAGACATGATCGAGACATGTTCTCCGATCAATGACTAACAGCGGGATCTGGATACCCATGATAGCCCCTGTACGTCCACGAATGTCTTTCTATCGTTCGAACATTTAGACGTCCAGTTCCATCCTCTTGCCTAACGATACTTAGATTGTCTGAGCGTCGTTCTCGGCATCACGTTTACCGAGCATGACCTCATCATTGACAAATCTATCTTTACTCGTCTGTGATATTACATCCCTGTGACCTAGTCACATGCTTGCAAGCTCATTGATGTAATCTCACCGAGTGGGCCCAGAGTATCTATCCTGCTATGTGGATCGGCAATTCCCGCTCTTGATCACTCGCTTCTACTGCTTCCTTCCGATACCCGAAAGTGTCACCTTTATTTTCATGCTATATAAGACATGACGTTTGATGCGATCAGCCGCACCTTCCAGAAGCAGAGATTTGATATGATCTCACGGTCGAAGGTATGAACACTACGTTTCTAAATTTTGGGTATGTCCATCAAATCATTCACCTAATGATATGACTCCGTTGTCAACCGACGTAATTGTCCATGATCAGGAAACCTCGATCATCTGTTGCCCAACGAACTAGTTAAATAGAGGCTACTAGGGACCTGGTTGTTTACATACCACACGTGTATTAATGTTTCCGCGTAATACATTTATAGCATGGTACAAAACATATTGTGAACAATTGAGATATGACAAATAAAATTACTTTATTAATTGCCTCTAGAGCATATCTCCAACAGTCTCCCACTTGCACTTGAGTACAATTTAATCTAGTTTACAACTAGGTAAAAGCCTAACACCTATAGCATCTTGGTGTTTCTCATGCTTGTCTCGTGGAAGAGGTTTCGTCAGCGGATCTGCAACATTCAGGTCCGTATGTATTTTGCAAATCTTTACATCGCCTTCCTTGACGTACTGCCGTATGACATGGAAGCGTCGGAGAATATGTTTGACGGTGGAGTGAGACCTTGGTTCCTTCACGTTGGCAATAACACCTGTGTTGTCGCAGTAGATGTTCAGGGTCTTGCGCACTTGGGAACACTCCAAGCTCGATGACGAACTTACTCAGCCAAACAACTTCATTTGCAGCATCCACAGCAACAATATACTCTGATTCCATTGTAGATTGGGCTACTATGGGTTGCTTCCCACTTCTCCAGCTCACAGCGCCTCCGTTCACCTTAAACACATAACCTGTTTGCGATTTCGAGTCATCTGGATCTGTGCAGAAACTTGCATCAACGTAACCTGTTACGCCAAGTTCCTCTTCACAGTCTCCATAAACAAGAAACATGTCCTTGGTATACTTAAGATACTTCAGTATGTTCTTAATAGTTGTCCAATGATCCTTGCCAGGATTGCTTTGGAATCGACTCGTCAAACTGAGAGCCAATGCTACATCGGGTCGAGTACTTAACATGGCATACATGATCGATCCTATAGCCGAAGCATATCGAGTGCCATCCACCTCGGCTTTTTCAAAGCCGTCTGTGGACACTGAGCCGTGCTCAATGTTTTTCCCTTGACAACCGGCACAAGACCTTTCTTTGCCAAATGCGTATTGAACTTCTTCAATATCTTGTCAAGGTAAGTACTTTGACTTAACGCTAATAGGCGCCTTGATCTATCACGATAGATTTAATGCCTAATACATATGCAGCTTCTCCTAAGTCCTTCATCGAAAATTTACTGTTTAAATATTCCTTCACGCTTTTCAGAAGTTCCAAATTATCCCCAATTAGTAATATATCATCCACATATAGAACCAGGAATGCAACTGAGCTCCCACTCACTTTCTTATAAATGCAGGTCTCTTCCAGATTTTGGACAAATCCAAAATCTTTGATCACTTCATCAAAGCGAAGATTCCAGCTCCGAGATGCTTGCTTCAGTCCATAAATGGAACGCTGAAGTTTGCATACCTTGCCAGCATTCTCTGGACTGACAAAACCTTCAGGTTGTACCATATACAACTCTTCCTCAATGTCACCATTTAGGAACGTTGTTTTGACATCCATCTGTCATATCTCATAATCATGATATGCAGCTGCTGCTAGCAAAACCCGAATAGACTTTAGCATCGCTACCGGTGAAAACGTTTCAGCATAGTCAATTCCATGAACTTGTCGGAAACCTTTTGCGACAAGCCGAGCCTTATAGACGGTTACATTACCATCAGCATCAGTCTTCTTTTAAAGATCCATTTATTCTCGACGGCCTTGCGCCCTTCAGGGATCTCCACCAAAGTCCATACTTTGTTGTCATACATGGATCCTATTTTGGATTTCATGGCTTCAAGCCATTTCTCGTACTCGGGTCCGTCCATTGCCTTTTGTAGTTTGTAGGTTCGTCTTGTTCAATTAGCATGACGGTGCAAACAAGATTACCGTACCTCTCAGGAGAAGTACGGGTTCTTCCAGACCTACGAGGTACAATAGCCTCCTTGACATTTTCTCCCACTCCATATGCTATGGAGGACGGTTCAGGAACAGTTTCATTGCGCCACTCGGAATTTTGAGTTCAGGATCAACTATCTCGTCGAGGTCTATTTTCCTCCCACTTACTCGTTTAGCGAGAAACTCCTTCTCGAGAAAGGTGCCATTTCTAGCGACCAACGTTTTCCCTCGGCTTGGTGGTAGAAGGTGTACCCTATGGTTTCCCGCGGATACCCTACAAAGACGACTTTTTCCGATTTCGGATCGAGTTTGTCAGGCTGCAATTTCTTGACATATGCCTCACAACCCCAAACTTTCAGGAACGACAGCTTAGGTTTCGTACCATGCCATACCTCATACGGTGTCGTTTCCACGGATTTGGATGGAGCCCTATTTAAAATGAATGCGGCTGTTTCTAACGCATATCCCCAAAACGATACGGGCAAGTCGGTAAGAGACATCATAGACCGCACGCTATCTAATAAAGTACGATTACGTCGCTCGGACATGCTGTTGCGTTGCGGTGTTCCGGCAAGCGTAAGCTGTGGTACAATTCCACAGGCCTTCAGATGTGTGCCAAACTCAAAACTCAAATATTCGCCACCACGATCGGATCGGAGGTGCTTTATTTTCTTGTTGAGTTGATTTTCAACCTCACTTTGAAATTCTTTGAACTTTTCAAAAGTTTCTGACTTGTGTTTCATTAAGTAGATATACCCGTATCTACTCAAGTCATCAGTGAAGGTTACAAAGTAACGATAACCATTGCACGTCGATACGCTCATTGGGCCGCACACATCTGTATGTATAACTCCCAATAATTCCGACGCCCGTTCAACGAAACCATTGAACGGTGACCTAGTCATCTTGCCCATGAGACATGGTTTGCAAGTGTCAACAGATCCAAAATCTAATGACTCCAAAAGTCCAGCTGAGTGGAGTTTCTTCATACGCTTTATACCAATATGACCAAGTCGGCAATGCCACATATACATGGCGGTATCATCACTAAGTCTAATCCTCTTGGCATCTACGTTATGGATGTGTGTGCTACGATCGAGATTTAACAGGAATAAACCATTATTCACAGGAGCATCAACATAAAAGATATCATTCATCGAAATAGCACAACCACTTGATACTGAATTGAACGAATATCCGTCTTGCAACAAGCAAGAACCACTTATAATGTTTACACTCAGAGCTGGTACAAAATAACATTTATTCAAAACCAAAACTAATCCCGATGGTAGATGCAGAGGGAGCGTGCCGACGGCCACCACGTCAACTCTTGATCCATTGCCGACGCGCATCATCACCTCGTCCTTTGCCAGGCATCGACTATTCCGCAACTCCACCTTGATGAGGAAAAGGGTCCTCTAGGGTGGCCCGATCTTCACGGATTGACGGGGGATGTGGACGAACGCACGCAAGAACGCGAGGAACACGAAGAACACCAAGAAGAACGCCCCGAACACAAGAACACACAAAAGATACAAGAACCGTTCCCCTCACCGGTCGGTCCAACCTGCCCAATAGAATCCACACGAAGGTGGAGAGATCGGCAAGTAGATGCAAGAAGAGATCTTGGATGGTTGTTTCTCCAACGGCCAACCAAGCCGATCCAATAAAGTCACCCGAGGATGAAAGATTGGCAAGTAGTCAAACTACAAGTAGAGGTCTTGAATCCACAAGGGGATCTTCTCCACAAGGGGAGGAATCATCCCCACAAGGGGATGGAGGAGACCTTTGAGAAGAAGGAGTCTAGCTCTACTCTAATCTCAAAACCAAGTTTATCTAGATCTGGAGGGGGTAGGTGCCTATATATAGGTTTAACCACGAAGGGGTAGGTGGGGAGAGATACAAGGGAATATTCCCTACTTCTACACGCAGGCAGCGGTAGTACCGTTGGGGCAGCGGTAGTACCGTTCTGGCGGTAGTATCGCTGCTCCAGCGGTAGTACCGGCGGGCTCTCACGAATAAGCTTGAAATCCTCCAGCGATAGTACGAGGCAGGTACCGGCAGGTACCGCTGACGATCCAGAGAGCATTTGGCGCGGCACGGTAGTGGCGGCGGTAGTGCTAGCGGTAGTACCGCTCCTGGGACTCAGCGGTAGTACCGCTCGGCGAGCGGTAGTACCGCTGCAGAAGCTGCGGCTTCTCTTCCTTCTTCTCTTCCAAGCGACCGTCTTGTCCGGCTCGCTTCCTCTCACGCCTTGTCCATCTTCCCGTGCTCTTGTACCCGTGGTGACACACCTAGCAATGCAATGGGAACAATGGTCAAGTAGTATAACGTCCAAAGGTGACATATAGTGAATCACATAGTGGAAGGAGTTCACCTTTGAGGTCCATTGTGACTTGGGGTGTGTTGGAGTACTTGACATGGTGATGGTCGTATGTCGGGCTACATCATCTCCCCTCCCTTTAAAAAGAGTCGTCCTCGACTCTTGCTCTTCATCACCATGCAAAGGAGGTAGATGTGTTGTCGAAAAATGTGACTTCACCATGCCTACAAACACTAAAGACCAAGCAAACCATGTGTGTGCAAGAAAGAGGAGCATATCAACAATGACATGTCCATTCTTTATCATAGCACCGTTAGCACAACACAAGAATATGAAAATGTAGTGCAAGTGCAAGGTCAATGTGCCCGAAATCCAATGGAACATCTTTAAAATATCATCATGGTGGCAAACAAAGCACATGAAAGAGCAAGTTTTCCACATATATGTTGCAACACCAATTTGGTAGAAACCATTATACTCATGACAAGACATGCACAAAATGTCATTATGGTTGCAAACAAGCCATTGGCAAGAACAATTGTTCATCATATTTGTTGCAACACATAAATCATTCACATAAAAGATGGGGAAATTTGTCTTGCCATAGGAGAAACCAACATCACAAACATGTGTGCAAGCAAGCCAAAACCAAGAGAAATTGTTCGACTTGTTTGATGCAAAACATGTGAAAGATTCTAGAGTTGGATTTGTTTCACAACTCACATGTATGCTCTCAAGAGCTCTTATTGTCAACTCATGTTCAATTGAGGTTGACATTATAGCATGAGGCTCAATGCACACGAAAAGCCAAAGAAACAAATTGTGTGCATGGTATATGAACACATCATCCATCATGAAGTGTCTCTTCATTTGCACATCACCAAACACATCAAAATCAATTGGAAAATATGATGTATGTGAATGGTCACTATGCAAAGTGAAGGATGGAACAAGGTCCATAAGAGAAAACGAAACATCTCCAAAATTTGAGAAAGCTATGGGGGCAATCTCATTATCAAGCATTTCATCCTTATTGCAAACAACACATGTGAAAGAGAAATTGTTCAACATGTTGCAAGCAACAATTGGAGAAAAGTGGAAACACTCAAAACAAGGCATGCTCATGGCAAAATTATCACAAATAGGTGATTCCACATGGTCAACATTGGTTTCAAACAAAGTATCACATGGGAAAAAGAACGAATCATATGTGACATCAATAGAGTCATCCATAGCATGCAAACAACCATAGTTCATCATGTCTACTAGCGGGATCATGGTCACATCAACACCCATACCTTTGTAGCCCGCTCATGTGAAGTAGGTGTTGAAGTAGTAGGGGCTTCCATGTAGCCGACTTGTTCATCATGAAGTAGACATGGGGTGGCATCATCATCATCCTCCATGTACATCTTCTCCATTTGTGGCATCATCAAGTCGAAGAGTGGCGTCTCATCATCCAAGGAACCTATCACACAATGAGAAAACACACTAGAGAAAAGTGGTAAGTTGTTAGAAATCAAACTGGCCTCACAAGACCTATCAACTACCTCTCTCAACTCAAGTGGTGTATTGCTCATTCCCTCAAAGTGAAAGCACTCAAACTCACATATGGTGGAGGCACTCAACTCACTCTCACTCTCACTCAAGTGGGCTAAGTGGCTCTCATTCTCACATGGGATTGGTACCATCTCATAGCTCAAGCTCATAGGGATAGGCTCGGTTTCCTCATCTCCATACGCCTCCAAGGTTGAAGGGAAACTCCCATGCTCAACCTCCTCAACCATCTCGCCTCCAAAGGTTAATGCCATAGTGTAGGCATCATCACTCGACTCCTTTGCGGAAGGGAAAATCCCATGCTCCGCTTCATCACTTGACTCCATTGCCGAAGGGAACATCCCATGCTCGGCATCATCATCACTTGACCCATGGTCATAGTTGTTAGCATCATCCATGCTCGCCTCCTTGGTCGAAGGGAAATTCCCATGCTCGACCATCTTCTCACCATCTTGGGTACCGTCTTGTTCACCAACTTTGCATTCCCACATCATGTGACCTCTTCGATTGCATAGTGGGCACAAGAGATTGGGACATTCTCGTGGATCATGGTCTTGGCCTTGGCAATTGTCGCATAGGAGGTCTTCATCTTGCCATATTGGGCCAATGTGGTGGTAGCACTTGGTGTAGAGGCCATATCATGAGAAGTGCTTGAGAAGGGTGCCGTCTTGGTTGTGTCCTCACATGTTTTGCCATGCTTCTTGCAGTGTCGATGTGAGCTTGTCTCGAGGATATCGTCGATGTAGGCCACGATCTCGTCAACGCAAGAGTCAAACTTTGGCAACTCGACGAAGGTGAACCGCGGAACTTTTGTTGGCGCACTTGAAGTGGTAGCACTAGGGGGCACCATAGAATGCGCCTTTGTCGCCGTCTTCTTCTCATGTCGACGTTGGCGCTCTTGAGTGGTGGGGTGTCACCGAAAGTCATTCGGATGCTTTTCTTCATGTTGACGACGGCGAGCTTGTTGCCTTGGCGACCTTTCCTTGGAGCTTCCACTAGAGCTTGGTGGCATGATGTGGTCCACCGTGGCATCTTTCTTGTTGCGCCTTGATGAGCTAGATGAAGGATGTAGGCTCTTGGCCAACTCGTCCATGGCATCCTTGACAATTTGGAGCTTGGCCTTGTCGATGTGCTTCTTGTGGCGCCTTCTTGAAGTTGAAGGAGAATGTCGAAGCTTGTCGCTCTTGGCGATGGCCTTGTCATGGCTCCTTCTTGAAGTTGATGGCGAATGGCGAAGCTTGGCACTCTTGGATGTAGATGGAGCTCCATAAGATGAACTCATGGTGGCCTTCTTGTTGCTCAATCTTGAGCTTGAACCATAATGGGTTGTGCCATGATGCTTGGTGGTGCCCCTCTTGAACATGGTGGTCATGGGGGTCCTCTCCTCTTGCATGTTGTCGAAGTCGCCGCACATGCTACAAGAGTAGTAGTCGTAGACGTTCTCCACCATGTCATCGGAGTGGTAGTCGTAGTAGCGGCGCTCCACCATGTCGTTGTAGTCGAAGTTGGTACCATGTGATGAGGCGTGTGAAGACACTTGCGCCTCATTGTCGTTGGAGCTTGTGTAGTCGGAGTCGTTGTAGATTCTTGTGTACTTGGAGTCGATACAATTTGATGAAGATTGCTCGACGTCATGGTACTGCTCCTTGTCGTGGACGCTCGAATAGTCGAAGTCGTAGTCGGAGTAGTTGTAGCGGAAGTCTTGGTGATGATCCATCATGTCATGGGGGTCATTGTCGGTGTAGTCGTCGTAGTAGTAGTCCCCCATGTCCTCAAAGTATGAGGCATCATAGTTGTTGTGGCTCATCGTGTACTCAACATCATCTTGGCCTCCATAGTGGCATTCACTCTCCCTAGACATGTTAACTCACAAGACAAGTGTATATATGTGGAGTGGAAAGGAACTAGAACACAACCTCTCACCTTGTAGATAGTATTGGACGTCGTGGACAACCAAGGGAAACGATCACAAAGTAAAATGCTTGTGTTCAAGTATCCAAAGTGAACTCCAAAACACACACGGCTTAAAAGTTGGTAGGTAGGTATGGTAGGTGGAAAGCAAATTGAACCAACCAAAAACCAAGATATTGTCAAAGCAAGTAGAGAACCACGATGATCACAAAGCAAAACAAGTTAATCACAAAAGATAGGAATGTAGTTCAAGGAAACACACGCGCGGAGAGATAAATGGGACTCGTGCAACCAAGAAGTAAGCTAAAGAACCAAATGATCCTAGCGAAGACTATAAGCTCGGTATTGCACAAGTACAAGGAGAGCCACTAGCTCGATTGCAATTTATTGGTGGGCTACAAGATTTGCACAACAATGCACCACCTACTAGATGTTCATCGAGCTTGCGCTTTCCTACAAGATATGGCAAGTGATGTTTCTTTCTTTTCTTTTCTCTTTTGACTTGGCACTTTTTGCTTCTTTTCTCTTGTCTCTTTGGACTCTTTTTCTCTTTTGCACACTCACTTCATTGATGCCAACACAAGATATATGATATATGAACTAGCGCACAACTTTTGCTCGGAAACTACACGGTGCAAATGTGCAAAGCCCAAGCAATCATCAAGAGCTAGCCTCAATAGGACATGGTTATCGCAAAGATATAGTGTGGCTTTCAACGGAATGGCAAGGGGTAAAGATTGGCGATGTTATACCTTTCGTCGATGTTCTTCACCCTTTGTTGTAGAAGCTTCATGCTTGCCCACGGATTTTGGTGGTGGTAGATGATGGATCTTCCGCAATGGTGACGAAGGCCTTGATCGTAGCTTCGAAACGAGCTAAAGAACACCAAAAACGGAGTCCGGAATCAAAAGATATGGCCGAAACCGTGGCGCTGAAATGTTGTTTTCGTGTCTGTTCCAGGTGCTGGCGGTAGTACCGCTGAGGTGGAGGTAGTACCGCTGTGGCGGTAGTACCGCTTCGCCAGCGGTAGTACCGCTAGCTCCAGAAATTGCACCCGAGATGGAAATTTCGCGATTTTGGGCGGAAAACGGAGCTCAAAACAGCAAATCGGAGGGCCAAATGATTTAATTAGGCTATGGGAACGCAAAGGAAGGTAGATCAACTCGTAAAGTAATAGATCTGTGGATCAAAACTTGCAAAAAACGCACAAGATTCACAGATCGATCCAAAAGCAATTTGGGGCTATTTTTGGTGGAAATTTTCGAATTTCTCAAAATCAAAGAAAAATTTGGGGGATTTGTGGGGGGAAACAAAGTCAAATCCATGGCAACCATGCTCTGATACCATATGATGAGGAAAAGGGTCCTCTAGGGTGGCCCGATCTTCACGGATTGACGGGGGATGTGGACGAACGCACGCAAGAACGGGAGGAACACGAAGAACACCAAGAAGAACGCCCCGAACACAAGAACACACACAAGATACAAGAACCGTTCCCCTTACCGGTCGGTCCAACCGGCCCAATAGAATCCACACGAAGGTGGAGAGATCGGCAAGTAGATGCAAGAAGGGATCTTGGATGGTTGTTTCTCCAACGGCCAACCAAGCCGATCCAATAAAGTCACTCGAGGATGAAAGATTGGCAAGTAGTCAAACTACAAGTAGAGATCTTGAATCCACAAGGGGATCTTCTCCACAAGGGGAGGAATCATCCCCACAAGGGGATGGAGGAGACCTTTGAGAAGAAGGAGTCTTTTTTTAGAAAAGGAGGGTGCGAGTCCCCGGCCTCTGCATCGAGAGATGCACACAGCCATTCGCACTTATTAATTCCAACCAGATTTACAGAGTACAATATTGAGAACAAACTGAAGTCAACCTCTCGACAACAAGGGTCGCTACCACTATGATGGGGGTGACGAACACCAACGCACATCATCTAAAAACCTTCAGCTAAACACTCAACGCACACCGATGTGTACGCTTTAGTCGCTGCCGCCGTCTTCCACAAACCCATCTTCAGAAAGGATCAACACCATGACCTTGCAAAATCAGGTCTGCCGTCGGCATCGCCACGATGCCAGACAGCGCCACCATATGCGAGTCCATCAACCCGAAATCGAGACCCCGCAGCGCCACGCCGCCGAGCCTCACCGACATCGACGTGGCAGATGAAACACCGCTCCGCCAGCTGACCCCCTCCAGGTAGTTCGTGTTCCAAAACGATGCCCTCAAGAGGGTGAACGACACCGAAGGTGACGCCATCGTCTGATCTGGTAAACCAGATCTAGGGTTTCCCCCGGAACAACACGAGTGAAGTGACGAGAGCAGCAAGGACGATGCCTTCAACAAGGAAACGACATCAAGCGACATCGTCATCGTCCGCCAAGACCGAGGTCGACGTTCGGCTTTCACTGACTGCCACGTCACCCCGAAACTCGTCATCGAAAGGGAGGCGGGTGATTTGCAGCGGCAACTCCTTCAACAAGGTGGCGGCACCCACGGGCGCCACAGTCGCCGGCCAAAGCCCGCTTTCACCGTCCGCCATCCTCGCCTCCAAGATCTGGGGTCTAAAGAACGAGGCCCCCACTCCAAGCCCTCGATCTGCCTGGCCGAAGCTAGCTGTGAGAAGCCGGCCGGCCACCTCCGGCGAAGGAGGAGGTCACCGCTGCCACACGTGGGGTAGGAATCCCCGGCTTCCTCGTGTTGCGTGCCAAGCCCAGAGGAGTTGTGTAGTTGCCGACGCTGTTGAAGATGCAGTTGGGGAGCTCGGCCCGCCGAACCCCATAGCCCAGATCGGGCTCCGCCGCCGCACCTGCCCTTCCGTCGTGCCGCCTCCTTCACGCCGTCCATGGCCGCCGCTGGCCCGCGCCACCACCATTGAGCCGGCCGGAGCGAGCCGCCGCCACCCCTACATGCCCTCCGGCCGAGGATGGAACGCCGCTGCCGCCGCGCCGCACTGGCCTTGCCCTGTGACGCCTATGGCGGCGGCGGCGGGAGGAGATGGAGGTGGGGGCGGAGCGGAGACGGCCAGCAGGGGCTCCCCGGTGCGGCGTGGCGGCGCCGCACGGAGAGAGAGAGTTACGTCAGCTGGCTTGTCTGCTATTCAGAAGAAGGAGTCTAGCTCTACTCTAATCTCAAAACCAAGTCTATCTAGATCTGGAGGGGGTAGGTGCCTATATATAGGTTTGACCACGAAGGGGTAGGTGGGGAGAGATACAAGGGAATATTCCCTGCTTCTGCACGCAGGCAGCGGTAGTACCGTTGGGGCAGCGGTAGTACCGTTCTGGCGTAGTACCGCTGCTCCAGCAGTAGTACCGGCGGGCTCTCACGAATAAGCTTGAAATCCTCCAGCGATAGTACGAGGCAGGTACCGGCAGGTACCGCTGACGATCCAGAGAGCATTTGGCGCGGCACGGTAGTGGCGGCGGTAGTGCTAGCGGTAGTACCGCTCCTGGGACTCAGCGGTAGTACCGCTCGGCGAGCGGTAGTACCGCTGCAGAAGCTGCGGCTTCTCTTCCTTCTTCTCTTCCAAGCGACCGTCTTGTCCGGCTCGCTTCCTCTCACGCCTTGTCCATCTTCCCGTGCTCTTGTACCCGTGGTGACACACCTAGCAATGCAATGGGAACAATGGTCAAGTAGTATAACGTCCAAAGGTGACATATAGTGAATCACATAGTGGAAGGAGTTCACCTTTGAGGTCCATTGTGACTTGGGGTGTGTTGGAGTACTTGACATGGTGATGGTCGTATGTCGGGCTACATCACACCTGTGAGTTACAAATATGAGCAACAGAGCCGGTATCAAATACCCAGGTATTACTACGGGCGCATGTAAGGTACACATCAATAACATGTATATCACATATACCTTTCTCTCTTCCGACAATCTTGCCGGCCTTCTTTGCTAGGAACTTGGGCAACTACTGTTCCAGTGATCGTTCTCTCCGCAGAAAAAACAGTTGCGTGCCTTGGGTTTGATAGTCAGCACCATCTTCTCCATCTTTATCTCCAATTCGGCCACCTCAAGCATCATCAGCACTTCTGCCAGGGATTTTGATGTCCCCACCATGTCATAGTTCATAATGGCGTCCTTATAGCTAGGGGCAGTGACAACAGCACCCTATCAATAACCAGCTCATCTGGAATCTTATATCCCAGATTATTCAGGAGCTGAACGGAACCAGACATCATGGTCAAGTGCTCGCTAATGTTGTCGTGCTCTTCCATCTGAGCTGAGAAGAATAGCTTGGTAGCTTCATACCTCTCAGTCATGACTTGTCATGCAAAAACAACCATGAGTTCAGTGGTTATCTCATAAGCACTCTTGTTCTCAAAATGCTTTTGCAGGTCTGCCTCCATGATAAAGAGCATGCCACTCTGGACAAAAGAGGAGATTTCTGCCTTCGTCTGATAGACGTTCTTCTCGTCGTTAGAGGCGGTGTCGGCAGGCAGATCACCTAGGGGAGCTACAAGAATATAGGCCGCCTTGTGGGTTGTGAGGAGGGTCTTCAAGTTGCAGAACTAGGACACGAAGTTGGAGCCATTGGTCTTAAGCTTCTCTTTCTCAAGGAACAGGCCTAGGTTAAAAGTGGGGCGAGACATCAATAATGGAATTTGCAAAAACGTAAGACGTTTGTTCATAATAAAATACGGGTTCAAGTTTTCAAAATAAAACTACTAGAACTCCCACTCAAGACGAGTATCCCTCGCATCATCTTAGTGATTACACAACCCCCATTCATTACACTACCCCCATCGATCAGGCAGATAGCATAACTTCAAAGGTAGACATCGTATATCGATCACATCACCGCATGTGACTCGTGCTTAACCTTTCGGTACTTGTGTTCCGAGGCCATGTCTATACATGCTAGGCTCGCCATAACACCCTCTGACGTATTTGCGCGTGCAACGTGGCTTACACCCACTGTATGTGAACGAAGAGACGAGTATACTCGCACTGCGGTGTACCCCGAAACATAGAACTTTATTGGTCATGCACGATAGAGGGAGAACACTATTATCGGAATTTTGGGAGGGATCATCTTATATAACTACCGCCGTGTAACTAATATATAGACATATATATACATACATAATATAAGATGCTCACAATTTACATAACATCTAAAATGAAATGTAATGCGACATGATATGGTCTCCTCCACGCCGATGGTCTCCTTCGCGCCGACAGTTTATAAACGATTTAATAAACCTACCTTGACCATATCACATTACTCCTGCAAAATAAAGTTAGACGCTTTCTACTTTATCTTTTTGCATGTTTTACGTAGCTGCTAGGGCTTCCGCACAAGAACCGTTTCTTACCTAAGAAAACAACCACAACAGCGATAAGACAATTGTCTCAATTACACCCTTTCGGGGCCCTCCATTGTAAATGCAATATCAACTATTGTAGGAGATACAGACACCTGCCAGCCACATATACGGTACAAGCCGTATGTCAAGTGTGGAATCAGTCTCACGTAAGAGTACGCGTAAAGTCGGTCCATGCCACTTCATCCGACAATGCCGCGATATAAACAAGTACACGCGAGAGGGTAACAAATTTAGAATCGATGACCACATTCAACATGTGTTCTAACCGTACATATATATCTACGCATAGATCGGCTCTGATACCACTAAAGGGGATCGTAGACAGAAAGCAAAAAAAATCCTATCGACGATAACCTTAAACTAGCCAAGATCTATACTATGCAGATATACTAATACGGAGGAGATCAGAATATATACCCTTGTAGACCGGAAGTGGGATTACGTTCCCACACAAACGTTGTCGGTGGAGATGACGGCACCGACCTCAGGGTCGTGTAGTGGAAGAAGGCAGCTCCCAGCACCAAACAATGGTGCCTCGCGGTTCCACACACGTACGGTGTGGATGACGACCTCCGGACTCCAAATCCAGCAGAGCAGCGGAAGTGGAAGATTGAATCTAGCAGCACGGCGGTGTGCGTATAGTAGAGAAACTTCCCTCCCCATACGTAGCTCCGGAAATGAAACCACGCTCAAGGTAGGAGAGAAGAAGGAGAAGAATTGGTGTATTTCCAAAGGCATGGGGCACTCCTATATAAAGGAGGAGGAAGGAGGCCAACCTCCTTGGCTTCCCCATGTGGGACTAAACCCCACATGGGGTGCGCCGGCCAAGGGAGGCAGCCGGCCACCTAAGTGGGCCCCATTCGGGCCACCCTAGGTCGGCTAGGCCCTCCCCCCATTTCTCAAATGGGGTTTTTTCCCCTAATGGGCCTCTGAGGCCCATTTATGATTTAATGCCTTAAAATTCGAATTAAATTAAATAAAAATATATTTAATTACTAATAACACTTATTTATATTAAATACATATTATTTAATTCATTCGGACACCGAAACATTTTCGTTGCCCTCCGATCTCCATCGGACATGTCCGGAACACTTCCGGAGTCTCCGGTTTCTTTTCTCTCTTAAATCCAATCTAATCGTCATCCACCCTTAAGTGTGTTACCCCACGGTTCGGGATCACTCCAAACATGATCGAGACACATTCTCTGATCAATGACTAACAGCGGGATCTGGATACCCATGATAGCACATGTGCGTCCACGAATGTCTTTCTATCGTTCGAACCTTTAGACGTCCAGTTCCATCCTCTTGCCTAACGATACTTAGATTGTCCGAGCGTCGTTCTCCGGCATCACGTTTACCGAGCATGACCTCATCATTGATAAATCTATCTTTACTCGTCTGTGATATTACATCTATGTGACCTAGTCACATGCTTGCAAGCTCATTGATGTAATCTCACCGAGTGGGCCCAGAGTATCTATCCTGCTATGTGGATCAGCAATTCACGCTCTTGATCACTCGCTTCTACTGCTTCCTTCTGATACCCGAAAGTGACACCTTTATTGTCACGCTATATAAGACATGTCGTTTGATGCGATCTGCCGCACCTTCCAGAAGCAGAGATTTGATATGATCTCACGGTCGAAGGTATGAACACTATGTTTCTATATTTTGGGTATGTCCATCAAATTATTCACCTAATGATATGACTCCGTTGTCAACCGACGTAATTGTCCATGATCAGCAAACCTCGATCATCTGTTGCCCAACGAACTAGTTATATAGAGGCTACTAGGGACCTGGTTGTTTACATACCACACGTGTATTAATGTTTCCGCGTAATACAGTTATAGCATGGTACAAAACATATTATGAACAATTGAGATATGACAAATAAAATCACTTTATTAATTGCCTCTAGGGCATATCTCCAACAGGCCACACCTGCCCTCATGCTCCCATCCAAATGATGCATATGACCCCTTCGATTCCACCACCCACATTTGATGGAACTCACATTTCCTACGGGAAATCTTCCGTGGAATCTCATCTTTGAAGTTTTAGCGAGGAACTTTGGGACGTGGTGGAGGAAAGATACAAGCATGTGGATCCAGAAAGCTTGATGCCTCTTGAGTGTGTTTCCCTTCAACTCAAATCACGACTCGTAACTCGATTCACAATGCATTGCACTGTCCTCTCTATAATCAAGTACATCTCATCGAATCCACCAAGGAGCTATGGGAAAGGATGCCATTCTTCATGAAGGAGCCCCCCTCTCATTCAAGAATCAAACTATGATCACGCCAAGATAGAAATGACTGTCTTCCTGGTCCGTGACTGAGAGTCCCTTACTAGGCAGGAAAGGCTATCTCTTTTCTCAAAGAACCTTCGACTAACTTAATTTTTCGGGCCGCTTGGATATTTTGGGCAAACCTGAAATTTTACCATTACATAGGAAGTGCCTAGCCCAGCGGAATAGTTAAACCCAGAGGTACCAGACATGTAAATCTTTTGAACTAACTGCCAGGATAACAAAATCTCGAAGGTACCTAATGAAAAAGGTTCAGAAGTAATGGAGATAAGAAAAACTAGCTTATATCCTCGGAATGTGAGCGTTCGGTAGTACCGACGTGAGAATCACCTCAGAATTAAGTTCCGGATCGAACAGAGAACCCTCAAGAATAGAGTTGGATAGAAAATTTCCTAGTATGTGCTCGGAGATACCCACTAAATTTGACTTGGAAGTGTCGGCCCTATACATAGACTTTCCTGGAAAGCATTATGAAGGGTTGATGATTTTGACAACAGACCAAACTCGGTAGTGCTGACAAAAACAGAAATTCGTCAACAACAGGTCTCGGCTTGTCTCTCAAACTCACATGGACGGATGTATCTGGATGAAAAAAAAACTAGAGGTGTCTAGAAGTGCAAATGATGGAGTCTGGAGATATTTTAGGGGATTTGAGGGAAAACTTTGTGGAAAATTTATATGGATCATGTTTAGTTTTGCTTTTTCAAGTGTCACTCTTGATAGTACGGCATACCTATAAAACAATAAAATAGAAACTATATTTCATTGTAGCCTATACAAACATTTTAATTAACTTTTTAGGGCTACCGAGCATCTCATGCATGATCCACTTAAGCATGACATGATCACTTAAGCATAAGAAATATCCACTTATCATGTCTTGAGCACTTTGAACTAAACCCCGCAACACATGGGTTAACTATAGGTTCCCTAGTTGACTTGTCATGCATCTCCAAAACTCTGGAGAGATCTCGGACGCAATCCCCGATGACAAATGCAAAGCACGCTCATGCTAGAGCTTCCCAACACGAAGAGAGTAGCAACTTGGCCCCAACATGAGTTACGGGACAATAGAAAGCCATCGTGGATGTTCGACATGATGGTAGTGGAAGAGATGTGGTGTTGCCCTTGGTGCCAATTCTGTCCACATACACACGATGACGAGCAAGCTCAAGACAGTGTGCATAGAGCGGGCACCAAGGTGCCTCGAGTGGACACACACTGGCACCCTAAAACCACAACCCGCTAACTCGCCTTAAAGATAGCACCTACGCTCCCCCATGTCATGGATTGATTACATAAAAGATCTAATTAAAGGCGACATCGCCATAAGAAGAAGAAGGTGTGCTATGCACAAATCAAATGCTGGAAACTAGAGATCATGTAACATCCCAATTTTCACAAAAATTAAAAAATTTCATTTGCATCATGCATCATGTCATTGCATCATTGTTGGCATTGTGTTTGAATTCAAATTATGAAATTTAGAGAATTTATCTCCAAAAACCTAAATTGCAAAGTATCTGCAGATGCCTTCTCAAAACTATTTCAAATTTTCAAATAAATATTTTGAAAATTATATCCCCATTATATGCTAAACATGCGGGCATGTTTTTACAAATTTATTGAAAGTGGTTTGAGTAAATTTGAGTTTGAAATACAAAAGTTATTTGAAGTTGTTTAAAAACTGAAAAGAAAAACGGTTCTGGAAAAAAATGCGAAACGAGTTATTTGGGCCGAGCCCATCTTCCTTCTCCCACGCCGCGCAGCACGTAGCAGACGCCCAGCCCATCTCTCTCTCCCTCTCGCTGACGTGCGGGACCCATCTGTCATCCCCGTTCTCCAACGTGAAGAACACGGTTTCCTCACCGATGAAACCCTAGCCAAATCCTAACCGAATCCGGCTTGATCCGCACGCAATCACACGCGTCTTTGCACCCTATATAAACTCCACGACACCGCCGTCGTTTTGCCCCAAACAAATCGAAAGGAGAGCCCCCAGGCTGCCCGCACGAGTCGCCGCCGTGCCGCCACTGCCGCCGCCGTTCGTCGTCGAATCCGGTGAGCCTCGACCCCTGCAGCTTCTCTCGACCCTCCCTCTCGCTTCCCCACATCCGTGCGCATCCTCTAACACCGCTCCTCGTATTTGTTGTGCGCTAGATTGACGACGCCATCATCGACCCGAAGCTCCAGCCGCCACATCGAACTTCGGCGATCGTTCCAGGAAGGAGAAGGACGTCCGCGACCACGCCATCAACGTCATCGACTCCGCCTCGTCACCCTGAACGCCGTGGTACGCCCCATGATCCGTAGTTAGGCCTAGATCAAACTCCGGCGAAGCTCCGGCCATGGCGCCACCGTAGATCAAGTTTTTCCGGCATGTTTCCGTCAGCCGCGCCGCCCGTTTATGGTTCGTTAGCTGTAAGCCGTTAGATCTAAGATCAACGCTCCAGATTAGATCGTCCACGCGAAGGGGTACCAGCCAATCAGAGGAGGCCACGTCGCCACGTCGTCCGCGTCGCCGCATCCGCCCGCATCCGTCCGCACCCGCTTCAGCCCGCGAAGATCTCCGCACCAACCAGAAGTCTCCACGTCGTCCAGCCGTCCGCGAAGCCGCGCCGCAACCCGTCCGCGTCCGCGACGCCCGCGATCTGCAGAAGACCAGTCAACGGGGAGCTCCGCACCAATCAGGGAAGGCCACGTCGACGGAGGACCCCAGCGCGAGGATCTTTTCGGTTTTCTTTATGTTTAAGCCCTTGCGCCTCACGGATAGGTCCCTGGATTTTAGATTCATTATTAATTTTTATTCCTTTATCCAAAATTTATGAAATTTATATTTTTGGAAAGCTAATAACGTGTAGAAACTTTCTATATGCTTAATCTGAGGTTTGGACGAAATTAGTTTAGATAAATTTTAAAAATGGTTTAATTGATATTTTTGCCTCGAATTTAATTATAAAAATTGATAATTGAGTAAAATATTTTGCCATATTTTTGTTTGTATAAATAATGGCCGTAGCATTGCTCTGTATTTTTGTAGAAGTGTTTTTATGTGTTTTTACATGTAATTTGTTTTTATTGCTTTTTAGGTGTTATTTTAATAAGTAAATTATATTAAAATTGCTCTCCACATTAATTTTCCGAATAGAAAAATTTAGCTAAGTATTTATAACCATGTTATATGCAAAATAACTTAGAAATATTTCACCTCACCAAAATATTTCTTCCTTCCTTAGAATTTTCAACCCATGTTAAAAGTGCCAAACTTGTCCTTAGAAATTTTTAGCATCTAGAAAACTTAGTTGTTTCCTTAGAAAATATTCTAAGTACTTGCTATAACAAATGTTGGTCCTTAGAAAAATTCATCAACTATTGCTATCATACCTTTTTCCTTAGAAAATTTTAGCACTTCTTATTTTGTTTACTTTCCTTAGAAATTATTTTGGACTTGATGTGTTAGTTTTAGTCCTTAGTTAAATTTCGACCCAAGTGTTAGGATCTTGGTCCTTAGTCATTTTTGGACCTTCTTGATTGTCTTGTTTTAACTTAGAATTATTTCATGGCATGGCATGCATGCATCTCTAGTCCTTAGAAATTTTGCACATCATGCATGACATATTTTTCCTTAGAAGTTTTATGAAACTTGTTTGTTCATTATGTATTGTTTGTTGTGTTAGAATCTCCGGAGGGAAACGAAGACTGTTGCAATTGCTGTTGCTATTCTGCTTGTTGCCAAGGCAAGTGGCACACCCCCATAAATTTCCTAAGTATTTTTCTATGCATGACTTAGTGTATTTCTTTATATGCATGTGTAGGATAGTATTGCTATGCTAAACTACTATCTCCTTTACACTAGTTGTGTCTAGAATCCTATTGATAACTTGGTAGAATTATTGATGCTATGCAAATTTGTTTTATTCAAAGCTTAAATTCTACTAAGTTAATTTATCACCTGGGTGGATTTGGGATTGCATGGCTGCCAGAGTTGAGTGTTTATTCACTTGTGGATTGCCACCCAGGATTAAAGGGACCAATGTTTCTCTAAGTGAAGTTGCTTACCGTGCAGCCATTAGTCATATGGGCTCTGGCTAGATGGATTAAGTTGCGTGGACTCTCCCGACTTGACAGGTGGTGGTAGAAGGTTAGATGGGAGCGCGTCAAGGCGGTATGGGATGGGAAAATGCTTCTGAAAAGTCTCGTCTCAACTCTCTCCTTTTCCTTAGCACAAATTGAGTGCTTGAGGATAGTTTGGGTTTGTTGGGTCTAATGGTGAAAGTGCACAACCTCTGCAGAGTTAAAAACTAAGTACTTAGCCGTGTCCCCGGTTACGGACAATTGAAGCAGCTGATCAAGGATGGCAACGGAGGCTCCCAACATCTTATTTCTCTAAGTAAAATTTTGATGGGTGAACAAGGGTAGAAGAGACTATGGATTTCATGCCATATTGTCTCAAACTTTGAAGAAAATGTTTTACAAAGTGTTAGGCAAAATTGGCTTTTATGCAAAATAGCCTTGAACTCCACCAGCCAAATATGCATATAGGCTATAGAGTTATTCCATTAAGTGTCCACATAGTGTCACTTGCCAGATCCATTTTTAATGGTATCTGACCCACTCTGTTGCAAATATTATTTTGTTGCAGACTTTTCTGACGATGAGTAAGGTCACGTTTGGGTTTCGAGTCTACAACCAACATGTTTTCGCCTGTGGCGCATCATGAAGATGGAGGCTCTTTGAAGATTTATTTCCGCTGCTTTATTTGTTTTGAGCTAGCTATAAGCTATGCAAAGATGTATCGAACCATTTATTTTTCCAAGTCTGGATCATTCGTGTAATAATTGATACAATGTTGTGATATTCATCTTAAACTGTGTGTGCAAATGAAACGATCCAGGGGTTTGCACTATACACAGGTACCTTGCCATTTTCTAAGTGCAGGTACATTACAGATGGTATCAGAGCATAGTGTTGCCTGTAGGATCGAAACCCTAGGTTTGGTTAGAAATAAGTTGGCCAAAAACTTAATTTATTTACTAAGTATAAAAGCTTCTATGATATATTCTTGCTTTTTCTTCTAAGTACTCGTAATTCTTTACTTATGCATTTATCTCATACTTGTTTCTTCCTAAACTAAAGGATGACGAAGAGGTTCGAGTACATTGACGAGGAGGACTACCCGGTGACCCGCTTCGGCAGCATCATGTTCGACATCCTCAAGCACCTGAAGCTACCTACACCCATGATCAAGGGATGCATCTTGAAGAAGTTCAAAAGAGAAGGCCTTTGGGGAATCAGGGTGTTTCAACAAGGACGTGAAGGCGAAGCACCCATTGAGTACAGAGTAATGGGAGTCTCCATGGAGAGAGGAATCGACATCATCATGCAACACGTGATAGCTTGCCTTTGTGGACGCTACTCCAATGAATTGGAGGGGCACTACTCCTTCCCTTTTGGAAGGCGTGACGATGAAGGATCACCCTTCTGCTATGGCACCGAGAACATGGGCAAAGATGAGTTCGTGAGCGACTATTTCCAAGGCTTGAACTCTTAGTCCATGATCTTTACTTTGATACCAGTGAGAACTCCACAAGAATGATGAGCTTTGCGCCCAAGTCCAAGTGAATGATGAGAAGATAAAAGAGCAAGAAGAGAAGACCAAGGAGCTAGAAGAGAAGTTCAAGGCCCAAGAGAAGAAATTCATAAGTCAAGAGAAGAGAGTCAAGCAAAGAAACAAGCAAATAAGGGACTTGAAGGAAGAACTCTCCACCAATGATGTGGAGCTTGAAGCTGATTGTGACTTGATCAAGCGACTTCGTGCTGAGAAGAAGGAACTCCAAGAGAGAAACGCAGAATTGGAGAAGGAAGTGAAGGATCTCAGAAGCGTGCTTATTCAGGAAGGCTTTGAAATCCAAGAATTTGAAGAAGAAGTAGATGAAGGCGCCATGATTGAGGACTAGGATAGTTAGTGAGACTACCATTTTACCTTACGCCTTTTAAATTTTCGAATTTTAGTTTGGAACTACCAACTTGTGGTAGGACAATACCTAGTACCCTTTGATGTTTGTTCGAATTGAAGACAAGAGAAAATTTGGAGTTGAAGTTTTGCTTGATGTGTTGTTTGATTGCTTTCTATGTGATGCTTGTATGGGTAGAATTATTTCTCATAGACCTGTCTATCTTTTACTCACCTATGCTAAAACCACAGATGCCTCCCCGTCGTGACAACACAACAACAACAACAACAACAACGAAGCTATGATGCAACAGATGATGGCAGCCCAGACTCAGCTGATGACCATGATGGCACAATTCATGGCAAATCAACATGGACCTCCACCACCACCACCTCCTCCCCAAGTGGACAGACTTGCCAGGTTCCTTAGGCTTAGGCCAAACAAGTTCTCAACTACAACTGACCCAATTGTGGCTGATGACTGGCTGCGTTCTGTGCAAAAGGATCTGGTGACAGCTGAATGTGAAGATGCTGAGAAAATTAGGTTCACCGCACATCTGCTTGAAGGACCTGCAGCCCAATGGTGGGAAACTTATCAGATTACTCACCCATTGGACACTTTGACTTGGGAGGAATTCAAGGAAGGATTTCGTAATGCTCATATCTCCACAGGCATTATGAATCTGAAACAGGAAGAGTTCCGCAATCTGCGTCAGGGGAACAGAAGTCTTAAGGAGTACATGGATGACTTTCATGCCTTGTCTCGATATGCTCCTGAGGACGTTGACACAGATGTAAAGAGGAAGGCTAAATTTCTCAAGGGACTAAGTGATGAGCTGAAGATACCTTTGACTGTGGCTTATGCTCCAACTTATCAGACACTTCTTGATCAGGCAATCACCCTTGAGGATAGCATGAAGAAAGCTGAAAACAGGAAGAGGAAGATGAATTCAAACAAGCACCACTCTGAACCCTCATTCAAGAAGCACTTTGTTCATGATGGGAACCATGGTCATAAACATGGGAACCACAATGGGGGCAACTTTCACAAACCCCATGCTCACAATCACAATGGAGGATTCAAGGGAAACAATGGAGGATCAAATGGAGGACACAGGGGAAATGGACATGCTGGACATAACCATAACAATGGACAGCATCGCCCAAATTCTGAACCCAGGAAGGATCTCAGCCAAGTGCTTTGCTTCAAGTGCAACAACAAGGGCCATTATGCCACAGATTGCCCTGAGAAGAGAGTGGACACTCCTACCAAGCCCAATCCTTTCAACAAGGGACATGTGAACCACATCAATGTTGAAGAAGTCTATGATGAACCTGATGCTGTGATTGGTACGTTCCTAATCAACTCCTGTCCAGCATTAGTTTTATTTGATACTGGAGCATCGCATTCATTCATATCAAGAGCATTTGTTAACAAACATGGGTTAACTGTCGAAAACATGGGGTGTCCAATTAGAGTCAGTTCTCCAGGAGGAGAAATGTTAGTATCATCTGGTTGTAGAAACCTTAACCTTGAGATTGGAAAACATCAGTTTCCAGCAAACCTCCTAATCCTAGAAACCCAAGGACTAGATGTCATTCTAGGGATGGATTGGATGACCCATTTTGAAGGGATCATAGACTGTGCAAATAGAGCAATCACCCTCACCACCCCAGAAAAGAAGAGATCAGATTCAAGTCAAAGTTTGAAATGAAGAAGTTTAAGGTTAATTCTCTTAAGGGGGTTAGCCTCGGTGATGTGCTCATAGTAAGGGAATACCCAGATGTGTTTCCTGAAGAACTGCCGGGAATGCCACCCGATAGAGATGTCGAGTTTCTCATTGAGCTTAAACCAGGCACAGGACCAATAGCCAAAAGACCATACCCAATGGCGACAGAGGAACTGAAAGAACTCAAGAAACAGTTGGAGGAACAGTTGCAGAAAGGTTTTATCCGTCCAAGTTCTTCACCTTGGGGAGCACCAATCTTGTTTGTTGAGAAGAAAGACAGTACTCAGAGGCTAGTCACGGACTATAGAGCTTTAAATGAAGTAACCATTAAGAACAAATACCCACTTCCTAGAATCAATGACCTTTTGATCAATTGAAAGGAGCCTGTGTGTTCTCAAAATTGATCTCAGATCTGGATACTTTCAGATGAAGGTTAGGAGTTGGACATACCTAAGACTGCTTTCACCACGGTACGGTCTGTATGAGTACACAGTTATGCCTTTTGGCTTAACCAATGCGCCGGCATACTTCATGAATATGATGAATAAAGTGTTCATGGATTTCTTAGACAAGTTTGTCGTGTGTTCATCGATGACATCTTGATCTACTCCAAAAGCCACAAGGAACATGAGGAACATCTACGTCAAGTTTTGCAAAGACTTAGAGAGCACAAATTGTATGGCAAGTTCAGCAAATGTGAGTTTTGGCTGGAACAAGTAGGATTTCTAGGACACATTGTGTCTAAGGATGGAATAGCAGTAGACCCTGAAAAGGTTTCGCAGTAACCAACTGGGAGTCGCCCAAGAATGTGGGAGAATCCGTAGTTTTCTGGGACTAGCAGGATACTATAGGAGATTCATTGAAAATTTCTCCAAAATTGCTAAGGCCTTAACAGAATTGCTACAAAAGGGCAAGAAGTTTGTGTGGACCGAAGAATGTGAAACTAGTTTTCAAGAACTGAAGAAACGTTTAGTATCAGCACCTGTTCTATGTTTACCAGATCTGGAGAAAGATTTCCAAGTGTACTGCGATGCTTCACATCGAGGACTTGGAGGTGTGTTGATGCAAGAAGGCAAAGTGGTGTCATATGCCTCAAGGCAGCTCAAGAAGCATGAAGTCAACTACCCCACACATGACTTAGAATTAGCAGCAGTAGTACATGCCCTGAAGATATGGAGGCCCTATCTCTATGGAAAGCGTTGTGAAGTATTCACGGACCATAAAAGTCTTAAATACTTCTTCACACAGAAGGAAATGAACATGCGACAAAGGAGATGGCTGGAATTGATTAAGGACTATGACCTGAGTTTGCAATACCACCCAGGAAAAGCCAATGTAGTAGCTGATGCCTTAAGCCGTAAAACTTATGTTAACGGACTCACGGCAGGGGAATTGCCAGAAGAACTATGCAAGGGATTCAAGGATCTTAGGTTGGAGATAGTACCTGAAGGTTTTGTAGCATCTCTAGAAGTGCAACCTTTTTGATGGACAAAATCAAGGAGGCTCAAAAAGGACAAAGTGATGGAAGAAATCAAGAAAAATTAGGTGAAGGCAAGGCCAAAGGTTTTCGACTAGATGAAGAAGGCACAGTATGGTTCATGAAACGAATTTGTGTTCCAGAAGATGTGATCTCAGAAAGTTGATACTTCAGGAAGCCCATGATTCACCTTACTCCATACACCCGGGTAACACCAAGATGTATATGGATGTGAAGGAGAGGTTTTGGTGGAACAATTTGAAAAGAGATATTGCTGAATATATTGCCAAGTGTGATGTGTGTAGCCGTGTAAAAGCTGAGCATCAGAAGCCAGCAGGGTTACTTCAACCTTTGCCAGTACCCGACTGGAAATGGGATCAGATTGGGATGGACTTCATCACAGGTCTACCCAGAACCAAGTCTGGTTATGATTCTATTTGGGTTATTGTTGATCGTTTGACCAAGGTAGCTCATTTCGTGCCTGTGAAGACAACTTACACAAGTGCCAAGCTAGCAGATATTTACATGAAGAGAATAGTATGTTTGCATGGAGTTCCAAAGAAGATTGTGTCAGATAGAGGCACTCAATTCACTTCACATTTCTGGAAGCAGTTACATGAAGTCCTTGGAACTAGGCTAGAGTTTAGCACAGCTTTCACCCCCAGACTGATGGACAGACTGAAAGGGTAAATCAAATCCTGGAGGACATGCTGAGAGCATGTGCATTAGACTATAAGTCTAGTTGGGATGATAATCTCCCATATGCTGAGTTCTCTTATAATAATAGTTATCAAGCCAGCATAGAGATGTCACCATTTGAAGCACTGTATGGAAGGAAATGCACCACCCCACTTTTGTGGAGTGGAGTAGGAGAAAGAAGTCTGTTTGGTCCTGATATAATCGAAGAAGCTGAAGAAAAGGTTAGGCTGATTAAGGACAGATTGAAGGCAGCTCAATCCAGGCAGAAAAGTTATGCTGATTCCAAACGGAGAGAAGTCACTTATGATATTGGAGATAGAGCCTATCTTAGAGTCTCACCCCTTCGTGGAGTGAAGAGGTTTGGAATCAAAGGAAAACTGTCACCAAGGTTTATTGGACCTTATAAAGTTTTGTCACGTAAAGGAGAAGTGGCTTATGAATTGGAACTACCGGAAGCACTTTCCGCAGTTCACAATGTTTTCCATGTTAGTCAGCTGAAGAAGTGTCACCCTGAAATGGCAGAAACTCCGCTGAGAGATACAGTGCCACTAGAAGAAGTTCAGCTGGAAAGTGATCTCACCTATGAGGAAAAACCCATAAAAATTTTGGAGACAGCAGAGAGAATTACCAGAACCAAGACTATCAAATTTTGCAAAGTACAATGGAATCACCATTCAGAGGAAGAAGCAACTTGGGAAAGAGAAGATGACCTTAGAGAAGAACATCCTCACCTATTTGCTAGCCAAACCGAATCTCGAGGGCGAGATTCATCTTAAGGGGGTTAGGTTTGTAACATCCCAATTTTCACAAAAATTTAAAACTTTTCATTTGCATCATGCATCATGTCATTGCATCATTGTTTGCATTGTGTTTGAATTCAAATTATGAAATTTAGAGAATTTATCTCCAAAAACCTAAATTGCAAAGTATCTGCAGATGCCTTCTCAAACTATTTCAAATTTTCAAATAAAGATTTTGAAAATTATATCCCCATTACATGCTAAACATGTGGGCATGTTTTTACAAATTTATTGAAAGTGGTTTGAGTAAATTTGAGTTTGAAATACAAAAGTTATTTGAAGTTGTTTAAAAACAGAAAAGAAAAACAGTTCTGGAAAAAAAATGCGAAACGAGTTATTTGGGCCGAGCCCATCTTCTTCTCCCGCGCCGGCAGCACGTAGCAGACGCCCAGCCCATCTCTCTCTCCCTCTCGCTGACGTGCGGGACCCATCTGTCATCCCCGTTCTCCAACGTGAAGAACACGGTTTCCTCACCGATGAAACCCTTGCCAAATCCTAACCGAATCCGGCTTGATCCGCACGCAATCACACGCGTCTTTGCACCCTATATAAACTCCACGACACCGCCGTCGTTTTGCCCCAAACAAATCGAAAGAGAGCCCCCAGGCTGCCCGCGTGAGTCGCCGCCGTGCCGCCACTGCCGCCGCCGTTCGTCGTCGAATCCGGTGGGCCTCGACCCCTGCAGCTTCTCTCGACCCTCCCTCTCGCTTCCCCACATCCGTGCGCATCCTCTAACACCGCTCCTCGTATTTGTTGTGCGCTAGATCGACGACGCCATCATCGACCCGAAGCTCCAGCCGCCACATCGAACTTCGGCGATCGTTCCAGGAAGGAGAAGGACGTCCGCGACCACGCCATCAACGTCATCAACTCCGCCTCGTCGCCCTGAACGCCGTGCTACGCCCCATGATCCGTAGTTAGGCCTAGATCAAACTCCGGCGAAGCTCCGGCCATGGCGCCACCGTAGATCAAGTTTTTCCGGCATGTTTCTGTCAGCCGCGCCGCCCGTTTATGGTTCGTTAGCTGTAAGCCGTTAGATCTAAGATCAACGCTCCAGATTAGATCATCCACGTGAAGGGGTACCAGCCAATCAGAGGAGGCCATGTCGCCACGTCATCCGCGTCACCGCATCCGCCCGCATCCGTCCGCACCCGCTTCAGCCCGCGAAGATCTCCGCACCAACCAGAAGTCTCCACGTCGTCCAGCCGTCCGCGAAGCCGCGCCGCAACCCGTCCGCGTCCGCGACGCCCGCGATCTGCAGAAGACCAGTCAACGGGGAGCTCCACACCAATCAGGGAAGGCCACGTCGACGGAGGACCCCAGCGCGAGGATCTTTTCGGTTTTCTTTACGTTTAAGCCCTTGCGCCTCACGGATAGGTCCCTGGATTTTAGATTCATTATTAATTTTTATTCCTTTATCCAAAATTTATGAAATTTATATTTTTGGAAAGCTAATAACGTGTAGAAACTTTCTATATGCTTAATCTGAGGTTTGGACGAAATTAGTTTAGATAAATTTTAAAAATAGTTTAATTGATATTTTTGGCTCGAATTTAATTATAAAAATTGATAATTGAGTAAAATATTTTGCCATATTTTTTTTTGTATAAATAATGGCCGTAGCATTGCTCTGTATTTTTGTAAAAGTGTTTTTATGTGTTTTTACATGTAATTTGTTTTTATTGCTTTTTAGGTGTTATTTTAATAAGTAAATTATATTAAAATTGCTCTCCACATTAATTTTCCGAATAGAAAAATTTAGCTAAGTATTTATGACCATGTTATATGCAAAATAACTTAGAAATATTTCACCTCACCGAAATATTTCTTCCTTCCTTAGAATTTTCAACCCATGTTAAAAGTGCCAAACTTGTCCTTAGAAATTTTTAGCATCTAGAAAACTTAGTTGTTTCCTTAGAAAAATATTCTAAGTACTTGCTATAACAAATGTTGGTCCTTAGAAAAATTCATCAACTATTGCTATCATACCTTTTTCCTTAGAAAATTTTAGCACTTCTTATTTTGTTTACTTTCCTTAGAAATTATTTTGGACTTGATGTGTTAGTTTTAGTCCTTAGTTAAATTTCGACCCAAGTGTTAGGATCTTGGTCCTTAGTCATTTTTTGTAGTGTACCTGCACTTAGAAAATGGCAAGGTACCTGTGTATAGTGCGAACCCCTGGATCGTTTCATTTGCACACACAGTTTAAGATGAATATCACAACATTGTATCAATTATTACACGAATGATCCAGACTTGGGAAAATAAATAGTTCGATACAACTTTGCATAGCTTATAGCTAGCTCAAAACAAATAAAGCAGCGGAATAAATCTTCAATGAGCCTCCATTCTTCATGATGCGCCACAGGCGAAAACATGTTGGTTGCAGACTCGAAACCCAAATGTGACCTTACTCATCGTCAGAAAAGTCTGCAACAAAATAATATTTGCAACAGAGTGGGTCAGATACCATTAAAAATGGATCTGGCAAGTGACACTATGTGGACACTTAATGGAATAACTCTATAGCCTATATGCATATTTGGCTGGTGGAGTTTGAAGGCTGATTTGCATAAAAGCCAATTTTGCCTAACACTTTGTAAAACTTTTCCTTCAAACTTTTGAGACAAGATGGCTTGAAAACCATTGTCATAACTACCCTTGTTCACCACCAAGTTTTAATTTCGAAATTTGAATGATGAAGCCTCCTTTGAATCCTTGATCAGCTGCTCAAATTGTCCGTAACCGGGGACACGGCTAAGTACTTAGTTTTAACTCTGCAGAGGTTGTGCACTTTCACCATTAGACCCAACAAACCCAAACTATCCTCAAGCACTCAATTTGTGCTAAGGAAAAGGAGAGAGTTGAGACGAGACTTTTCAGAAGCATTTTCCCATCCCATACCGACTTGACGCGCTCCCATTCTAACCATTCTACCACCACCTGTCAAGTCGGGACGAGTCCACGCAACTTAATCCATCTAGCCAGAGCCCATATGACTAATGGCTGCACGGTAAGCAACTTCACTTAGAGAAAACCTTGGCCTCTTAATACCCTGGGTGGCAACCACAAGTGACCATCCCTTAGAGGTCACCCCTAAGAGATGACACTCAACCTTTCCATCATCTTTTCATAACCAAGTCCACCCAGGTGATAAATTACTTAGTAGAATTTAGATTTAAGGAAAACACATTTGCATAGCATCCAATAATCTACTAAGTTATCAAAAGGGATTCTAGACACAACTAGAGTAAAGGTATGGTGGGTTTAGCATATAGCGATACTTCTATCCAACACATGCATATAAGAAATACACTAAGCAATATCTCTTTTCAAATTGTTCCACCAAAACCTCTCCTTCACATCCATATACATCTTGGTGTTACCCGGGTGTATGGAGTAAGGTGAGTCATGGGCTTCCTGAAGTATCAGTTTTCTGAGATCAACATCTTCTGGAACACAAATCCGTTTCATGAACCATACTGTGCCTTCTTCATCTATCCTGAATCCCTTGGCTTTGCCTTCACCTAAATTTTTCTTGATTTCTTCTATCACTTTGTCTTCTTTCTGAGCCTCCTTGATTTTGTCCATCAAAAGAGGTTGCACTTCTAGAGATGCTACAAAACCTTCAGGTACTATCTCCAACCTAAGATCCTTGAATCCCTTGCATAGGTCTTCTGGCAATTCCCCTGCCGTAAGTCCGTTAACATGGGTTTTACGGCTTAAGGCATCTGCTACTACATTGGCTTTCCCTGGGTGATATTGCAAACTTAGGTCATAGTCCTTGATCAATTCCAGCCATCTCCTTTGTCGCATGTTCATTTCCTTCTGTGTGAAGAAGTATTTAAGACTTTTATGGTCCGTGAATACTTCACAACGCTTTCCATAGAGATAGGGCCTCCATATCTTCAGGGCATGTACTACTGCTGCTAATTCTAAGTCATGTGTGGGGTAGTTGACTTCATGCTTCTTGAGCTGTCTTGAGGCATATGACACCACTTTGCCTTCTTGCATCAACACACCTCCAAGTCCTCGATGTGAAGCATCGCAGTACACTTGGAAATCTTTCTCCAGATCTGGTAAACATAGAACAGGTGCTGATACTAAACGTTTCTTCAGTTCTTGAAAACTAGTTTCACATTCTTCGGTCCACACAAACTTCTTGCCCTTTTGTAGCAATTCTGTTAAGGCCTTAGCAATTTTGGAGAAATTTTCAATGAATCTCCTATAGTATCCTGCTAGTCCCAGAAAACTACGGATGTCTCCCACATTCTTGGGCGACTCCCAGTTGGTTACTGCGAAACCTTTTCAGGGTCTACTGCTATTCCATCCTTAGACACAATGTGTCCTAGAAATCCTACTTGTTCCAGCCAAAACTCACATTTGCTGAACTTGCCATACAATTTGTGCTCTCTAAGTCTTTGCAAAACTTGACGTAAATGTTCCTCATGTTCCTTGTGGCTTTTGGAGTAGATCAAGATGTCATCGATGAACACCACGACAAACTTGTCTAAGAAATCCATGAACACTTTATTCATCATATTCATGAAGTATGCCGGCGCATTGGTTAAGCCAAAAGGCATAACTGTGTACTCATACAAACCGTACCGGGTGGTGAAAGCAGTCTTAGGTATGTCCAACTCTCTAACCTTCATCTGAAAGTATCCAGATCTGAGATCAATCTTTGAGAACACACAGGCTCCTTTCAATTGATCGAAGAGGTCGTTGATTCTAGGGAGTGGGTATTTGTTCTTAATGGTTACTTCATTTAAAGCTCTATAGTCCGTGACTAGCCTCTGAGTACTGTCTTTCTTCTCAACAAACAAGATTGGTGCTCCCCAAGGTGAAGAACTTGGACGGATAAAACCTTTCTGCAACTGTTCCTCCAACTGTTTCTTGAGTTCTTTCAGTTCCTCTGTCGCCATTGGGTATGGTCTTTTGGCTATTGGTCCTGTGCCTGGTTTAAGCTCAATGAGAAACTCGACATCTCTATCGGGTGGCATTCCTGGCAGTTCTTCAGGAAACACATCTGGGTATTCCCTTACTATAAGCACATCCCCGAGGCTAACCCCCTTAAGAGAATTAACCTTAAACTTCTTCATTTCAAACTTTGACTTGAATCTGATCGTCTTCTTTTCTGGGGTGGTAGGGTGATTGCTCTATTTGCACAGTCTATGATCCCTTCAAAATGGGTCATCCAATCCATCCCTAGAATGACGTCTAGTCCTTGGGTTTCTAGGATTAGGAGGTTTGCTGGAAACTGATGTTTTCCAATCTCAAGGTTAAGGTTTCTACAACCAGATGATACTAACATTTCTCCTCCTGGAGAACTGACTCTAATTGGGCACCCCATGTTTTCGACAGTTAACCCATGTTTGTTAACAAATGCTCTTGATATGAATGAATGCGATGCTCCAGTATCAAATAAAACTAATGCTGGACAGGAGTTGATTAGGAACGTACCAATCACAGCATCAGGTTCATCATAGACTTCTTCAACATTGATGTGGTTCACATGTCCCTTGTTGAAAGGATTGGGCTTGCTAGGAGTGTCCACTCTCTTCTCAGGGCATTCATTAGCATAATGTCCCTTGTTGTTGCACTTGTAGCAGAGCACCTGGCTGAGATCTTTCTTGGGTTCAGAATTTGGGCGATGCTGTCCATTGTTATGGTTATGTCCAGCATGTCCATTTCCCCTGTGTCCTCCATTTGATCCTCCATTGTTTCCTTGAATCCTCCATTGTGATTGTGAGCATGGGGTTTGTGAAAGTTGCCCCCATTGTGGTTCCCATGTTTATGACCATGGTTCCCATCATGAACAAAGTGCTTCTTAAATGAGGGTTCAGAGTGGTGCTTGTTTGAATTCATCTTCCTCTTCCTGTTTTCAGCTTTCTTCATGCTATCCTCAAGGGTGATTGCCTGATCAAGAAGTGTCTGATAAGTTGGAGCATAGGCCACAGTCAAAGGTATCTTCAGCTCATCACTTAGCCCCTTGAGAAATTTAGCCTTCCTCTTTACATCTGTGTCAACGTCCTCTGGAGCATATCGAGACAAGGCATGAAAGTCATCCATGTACTCCTTAAGACTTCTGTTCCCCTGACGCAGATTGCGGAACTCTTCCTGTTTCAGATTCATAATGCCTGTGGAGATATGAGCATTACGAAATCCTTCCTTGAATTCCTCCCAAGTCAAAGTGTCCAATGGGTGAGTAATCTGATAAGTTTCCCACCATTGGGCTGCAGGTCCTTCAAGCAGATGTGCGGTGAACCTAATTTTCTCAGCATCTTCACATTCAGCTGTCACCAGATCCTTTTGCACAGAACGCAGCCAGTCATCAGCCACAATTGGGTCAGTTGTAGTTGAGAACTTGTTTGGCCTAAGCCTAAGGAACCTGGCAAGTCTGTCCACTTGGGGAGGAGGTGGTGGTGGTGGTCCATGTTGATTTGCCATGAATTGTGCCATCATGGTCATCAGCTGAGTCTGGGCTGCCATCATCTGTTGCATCATAGCTTCGTTGTTGTTGTTGTTGTTGTTGTTGTTGTTGTTGTTGTTGTTGGTGTTGTCACGACGGGGAGGCATCTGTGGTTTTAGCATAGGTGAGTAAAAGATAGACAGGTCTATGAGAAATAATTCTACCCATACAAGCATCACATAGAAAGCAATCAAACAACACATCAAGCAAAACTTCAACTCCAAATTCTCAATTCGCACTAACATCAAAGGGTACTAGGTATTGTCCTACCACAAGTTGGTAGTTCCAAACTAAAATTCGAAATTAAAAAGGCGTAAGGTAAAATGGTAGTCTCACTAACTATCCTAGTCCTCAATCATGGTGCCTTCATCTACTTCTTCTTCAAATTCTTGGATTTCAAAGCCTTCCTGAATGAGCACGCTTCTGAGATCCTTCACTTCCTTCTCCAATTCTGCGTTTCTCTCTTGGAGTTCCTTCTTCTCAGCACGAAGTCGCTTGATCAAGTCACAATCAGCTTCAAGCTCCACATCATTGGTGGAAAGTTCTTCCTTCAAGTCCCTTATTTGCTTGTTTCTTTGCTTGACTCTCTTCTCTTGACTTATGAATTTCTTCTCTTGGGCCTTGAACTTCTCTTCTAGCTCCTTGGTCTTCTCTTCTTGCTCTTTTATCTTCTCATCATTCACTTGGACTTGGGCGCAAAGCTCATCATTCTTGTGGAGTTCCTCACTGGTATCAAAGTAAAGATCATGGACTAGAGTTCTAAGCCTTGGAATAGTCGCTCACGAACTCATCTTTGCCCATGTTCTCGGTGCCGTAGCAGAAGGGTGATCCTTCATCGTCACGCCTTCCAAAAGGAAGGAGTAGTGCCCCTCCAATTCATTGGAGTAGCGTCCACAAAGACAAGCTATCACGTGTTGCATGATGATGTCGATTCCTCTCTCCATGGAGACTCCCATTACTCTGTACTCAATGGGTGCTTCGCCTTCACGTCCTTGTTGAACCACCCTGATTCCCCAAAGGCCTTCTCTTTTGAACTTCTTCAAGATGCATCCCTTGATCATGGGTGTAGGTAGCTTCAGGTGCTTGAGGATGTCGAACATGATGCTGCCGAAGCGGGTCACCGGGTAGTCCTCCTCGTCAATGTACTCGAACCTCTTCGTCATCCTTTAGTTTAGGAAGAAACAAGTATGAGATAAATGCATAAGTAAAGAATTACGAGTACTTAGAAGAAAAAGCAAGAATATATCATAGAAGCATTTTATACTTAGTAAATAAATTAAGTTTTTGGCCAACTTATTTCTAACCAAACCTAGGGTTTCGATCCTACAGGCAACACTATGCTCTGATACCATCTGTAGTGTACCTGCACTTAGAAAATGGCAAGGTACCTGTGTATAGTGCAAACCCCTGGATCGTTTCATTTGCACACACAGTTTAAGATGAATATCACAACATTGTATCAATTATTACACGAATGATCCAGACTTGGAAAATAAATAGTTCGATACAACTTTGCATAGCTTATAGCTAGCTCAAAACAAATAAAGCAGCGGAATAAATCTTCAATGAGCCTCCATTCTTCATGATGCGCCACAGGCGAAAACATGTTGGTTGCAGACTCGAAACCCAAACGTGACCTTACTCATCGTCAGAAAAGTCTGCAACAAAATAATATTTGCAACAGAGTGGGTCAGATACCATTAAAAATGGATCTGGCAAGTGACACTATGTGGACACTTAATGGAATAACTCTATAGCCTATATGCATATTTGGCTGGTGGAGTTTGAAGGCTGATTTGCATAAAAGCCAATTTTGCCTAACACTTTGTAAAACTTTTCCTTCAAACTTTTGAGACAAGATGGCTTGAAAACCATTGTCATAACTACCCTTGTTCACCACCAAGTTTTAATTTCGAAATTTGAATGATGAAGCCTCCTTTGAATCCTTGATCAGCTGCTCAAATTGTCCGTAACCGGGGACACGGCTAAGTACTTAGTTTTAACTCTGCAGAGGTTGTGCACTTTCACCATTAGACCCAACAAACCCAAACTATCCTCAAGCACTCAATTTGTGCTAAGGAAAAGGAGAGAGTTGAGACGAGACTTTTCAGAAGCATTTTCCCATCCCATACCGACTTGACGCGCTCCCATTCTAACCATTCTACCACCACCTGTCAAGTCGGGACGAGTCCACGCAACTTAATCCATCTAGCCAGAGCCCATATGACTAATGGCTGCACGGTAAGCAACTTCACTTAGAGAAAACCTTGGCCTCTTAATACCCTGGGTGGCAACCACAAGTGACCATCCCTTAGAGGTCACCCCTAAGAGATGACACTCAACCTTTCCATCATCTTTTCATAACCAAGTCCACCCAGGTGATAAATTACTTAGTAGAATTTAGATTTAAGGAAAACACATTTGCATAGCATCCAATAATCTACTAAGTTATCAAAAGGGATTCTAGACACAACTAGAGTAAAGGTATGGTGGGTTTAGCATATAGCGATACTTCTATCCAACACATGCATATAAGAAATACACTAAGTAATGCATATAAAATACTTAGGAAACTTCATGGGGGTGTGCCACTTGCCTTGGCAACAAGCAGAATAGCAACAGCAATTGCAACAGTCTTCGTTTCCCTCCGGAGATTCTAACACAACAAACAATACATAATAAACAAACAAGTTTCATAAAACTTCTAAGGAAAAATATGTCATGCATGATGTGCAAAATTTCTAAGGACTAGAGATGCATGCATGCCATGTCATGAAATAATTCTAAGTTAAAACAAGACAATCAAGAAGGTCCTAAAATGACTAAGGACCAAGATCCTATCACTTGGGTCGAAATTTAACTAAGGACTAGCATATCAGGTCCAAAATACTTTCTAAGGAAAGTAACAAAATAAGAAGTACTAAAATTTTCTAAGGAAAAAGGTATGATATCACTAGTTGATGAATTTTTCTAAGGACCCACATTTGTTATGGCAAGTACTTAGAATAAATTCTAAGGGGAATAACTAAGTTTTCAAGATACTAAAATTTCTAAGGACAAGTTTAGCAATTTTTAATGTGTTGAAATTTTCTAAGTAAAAATTCTAAGTGTTCTCAACATTTTATTACCCAAAATTTTCTAAGGAAGAAATATTTCGGTGGGGTGAAATATTTCTAAGTTATTTTGCATATAACATGGTCATAATTACTTAGCTAAATTTTCTATTCGAAAATTAATGTGGAGAACAAATTTTATTATAAATTACTTATTAAAATAACACCTAAAAGCAATAAAAACAAAATTCATGCAAAAACATAGAAAAACACTTCTACAAAAATATAGAGCAATTCTACGGCCATTACTTATACAAACAAAAATATAACAAAATATTTTACTCAATTATCAATTTTTATAATTAAAATATAGCCAAAATATCAATTAAACCATTTTTAAAATTTATCTAAATTAATTTCGTCCAAACCTCAAATTAATCATATAGAAAGTTTATACACATTATTAGCTTTCCAAAAATATAAATTTCATAATTTTCTGATAAAGGAATAAAAATTAATGATAAAACTAATCACAGGGACTAATCTGTGATGCGCAGGGGCTAAAGTGTAAGGAAAAACAGAAAAATCTTCACGCTGGGTCCTCCGTCGACGTGGCCTTCTCTGATTGGTGCGGAGCTCTTCGTTGACTGGTCTTCTGCAGATTGCGGGCGTCGCGGACGCGGACGGGTTGCGGCGCGGCTTCGCGGACGGCTGGACGACGTGGAGACTTCTGGTTGGTGCGGAGATCTTCGCGGGTCTTCGCGGGCTGAAGTGGGTGCGGACGGATGCGGGCGGATGCGGCGACGCGGACGACGTGGACGACGTGGCCTCTTCTTATTGGAGCATACCCTTTCGCGACAAGTTCTAATCTACACCCTCTAAAATCGATCCTACGGCCTAGATCTTCTGGACCAATGGGTCACCGGTACCTTCGCCGGAGTTTTGCCGGAACAGTGCGGCGCGACGGCAGTGCACAGAGCGTGCGCGGTGCGGCTATTCTACGGCGCTAGGATGGTGATGGAGCGTACCAGATCGATTAGGAGGACGATGCGGGCTCGATGGCGAAGAAGGCGTGGTCGTCGTGCTCCGTAGCTCCCTTGATTGCTCGTCGAAGTTGCAGCAGGCGATGGCGACGTCCTGTCGTGGATGGAGGAGACAATCTGAGGGACAGGGAGATGCACGAAGGTGTCAGGAAGATGCGTGTCATCGAGAGAAAGCGAACGGGGGTGGAGAGAGGTGCAGAGCTGGTCAGGGCTCACCGGTGTTGACGGCGGACGGCGGCGGCCACAGCGAGATCGCGACCGCGATTGTGAGCAGCCTGGAGGCGTTGGTGCTAGGGTTTGGGGTGCGGGAGAAAGAGGAGGATGCCAGGTATATATGAGCGGAAGAGATCGGGAACAACCCGCAAGAATCGGGAAGAAAAATCGGAGGGGATTCGTGTTCGTCTCGGACGTTTCCGTGCGCGAGAGGAAAGGGGATCGGTGACGTCATCGCCTGCGTCACGTGTGGGTCCTACACGTCAGCGAGAGAGGGGAAAGGTGGGCTCGTGGGCCGTTTGCTGTGCGCGCGCGCGGAAGGAAAGATATGGGCTCGGCCCAGTTAGCTAGGAACGCATTTTTTTTTCCAAAAATTTATTTTCTTTTCTGTTTTTAACCAAAATCCAATAACTTTTGATTTATAATACCAAATCCACTCAAACCAACTTCTATACTTTTGTAAAAACATGCCCCACATGTTTAGCATGTATTGGGGATAAAATATTCAAAAACTTTATTTAAAGTTTTGAAATAGGTTTGAAAAGCATTTGCAGATAAAATGCATATATTGTTTTTGAGACAATTTTCCCTAAATTTCATAATTTGAATTCAACACAATGCAAACAAGGATGCAATGACATGATGCATGATGCAAATGAAAAGTTTTTAATTTTTGTAAAAATTGGGATGTTACAAACCTAACCCCCTTAAGATGAATCTCGCCCTCGAGATTCGGTTTGGCTAGCAAATAGGTGAGGATGTTCTTCTCTAAGGTCATCTTCTCTTTCCCAAGTTGCTTCTTCCTCTGAATGATGATTCCATTGTACCTTGCAGAATTTGATGGTCTTGGTTCTGGTAATTCTCTCTGCTGTCTCCAAAATTTTTATGGGTTTTTCCTCATAAGTGAGATCACTTTCCAGCTGAACTTCTTCTAGTGGCACTGTATCTCTCAGCGGAGTTTCTGCCATTTCAGGGTGACACTTCTTCAGCTGACTAACATGGAAAACATTGTGAACTGCGGAAAGTGCTTCCGGCAGTTCCAATTCATAAGCCACTTCTCCTTTACGTGACAAAACTTTATAAGGTCCAATAAACCTTGGTGACAGTTTTCCTTTGATTCCAAACCTCTTCACTCCACGAAGGGGTGAGACTCTAAGATAGGCTCTATCTCCAGTGTCATAAGTGACTTCTCTCCGTTTGGAATCAGCATAACTTTTCTGCCTAGATTGAGCTGCCTTCAATCTGTCCTTAATCAGCCTAACCTTTTCTTCAGCTTCTCGATTATATCAGGACCAAACAGACTTCTTTCTCCTACTCCACTCCACAAAAGTGGGGTGGTGCATTTCCTTCCATACAGTGCTTCAAATGGTGACATCTCTATGCTGGCTTGATAACTATTATTATAAGAGAACTCAGCATATGGGAGATTGTCATCCCAACTAGACTTATAGTCTAATGCACATGCTCTCAGCATGTCCTCCAGGATTTGGTTTACCCTTTCAGTCTGTCCATCTGTCTGGGGGTGAAAGGCTGTGCTAAACTCTAGCCTAGTTCCAAGGACTTCATGTAACTGCTTCCAGAAATGTGAAGTGAATTGAGTGCCTCTATCTGACACAATCTTCTTTGGAACTCCATGCAAACATACTATTCTCTTCATGTAAATATCTGCTAGCTTGGCACTTGTGTAAGTTGTCTTCACAGGCACGAAATGAGCTACCTTGGTCAAACGATCAACAATAACCCAAATAGAATCATAACCAGACTTGGTTCTGGGTAGACCTGTGATGAAGTCCATCCCAATCTGATCCCATTTCCAGTCGGGTACTGGCAAAGGTTGAAGTAACCCTGCTGGCTTCTGATGCTCAGCCTTTACACGGCTACACACATCACACTTGGCAATATATTCAGCAATATCTCTTTTCAAATTGTTCCACCAAAACCTCTCCTTCACATCCATATACATCTTGGTGTTACCCGGGTGTATGGAGTAAGGTGAATCATGGGCTTCCTGAAGTATCAACTTTCTGAGATCACATCTTCTGGAACACAAATTCGTTTCATGAACCATACTGTGCCTTCTTCATCTAGTCGAAAACCTTTGGCCTTGCCTTCACCTAAATTTTTCTTGATTTCTTCCATCACTTTGTCTTCTTTTGAGCCTCCTTGATTTTGTCCATCAAAAGAGGTTGCACTTCTAGAGATGCTACAAAACCTTCAGGTACTATCTCCAACCTAAGATCCTTGAATCCCTTGCATAGGTCTTCTGGCAATTCCCCTGCCGTGAGTCCGTTAACATGTTTTACGGCTTAAGGCATCTGCTACTACATTGGCTTTTCCTGGGTGATATTGCAAACTTAGGTCATAGTCCTTGATCAATTCCAGCCATCTCCTTTGTCGCATGTTCATTTCCTTCTGTGTGAAGAAGTATTTAAGACTTTTATGGTCCGTGAATACTTCACAACGCTTTCCATAGAGATAGGGCCTCCATATCTTCAGGGCATGTACTACTGCTGCTAATTCTAAGTCATGTGTGGGGTAGTTGACTTCATGCTTCTTGAGCTGTCTTGAGGCATATGACACCACTTTGCCTTCTTGCATCAACACACCTCCAAGTCCTCGATGTGAAGCATCGCAGTACACTTGGAAATCTTTCTCCAGATCTGGTAAACATAGAACAGGTGCTGATACTAAACGTTTCTTCAGTTCTTGAAAACTAGTTTCACATTCTTCGGTCCACACAAACTTCTTGCCCTTTTGTAGCAATTCTGTTAAGGCCTTAGCAATTTTGGAGAAATTTTCAATGAATCTCCTATAGTATCCTGCTAGTCCCAGAAAACTACGGATTCTCCCACATTCTTGGGCGACTCCCAGTTGGTTACTGCGAAACCTTTTCAGGGTCTACTGCTATTCCATCCTTAGACACAATGTGTCCTAGAAATCCTACTTGTTCCAGCCAAAACTCACATTTGCTGAACTTGCCATACAATTTGTGCTCTCTAAGTCTTTGCAAAACTTGACGTAGATGTTCCTCATGTTCCTTGTGGCTTTTGGAGTAGATCAAGATGTCATCGATGAACACCACGACAAACTTGTCTAAGAAATCCATGAACACTTTATTCATCATATTCATGAAGTATGCCGGCGCATTGGTTAAGCCAAAAGGCATAACTGTGTACTCATACAAACCGTACCGGGTGGTGAAAGCAGTCTTAGGTATGTCCAACTCTCTAACCTTCATCTGAAAGTATCCAGATCTGAGATCAATCTTTGAGAACACACAGGCTCCTTTCAATTGATCAAGAGGTCGTTGATTCTAGGGAGTGGGTATTTGTTCTTAATGGTTACTTCATTTAAAGCTCTATAGTCCGTGACTAGCCTCTGAGTACTGTCTTTCTTCTCAACAAACAAGATTGGTGCTCCCCAAGGTGAAGAACTTGGACGGATAAAACCTTTCTGCAACTGTTCCTCCAACTGTTTCTTGAGTTCTTTCAGTTCCTCTGTCGCCATTGGGTATGGTCTTTTGGCTATTGGTCCTGTGCCTGGTTTAAGCTCAATGAGAAACTCGACATCTCTATCGGGTGGCATTCCGGCAGTTCTTCAGGAAACACATCTGGGTATTCCCTTACTAAGCACATCCCGAGGCTAACCCCCTTAAGAGAATTAACCTTAAACTTCTTCATTTCAAACTTTGACTTGAATCTGATCGTCTTCTTTTCTGGGGTGGTGAGGGTGATTGCTCTATTTGCACAGTCTATGATCCCTTCAAAATGGGTCATCCAATCCATCCCTAGAATGACGTCTAGTCCTTGGGTTTCTAGGATTAGGAGGTTTGCTGGAAACTGATGTTTTCCAATCTCAAGGTTAAGGTTTCTACAACCAGATGATACTAACATTTCTCCTCCTGGAGAACTGACTCTAATTGGGCACCCCATGTTTTCGACAGTTAACCCATGTTTGTTAACAAATGCTCTTGATATGAATGAATGCGATGCTCCAGTATCAAATAAAACTAATGCTGGACAGGAGTTGATTAGGAACGTACCAATCACAGCATCAGGTTCATCATAGACTTCTTCAACATTGATGTGGTTCACATGTCCCTTGTTGAAAGGATTGGGCTTGCTAGGAGTGTCCACTCTCTTCTCAGGGCATTCATTAGCATAATGTCCCTTGTTGTTGCACTTGTAGCAGAGCACCTGGCTGAGATCTTTCTTGGGTTCAGAATTTGGGCGATGCTGTCCATTGTTATGGTTATGTCCAGCATGTCCATTTCCCCTGTGTCCTCCATTTGATCCTCCATTGTTTCCCTTGAATCCTCCATTGTGATTGTGAGCATGGGGTTTGTGAAAGTTGCCCCCATTGTGGTTCCCATGTTTATGACCATGGTTCCCATCATGAACAAAGTGCTTCTTAAATGAGGGTTCAGAGTGGTGCTTGTTTGAATTCATCTTCCTCTTCCTGTTTTCAGCTTTCTTCATGCTATCCTCAAGGGTGATTGCCTGATCAAGAAGTGTCTGATAAGTTGGAGCATAGGCCACAGTCAAAGGTATCTTCAGCTCATCACTTAGCCCCTTGAGAAATTTAGCCTTCCTCTTTACATCTGTGTCAACGTCCTCTGGAGCATATCGAGACAAGGCATGAAAGTCATCCATGTACTCCTTAAGACTTCTGTTCCCCTGACGCAGATTGCGGAACTCTTCCTGTTTCAGATTCATAATGCCTGTGGAGATATGAGCATTACGAAATCCTTCCTTGAATTCCTCCCAAGTCAAAGTGTCCAATGGGTGAGTAATCTGATAAGTTTCCCACCATTGGGCTGCAGGTCCTTCAAGCAGATGTGCGGTGAACCTAATTTTCTCAGCATCTTCACATTCAGCTGTCACCAGATCCTTTTGCACAGAACGCAGCCAGTCATCAGCCACAATTGGGTCAGTTGTAGTTGAGAACTTGTTTGGCCTAAGCCTAAGGAACCTGGCAAGTCTGTCCACTTGGGGAGGAGGTGGTGGTGGTGGTCCATGTTGATTTGCCATGAATTGTGCCATCATGGTCATCAGCTGAGTCTGGGCTGCCATCATCTGTTGCATCATAGCTTCGTTGTTGTTGTTGTTGTTGTTGTTGTTGTTGTTGTTGTTGGTGTTGTCACGACGGGGAGGCATCTGTGGTTTTAGCATAGGTGAGTAAAAGATAGACAGGTCTATGAGAAATAATTCTACCCATACAAGCATCACATAGAAAGCAATCAAACAACACATCAAGCAAAACTTCAACTCCAAATTCTCAATTCGCACTAACATCAAAGGGTACTAGGTATTGTCCTACCACAAGTTGGTAGTTCCAAACTAAAATTCGAAATTAAAAAGGCGTAAGGTAAAATGGTAGTCTCACTAACTATCCTAGTCCTCAATCATGGTGCCTTCATCTACTTCTTCTTCAAATTCTTGGATTTCAAAGCCTTCCTGAATGAGCACGCTTCTGAGATCCTTCACTTCCTTCTCCAATTCTGCGTTTCTCTCTTGGAGTTCCTTCTTCTCAGCACGAAGTCGCTTGATCAAGTCACAATCAGCTTCAAGCTCCACATCATTGGTGGAAAGTTCTTCCTTCAAGTCCCTTATTTGCTTGTTTCTTTGCTTGACTCTCTTCTCTTGACTTATGAATTTCTTCTCTTGGGCCTTGAACTTCTCTTCTAGCTCCTTGGTCTTCTCTTCTTGCTCTTTTATCTTCTCATCATTCACTTGGACTTGGGCGCAAAGCTCATCATTCTTGTGGAGTTCCTCACTGGTATCAAAGTAAAGATCATGGACTAAGAGTTCTAAGCCTTGGAAATAGTCGCTCACGAACTCATCTTTGCCCATGTTCTCGGTGCCGTAGCAGAAGGGTGATCCTTCATCGTCACGCCTTCCAAAAGGAAGGAGTAGTGCCCCTCCAATTCATTGGAGTAGCGTCCACAAAGGCAAGCTATCACGTGTTGCATGATGATGTCGATTCCTCTCTCCATGGAGACTCCCATTACTCTGTACTCAATGGGTGCTTCGCCTTCACGTCCTTGTTGAACACCCTGATTCCCCAAAGGCCTTCTCTTTTGAACTTCTTCAAGATGCATCCCTTGATCATGGGTGTAGGTAGCTTCAGGTGCTTGAGGATGTCGAACATGATGCTGCCGAAGCGGGTCACCGGGTAGTCCTCCTCGTCAATGTACTCGAACCTCTTCGTCATCCTTTAGTTTAGGAAGAAACAAGTATGAGATAAATGCATAAGTAAAGAATTACGAGTACTTAGAAGAAAAAGCAAGAATATATCATAGAAGCATTTTATACTTAGTAAATAAATTAAGTTTTTGGCCAACTTATTTCTAACCAAACCTAGGGTTTCGATCCTACAGGCAACACTATGCTCTGATACCATCTGTAGTGTACCTGCACTTAGAAAATGGCAAGGTACCTGTGTATAGTGCAAACCCCTGGATCGTTTCATTTGCACACACAGTTTAAGATGAATATCACAACATTGTATCAATTATTACACGAATGATCCAGACTTGGAAAATAAATAGTTCGATACATCTTTGCATAGCTTATAGCTAGCTCAAAACAAATAAAGCAGCGGAATAAATCTTCAATGAGCCTCCATTCTTCATGATGCGCCACAGGCGAAAACATGTTGGTTGCAGACTCGAAACCCAAACGTGACCTTACTCATCGTCAGAAAAGTCTGCAACAAAATAATATTTGCAACAGAGTGGGTCAGATACCATTAAAAATGGATCTGGCAAGTGACACTATGTGGACACTTAATGGAATAACTCTATAACCTATATGCATATTTGGCTGGTGGAGTTTGAAGGCTGATTTGCATAAAAGCCAATTTTGCCTAACACTTTGTAAAACTTTTCCTTCAAACTTTTGAGACAAGATGGCTTGAAAACCATTGTCATAACTACCCTTGTTCACCACCAAGTTTTAATTTCGAAATTTGAATGATGAAGCCTCCGTTGAATCCTTGATCAGCTGCTCAAATTGTCCGTAACCGGGGACACGGCTAAGTACTTAGTTTTAACTCTGCAGAGGTTGTGCACTTTCACCATTAGACCCAACAAACCCAAACTATCCTCAAGCACTCAATTTGTGCTAAGGAAAAGGAGAGAGTTGAGACGAGACTTTTCAGAAGCATTTTCCCATCCCATACCGACTTGACGCGCTCCCATTCTAACCATTCTACCACCACCTGTCAAGTCGGGACGAGTCCACGCAACTTAATCCATCTAGCCAGAGCCCATATGACTAATGGCTGCACGGTAAGCAACTTCACTTAGAGAAAACCTTGGCCCTTAATACCCTGGGTGGCAACCACAAGTGACCATCCCTTAGAGGTCACCCCTAAGAGATGACACTCAACCTTTCCATCATCTTTTCATAACCAAGTCCACCCAGGTGATAAATTACTTAGTAGAATTTAGCTTTAAGGAAAACACATTTGCATAGCATCCAATAATCTACTAAGTTATCAAAAGGGATTCTAGACACAACTAGAGTAAAGGTATGGTGGGTTTAGCATATAGCGATACTTCTATCCAACACATGCATATAAGAAATACACTAAGTAATGCATATAAAATACTTAGGAAACTTCATGGGGGTGTGCCACTTGCCTTGGCAACAAGCAGAATAGCAACAGCAATTGCAACAGTTCGTTTCCCTCCGGAGATTCTAACACAACAAACAATACATAATAAACAAACAAGTTTCATAAAACTTCTAAGGAAAAATATGTCATGCATGATGTGCAAAATTTCTAAGGACTAGAGATGCATGCATGCCATGCCATGAAATAATTCTAAGTTAAAACAAGACAATCAAGAAGGTCCTAAAATGACTAAGGACCAAGATCCTATCACTTGGGTCGAAATTTAACTAAGGACTAGCATATCAGTCCAAAATACTTTCTAAGGAAAGTAACAAAATAAGAAGTACTAAAATTTTCTAAGGAAAAAGGTATGATATCACTAGTTGATGAATTTTTCTAAGGACCACATTTGTTATGGCAAGTACTTAGAATAAATTCTAAGGAATAACTAAGTTTTCTAGATACTAAAATTTCTAAGGACAAGTTTAGCAATTTTTAATGTGTTGAAATTTTCTAAGTAAAAATTCTAAGTGTTCTCAACATTTTATTACCCAAAATTTTCTAAGGAAGAAATATTTCGGTGGGGTGAAATATTTCTAAGTTATTTTGCATATAACATGGTCATAATTACTTAGCTAAATTTTCTATTCGAAAATTAATGTGGAGAACAATTTTAATATAATTACTTATTAAAATAACACCTAAAAGCAATAAAAACAAAATACATGCAAAAACATAGAAAAACACTTCTACAAAAATATAGAGCAATACTACGGCCATTACTTATACAAACAAAAATATAGCAAAATATTTTACTCAATTATCAATTTTTATAATTAAATATAGCCAAAATATCAATTAAACCATTTTTAAAATTTATCTAAATTAATTTCGTCCAAACCTCAAATTAATCATATAGAAAGTTTCTACACATTATTAGCTTTCCAAAAATATAAATTTCATAATTTTCTGATAAAGGAATAAAAATTAATGATAAAACTAATCACAGGGACTAATCTGTGATGCGCAGGGGCTAAAGTGTAAGAAAAACAGAAAAATCTTCACGCTGGGTCCTCCGTCGACGTGGCCTTCTCTGATTGGTGCGGAGCTCTTCGTTGACTGGTCTTCTGCAGATTGCGGGCGTCGCGGACGCGGACGGGTTGCGGCGCGGCTTCGCGGACGGCTGGACGACGTGGAGACTTCTGGTTGGTGCGGAGATCTTCGCGGGTCTTCGCGGGCTGAAGTGGGTGCGGACGGATGCGGGCGGATGCGGCGACGCGGACGACGTGGACGACGTGGCCTCTTCTTATTGGAGCATACCCTTTCGCGACAAGTTCTAATCTACACCCTCTAAAATCGATCCTACGGCCTAGATCTTCTGGACCAATGGGTCACCGGTACCTTCGCCGGAGTTTTGCCGGAACAGTGCGGCGCGACGGCAGTGCACAGAGCGTGCGCGGTGCGGCTATTCTACGGCGCTAGGATGGTGATGGAGCGTACCAGATCGATTAGGAGGACGATGCGGGCTCGATGGCGAAGAAGGCGTGGTCGTCGTGCTCCGTAGCTCCCTTGATTGCTCGTCGAAGTTGCAGCAGGCGATGGCGACGTCCTGTCGTGGATGGAGGAGACAATCTGAGGGACAGGGAGATGCACGAAGGTGTCAGGAAGATGCGTGTCATCGAGAGAAAGCGAACGGGGGTGGAGAGAGGTGCAGAGCTGGTCAGGGCTCACCGGTGTTGACGGCGGACGGCGGCGGCCACAGCGAGATCGCGACCGCGATTGTGAGCAGCCTGGAGGCGTTGGTGCTAGGGTTTGGGGTGCGGGAGAAAGAGGAGGATGCCAGGTATATATGAGCGGAAGAGATCGGGAACAACCCGCAAGAATCGGGAAGAAAAATCGGAGGGGATTCGTGTTCGTCTCGGACGTTTCCGTGCGCGAGAGGAAAGGGGATCGGTGACGTCATCGCCTGCGTCACGTGTGGGTCCTACACGTCAGCGAGAGAGGGGAAAGGTGGGCTCGTGGGCCGTTTGCTGTGCGCGCGCGCGGAAGGAAAGATATGGGCTCGGCCCAGTTAGCTAGGAACGCATTTTTTTTTTCCAAAAATTTATTTTCTTTTCTGTTTTTAACCAAAATCCAATAACTTTTGATTTATAATACCAAATCCACTCAAACCAACTTCTATACTTTTGTAAAAACATGCCCCACATGTTTAGCATGTATTGGGGATAAAATATTCAAAAACTTTATTTAAAGTTTTGAAATAGGTTTGAAAAGCATTTGCAGATAAAATGCATATATTGTTTTTGAGACAATTTTCCCTAAATTTCATAATTTGAATTCAACACAATGCAAACAAGGATGCAATGACATGATGCATGATGCAAATGAAAAGTTTTTAATTTTTGTAAAAATTGGGATGTTACATTTTTGTACCTTCTTGATTGTCTTGTTTTTTAACTTAGAATTATTTCATGGCATGGCATGCATGCATCTCTAGTCCTTAGGAATTTTGCACATCATGCATGACATATTTTTCCTTAGAAGTTTTATGAAACTTGTTTGTTCATTATGTATTGTTTGTTGTGTTAGAATCTCCAGAGGGAAACGAAGACTGTTGCAATTGCTGTTGCTATTCTGCTTGTTGCCAAGGCAAGTGGCACACCCCTCATAATTTTCCTAAGTATTTTTCTATGCATGACTTAGTGTATTTCTTTATATGCACGTGTAGGATAGTATTGCTATGCTAAGACTACTATCTCCTTTACACTAGTTGTGTCTAGAATCCTATTGATAACTTGGTAGAATTATTGATGCTATGCAAATTTGTTTTATTCAAAGATTAAATTCTACTAAGTTAATTTATCACCTGGGTGGATTTGGGATTGCATGGCTGCCAGAGTTGAGTGTTTATTCACTTGTGGATTGCCACCCAGGATTAAAGGGACCAATGTTTCTCTAAGTGAAGTTGCTTACCGTGCAGCCATTAGTCATATGGGATCTGGCTAGATGGATTAAGTTGCGTGGACTCATCCCGACTTGACAGGTGGTGGTAGAAGGTTAGATGGGAGCGCGTCAAGGCGGCATGGGATGGGAAAATGCTTCTGAAAAGTCTCGTCTCAACTCTCTCCTTTTCCTTAGCACAAATTGAGTGATTGAGGATAGTTTGGGTTTGTTGGGTCTAATGGTGAAAGTGCACAACCTCTGCAGAGTTAAAAACTAAGTACTTAGCCGTGTCCCCGGTTATGGACAATTGAAGCAGCTGATCAAGGATGGCAACGGAGGCTCCCAACATCTTATTTCTCTAAGTAAAATTTTGATGGGTGAACAAGGGTAGAAGAGACTATGGATTTCATGCCATATTGTCTCAAACTCTGAAGAAAATGTTTTACAAAGTGTTAGGCAAAATTGGCTTTTATGCAAAATAGCCTTGAACTCCACCAGCCAAATATGCATATAGGATATAGAGTTATTCCATTAAGTGTCCACATAGTGTCACTTGCCAGATCCATTTTTAATGGTATCTGACCCACTCTGTTGCAAATATTATTTTGTTGCAGACTTTTCTGACGATGAGTAAGGTCACGTTTGGGTTTCGAGTCTACAACCAACATGTTTTCGCCTGTGGCGCATCATGAAGATGGAGGCTCTTTGAAGATTTATTTCCGCTGCTTTATTTGTTTTGAGCTAGCTATAAGCTATGCAAAGATGTATCGAACCATTTATTTTTCCAAGTCTGGATCATTCGTGTAATAATTGATACAATGTTGTGATATTCATCTTAAACTGTGTGTGCAAATGAAACGATCTAGGGGTTTGCACTATACACAGGTACCTTGCCATTTTCTAAGTGCAGGTACATTACAGATCACCTCTTCTTTGAATGCCCCTTTGCAACTAAATGTTCGAATGCAGCGGGGATCACGTGGGACACTCGGTCTCTAATCTCACCCCGGATTATTACAGCTAAAACGGCATTTGGATGACCGTGCTTCATGGAAGTATTTGCTGCAGCTGCTTGGAATAACTGGAAAGCCAGGAATGATCACATTTTTAAAAACCGAATTCACTCTTTTGGGAGTTGGAAGGTCAAGTTTCTGAATGATGTTTTGCTTCATCAGCATCGGGTTAAGCCTGCCCTAGTTTCCCCTTTGATTGAGTGGGCTAGATTCTCTTTTACATATGTTTATATGTATCGTTTTCTTCTTTTTGACCCCCCTTGATCTGCAATAATCGTGAACTGGTGTTGGTGGTGCTCATCTTGAGCATCCTGAGTTAATTGAAAATTATACCGTAGGGGTTCTCTCCTACGGTAATGTGCCTAAAAAAAGGTTTTAGGACAAAGACAAAGACTGTCACCCTGAGTCTGGAGTGCCAACGCATAGGGTGGCCAGAGCCAATGGCTAGGGGACATGAAGAACATAGACCCGATCTGGACGAACAACGGCAGAGGCTTTGAAAACAGAGATGCGGTAAGTTCTCATTGTCAGCGAAGGCGATGTAACTAGGAGGGTGGGGGAGGGTCTACTGGACCGGCAGCTAGGCTGACCTCCAGATTAGTTTGTTGGTGGCTTGAAAGTCCGAATGTTTCTTCAGGCGATATTGCTTTGAAAATCGAGTTTGTTGAATCTAACTATTCTGAGATTTTCAACATCTTGAACAATTTCATGTCTCGAGTTGATATTCGTGCAGTTAGTTTGTAGAATCGAGATTAGATTTCACATCTAGCACCATACGCCCTCCATATCAACAGCTTATTACACATACTCTGATTTTTATTGCGACTTGATAAGAAGTAAGGGACTAATCAGACCGATATTAGGAGCTTCTGGAATGTCATTTTGGACTTGTGCTCCACGATTTTTAATATAATATACTATAAAGAAAAATAAATATATTATATGATGATTTTTTTTTTCATGATAAATCTAGCCATATGGGTTACTAGTTATTGGTCTAAATATTTAAAACAATTTCATAGTAAGTTTTAAATGTGACTTAAGGCATGTCCCAAACGACATATATTTGTGATACGGAGGGAGTAATTGCATTTTTCGATATAGGGCAATAAAGAAGATACCAAGTACACCTGGACTCGGCACCAACTCAATATCAACTGCAAGTCAAAACATTGAGGATGCCATGAGTCAAATTATCATTAAATTAATAAAAAATATAAGAAAATGGCATCCAAGTGTCAAACTGGAGCTAGATCAACCACCTCCCAAAACAACACATGACTGGAGAGAAAGGTCCTACAACAGGAACACATCCTGGAAGGGAACGACACATGAGTGTCGCCCTTTCCAAATCAAATCACTAAGGATCTGATTATGGTTTTTTCTCCGTGCAACGCCTCCAAGATGGTAACGATGAATAATAACCATCATTGCCTAGTACAACCTGAAAGGTTCGTCTAAGGATTTTCACCCTCGAACCCAGTACTCAAGAAGCACCACCAAATCTTAGTCACCAAGTGTTGCCACCTCCACACACCAAGCCGCCATTGCCGCCTCCACAAACCAAGCCGGCACTTTTAAACATCCTAGCAATGACAATGTCGAACACAAAATGAGCACCCTTACGCGTGCAACGTATTTAGTGTCGGTGCACAGCCAATGGATCCAAACTGTGGGGCATTTATGGCGTTAGAGTGTTTTTGTGAGCGAGTAACTAAGTTGACCCATAATCTCTTGGAATGTTGTTTTGGACTTGCCACGATATTAGGGGATCCCACATTTTTAATATAATATACTATAAAGCACAATAAAATTATATTATCAACATATTTTTCATGATAAAATATAACCATATGGTTTACTTGTTCTTAGTATAAATATTCGAAATGACATATATTCGGGATTCCAATCACTAAGGATCAGATAATGGTTTTCGCCCTATAGAGAAAATCTAAGTAATCTCCGTGCAACACATTCAAGACGGTAACAATGAATAAGCACCGTCATTGCTCGATACAACCAATAAAGGTTCAAAACAGGTTTTTCACCTTGAATCCGGTACTCAAGAAGCACCGTCAGATCTCAGCCACCTCCACAGACCAAGCTGCCACCTTTAAACCTTCCAGCATTGACAGTGCCGAACACAAAATGAAGGCGTGCAACGTCTTTATGGTTTGCGTCGTTTGAATGTTCGACTGTCCATCCAAGATGGGGCAAGCACACGACCCAAAATGTGGGGTAGAGAGTGTTTTTGCGAGCGTGTAACTAAGTTGGCCCAAAATATGGAGTAACTACATACAAAAATATCTAAGTTGACTTGGTTCATGGTTGTAAACACACTATTTGTCTCTTCTTAATAAAAGGGCGCCAGGAAGCAAGGTTGATAGCACAACATATAAAGATTCAGTATGTGGCCAAAAAATGTTACCGATGTCAAACATCTACCAACATAAAATGCATTCGGCACTCATTTCAATAACCACAGGAGCAGCTTTCAAGTTTCAAAGTTCATGAGAATATTCGTTGAGACAATCCAGCAAATTTGTAGCGAAACAAAGGCTGCATTATTAGATATCGGTGTAATCAACAAGAATTACAACCTAAAAGCTTTCCCATCCCAGAAGCTTTGGGACCTGCCAAGAATTGAAAGCTTTCTAGAGCCCCAGACGAATTCATGTCTCGACTCTTGCTCACAAATGACACCAAACATAATAATCTATAATAAAGTGTCAAACTCCCTTTACTATAATCCACCAATCTATCATCTATATGATCTGTAGAATGTTCAATTTTTTTGTGGTTTAAGAACAGCTATATAATTTTGACAGAAATTTATACCGTAGCGAGCGCTTAGTCTCAAAGTTTGTCAACGTCAATGACATTCCTGAAGCTGCCACCGAGCAACGACAGGAGGCCACCGCCGTGCACCCTCCCCTCGGGTACAGCCAGCTCTCTGCTCCTATCCAACGACGGCGGCAGGGATGGCGACGAGGACTTCATGGAGAGGGGAACCAGCACCTGAGGGGTATCAGCTCCGGCCTCCCCGCCGTGGCCACGGGCGAGCCGTCGCACTCCGACACCGTGCTAACGCCCGAAGATGAGTAGTCATAGTTCATGGTGCTGGCTGCTGTGGCCGATGACGACACGATGCCTCGGAAGAGGCCCCGCCCGATCAGGCTCCCGCCGCCGCTCTTCCCTGCCCCGCCGCCGTGTCGACGTTGCTGGGTCGACTGCGCGGCCACCAGCGTCGCGTGGGCGGCACAGAGGCCGCTCCGGCCACGGGCAAACTTCTCGCAGCCCGTGCCGAACGTGCACCGCTTGCCGCCGCCGTGGGCCTTACAGAACTCCGTGCTCCCCTGCGCGCTCTTGCCGCAGCTGTCGACCTTGCAACGCTTGCCGCCGCCATGCTTCACGCAGAAGTCCGTGCGCCCGCGGGCGCTCTTGCCGCACCCGGGCACCGCACAGCGCTTCCCGCCGCCGTGCGCCACGCAGTAGCTGGTGCCGCCGTGGACGCTCTTGGGGCAGAGGCCGCCGCCTTCGTACATGCAGCGCTTCCCACCGCCGTGCGCCTTACACAGCGGCGTGCTGCCTTCCGCGCCCTTGGAGCAGCCATCGAAGACGCATCTCTTGCCGCCTCCGTGGGACTTGCAGTACAGCGTGCTGCCCTGCGCCCCCTTGCGGCAGTCCGGGTACTGGCATCGGCGGCCGCCTCCGTGGGAGATACAGAACCCGACCTTTCCCTCGGCGCTGCGGATGCAGCCCTCGACTGCGCACCGTTTCCCTCCTCCGTGCTTGATGCATCGCCCGGACTTGCCCCGCGCGGCCTTAGGGCAGTCGTTGTATCCGCACCGGCGCCCTCCGCCGTGGGCAATACAGTGATCCGTCTTACCCTCGGCGCTCTTGGTGCAGCCAAGCTGCATACACCGGCGTCCTCCTCCGTGAGCCTTGCAGTAGGCCGTGCGGCTCTCGGCACCCTTGTAACACCCGGGCTTCTGGCACCTCTGCCCGCCTCCATGGGCAATGCACAGGCCTGACGCGCCTCTGGCGCCTTTAGAGCACCCTTTGAACCTGCACTTCTTCGGATGCCGGCGATGAGCCGGCTGCCCAGGATTGGTTACACCAGTGACAGCATCAGAGCTCACACCAAACGAACCCTCTGTCATGGTTGTTGTTGAAGGTTCAGGGCTGAACTGAAGGTGATGCTGAGCATGCCCATTTGCGCTGTCCGTGTGATCCAGCAGATCATCATTTGCATCTACTAGCTGAGCCTCTTGAGCAAAGAGGAGCGACGGCATGTAGCCACCGGAGCTCCTCCTGGCCGACGTCGACCCCTCGTCCACAACGGAAAAGGATATAATGTTTCCTTTTGTCGCTTCAGAACGCCGACCCATAGCTTCAGCATTGCCTCCCTGATCACGAAGCCCAAGGCTCATCGTCCCAGGATTAGTGAACGATAAACTCCGGCCAAACAGTGTCACCGGCGCTTTCGACTTGCCTGCTTCTCCAGCAGGCTGCTGGTAATCCACGGAGCATGGTTCCGGCGGCGGGCCCAATCCAAGTACCAGCCTGCACGCGTCATCTTGTGCTGAAACATGACTCGACATCCGGACACCCCTGTTGCCACGGCTGCAGGTGTCCATTGCTGAACCACGGAAGTCCAAGGAAAATGAGGTCGGACCATGGCTGACTGTCGTGTAGCTTGGCACAGAGTGTCCCGCCATCAACACCGCAGAGCTGTCCATCGAGGGGTGGCTTCCACGGTGACGGATATCCGCGAAGCCGTTATTCATCTAGGCTAAGTACCTTTGTACACTGAACTGAGTATTTTGTTTTCCTTTGAACTGGATGAAGGTGGTGGAAGAAACAACAGAAGATCAGGTGATTCCTGATCTTTTATATGTGCATGGTGGAGTAGACGAAGTCGAAGAATATGAGCAGCAGCGAGGTACCGTTGAATCCGCTACTAACAAAACCTGACGTGTCTGCCCTGTCCATTACCTTCTGGCTCCAGCAAAAAATTGTGACCTGATAGGTACTTGAGCCCTGTCAGACTAAACCATCCGATACAGTGATGATGTAGTTGAGCATCCAGTGTCTTCGATTTTCTTCAACTAGATGTTGAGCATCAGGTGGGAGCAGAGGAGCTCAAATGCTATATATGTGCCAGGGCAATCTTCAGATTAGAACAGTACTGCAACAAAGTGGAAATGGCAAGTCAGATGGTGTTCATGCTCCCATATATACAGCTTAACATGACTCCTAATTAGCTGTATCAAATGTACATTTGAATGGGGTTAACTAGCGAAATAAGGTAGTACCCCTAGAACCGAAACCAGAAAAAAGACCGGTCTATCTAAATCTGCATATTAATCGGTAAATGAACATATCATTGGCTCCGGAAAAGTGCCTTGAATTGCAGAAGCAAAAGATCAATGGGGGCTACTTTTTAGACGGAAGGCTCGAAGTGAGCCCAGCTTTAAATTAACAAAGCCAACAACCGACTAAGAGTTACAACTTACAGGAACAAGCTGGAGAAACCAGCCACAACACCCACACACACGCACACCTCAGAGCAACAGAGTACAACAAAGGCAAAACAGCCAAACTAGACTAAAGCTTGAACCGCATGAATCGCCTTGACATCTGTTGCACGGAGACGGCACCGATGATGTCGAAACCAACGTCCTCCTCCACACCATCATCGCTACCACCAAGACACGCCGTCGGGGAAGAGAACCAAGCAGGATTTGGGAATCCGAGGGGCTTGCAACAACGCCTCCAAGAAGGTAAGCGGCGTGCGAAGACGTCGTCGTTGCCGGCAGAGACGGAGGCCCTGCAAAGTTTTCACCAAAGCCCCAAAGCACAAGCCGCTACGAGGTAAACATAAACCGAAGGAGCACCGGCGGGAGCGAGATGGGACGGAGGGGCAGAACCCAGCGTACTGAACAAAGGAAGGGTCTACATGGCGACGCCTTCAACAAGGGGAACAACACCCGGAGGTGTTGTCGTCACCAGCAACGGACATAGCCACTGCACGGTTTTCACCGAGACCCATACGCAGCCAGATGCCGGCCGCCGCCGTGAGGACGCGGAGAAGACAGCACCAACCGCCGTCGATGGCCTACACCCATCGGTCGCGAAGTGCTCCAGCCCCAACACGGAGCACAAGCGAGAGCAGGCCAGAGTTCCCACCTGCAGAACAGCCCGGCCCAGATCCAGCAACGCGGCTCGAGATCTGGCAGCCCGACGGCCACCGAGCAGCACGGGGCGCCGGGCAACACCGAAGACCACTTGGCGCCGACCACGACGCCGGAGCAGCAGCACAAGCCCCCAATGGCGGCCGTCCGGCCGCCCACCAGATCCCCCCAAGGATCTGGGAGCTGCAACCAAGCGAGGGAGAGCTCTGGGGGCTGCGGCGTGCGTCTGCGAGGGCCGGCGAGCGGCTGAGCAGGGGAAACGCAGCGAGCTCGCACGGGGAAAGGACGGAGGGGCCAAGCCCATCCAGGGCCCGAGGTCACCGAAACGCACACCACACCACGCACCCACGCACACGAGAGGGGTCTCCCCGCCACCACCGTCAGCCGCCGCGTCGGCGGCGTCCTCCGGCGACGGCGGGGGAGGGGGAGAGAGGGGAAGGAGCTCAGGGCGGCTAGGGTTTTTTCGCCTCCCGAGTCGCCCTCGAAAGAGCGACGCGGGGGCCTCAATGGGGGCTACTGGAATTCTGTGTTTCCTGTTTCCTCGTCCAGTGGTCTGATTAACTATGCGGCTCCACGCCAACCAGAGAACATCGTGGAATCTTACACAATCATCGCGAGGAGAATCAAACTAATAGGCAGACAAAGGACTGGTAGAGTGAATATTCGTGAGATGCAGCTCAAGTTGACCACAGAACGAATATCAGTAGAAGATGGGAATTAGGAATTGCTCAATATGATACGAACACATCAATCAAGACCTCACATAGATGATAGATCCAAGTTTTTCTCTTTTTTGCAAACCATAAAGCTTACTTATGTCACTCTAGTATGTCACCCATGGGTAAAGCAGAAAGTTTGACAAATTTGCACATACAAAATCCATGGTTTCGACAAAAACAAGTAATCTAGACATATTTGGCAGATGAGACTTTTTTGCTCATTATTAGCCATATGCCTAGAGAATACGGTGACAGAAAAGGACATACCAAGTACACAATAGCATAAGTCAAAGCTTCGTTTGCATAGGAGCCACATACTAATAAACTAAAATTCACTTAAACAACTTGGCTAAACTTTTGAGCCTTTCGGACTACGAATCCTCCACAACCCTATTGAACAGATAACTGAATCACTTTTTTTTTCTAGAAAGGAGGTTGCAACAATTGATAAACCCCCTAGTGCATATATAACAATTGATAAATCTGTGAGACGTCATCCATTCCCCACACCTTATAGAAGCAATTGATTAGTCTGGAGTCAGATTAGTTCAAGTCGCACCTAATAGCTACAGCTTGCGGGAGATTATCCCTCTACAACCATCTGGGTCAACATTGTTAACCACGACAACGAGCAAAAATTTCAAGGATAATTGGAAGTGTTCATCTAGTTGACTAAACGATGTTACGCTCCAATACCCGTGGCCTTGGAGAAGGATCGTCGGAGGTATGGGTGGGGGTGCCACCTTCGATTACTCTGAATTTCAACAACCAAGAACTTGACCACAACCTTACAAGACGATACAGAACTGCAGCTACCCAATTATATGTGATACCTGTTTTGCACAAAACTTTACTAAGGACATCGTTTAAACAAAGTAGGATGTGCCCACTACTTTAAGGAATATGTTGTCAGACATGAGAGGAGACAAATTTCCTCGTACTTTTGTAATTAAGTGTCAGTTTACGACGCACTTGCATCAAAACAGAAAAACTATTTCAGAAAATACCTTTGCATGACAAAAAATACTGAAGGAGTTACGATGTAGATTTTTTTTTGTTGTTGAGAGAATCAGTTACGATGTAGATGAGCATGGAAGAGAACACAAGTGGCTAGCCCACAAACAGGAAAGCGATACCTGAACTTTGTAGGACATACAAACAAGAAATCATAAGGTAGCTCCTACATACAGCATAGCCTCGATAAACCCAACTAATTAAGATCGTATAATGAAATCTCATCAATTCAAAAGGAAGAATATACAGGAGGGCAGGACACATGACAGATCTATATGAATTGCCTAAGTAAAACATCCATGGCAGAAGCCTCAAACTCTAGATTCAGGAGTCGGGCCTCTGAATTGGAACCCATTCGGATGAGCTCAAGAGCACACAACAGAACAAAATTATCAACAGAAACACACAAAAAGGCAAACAATGGATATAAACCAAGACAGAGCAGAGCACCAAATCTTGGAGAAGGAAAGAAGGACGGAGTAGGGAGTAATCACCTACGATCTATCCCAATGGAGGATGCTCTGCTGTCCTTTGCGCAGAGAGAGAGAGGGAGAGGGAGATTCTCTGATTCTCTTTTGTTGAAGGAAGCAGAGGGAGAGAGAGAGCGGGTGTTTATGGTCGACGGTGTCTGGTTGTTTTTTGCAAAGGGGTTTGTAGGTGCGCAACGTCAGATGACGGCGGTGTTTGCCAGGCAGCGCCTTTCTTCCCACGCACCTGGCTCCGCTCGGCTCGCAGCGCAGCCGAGCTGGCCGACGGCTCTGGCTCTGCATGTGTGGTGTAGGTTTCGCGAGTGTCCCAGTTTGGTGGATCGATTGTACTCCACTCTCCCGAGTTGTTGCCTTTTTTAGAACAGTGACAAGAGGAGTCTGATACTACGTTTTGAAGGGGACTTCTGCGATGGGACCACAGCCCTCCTCTCCTCTCATCTCCTCTCATCCACCTCAGGGTTTGAGAGTCGCCTTGGTGCCGCCGGGCCGAACCGGAGCCTCTCCCGCCGGCGTTGCTGGTTGGAGATGGTCGAGGGGAATTCTGGAAGATCTTCCCTAGCCTCGGCACGACCGCGACGGCTCCTAATGCGCCAAGTGGTGCCATACCCGGTTGCAACAGGGCTGGCCGTACCTCGAGGCTCAGCAGCGGCGACGATGTGTTGTGTGTGCAAGGACCGAATCACGTTTCTGTGTCCCTTTCTAGGGTGCTCTGTGTAAAAGTCTAGAACCTGGTTGTAATTTCTTATTTCTTTCGGGTCCCGTTTGTAAAAGTGTGCCCTCGCCGTATTAATGCAGTCTCTTTTCGGGCCCTTACACGTTCCAGAAAAAAAGATAGGGGAATTCTGCAGCGTCGGATTAAAGCTAGTACAGTAGTAAGCTGCTACCTCCGTTCTTTTAAGTAAAGCGTATATTTTTAGTTAAAAGTTAGCACAGTATAACTTTGACCAATCTTATAAAAAATATGAATATTTATTGAAATTTGATTACCATACAATGAAAATATATTCAGTGGTGATTCTATTCATATTGATTTGGTATTTGAAATATTCATTTTTTTACGTATAAGATCGGTCAAAGTTACCCTAATGAGTATTTTTAGATCTTATTACCAGCTATATAAAGAAGTTCACACAGACAGTGTCAAACATGCTATCTATAAACCGGGTCAAGTCTAATGGAGAACCGGGAATATATACGAGACCTGAACTAGCTAACTACCAACCATGGCCATCTAATTCTCATCCCTTTCAACAAAAAGCAGAGGCTGTAGCGACACGATGATGCGATTGGCTGAAGCATTACGTGCACAAGTTTGCATCTTTCCTTCTGGATCTCTCCAACTAATCACAAAATGCCCACTCACTTGAATTAGTTCGGTTGGTAGCGATAATATCGTAGGGTGGACCATGCCTGATGCCTATAGGCGCAAGAATGGTATTTTCTTATTTATTATTATTGTTGCCCGGGGTCCAAATTTTTTTGTTCTAGAAATGAGACAAAGCTCAAGCCTTTATATCGACGATGCACACACCATTTTATTTAAAAATTCGGTTCCACAATTCTTGTCGTGATTTTAGGTTAACCATGACAAGAATTATAGAACTGGGGATATAGCATTTATAAATAGTTAACCATATTCTTAAACCGTTGACTAAATCGGCTGAAAAAAAGTCGGACGGACATCTCTAGTAGATTGCACCCTGAGTGCTAAAACTCGTGTGCTTCCATATGGTGAAGTTAGGACCATGTAGGGATCCAGTAAGGGGTTTAGTGGATAACCTACAAAAATCAGAAGGTTTGGCTTCGTTAAAGATAGTAACGTTGTGTTGGTTTCAAATAGACCAACATAAATCTTACTGAAAGATCTTAAACTAACTGTTTAGAAGACAAATGAGACGATACACCGTATTTTCCTTCGTTAAAGATAGTAACATTGTGGTTGCACTTTTTTTTGCGGCAACCATGTTTTGCATCATTTTATGCACCAATACATCTTGCTTTAAATGGTTGTAGTTTTATAAAAAAAATCTCTATACTAATTAGCTATCCCACAATACCTAATTTTCTGCCACATCATCAATTTTAATCTCACAGATTCACCAATGTTTTTATATGTTTTGTTTGCCCTTCTCCTAAAAACTTTCCATGTGACTGGGTTTCAAAGCGGCACGCCCATGTTGTAGAAATTGACTGAGGCAGTCGAGCAGTCACCCTCGCCATTAAAGATACCTCACTATCTCTCTCCCGTATGAGTCACTTCATTTGCATGATCCTCCTCTTTTATATCAAAGGCTCATATCGATCATATAAGGACAAACAATCGGATCAACAACACTGAGATTTATTAACGATGTTCAACAATCTTGTGTACTCGCCGGGGCATGCTTAACGGGCGCTCCTCCACACGTAATAATCAACACAATATAGTCGATGGCAAGCCCGTCGACGCCATTGGATGCTTCAGACCACCGCACCACGGTTGGTCCGCCCACCCCAGCTACGGGCACCGCATTGTCCCCTCCCAGTTTTATGTCTAACCTCAGCTTTTGTCTTGTCTATTTTGGCTACCTATCGTATATTAGGGTTAAGGTTGTAAGTGTTTGACTCCAACATCTAACCTCCCAGTTACAAGTCTAACTATAACCAAACACGCACACATATTCGACACATATTCAACAAACTTCACATTGAAGAATATGTCGTTCACCATGTTTAAGCTTCCATGCACAAACCTCAGTGTACCTGGAGTTGACCCATTATTCATGAGCTCCACTGCTACTTCCTTGGCTTCACATGACTCCTTCTGCAATGGTAGTCTCTTCTTTTCTTCATCGGAATCAATACTCACACGAAAATTAAGTTCTTCCACTGTCTTATCTTGTGTTCAAACTTTCTTGAGTATCCATTCAACGTCATGGCACACCAATCATAAAGGCACCATATCTGACAACAATGATGTTTCGGCACTCTGGTAGCCTGGTCCTTGATCTATGTGAAAATGAGTAACTCACATATACGAGTTAACTAAACTCATCATCCTCACTATTGTCGATTGCGTGTGTGAAAAATGTAAGGAATTTCGCCGTTGCTGCTTTAAGTCATCTCGAGTCAACTTCATAGTTGCTCGCCACTTTTGCAGATTCTTCATGGTCAGCTTTCGCCTATCTCCCGGTTTCGATAGACAGTCGCCAACATAAACATGTTACTCGCCAAACACAGCCCACATGTCACACACTTGGCTGACCACATGTCTAACCACTAGTGTCCACATTTGCGTCGTGTTCGTCTACAGTCTTGGACATGTGTACTGGGTCGTGATCCACACCACCTAATCCCTCACTATAGAACAACACTTGTCATACCAGGCTGATGCCAAATTCATGTATCTCTCGAACCACTGTCGTCCAATCCAAACAACGTGTTGCTTGATTTTTCGTTGAACAAGATTTGGAATCTATGCAGGCTTACGCTGTAGCCTCTCCATCAACCAAGTGAAATCTTTAATTATAAGCCAACTCCTCTTTCAACATGACACCGTGTAGATGTGCATACAAACTGTGTCCGTCAACTCCAACCTCTCTAGTGTGCACTGTTTTGAGTCAAACCCACGCCATCGCATGTTGAAGCATGCATGCCCATGTTGCATGTAGTCACGTTGTTATGACATCATATGATCTCACCGTTCTCTTCTGTAATACGAAAAATATTGATTGTCCCCCAAAAAAATCGACTGTAACTTATTTTGTTGAGATGGAATTGATGGCATATTTTTTGCTAAAAATGGCCCTTCTTGCGAACTAATGCCACATCTAGCCCCTCTGGGAACTAATTCTAGATCTTACATCTCTGGTCGACGCCAGGTTGATTGGAGCCGACTTCATACATGTCGGTGCCATCATCGTTTGTAGCCGAACATCTCTGTCGGGCCCGAAGAAAATTTTACGTGGCGGGTTCGGCTCCAGCTTACCTGGAGCCGACCTCTACGTTTCATGAACCGTATTCGAGTTGTTCGGCACCTGTCGTGGTGGCGTCAAACTCGCTGGTATACTAAAAGGTCATTTTATGCCTAAGTAAGTTTAGGGTGTTTGTTAACAACATAAGTGAAACCTTACCGTGTGCCAGATTGTGATAGGTTCAGTTGATGATGTGCACAAGATGGTGGTTGACCCCTCAAAATGGACAAAAGAGCAAAGACGGTGGTTGTAGCTTTCATATTTTTATATTGAGTCATAGGGCATCCGTACTATCAAGAGGTTTGAGAAATCTCTCAGATACACTAAAACCATATTTGCACCCCACAGCCTTCCTATTTTCTCTGCCAAAGATAAACAAAAAGAATATCTAGAAAAATCCCAGTTCCAGTGCTATTCCGAGTGGTCCGGAATTTTCCAGGTTGATTCCGGGTGGTTCAGAATTTCCGGATTGATTCCGAGATGATTTCCAGGTGAAGCCATTTTCTCTCGGGAGGGTTTCCAGAATCTGTTCGGAATTGATTCGGAATATTCCAGATCTATTCCGTACGTCCAAAACTGGCTTAACCAGCTAGTTTTTGGTGGGCCTATAAAAGGGGGCCTCTTCTTCCCCAAGAGGCACCACGACCAAAATCATTTCGCCCACCATTGTTGCAATCTTCAAATTCCTAGATCTCTCTCCCTACCCACACAAACACCTTGTCCTTCTAAAACTTGGGGGAGTTGACCTAGATCTACACTTTCACTGAAGGAATTTGATTTCCCCATCCATTCCATTGAGGAACTTGTTACACTTGGGTTCTTTGGAACCCTAGACGAAAGTGTTAATCTTCGTGGCTTTGGTAGCCGCGGGGATATGTTGAGAGCCTCCAATTGAGTTGTGTATGCGTGCCTCTCAATCTTGTGATTCTTGTGGCTTTGGGAGCCACGGGGATTTGGTGGAGCCTCCAATTGAGTTATGGAGTGTGCCCCATCCTTGTAAAGATTTGGTTGCCGACCTCAAGGGCAACATATAGTGGCTCGTGGCACTCCACATTGGTGGGGGCACGAAGGGGATACGCTGTGCCATTTGACGGCTATTCGGGGATCACTTTGTGACTCCATACCGTTCCAACGGAGTCTATCTTCCTTTGTGAAGTGAACTTCGGGATAAAATCTCCACGTCATTGTGTGGTTATCCCTTAACCTACCTTTACTTATTGTTGTTAACTTATCTTGTTTGGTTTATTTTGCTAGCTTGTATCTTTCTCATCATATATGTTTTTCACCTAGTTGCATAATTTAGAGAACTTATTTTGAGCAAAGCGTAATCTTGAAAGGAAAAGTAAATTTTATAGTTGCCTATTCACACCCCCCCCCCCCCTCTAGACAACCGACTCGATCCTTTCATATACCATAGTCCTTTTCTTCCCTTCCCACCCGTTGTATTCCTCCCCCACAGCCGCCCCGACTCTCTCTCTCCTGTTTTTCGTCCCAAACTTCAAATCCACTCAAAACTCGTGGATTTCTTCACCACCGGCGGGCTCCAGGCCGGCGCAGGCGATGAAGAGGCGGGCCGGCGGTGGCTCGGATGGGGAGGCGGTTGCCGATGCGTAGATGCTACGGTGGCGAGCGGCGGTGAAGATATGGTGGCGACCGGAGGAGGACGTGGGGGGTGACCGACGGCGTCAGGGGAGGAGATACTTGGGCTGGTGTGAAAAGTGGGTAAAACCATATCGGATAACTACTCCTAGTAATAACCCTAAAGCTTCGGTGCCAACGTTATGAATCCAGATTCAAATAAAAGTCGTTAGTCTCCCATTGACCTGGCGTCGGCCTTGCCACGTGGTAATTTGGTTGGCCCCAGCGGATGAGTTTGGGTTTGGCACCGAAGTGCACGTGTTCGGCTCCACTGAGCTTGGCGCCGACCCAAGTGGTCAGATGTGAAAATAGTGTTTAGAAGGGGGCAGATATGGCATTAGTTCGCCAAAAGGACAATTTTTGGGCAAAAAAAAAAGGTCAATCATGGAGCAAATTATTGCGTGGCCCTCCTTGTCTTGTGCTGCTACCGGGCACCAACAGATGGCTCAGGAATCGGCTCGGCTCCTGGGATCGGCTTGTCTTTGCCGTTCCCGCATGCGATGCGCCGTAACGGTGATACCCACTCACGATACTCCATGCCCTCCGGAGACCCACAGACAGGGACGCCCAGCTCAGAGACGCACCCCACATGTCAGTGATCTTCAGGGAATCTCTCCAATAGGATTCCTGGTAACGAACTCGTGGCGCGAAGGATCCGCGTCTCCGCGCGCGTCTCCAGCACCACCGGGCGTAGACAACGACAAAACAATAATAACCAACCATGGCCTCTCGCCGCCCGACACGCGGTGCGCCGCCATTCGCCTCGATCCACTTGGTGGTGCTCGGTCGACGATCCCGGCTGGCCGTCGATGCTGCCGGGTAAACTGGTCACCGGCGGGACGACGAGACCTGCAGCGGCGCTGACGGCGCTGCCGGCTCGCCGGAAAGCTACACAGCTGCACCGAAGCTCGTTCTCGGAGGTGGCTGTGCTGTATTCTGCTTCTGGTGTCGTTTCAGCCGTGTGAAGCTAGATGCGCGTACCAGTTCGTGGTGGGTGCTCGATCTGCTTCATCCGCTCGTCCAATAGGAGAAAGGTAAGTGATTCAGGCTGGGTCAGCACGCACGTAATCAGGGCGAAAAATTGGGTAATACTAATACCTAGTATAACAAGGACAATTATTGGTTCTCCTCGTCACAGTTAGGCTAGCTAAGGTTGGTGGAATGGTGGATGCTGATGAACTGATCCAAAACGCATCAGTTTGTTAACTTGCCTATATGTCCGGGTGGACAGGCTGGACACGGCGTGGACACAAAACGTGCACCCAACGGGACTCTCCAAAGTCAGTCCAAATGTCCAGACTGTCCGACAACCCTCAGACCCAAACCATTTGTGGGCGAGGGGGGTAGGCCACCGGACGCGTCCACCACGTTGGATCCGATAGCCCGACCAAAGCCTCACAAATCTCACACTCCTCCCTGTCTCCTTCCATAGCTCCGCCGCCACAGTTAGGCTAGCTGTGTTGGTGGATGACGATGAACTGATCCAAGACGCATCAGTTTGTTCACTTGCAAATGGAGATGGAGGTCTAAACTCGAACTGATTTGGTACTGCTCCTTTTCTTATCAGCGGATGACTAAGCCGTGTCCTTTCAGCATTCACAAGTAAGATAGAGATGTGCTGTCAATGCGATGCTTATGACGTGGAGAGTTGACGAGAGCTGCTGGAAGATGATTAGACTAGTGGAAGAAAATTGCTCTGATGAAGCAGCGGGGAGCGCCTATGGCAGAACGATCGATGCATCTTTCGGGAACCATATTGATCGAGAATTCAGAGGGAGTAACACCGAAGGAAAAAAAACATGGGAAGGGTTGCTCCGTTCGATTGCTTCAGATTCTCAGGCACCCAGCACAAGAAGCCAATCAAGAAAATGTTTGCTGCTAGTACGGTACCACATGAAGGCGACAGTAGGCTGATGCAGTTTGTTAGTAGCCTGATTAGTTAATTTGGCTGCACGATCACGAACTTTGGCCTGCACTATTGGCAGGATGCAATGGATTCTTCAAGATTCCAAAAGACAACTTGGGAGGAATAAGATATTACACCCTACTTGCGATCGAGGGTGCTGACGCAAGAAGGAACAGCCATTGGGCGGCCACAAAGGTTTCCCAGAATATATAACCTGCCGCTCAATTATCAAACCAGGGGTATTTAGTATTGTAGGGTAAGGACTTGACGTACTAGGGGATTCATCACCGGTCACTGACGTGCTAGACCTCTCTCATTACATCAATCCATAGGGCCCACGTTCCAGTGAGTATCCAGGGTAATAAGGTGTATATATACTATGTAGGGTTTGTATTGGTGGGGTGGGTGCATCGGGGTATGTTAGATTGTTACCCCACGGGAAACCATCAAATTCTGATGGTATTGTGGGTGCATGATCAAATTCTGATGGTATTGTGGGTGCATGATCGATCCATGGAGTGACGCAGGGTTGGCAGATACTCCCTCCGTTCAAATTAATTGACTTCCATTTGTCCACACATGGATGTATCTAGACGCTAGATACATCCATGTGTGGACAAATGGAAGTCAATTAATTTGGAACGGAGGGAGTATGATTAACTAATTGCCGGGTTTTGCAGAGGACTAAATGCACTCCACGCAACCGAGCACCGCTGATTAAATCGATATACTGAAGCTCCAGCTAGATTGCACGTATTTGGCGATTAAAATTCTGTCAAGCTGACAATACCGAGTGTCCAGCAGAAACCTAACTTCTACATCACGTCAAACTACGGCGCCATGGGGTTGCGGAAAGTTGCCGCGTACAGCGTATTTTTGCCCTTTGTAATGCTCAGAAGGGTAGAATGTTCGTACAAGATATTGATAGGATTCATTTATTTTTGCTAGAGTGGCCCATCAAAGTGACTATGAGACAAGTGTTGCATTGTTTTCCTACCGATTAAATCGTGTCATCCGATGTTGGATTTGTTTTCAATCATGGAGTTATATGATATTAATTGGTGTCTGCGTTGTTATTATGAGCTCTACTAATCCACAAGTTGATAATGACAAATTTCTCACATGACCGTGGTTGAAAAGGTGGTTATTTTATTTTATCTATGAGTGAATTATTCTTTGGTGCTCGGAAAGACTACTTCTAGCAAGGTAAAGATTAGTGTTTGTAAGGAGTTTTCGAGCCGAGTATTTTGTATACTTATATGCATAAGATTAATGTTTAGAAAGTAGATTTTTTTTTCAAATCTTAGAAATGAGAGTGTGGTTTTCTTATGACAACTATATATTTTACTGAATCTCACCGGACGAGAAGAAAAAAAAACATCTCTTAGGTAAAGTGGAACTAGCAACACAATTTTGGTCCAATATGCAATTTAGTCTTGCCGATTCCCATGTTGGTTTCACTCTTGTTTCTTTTTCTTTTCAACCCGACGTCGATTTCGCCTCTTGTTGCATCACAGGAAAATAATTAATGGAAGTAGCCAATAATAGTGAACACTTGGTCAGATCTTGTTTATACTAGTACGGAAAAGGAAGAATCCCGGCCTCCCCGTCGACTAGAATCCATCATCCAATAGCTATTGGTTCGACCTCTCATTGAATTATTGAATCAACTTGAAGTATTTCCTTTTCAAAACAAACACATCGACATCACAATTAAATGGAGAAAATGCAGCTAGGTAGCGAGCGTTTTCAGGTCCATGCATCTGTTCATCAGGATGAACATATTTTATTACGTCCTTGCAGTCAGATTTTGGTACTACCTCCGATCCATATTAGTGGGCACAACTTTGTCTAGATACACATGTATCTAGTCTAAATACTTAACTAGATACATATGAATTTAGACAAATCTATGCCCACTAATATGGATCGGAGGGAGTACTACTTCTCCGAGCCATGGTATTTTAATTCAACGGTATTCCTGCTTCTGTTTAATGAACTGTACCACGATCTCATTGCCATATATGCACATATCTTTCTTTTTTTTTCGGGAGAAAAAAAAAAGACACGAAGCAGTTTGAGAACGAATACAATTTGAGAGCCCACGTCACTCTCAGATGGTGTCAGATTGTACGATCCAGAAGAATGCCCGATCCCATCGGCTCGGCCCTGACAGCCCCTCAGCATCCAGAACAGCTTAATGGGCTTCGATTGTCTTTCGATAAAATTGCTCTGCTTCGAATTCGCCGCGAAAAACAAAACCTGGAGATCTGTCTTCCATAAAACAAAAGCGTATGTCCACTGAGAGAGTTCCGGTGATCCTTATTTTCAAAAACTCGAATATCATATTTACAAGGTTTAGAATAAATAAATAATAAAATTAGATGTAGCCAATGGTGTATCCCAAAAATGTGGAAACTATCAATTTCAAATACTTTATGTTCTGAGCTACTCCCTCCGTTTTTTAATATAAGATGTTTTAGATGTTACACATGTTGTCTACATGCATAATAAAATGAGTTAACATATAAACTAAAATGTGTCTACATACATTTGTGTGTATGTGAATGTGGACAAAAGTTAAAACATCTTATATTAAAAAACGGAGGGAGTACATAATAGGCAAAAGTGTGGATCTAAATATGTATATTTTCAAATCTCTAAATTTATCAGTTCGTCATTTTTTTAGCCCGTAATAAAATTAGTTTTGCATTGCGCTTTTCCATACTTCTAGGATATATCATTGCCTATGTCCAAACAAATCTGAAATTTTGGAAACCTATAAATATAATTCTTGAATATTTTAAAATAGATGGAGCACTGTACCTTGGGAGACCAAGACGCTTTCCCGCTAGTAGATCCATACGTACATACCTCTTCGTGCCAGCTCCCAGGAAAAGGCGACGAGGGTTCCCTGCCTTCTGTCGGCGCCGCCACCGATCCACCTCGTCTTTGTGGCCTTAGTGCCACGGTGGCGGTGGATCCCAGTTCTTGCTGGCGGGAGGGCTTCGTTCTCATATATTTTTGTGTGTTTGGTTAGGATTCTACTCAAGGAGATGAGACGGGGGCTGTTCTATGAAGATGGGATAAGGTTCTACCCGCCTAGCCCCCGTTTTGGCGATGCTTCTAGCATCGTCGGAGAACGTGTGGAGGTGTGTCTCCGGCGGATCTCGCGGGATTCGTTTGGTGGCCGGATTGATCTCCGTTCGTCTCTGTCCGTGTGTCTACAGGTTGGATATGCTTCTCTTAATCCGCGACGGTTGCCGGTTCTGTGGGGGCCTTGGCACGATGACTTTTCGGTTGTCTACTACAATAAAGTTTTGTCCGGCTCTCATAATGGAGTGGTGATGACAGCGGCATGGCTTCGGCTCGCTGCAATGCTTGTAGTCGTCACTAGGTGGTTTACGGATACGAATGTAATTTTTGTTGCTTCCGGTGTTAGTACTGTCATAGTTAATGAATACAGTAGATCGGTAGTTTGTGGGGAAAAAAATACATTTTCCCGCTCTTTTTCCCTTCTGGCAAACAAGCAAAGTTTTCTAGGTGCACGACACGACTCTCCAATTTGCAATAGAACCCAGACAGTACGGCTGTGCCTAGAGGTGTAAACGGATAGGATAATTTCCGTACCGAATCCGTCGCCGAATCCGTTTTAAAGAATCCATATCCGGTTCCGAAGAATCTGCCGGATAAGGATATCCGATTCCGAACTGAACACCCGGATACGGTATAGGATATGGTATGTAAAATAGCATCCGAATATGAATTATCCGAATATTAATTAGGATTATCCGATGGTTATAATCTGAATAATCTGATTTTCTACCGAAATGTCTAAACTAATAGAGCACAATTTGTAGTTAGTGAGTTGTGAAATTCATTTGTGGAGCACAATTTGTAGTTAGTTCTATTTGTCTAAACTAATAGAGTACAACTTTGTTAGATTATTATGCTTGTTGAGCTATTGTTTTTGGTTATGTGGGTTGATGATGTATATTGCGCATACCGATCCGACTAATTTTTTTCCGCCCTGAATCCGCTCCGTTTTCATTCCGAATCCGTGATTATATCTATCCATCCCCGAATCCGCAACCGTTCATTATCCGATCCGATCCGAATCCGAAAAAAAATATGATAAAGGATATGGTAGAAGCAAAATCCAATTCGATCCGATCCGTTTACACCCCTAGCTGTGCCTACGCGCGGTTCTATCGTAGCAAAATGTATAGCACCTCGGCCGGGACCGCGCGTGCGTACTGTGCCGGGAAAGGCGGATCAAGCTCGCTGGCCTCCACGCAACTACTGTATGTGCAACTGCTTTCGGTTTCGCTTGTTCGGTTGTTCATGTGCGTTCCGTACCGTACTCTGTCGTCCATGACATGCGTGCTTGTGTGTGCACACCAACGCATGGGTGGAAACGGATTGGATGCCAGCCGTTCGGCCCCAGGCCCAAAAACGGTGTCTTTTTGGACGGCCTGAGGCGCATCGACGCTATTTGATGCGCTGGGGGCGGCGTTTTCCCAGCCGTGGCCGAACCCAGGAGTTGGGCCGAAAAATTCAAAAAAAATATAATTGGGCGAAATTCATCAAACATATGGGAAATTAATTAAACATAGGCGAAATTCATACTATATAGGCGAATTTCGCATTGTTCAGGCGATTACATAATTTAAACTAAAAGACGGCGATCTACATGCCCAGCTGGCTGTAGAACGCCGTGTAGTCGCCTCCGCCGTCGTCGTCGTCGTCGCTCGGTGGTGCGCCGCCGTAGTGGCTCGGGCCGGCCTCGTTGTTGTTGGCGCCGCCGAGCCACCCTGGCGCGTAGTCCTCGTCGCTGTCGTCGAGTACGATCACCTCGCCACTCGCCTGACGAGGGGGAGTAGGAGGGCCGCGTGCAGCGGCAGTGCGACGGCGGTTGGCCGCTGCCTCGTCGAGAAGGCGCTGCTGGAGCGCAATCTCCTCCTGGGCGTGCTAGTTGCGCGACCATTCGAAGATAAACTCGTCCGGGTACTCCTCCTCCGCGACCATGGCCGGCGGGACGTCGTTCATGGAGGCGGTGACGGCGTTCTGCTCGACCGGGAACTCCTCCTCGTCGTCCGGCGCCTCCGCCTTGATGGCCGCCCGGACGTACTCCGGTGGCGTCGCCCACTCCACCGGCGCCTTCTTCTTCTTCGAGGTGGCGCCGCCTGTGCCAGGTTCCTTCTTGGGCCTGACGAGGCGGAGGTGGCCTCGGGGCGGCGACGGGGCGCGGCGCTCATTGATGCGCAGGCTCCCGCCGCTGCGCCTTCTTGGCGGCGAGGGGACGCGGCGCCCGGAGTTGAGGACGATGCCGCGTGGCGTGTCCTCCGGCTCGGGCTTGACCCGAGCGAACGCCGAACGCCGGTGTGCACGGCGCTGGGGACCCGCTGGAGAGCGGGCCAGAGGAGGACGAAGAAGACGCCGTCCCCATCCTCCTGGGAAGCCATGAGGTGAAGCGGCGTCGAGGCGCCGACGCCTGGCGCGGCGGCATGGCGACATGGTGAGCCGGGGATGGTTGTCGGCGTGGATGTGCTCGAGGACGTACGCGAGGGTACGCCCTCGAGCGCTCCACCACTGCTTCCGGCCGCCGGCGTTCTTTCGGCCGGCGACGGGGCCGTTGTTGTTGGTGTCCTCCAGCTCGCGGCGGTGGCGCTCGACGAAGTACGCCGTCCAGAATGCGGCGTTCGCCGGGTCCTAACGCGGATCCGCCGCCTGCTCCTCGGTGAGCCCGGCGAGGACGTCCTGGATCGCGTAGACCCGATCCGCTCCTTCTGGCGGCGGTGGAACGGGGACGCCGGCGGCGCTCAGGCGCCAGTCGCCGGGGACCCGCATATCCGGCGGCGCAGGTTACGCGGCCTCGTACAGCATGCGGGCCTCCTCCGGGTGGAGGAAACGCCGGCCGAAGCCGTTCGCCGCAGCTTCGTCTCCGGGGAAGCGCTCGGCCATTGTTGCTAGCTTGGAGAGGGGAGAGGTGGAGATGGAGTGCGGCGAGATGTGAACTGCACGGCGAGTGGGGGTGAGTTTTTATTGCGGGGGGAGGCGATACGGTGGCGCGTCATTACTCCGGCGCGTGGCAGCCGATTAGACGCGTCGGCCGCCGCTGAACGGCGCGGCAGTCGACGGCCATAACTCCGGCAGTCTTTTGACCAGCGCGGGAGCCGAGGGGATGACGACGCTGACTAGGCTGTCGACGGTTTCGCTGATTCCGCGCCATTTCGCCTATGTCGCTGACAGCGCTGGCCCACTTTGTTTTCGCGCCAGCGCCGGCGCAATTTTCCGCCGATCCGGCGCTATTTGGTCTCCTGGGGGCCGACTGGGTGAAAAACGGTGCTCCCAGTCCAAAACGGCGCAATTTTCGGCCCTAGGAGGGCGCTGGGGGACGGCTGGAGGTGCCCTTAGGATCGTATTCTTCCCACGTCTGTTTTAATATTTCCAAAATGAGTATGGATATAAATATAGATGTTGCTGGATACAAATGCAGAGCAGATATTACTCGAATACGGATAACGGAAACAAATATAATGAATAAATAGACTCGTGTCTTATAACGAGTAAACTATAAAACTGTATAGTTATAAATCTCTACTATATAATACAAAATAGTTTAAAGTTCTATCATGGAAAAATACATTTGACCACTATCTTACTCTTTTAGGTTGGTTAATTGCCATATTGGGATAGAATTATCAAAAATTGGCTAACATAATTATTTTCGAATATGGATATATCCATTTTCATATCCACATTTGTTTTGAAATTCAATATAAAATTTGTATTTCTAGTAGTAAAAACGAATCCGGATATTAACGACTTCCATTTCTATATATTTAACACTCCCATTTTCAAATTCTTAAATAAGAATGTCGGATTATCCGCTACATGCTTTGACCCCTAAGCGTATCGATTTCCCGTGTATTAACAGGAGCCTCGTAATTTTGTCTGACAACCCCAAAATGTGTCCGCTTTGGGGGTGCCTGACACATGTCCGGCACAATGGGGTCTGCCCAGCGGCGCCCCCAAATTAAAAAAACAAGATAGATGTACAGCGGAAAGTTCAAATTCCATTCAAATTTTTTTTTTGATATTTTACAATATTTCGAATGAAATTTAAACTAAACTCAGATGAAGTCGCCTTGGCCCTATCCTTAGTCCTCACTCTCGAAGTCAGCGTCCCATATTTTATCACAAATAGAAGATATGTTGCAGCTATCACAAATAGATAATTTAAACCCTTTATAACTTATCTAACATATGGATCCATATTTTTATATGTATACCACAACTATACGACAATTTAGAAAATATCCGCATAACGGTAGGTTATGCACATACAAAATATTGTGTACGTGCATAATCTCTATTTTGTATGTACATTTTCTATGTGCATAATTTATATGTTTTCTAATACTAAGATGTTTTGTACAATTTTACCATCGAATACTAGTGTTATGCACAATTTTCTCTTTCATATAGGTCCGCTTTTTTCGAGAAAATGAGCCACACGACTCCCAATTTCATAAAATAAGTCTATCCAACCTTCTTTTTGTCCCGGCGGTGTGTACTTTTATGCAGGTTTTTGTTTGTGTGTCTTCACGGTGTGAGTCGGTGCTACAATTGCAACGATGGAATAAGTCCATCCAATCACTGTGTTTGCTCTAGTTAAGATTTGTAGTTTACTTATGATCTACAATAATGATGTAGTAATATTGTTTTTCTAGAATATACCATAGAAGACATATCATTTTCATGAACAAGGCCAAAACGGCTGGTACAACAACATAGAAGGCACACCTCCAGACACCACGCAATTCAGCATACAACACATCCGCCTCTACGACGACCCGGTGACAAAGACTCGTCTTGCCCAAATCTTCTACCAAAGGTGGTGAGGAGACGGGGGCACCAAGCATTCGGATCGTATCATGATCAAAGCAAGACACCACTCTAGTAATGTTTTGTCTCAAGCTTGACTACTTGAGGTATAAATAGGTAGAAAGTAGCTTCAAATTAGAATGCACATCATAACGTCCTGCGCTCCCCTTTCTCCTCCTGTCTACAGTGAAGAGAGGCGAAAGGCGAGAGGGAGAGTCCCCAGTTCCTGCGCGGCGCCGACGGCCGGATCGGCGGTTCCCTCCCTCTCCGGCCGCCCGTGCGGCGGTGGGAGAGTGGAGGAACCTCCGATCTGTGCCCGAGGCCTGTAAATAGTAGGTTTAGGGGTTGGTCTCCCGTCGGCGCGGCTTCGATGGGGATGGTGGCGGCGGCGTGGAATAAGTGTGCTGGAGTCCGATCTCCACCCCGGCGGCGCTCTGTGGAGCGGTGCTGGCGGTTCTCCGCGTGGTCTCCTCCCGGATCTGTGGATCCGGTGAGGGTTTGTGCTCTGAAGATGGTCGTCGCGGCGGAGGTGGCGGCTGGCTTCTGGAGCTTTTGTCCCTCGCCCCCTCCTTCGCCTTGGTGTGGATCCTCCTGGCCGCGCCTTGGGGGTGCTGGGGGTGCTGCGGGGAGGGAGCTGGTGCCCGGCGCTGGCCAGCTCCTCCGCGTGTACAGGAGAAGCTTCTCTGGAATCTCGGAGGTCTCCGTCGTCTTTTGGTGCGGTTCTTCGCGTTCCTCTGGCTCACCGTGGAGGTGTTGGCTGGTGGATCTTCGTCGGCGCACTCTGTTTCAACCTCGTCGTGCTTCGTCTTCTCTGGCCGGCCGTGGTGGCGGGGGGGGGGAAGGTGTGGTCTTCGCAGGTCTTCGGCGGTGGCTCCGGCAAGTCCTTCTCGAGGTTCAGTGCAGGGTGTGGTGGAAGCTCGGTGGTCTCGGTGTGGTGGCGCCATGGCCGTACTCCTTCAACGCTCTTCGGTTCCGTCGCCTGCGGCGGGCGGCTTCTGCGGCTTCTACATGTGTGGGGCGCTTCCTCACCGGAGTTGGTGGTGGCCTGGGACCTTCCTTTCTGGCGTTTCGCCGGCGGTGAAGTTCTTCCTCAGGCGTTGCGGCGGCTCAGCGTTCGTTCTTGTTTGGACCTCGCTGTTGTGCTGTGCTTCTGGGCTTGTTCTTCTGCGTTTTCTTGTGCTTTGATTTCTTTGTTGTATTTCTGGTGAAAACGCAGTGTGGATTCCGTTCAAAAAAAAAAAAAGTAGCTTCAAATTGTGTCTCAAGCTAGAAAACATAGAACACATACATTTGGGTTTGGATTTTTTTTTTTTTGCGAAGAAGGCCTAAGTCCATATATTACAACCAACCCTTACAAGAACATCCGTAAAAAAACAGAAATAAAACACAAGTTCTGGAAAAGTTCAGCACCATCTTCCTTCTGCTTACCTCGATGGCGTGCCCTGAGAAAAGCTCGATGCGGCCTTTGGACCTCCGTCGTAGCAAACCACGTGTCGGAGAAACCTTGAAAACTCAGGCGCTTGTATAAACAACGGCCAGGAAGTCGTCGATGTAGACCAGAAGACGCCAGCAACCACGATCTCGAGATCGCCGTCCCGGAGAAGCTTATATAATTAGGTTTAGATTAGTTTGTAGTTAACTAAATATTATTTTTATTTCCCTAATAAGAAGAAACTGCATTTAACCATCTTTTTAGTCTTAGATGACTACATCCTTGGCTTGGAAGAGTCATAGAAAAACACTCACCTATTTACGTGCAATTGATTCTTACTACTCTTTTGCACAATTCTAACCCGTTGTAGCTGATTGCATGTGTACACATTTTCTTTTCTTTCTTACATTCTGGAATGAGCCACGCTCGTTTTTTACATTATGCGTGAGGAAGCGAAGCAATGACTTCTTTTGCGATGTGGTTTCAGACAATACAACTACGAATCCTCGCGTGTACCGGTCTGGTCAACCACCGAGAAAACTCGACGGGGCCTGTACCAAAGGGTAGGAGCATGGCACGTTTGTACCATGGACGGCGCACCGGCTATCCCTCTTCCCTCTTGTGTAGTTGTTCTCCGTTGTCAGTACGATTGGAGTGACGGAGGGACAAGTAGGGGAGTGTTACTGTGTTTCACACAAAAAAAAGACGGACGGACAAGTGGGGCCCCTACCGTTGCTGTCCTTCTGCACGCCGGATTTTTTTCTCATGGTCTTTTTGACTCGAAGCATTTTTTTTTTGAAAAGACCAACCAATCTATTGATTATCAACAACGGTACAGAGAATGCCAAAAGTAATCAAAATTACAAGTAGGTCTTCAGACCACCTAGCGATGGCTACAAGCAGTGAAGCGAGCCGAAGGCGCGCCGCCGTCCTCACCCCTCCCTCACTGGAGCCGGGCAAAGTTTGTCGTAGAAGAGCTTGTTGTAGTAGACAAACGGGAAGTCGTCGTGCTAAGACCTTGAAGGACCAACGCAGCAGAGCAGCAACCATCGCCAATGATGACAACCGTAGATCAGAAGAGACAGACCTACAACCACACGAACGAAGACGAAAACGGACTAGATCCGAGAAGATCCACCGGACACACAACTCCACACGCCCTCCGTCGGTACTAAGCGCACCACCGGAGCGAGGATAGGACGGGGAGGATCTTATTCTGCCTTCAGGATGTCGCCGCCGCTACACCATCCGAAGAAGACACTCGAAGAACCTAAAAAAGGGAACGGAAACCTTCCCGCCGGCAAGGGGCTGCAGTCCGCCGCGTCTCCGGGGCCTCAAGGGCCATCAGAGACGGGAGGACCAGCGCTCCGTCGGCGAGAGGGACGATGACCAGAACGATCTCATGGGAAGAGTCGTACCGTTTTAACTCGAAGCTCTTTCCACTCTTGGCACTTCTGAATCTTTAGCCAACAATGTGTCAATCCGAAAGATTTATTTTTGTAATTATTCTTGAAGAGCGTCAAAGCTTCGGGCACATGCGAAAAAAAGAACAACTTGATCCCATAGTTAACAACAACCTTTGATCATTGAGACAGACTGTTTGGAGATAGTCAAAATGCTGCAGAATGTTGAAGTCGATCGATCAGTCTACATGACAATTATAGAAGAGATAAAGACCTTGATAAAGGTCCGTCAGGTTTGTATTACTCATGTCAAAAGATGTCAGAATACTAGTAGCCATTTTATGGCAAATTATGGTAGATCCCATGTCCATACGGCTGTGTGGCTAGCCTCTGGTCCAGAGGGTTTAGAAAACACTTGTCAGATTCATTATAATACCTGATGTCTTTGAGTAATACAATTTATTCGCAAAAAAAAAACAAATTGAACATAGTTAGGATATATTAGAAAATTAAACATAGTTAGAAATATTACTTGTGCATCTTTACCAATGCCACTTTTTGACCGTGTGACGATCGAATACTCGCCTCGGAAGAGAAACACGCCGGCCCAGATGTGGTGCCCTCACAGGAGAAAATTACAACTCATATCCAGTTTTCTCGATATAGGGTCATGCAAACCTGGTTTAAATTTTAAACAATATGCACACACATTAAACGATTGTCCAAATCAAAATCGGTTTTCACCGTAGTGTGCCTCACGATGAGATATTAGAAACTAGATCCCAAAAGGACATGTTGTGATAATTTGTTTTGAGAAATCAACTCTATATATCATAATAAAGCAAGTTTGCGGTAAAACAAGGTTTTCGAGCACATGCATATTGATATGTTTGTGAATTATTTTATTAAGAATCTGGTTACTGTTATATTGTTTCTTTCCAAAGTATTAAAATGGTATTTGTAAAATTGCTTTACAATTTAGATGTATGAACTGGTATGTTTGGAAAGAGCAGCACTGTATCATGAAAACAAGTACTACAAACATATTTTCGTATCACTGATGTGTTCGTCACGACGAGATCTTACAAACTAGATCACACACCGGCATATTTTGACAAATATATTGGAAAACAACTTTGTCTCATGAAAAGAAAAATTATAGAGGTAGATGTACACCGGTGATACAAGAACTTGCGATGCGGGTGCAAAATGATTCAACAAGTTGAAGATTGGCGGTTCGGAGGTACAAAAAGTTGTGAGGTGGGTTCAAAACTTCTCCAGATCATTCTGGTGCAGACATGTGTCGATTCAAACTCGAAACCTCGGTCCACACACGCTCGCCACCACATCCCACGTTACCTCTTGATATTTACATGGAACCATAAGGCCATTTCTCTATTGGGTCGATGCAAGCTAATTAAGTTGTCGCAAGGGGCTGCGGTGGCACACTTCCGTGACATTTGAGCTGGCATGATCCCTATCAAAATTCGTATTTTCTCCTGGTAATCGGTCCTAGATCTTCTATCGTCCAGCTTGGAGATGGCCTGTAGGCATGGTCCATCTGACGGAAGTGTGCTTTGCGTGGGGAGATTGAGGATGCCTCTTACATCTTCTTCTCATGTTCAATTGCGAAGTGTGCTTGGAGTGTTATGCGTTAGTTATTTAGGTGTAACTGGAGAGCAACTTCACTCAATTTTTTGCGATTCTTTTGGGGTTTTAGGGTCAACCCCGTAGGCTTACGTGTCATGGCTCAATGTTGAGCTTTATGGCACGTTCGAAACAAGCTGACCATAGAAGCTAACGCCAACTGATGTTATATCCAAATTATCGATCTTGTTAAAGTTGTGGGCAATAAACAACAAGCAGCGGGACAAAGCCGAGTGGAGTGGATGGTTTTTGCATCCCAGTACCTGTTTGGGGAGGGCGTGAGCTACCAAATACGGCCTTATTGTCATCGGCATCGTTGTAGTAACATTTGCTCATGGAGAGGTCACATTATAACACACAAGTGGGCCTTGAGCGGCTCACAGCTGTAATTTTTGCATATCAGTCGGTGGTTGCAAGTTACATTATCTTAAAAACAAAACAAAAAAGGAACATTCGTGGTTCACACGGACCGCGTCCATGGATCGCCGGCGCACCCCGTTGCCACGTCAGCAGATGCCGCCGTGACCCCTCCTGCTCCCTCCCCACTAGCTCCATCAATTCACCTGCCCCACCGTCCGCCACACCTCCTCGTACTCCTCCACCACTACACCTCCTCACTTCCATATGGGCCCATAACCTACGTGACCCACATGTCGGTGACGGTTTAAGGTTACCACACGCTGTAGCCTTCGTCCACCCGATGGATAGGAGATGGTCCCGTCGCCCAGTAGAACATTTTAGGTCGGAACGAACATAACGCACGCACTTCGAGCTTAACTAAAGCTACAGAAAATTCATCACACCATTCCTCTCGCTTCCGACGGCGAGGAGAGACGAAGGAATAGGCCGAGCTACTAGGATCGACGGCGAGGCGGCGGCGGCGCGCAGCAGATCGAATCGGGCCCGTGCAGCAGCTCGGGAGATCTGGGTGGGAGGGGAGACCTGGCGGGGCCCGCCCATGCGTAGGTGAGGTGGGGCCAATTGGCGCTGGAGTAGAAATGGCGGCGGCGGCGGCGGCGATGGGGAGGTGGCGGGCGGCGGTCGTCGCTGTGCTGTTGGTGGTTAACGGGGTGGGGCATGTCGTCGCCAACACGGAGGGTAAGCTGCCCTGATCTGGTACATGGTCGCCCTCTTTTGTCTGCTTTGACGTGGGGATGCTGGTCGGTTGGTTTGGTGTGTGTTTACTGATTCTCAGTTGCCTTTATTAGCAAGTTTGAGGTCAGCTGGTCAGGGATTGGGGGGTCTTTCCTTCCTGTAGATGGGATGGGAATATCTATCTTTACTTTGGTTTTATCTTGCAGATAGCTTATTTAGTAGCTTTGGGTAGACAACTAGTGGAATTGCTGGGGAAAGGGGATCTTTTGTTCTGTATAGTTGATTTTCTGTGCCATGTGATTTCTATAGTTTGCAGAGATTGCTCTAATTTGTTTGCGTAAATATAAAAATCTGTCTCCTTTCCTATTCCAATGCAAAAGAAATGGGCTTTATGAGGAATTGCTGTTTTGACTTTGAGATAAAGTATTCGATTTGATCTTTGTTCGAGTGAAAGACGGGTGAATTCTTGTAAAGGCTAGTGATCTGATTTTGAGATAAGGTACCAATTGATGAGCTGCTCCATAGCCAATTTATTGTTTACGAAACTTTGGTTACATAATGTTTGCCCAGCAATCCTGTTTCTTTGCAAAAACCTTTGCTTTATATTATTGTCAATAAGCTTCTTACGTATTCATTTTATGTTTGTATCTGTCTGCCCATGCTAATGTTACCTGTCGTCAACAGGTGATGCTTTGTATAACCTGCGACAAAGCTTGAAGGATACGAACAATGTATTGCAGAGTTGGGATCCCACTCTGGTTAATCCTTGTACATGGTTCCATGTTACATGTAACAATGATAACAGTGTAATTCGAGTGTAAGTAGATCAAGGACTCTGGTTCATCCATTGCAAAGTGCTGAAGATTGCTCATCTTCATTCTAACTTTTTGCTCTTTTCAGTGATCTTGGAAATGCACAGTTATCTGGCGTATTAGTGTCCCAGCTTGGACAGCTGAAAAATCTCCAATATTTGTAAGTCGGGATGCCATGCACTATATATTTTCAAACTGCACACCTCCACCCTTTATACATAAAATAAAAATATACTAAAAGCTTGTCACATAGTTAACATATTTGTCGTTTATTTACCCTAATATTTTAGTGTCGATGGTGTGGCTTGCATCTGTTGTACTCTAGAGGAACCCATCCCTTATGTAGCGGGGTTATAACCAGAGATAGACTCCACCTAATTTAATACATCATTTCCTAATCCAAGCACTTCCCTAACGTATCTCCAACTCTTGGGGTCCTAACTTATTTGGCCAAGAATATCAACACTAAGCAACATTAGTGCTAGGAGTTCAAATTAAGGAAATACGTTGAGTTAGGGATGTCTGTATTGTATTGAAGTATCAACAAGGGAAAGCAATAATTACTCAATTCTCCCATCCCCAATTCTCCCACCCCACCCCCATTACGACACGTGTCAACTCCTCGGCCTCAGGGCCTCCTAATCACGTGGATGGTAGCTGACCCGTAACTAGGGTTGACACATGTCACACATCACAAGTCCATAATGTACCCACGTTGGGATAAACTATAAGCTAACTTGTCATTTGATTTATTAAATGTGGGCCTATTTATATTTATTTTCCTTCACACGGGTTGCGAATGGTCGCAAATCGTGCTCATGCCTCCCAAATGCATTACTGCCCCCCATAAGCATAGCGTCTTGGGCGGAGATGGTCTAAGTGACCTGTTTCCTGTATCTCAGGACCAACTGTACAGATAAGATCCTTTTGCACAGCAAATACGAACTTAACCTTGAAGTGAGCCTTCAATTGTTTCGCTTAGATGTCCACAATGCCTCTGCTAGCACATTTGCCATGGCTATCAGGAATTCTCGATTTATACACTTAGTCGCATGACAGTTTGAAGATGCCATATCCTTGGTTGCCACATTTTGCTTATTTTGTGTCTGCTGAAATGTGTTATTCTGCACCTGAAAGCTGACATGTATTCTCTTTTTTATAGGGAGCTCTACAGCAACAACATAAGTGGGCCAATACCTGCTGAACTGGGGAACCTAACTAGCCTAGTCAGTTTGGATCTGTATCTGAACAGGTTCACTGGGTTATTCCTGCCAGCTTGGGCAATCTATTGAAGCTTCGCTTCCTGTAAGAATAGGTCTTTTGTCTCCATGTTACTTTGATGCTATTCAGATTCTTTTCAGTTCATCTGTACTTCTGAGTTTTGATAGCTGTTTTAGTCTTGCACGATCTTTTCTCCTTTTTGAGAATGAGGCTTGCAGTTATTGTCAAGAATGGGAGTGTATTCTCATTAAACCACGTGATCCAAATTCCAGAATTCTATTTTTGTTCTTCCTTTCTCTCTGCGTTAGGATTTATGGAGTTTGTCACTCCGTTTGTTACTTTATTTTGTTTCCATTTTAAGCACCTTATTCAGATCGAGTGCCACGGGTACCATTCAGTTTTTTTATTGCAGCATTTATTCCATTCTATTTCTAAGTTTCTAATTTATTCCTTACTATGCCTACTTGGAAGGATAGCCGTCTTAACAACAACAGCATGTCGGGTCAAATTCCCAAATCCTTGACCGATATCACTACCCTTCAAGTACTGTAAGTTGCATGTTGTACCCTGTTGTTTTTTTTCATGTAGTTTCATGATGTGTTGGGATGAGTATATATTACAATAATGCAGGGATCTCTCAAATAACAACCTCTCAGGAGCAGTCCCATCGACTGGGTCTTTTTCGCTATTCACCCCTATAAGGTCTTGTATCTGGAAAAGATTGAATGATGTTTAGCCAACTGCATTGCCAGTTTGAATAATAATTCTTATTTTTTGTCTCAGTTTTGCGAATAATCCACTTCTTTGTGGTCCTGGTACTACAAAGCCCTGCCCTGGAGATCCTCCTTTCTCCCCACCTCCTCCATATAATCCTCCGACACCACCAACTCAATCAACAGGTAATTTTCTCAATCTAAACTTGAATTTGGTGTTGTATCAGTATTCAATGCAGTAGAAAATATCGCACTCTGTGTGACATGTGTTTGGTGGATTTTTATTCCTTTAGGCGCCTCTAGCACTGGAGCTATAGCTGGTGGTGTTGCTGCTGGTGCTGCATTAGTGTTTGCTGTTCCTGCCATTGCATTTGCAATGTGGCGCCGTCGTAAACCTGAAGAACATTTCTTCGATGTGCCTGGTCAGTTTCTTGCGGTGATACATTTGTTTGATTTGCGAATAATTGTGTGCTTATGTTATCCATGCCACATGTTTTGTTCATATGTCATCTCTTTTTTCTGCAGCCGAGGAAGATCCAGAAGTTCATCTTGGTCAGCTTAAGAAGTTCTCATTGCGAGAGCTTCAAGTTGCATCCGACAATTTTAATAACAAGAACATTCTAGGAAGAGGTGGTTTTGGAAAAGTGTACAAGGGAAGGCTTGCGGATGGTACACTGGTAGCAGTGAAAAGACTAAAAGAGGAGCGTACTCCTGGTGGTGAGCTTCAGTTCCAAACAGAAGTTGAGATGATTAGCATGGCAGTGCATAGGAACCTTCTTCGACTTCGTGGTTTCTGCATGACACCTACTGAACGGTTACTTGTCTATCCATACATGGCTAATGGGAGTGTTGCATCACGTCTGCGAGGTACTCTGTTCTTTCATGGAATAACCTATGCATTCCAATATGGCTTCCGCAGCCAATAAACAATTTTAATATGACATTTTCTTCGTGAGGATACACTGACGTATTTCTGTTTTCATCTATGGTGCTTGATTTCATAGAGCGCCAGCCAAATGAACCACCTCTTGAGTGGGATACCAGAAGACGAATTGCACTTGGATCTGCAAGGGGACTCTCTTACTTGCACGATCACTGTGACCCCAAGATCATCCACCGTGATGTCAAAGCTGCAAATATTCTTTTGGACGAGGACTATGAGGCAGTTGTGGGTGATTTTGGGCTTGCCAAACTTATGGATTACAAGGATACTCATGTAACAACCGCTGTTCGTGGAACAATTGGACACATTGCTCCTGAGTACCTTTCCACTGGAAAGTCTTCTGAGAAGACTGATGTTTTCGGCTATGGGATCACACTTCTGGAGCTTATTACTGGGCAGAGGGCATTTGATCTGGCTCGTCTTGCAAATGATGACGATGTTATGCTTCTTGACTGGGTAAATACTTTTTCTCAAAAGTGTGCGTAAATTATCATCACAAAACATCTGATGTTTTTCCTACGATCACGCCTTTTGGCTGTTTGTGGGTTCGAGTTTAAGAGCTCTTTAGACGATTGTCACCCAGGTCCATGTAATCATGAGCTGCCCTTAGCCCACATTAACTTGTTATATAAGGGTATACATGGGGAGTGGCAAGCTGTCAGTTCATCCTCCCAGGACAACAGTTATGTTCAGAATGTGCTAATATGCTGTCACTAGAGACAACCAGTTGCATCACATGCATGGTGCATTATTTGAAAATGCCAATTATTAGAAATGAAATATGCTGACTCTGCTCAGTGCATTAAACAACTGGCTAATTGCATAATTTAACTGTCAATTCTACAGGTGAAAGGATTGTTGAAGGAGAAAAAGGTGGAGATGCTGGTGGACCCAGACTTGCAGACCAACTACGAAGAGACCGAGGTGGAGTCACTGATCCAGGTGGCGCTGCTCTGCACACAGGGCTCCCCGATGGAGCGCCCCAAGATGTCGGAGGTGGTGAGGATGCTCGAAGGTGACGGCTTGGCAGAGAGATGGGAGGAATGGCAGAAGGTGGAGGTGGTTAGGCAGGAGGCCGAGCTGGCTCCTCTTCGCAACGACTGGATTGTTGACTCCACGTATAACCTCCGCGCTGTGGAACTGTCTGGCCCAAGGTGACCGGCACCATTCTCCTGTATGGGTGAATATCAACATCCCATTCAGTCTAATTGTTGTTTTTGTATATGAAAGGTAGCTGGTTTTGTTTAGTAACAATTTTAAAGGATGAAATTCTTTTTCCCGTTTCCTCAAACTAGACTCAGAAATTGAGGTAGGCTGCAGCCATTTGTGTCAAGGTAAAATGAATGCACTTTGTGATGATTTGCAGAGACTGTTGTAACAATCTGATGTACGTGTGCAATGTGTGATTCTACAAACTGTTTGTTGGAGCATAGTCTTTCATTTCTCATTTTCTCTTGGATGTCTCACAGAGCTATTGTCAGTCAGTTTAATGTGTAAGTTGAGCATCTGAATAATAAATCACGATGGACTAGCACCCAAGCATCAAAGTCGTACCAAGGTCCTGTTAGACTTGCTACTAGTAGGCAGCCGTAAGAACGCATCAACCGTCTGATGAACTGTCTGCGAAAGAAAGTGTTACAGGGTGCACGAGCTGTGCTACAGCTATCCTGCTTATATTTACCCTACCATTGTACAATATATGTACATCTCTTTATCTATTACACCGCATGTACAGAGATTTGTCGTATTCATACACTGATGGCTATGCTACATCACCTCGTGGGGTAAAATTGCACATGGGCAAAAAAGAAAAGAAAAAACGCAATGGATGGCACCAAAAAAATTATAGGTCAGCTTTCACTGGTTGATGATGAACTCAGGCAGTGCCAGTTATCAATCTCTCCTGTAGGTCCAGCTTCTTCACCTTGATAAGGCCAAGCAGGATTTGTACACCAAAGAACGCACAAAGGGAGTATGCGATGGTTGCTGGCATCTGCAACGGATAATTCAAAGTGTTTGTTGAACAATTTCGTGGAGTGATTTGCTGAAAGATGAAGCTTGGTGACTTACCCGGATCGAATTGAGGTGCAGAATGGTAGCGAGGTTTACCAAACTGCCTGCAGCGACTCCCTGGGTCATAGATAGCAGCATTTCAGAACAGAGAAATGACATTACATGAAAGAAAGAAAGCAAAGAACAAATCATGCAATGATCAAACAGAGCATGCTAGAGTACAATGATTAACATTTCCACATAAACCACGAGGAAACTAAGTGATTTACGTGCACCAATTATCAACTTTTAACATGGACAGCCTTAATTTTCATGGTCACCATAGAATAACACAATATAAAGCTTCATTAATTGATTGAACTCACATATCCAATTGTTTTCTGTACAACAGCAACTCTTTGAAACGATCTTTCTGATTCTAATGCTCTGACGCGAAGCTTCAGATCACCTTGCTCCTGTTATAAACAGAAAATTAGACCACTGAGTTTACTGTTCAATGGCACCAGTAAACAACAGAAATATAGGATCGAAACAATGTAGGTACCAAACGCTCAATGATCTGTGCAAGCTTTTCAACTCTGTCAGGTTGACGGAACACATTGTAGAATGCACGGGACTGCCTGTCCCATCTCTTCCTTGCATCCTGATGTATAATGATGAGCACTTAAAAATATGAATTTCCATACTAAACATTTATGTATGCGCCATCAATTACATAGGTCGAAACTATGAACCAAAGATTAATAATACTTGCCTTAACAAGTACTTCAACACCAGCTTCATTGAATCTGAGTAACTCCATGGCATATCTAGCAATTTAAATAGATGTATCAGTCAGACCTGGAAAGGCCATGTCAAAATCGTGCCAATTAAGAAAATGGCACACTACTGATGCAGAAAATACTCACGGCTTAGCAATCTCTGTAATATCAAATCTGGGATCTAGACCTTTCCCAATACCATCCAGTACTGCAAAGAATGGAGAAAGCATAAGGAACAATGAAACTATTATGTATGTTACAACCATGTTTCTCCACATAAAAGTTATCAGACCTGAGAATGCTCTGACCACAAATGTAAAGGTGGCAGGAAATCGAAATGGTTGATCAGCAGCAATTGACAAAAGATCCTCTCCTGTAGAATTTTATTCAAGTTAAAACTAAAAGCAAAACCAGTAGAATGACATATATGTTGACATGCTTCTTTCTATCAAATTCCCTGAGAGATCACAGAAATAAGTGGTCAATTACCTATAGCTGCAAGTCTCTGCTTCTTCTTTTCAAACTTCTCTTCCTTAGTTAATTGTTTTTTAAATCCTGGTTCCACAGTTGCCATCTCTCTCTCCTTCCTTTGTGCAGCTAGACGCTCTTCAAAGCTATAAAATACATAAACAGAACAAAGTGAGGCCAAGTGTCATTGTTCGTCTTATTAAACGAAATTTACATGTAACTAATTAGAAGGAGCATCCTCCAAATATAACAAAATTTACATGCGACTACCTATCAAGGAAAAATTGAGCTGTTCTTCTGACGGCTGTCATATCTCCAGTGGGAACAAGGACACCCATTTGAACCGCTGCTTGAAGCACCTGCATGATTACACAGTTGGATATTTTGCAAAACTTTACCTAAATTGTTGTCAGCACTCAGCAGGTAAACTACCAGGAGAAACTTACTTTATCAGGATCCTTTTCATAAACTCCATAAAATACTTCAAGCAATCCTTCACGGATATTTGGACTAATACTGCAAGTAAGAAGAATGAATATTAGATTAACTACATATCTGAACTTTGCAGGGGACAAAACGATTATATGCAACCTTCCCATCATCCCAAAGTCGTAGAAGATAAGCCTCCCACCATTGGCATCATCAACAGCAATGTTCCCAGGATGCTGCAAGGAAATTAATTTAACAGGCGCCCTACTGCATTTCGAGGTGCTAAAAAGGAGCACAAGACAGTACATACGAGTCGATATCATGAAATTACTAATCTCGGAGACAATGCTGTATTTAACTTCATCTCTACGTCTGAGAGAGCCGCGGGCAGTAAAATTGCCATGGTTAGAGATTTTTTTAGTAATTTAGGGCGCTTTGCTCTGGGACTATGGTAGAGCATTGACCACATAACTACACTTGTAGTTTCTTTTATGCATAATCATTTTATAACTCATTCCAATACACTTCAAGAGTGGACAAATGGCTCCCGAGCTCTAGGGAGCTTGTTTCTTCGAAAAAATCGAAAATGACACTTGAAATTTTCAAAAAATTCGGGAAAAAATTCTGGATGTAGATAATGATGAACTCTAGTAGTGTGCAAAAACTCAATCTAAAATTCGTTGTATTTTAGGCTCAGCAAAAAATGACAAGTTGGTGGATCTGGATGTGGTGAACTGTGGACATCTTCAAACTTCAAAATTTGTCAGATTTATCATTTTTGTGTAAGCTATAATACAACGAATTTTTAATGCACGATGGTAGAGTTCAATGTTATCTACACCTAGAATTTTTTCTCGAATTTTTTGAAATTTTCAAATATGATTTTCGATTTTTTCAAAAAAAAGGCCAACATGGAGCCCAGGGTCCATTTGTGGTTTCTGATTTCAATACATGCCAGTGCATTAGTATAAGTCGATTGTTTTTTGTGCCTGAGTGCAGATGACTTCTCCAAACTTCTGAAACAATCATTGATATACGAGTAGTAGGTATAGAGTAAAACGAACCTACAAAAGCTATACTCAAATCCGTTCATGTTATCGACGAGAACCCAAAAAGACAAGTAATGAATATTACATCCATCTGCTAGAACACTGTTTCACTTTATGGGTAATTCTGACTGTATCCATGAACCTTGTCAGATTTTGGAATGCTCAAAACTGGAAAGGGGGGCACGAAGCTTCCTTGGACACGGAACTCCAACTCAAACAATTATAGGCTATAGCATCGTTCAATAATTACAGTGCACTAACCGGGTCAGCATGGAAAAATCCATGCGATAAGATCTGCTCAAGGTAGGACTCGACAGCATACCGGCCTAACCTGAAAGAGATTGAAACAACCAATGTCAGTTGGCACATCAAATTAAAGCTATGGCTGACTATTATTTAGCGCATACCTTTTCCTATCAAGTCCTAACTTATCTATCTGCTGTATCCTATTTATCTTGATTCCTGGGACATACTCCATTGTTAGAACCTGCAAGGGACACAAAAATGAACTTAAGTTTTATTTTGTGCCTATGTTATGTTGCTTGAGAATCTATTCACAAGTTTCTGTTTATAAAGAACCTGAGGTGTAGTATACTCCCAGTAAATTTCTGGAACCTTGACATAATCCATGTTTTTGAAGTTTTCAGCAAACTTTTCAGCATTAAATGCTTCCTTAGTATAGTCTATTTCCTAAAAGACAGCCATGAGCTGATTAGATATTTGGATTTGATGTAAATAAAGAAAAAACACAAAAAAAAAACAAATGGCTGATTAGAGTTTGTTTAATCTACTACAATCTGAGAAAATATTTTCACATGAAGAACTCAGAGCAGAAATAATACAGGTGATGCCAATATAAAGATGCTAGACTCTCAAGCGTGCCCTGACACTAATATGAAAGCATTGACATCAGAACCCAACGTTGTGATACCAAGAGAACTCTATCTGTTCACCAAATGATCTTAATTTACTTTCATCGAGGAAAGATGTACTCCCTCCGTTTTTTAATATAAGATGTTTTAGCATTTGTCCACATTCACATATATCTAGATGTATGTACACATATTTTAGTGTGTATGCGCACTCATATTAGTATGCACGTAGACAACATGTTAGATAGCTAAAACATCTTATATTTATGAACAGAGGGAGTATAAGTGAACAATTTTTTTCAGATGTTTTTTTAATATAAGAGGCATTGTTTCAGAACCCTGGGTTTTGATAAGCATGAGATGGTAAGAGAACATAGGTTGTGAAACATAAGACAGTCGCACCTAAGTCAAAAGGTTAAATTACCTGATATAATACATTGGCACATTCATCATAAATAGCAACCCAGTCTCTCTTGGCACCATCTGACTTGGGATCCACTTTCTGAAGGTATTCTGCTATTACCTAGAAGAGAATCAGTTGAATTAGCTGATGGTTTCAAAAGAAAGAAATAATAAGAGAGAGGTACAATCTGCTAGGGAAAAGTACAAATTTAATTGACTTGCCCTTAAGTTCTTCAGATCAATATCAAACAGCTCTTTCAGACCAGGCCTTTGCACTTTGAGTACAACTTCTTGGCCATTCAGGGATGCCCGATGAACCTGGCCTGCCAAAAAGGGATATATTGTTATAGTGTCAAGTTGCATAAGAAAAAATGCCTTAGCTTTAGTCAATATTCACAATTACATATAGCCTGCAAGGTTATTACCGAGGCTAGCAGCCGCTATTGGTTCAAAGTCAAATCGATCAAATATCTCAGTTACAGATGCTCCCAGCTCTAATTCAATAGTTGACACAGCTGTCTCTGACGGAAATGGGGGGACTTGATCCTGAAAAAGAGGGAAGGGTTCCACCATAGCACCATTTAATTAAGTATAAAGCATAGGCACAGAACTGCTAATTACAAAAATCTAGAAAATCGATGAGAACTTTTAACTATCAGTATTTAACACAGGATAAAACCACGCATTTCTCCTCTTTGTCAGACATTGGTTACTGGAGACTGACAAGAATGACTATTTTGCTAGGCTTATCTAATGAGCTATTGAGCTAACTTCCGATATATATTTATGCGTAAATTTGCAACTGGAGGTACAGCCTTTGGGGAATTTCTATCAGCAAGAATCAAGCACAGATGGCTGAAGATCATAATGTAGTGGAGGAGACCAGGAGTAGCCGGTGTTAACAGATACGAGAGACCACAAGATCGGCAACACAAGTACTGATGGTGGGTGTGTTCTAAGAGTTTAAATACTTCTTTTTTATCAATACACCTACAACAGTTGTTTCAAAAGAAATACACATACAACAATGGTGTTTCATATGCAGATAGGGTAATCCATAGCATGTATCATGGGATTTGGATGGAGCCGCAATTTAAACCCTAGAGATAATCTTTTGAAGTTAAATCCAAGCCAAGAAAACTAGTGCAGATTTAACGATGGTCATTACAAATTTTGCTTTAAAATTCACAAACTTTTCCTTAGGAGTATTGAAGCAAGACCTTATGCTTTTCATAGGCAATTACATGCTTCCTAGTTCCTATAGAAATCTATGACAGATGCAGGCTTCCAACTGCCAATATCCACAGCAGCTACTTTCATTTGTCCAGTTTTATTTGGGAAAGGAAAGTAAGTGTAGATGCAAACCTGCAATTCAGATAACTGATCCACATATTCTTGTGGAAGAATATCTACTCTGGTGGAGAATTGCTGCCCTATTTTAATAAATGTTGGGCCTAATCTCAAAATACTCTCCTTCAGCCACTTGGCGAGAACTTTCCTCCTCATTACCCTTTTCTCTTCCGTCATCCCCCCTGTAGAAGTAATTATAGATGTTTAATGAAGAATTTTTTTTGTGTGCAATTCCACAGCATCAACGAATGCTTTAGGCTCACAATTTTACACAGGATATGTAGGAAACTTCAGGACACAAACGAACACCATCCAGTAAGAAATATTCGTTCAGTGCACTGACCAAAATGTAAGACATGATGTTTCATAGGATGAGGATTTTACTGGCCTACATCATTTATCCAAGTAATTACAAACTTGTGCTATGATCAGATATTAAGGTACCCTTTTTATGACATGTAACTAAAGTTGGTGCGATTACACCACATCTCAAAAACTATGGATTTTGCTATTATTTCGAAAGTACAAACATAATTCCAAATATGTTCCTCTTGTTAGGGTAATAGACTGCTTGTATTACCAGGGGGCCAAATGCCACATATATATAGTACATGTACAGGTGAATATGCAGGAAGGCCCCTAACATATGGGCAAAATACAATATGCACAATCTACTCTAACACCCCCCCTCAAACTCAGGGTGGATCCACAACACTGAGTTTGGAGAGTAAGAAGTCATGTTGCGCTCGAGTTTGTGCCTTTGTAAAGAAATCTGCCAGCTGCAAATCTGAAGGCACATAGTGAAGCGCAACAACCTGATCCTGCACCTGAGCACGTGTATAGAAAGCATCAACACCAATATGCTTGGTCAGCTCATGCTTGACCGGATCACGTGCAATACTGATAGCACCTGTACTGTCACACAAAAGAGGAGTGGGTGTCGTAACAGAGACCCCAAAATCTGCAAGCAACCACCGTAACCAGGTCACCTCAGCAATCAACGAAGCCATAGCCCGCAGCTCAGCCTCAACACTCGAACGGGAAACCGCACCTGTTTCTTCGTCTTCCAAGCAACAAGCGAACCACCAAGAAACACACAGTAAGCAGAAAGTGAACGACGATCCGTAGGATCACTCGCCCACGTGGCATCCGAGTAACACTGGAGCTGGAGAGAGCTGGAACTAGGGAAGAAAAGACGACGAGTAATCGTGCCACGAAGATAACGAAGGACACGGAGGAGATGACTATAGTGAACGGTGGTAGGAGCTGAGACAAACTGACTCAGAATATGGACGGGATAAGAGATATCAGGGCGAGTGACAGCGAGATAAACAAGACTCCCAACAAGATGGCGATAACGTGTGGGATCAGAAAGAGGCTCACCATCAGTGGATCGAAGCTTAACATTAAGCTCCATAGGAGTCTCAACGGTACGCTCATCACTAAGATCAGCCCGAGAAAGAAGATCCTGAATATACTTTTCCTGGGAGATAAAGAAGCCATCGGCTGTAGAAGAAACCTCAATCCCAAGAAAGTAGCGAAGAGGACCAAGATCAGACATGAGAAACTGCTCACGTAGACGTGCCTTAACAAAGGCAATGTGCTCAGGGTTATCACCAGTGATGATCATGTCATCAACATAGAGAAGCAACAAGGTCGACACCGAGAAGAGGTGTAGACAAACAGTGCTGGATCATGAGCACTGGGAGAGAAGCCAGCGGCAATAACCACAGAGGAGAAACGCTCAAACCAGGCACGAGGGGCCTGTTTGAGACCATATAAGGATCGTCGAAGACGACAAACCATCCCATCGGGAACAGAATACCCAGGAGGAGGCTGCATGTAAACCTCCTCACTCAACTCGCCATTAAGAAAAGCATTCTGAACATCAAGCTGGGATACAGACCAGCGTCGAACAGAAGCAACAGCAAGAAGAGTACGAACAGTGGTCATATGAGCGACAGGAGCAAAAGTCTCGTCATAGTCTCGGCCGTGCTCCTGCTGAAAGCCACGAGCCACAAGACGCGCTTTATAGCGCTCGAGAGATCCATCAGAGCGGGTCTTAATTTTATAGACCCACTTACACGTGATAGGACGAACACCTGAAGGGGGAGAAACAAGATCCCAGGTGCCAGTGCGCTCAAGCGCAGCAATCTCCTCAGCCATGGCCAGCTGCCACTCAGGATGACGCTCAGCATCCCGATAAGAAGTCGGCTCGGAGACAACAGAAAGACCATACTTACTAGGAGTATAACGGTCTGGAGGACGACGCTGACGAACAGGCCGTGAATGGGAAGGCTCATCAGCAGAAGATGACTCATCAGAAGAAGAGGAAGAAGGAGGAGCCGAAGAAGAGGAAGAAGGAATAGGAGAAGGAGGAGCCGAGGCAGGAGCAGGAGAGACGAGGAGTACTAGGGGTACTAGACGGAGGAGAGGATGGCTCCGAAGATGGAGGAGGCGCACCAGGTGTAGAAGATGGAGAACTAGGAGATGGGGAAGAGACAGCAGGAGGTGAATCCGGAAAAAGGAGAAAAGAAATATCATCCACCGGATAAGTGCCAGAGGTATGGCGAGGATAGAAGGAGCGCGTCTCATCAAACGTGACATCACGAGAGATGCGCATCCGACGAGCAACAGGGTCCCAACAGCGGTAGCCCTTATGCTCATCACTGTACCCAAGGAAAACACACTCAGCAGACTGAGCGGTCAGTTTGGTGCGTTCGCGGGGAGGAAGAAGAACATAGCAAGCGCAACCAAACAAACGAAGAGCCGAGTAATCTGGAGAGGTACCAGAAAGACGCTCGAGAGGAATGCCACCTTGAAGGGCAGCAGAGGGCTGAATGTTAATGAGGTAAGTCGATGTAGCGACAGCCTCAGCCCAGAAATGTGGCGGAAGAGAGGAAGCAATCATCATAGCACGGGCAGTCTCAAGAATATGACGATGCTTACGTTCGGCGACACCATTTTGAGCATGGGCACCGGGACACGAAAACTGAGCAAGGGTACCCTCCTCAGCAAGAACACCACGCAAGTGCTGAGAGATATACTCACCTGCAGAATCAGCACGAAAGACACGAATAGGCGTGGAATACTGAGTACGAACCATGGCAACAAAGCGCTTATAAATGGAGAGAACCTCACTGCGAGAGCGCATAAAAAATAACCAGGTGTACCGAGAAAAATCATCAATGAACAAAATATAGTATCGATGACCCCCCTTTGACTGAAGGGGAGCCGGACCCCAAACATCTGAATGAACTAAATCAAAAGGTCGCTGAGATACAGACGCACTAGTAGGATAGGGAAGCTGAATCTGTTTACCTAACCTACAACCCTGACATGAATGTAAAGACACATCTCCTGAAACAGACCCTAGAAGACCTCGACGAACTAATGACGATAAACGGGAGCCACAAAGGTGACCCAGCCGATGATGCCACTGCTGGAAAGAGCCAGTGACAGAAGCAGCAACCGCAGGAGAACTGGCAGATGAAGTAGCAGCGGAAGGAACACGAAGCCAGTCTAACTCCCAGAGCCCCGGAGACTGAAGACTACGAGGGCCAGCTCCAACCAGGGCCTGAGTCCGACGGTCCTGAACAGCACAAGAATCAGCGTCAAGAATGACGCGACAACCAGAATCAGTAAGCTGACTAGCAGAAAACAAGTTCATCTTAAGGCTAGGGACATGAGAAACATCAGGAACAGAGAAAGATGAAGTAGAGAGGGTGCCTCGACTAGAAACAGGAAGAGAGGTACCATCAGCCGTGATGACACGAACAGGAGAAATAAGAGAGCGAAGAGCAGAAAGAATAGAAGACGCAGAAGTCATATGAAAAGAAGCTCCAGAATCCAGATACCACGGGGATGACATACCTGATTGTGTAGAAGGTGGTGGTCGCGTGTTGCCAGAAGATCCAGACACAGAACCAGCAGAACCCGGCAAGGAAGAGCCGAAGCAGCGAGCAGACCACGAAGACCACGGATAATGTCCTGATCAGACAGTGCAGCAGCAGAAGAACCTGAAGAGCCTGAAGATCCTGAAGAACCAGTCCTCCGACGAGCAAGATACTGCTGACGTAAGCTGGGATCCCTCTGCCAGCAGCCAGAAATATCATGGCCAGGCTTGCCACAGTAGGTGCAAGGACCACGAGAACCACGAGACTGCGGGGGCTGACTCTGACCCTGGACCTGAGGAGTAGGTAGTATCGGCGGTACTGAAGACCGCGACGGAGGCTGTGGCGGAGCAGGACCACGAGCAGACGGCACAGGAGGACCACGAGCAGCAAGAACAGAGGGAACCTCCAGAAGACCAGCACCACGAAGACGAGTCTCCTCAGCACGAAGCTCAGACAGGACCTCAGAGAGCGGAACACGACCACGGGCATGTAGCTGTGCACGGCGTGGCTCAAACTCCTTGCGGAGCCGCGACAAGAACTCAAAGACGCGCTGAAACTCCAGGTCGGCGCGAACAATCAAGCAGCAGGGACAGGTGGCACACACAGGCGTACGAAGAGAATCAAGCTGACGCCAAATAGCAGCACTCTGAGTGTAGAACTCATCAATAGTCAAATCGCCCTGCTGAAGGGCATGCTCCTGGCGGACCACAGACAGGTAAAGAGCATCCCCAGACGGCTGATAACGCTGACGAAGAAAGGCCCACTGAGCAGCAGCAGTGGGAAGAGCCATAAACTCAGCAGCATACTGAGGCAGGACACTGGAAGTCAGAACAGCAGCAGCACGAGCATCCTCATCTATCCACTGAGAGTAGGCAGTCAGATCCTGCCGGTATGTCGCAACAGCAGCAGAATGGTCCTGGACCTGCCGGTCATAAGCAGTCAGAGCAAGAGCATCAGCACGAGTGGCGGAATCCTTGTCCTCCTGAGAAGCATCAGAGGCAAGGGCAGTAGGCGTCGGTGCAACAGGCACCGAAGGAGCAACGGGGTGGGGCGGACAGGGACCTCGCCAGAAAGCACACCCCACAGACGAAGACCGCGCATGTGGACGCGCATGAAGTTAGCGAAATCAGGGTAATTCGCTCCATCAAAGATAATCGGGCAGCGAGGAATCGCAACATAGCCCGACGAGGTAGACATCTCTCTCTTCTTTTTTTTTTTTTTTAGAGGTCAAAGGAGAGAGAATATGAATCTAAAGTGAACCAGAGCTCACGGGAGCAACGGGATGAGGCCCCGATCGATCGGGAGCAAGCAGCACGGGGCAGCACAGCACCACGATGGGATCGATCCTGCTGCCACGGAATCGATCGGGAGCAAGCAGGACGGAGCAGCACAGCACGGGCACGGGAGCAGATGGCCTGCGGGCACGGGAGCAGATGGATACCAACGGGGACCAGTGCATGCAGCGGATGGACCAGTGCGGCCGCGTGCACCAGCAGATGGGATCGGAGAGCAGCAGATGGGGAGCAGCACGGGCACGGGCACGGGGGAGATGCGGCCAGAGAAGATGCGGCCGGAAACAGCGCCGGCCGGATGGAGACGAACGGCGGCGGCCGGAAAAAAACGCACGAGTTGCGCGTGCGGGAGAGCGAACCCTAAAACCAGGGCTCTGATACCATGTTAGGGTAATAGACTGCTTGTATTACCAGAGGGCCAAAGGCCACATATATATAGTACATGTACAGGTGAATATGCAGGAAGGCCCCTAACATACGGGCAAAATACAATATGCACAATCTACTCTAACACCTCTTAAGTATTTTGCTAATGCATATACTAGCACACAGAAACATGTAAATGCTGCATTTGTTTATGAGATAAAACCAAGTGTGCAAAAAACATGGCACCTAAAAGTTAAAACAATAATTTGACACTGAGTTATGGTACATAACCCAAAGAATGTACAAGAAAATGACTGGCATTTAGTGGAGTAGGAAAGATAAGTAAATCCAGGTACCTAAGCTTTGGTTGTATAGAGAGTAACATTAAATATGATATCAGTTCTGTTGGTTCAATTTCTAACCTCGGTAAGTGAACTTCTGGTTGTTGAGCCAAACCTTGAACACAAATGCAAAAACAGAGCCCCATATTTCCAAAGTTCTTTGAATCGTTGAATAGGTTTTAAACCGATTCCAACGACCGCCAGGAACAACAGACACCTGCAAGATTTAGATGTTCATCCGGAAAAAGAAAACAGCAATGATGACATATAAAAAAATATTTGGCTGGTTGCAAATGAACAGCTATATTAACACAAACCATGGAGCCAAAATGTGCATGGTGGAAAGGCAAGTTTCCAGTCTCATAAGCTGAAAGCAATACCGACTGACACAAAACCGACCTACGTGTTTCTTTTTCTCCAACTAAGCAACCAATTATCCACCATGGTGCTCATGTTACTACTCATTTCTGATGATGCTACTACTCTGCTGCCGGTGCCTGCATTTTATGTTGGAATTAATATTTACAACATTTTACTCCATTCCAGCTAGAAAAAAACAACTAAAAATTACTCCTCAGCATTATAGTGACGTGTCAGCAAATTCAAGCTGAGCACATGCTTCAGCCAAAGCAACATCAATCACAGTGCAGCTTATCGCAGGAGATCAGATACTGAACAATTCCTCATCTTTCTTAACAGCCTAATGATCTCACTTATTATGCATATGAGATGCCGAGCAAGCTAAATATTCACCTTGGGCATGTCCTCCCCGTCGGTTCCCTTAAACCACGCGTCCTCCCTGCTGATCTCCTCCACCCTCTTCTTCCTCCTCCTCTCATCGTCCCCCGGCGCAGGGCCGCCGGATACAGCAGAAACGCTACTCCCGGACTTCACGGTCGCGCCGTTCCTGCTGCTGTTGCCGTTGCCGTTTCCGTTGGCGTTGGAGCCGAGGTAGGCCTCCACCTCGGCATCGTCGTACCCACCGAGCCTGCTGGCGCTGCCGTTGAGCCCGAACTTCCTCGCCTCTTCCTCGGTAATCCCGGATGACGAGGCTTGCTCCTCGATAACGGATAGGACTAGACGGTCCTTCGAGCGGCGGCGGCGGAAGCGGAGCGGCGGCGGGGGGCGGCGGAGGCGGAGGTGGTCGGGGACGGAGAGCGAGGTGGAAGCGACGAGGGAGGCCGCCGCGGCCGCGACGGACATGGCGGGGCCGGGGGCTAGGGTTTGTTTGGTCGGTTCGAGCGGGAGGCGGAGGAGGGAGTGGTGTGGAGGAGAGAGGGAGGCGGCGACGGCGAGAAGCGGGAAGCCGGGGGAGAGAGGTTGTGGGAGACTGGGAGTGGACTCAGTGGAGCCACATGGTTGGCACGGAGGATGAGGCGATCTGACGTGGGGAGAGGTGATTGGGTAGAGCCGAGGCGGTGGGGCCCAGCTGGTGGGGAGGGATCACGTGGAAAGCTGTTTTTTTCTTTTGGAGAACACGTGGCGAGATTCCAGGCCTCTACTTTTTTTTTCTTCCTTCTCTTTCGTGTGTTGTGCGAGGCCTTCTGGCAGTTGTGTTGCCTCTTGTGAACATGTGATGGGGATATGGCCTGTTTGTATGTGCCAACTGCCAAGTGCACGGTCACACAGATGTTGTAGCGAAACATTAATCTCCGACTAGTTTGTAGTATTAGTCTACACTTGTACAAAGATACAACACAGTCTAAAGCTCGAATATGGTACACCCAACATGTACGGCCCCGAAGGAGAGTGGATGAGACCTCGAAGTGACCTAGGGTTCTTGTCCCCCTCATCAACGCCGCCGCTAGTCCGCCCCGACCTCCGGTGGCCCTTGGGCCTTTAGAGATGTTGCAGACCACGGAGGGTTCTTATTTCTTTTTTATGTAGATCCAGTCTTATTTAAGATGGTGAGGAGTCGGCGAAGTTAGAATTAGATCCTCTCTATCATATCCCCTCTCCGACTGTGGGCTTAGCGCCAGCGGACGGCGTGTGGAGTTGTCTTGCATGCAGAGTCGGTGTTCGTATTCGTTGGTATGGGTGCAGGTCTATCTTGGTGGGAGGGGCGTTTTGGCACCCGAGCACAGGTGATCCCGAAATCTGGACCATTCAAGTGCCGTCGAGATTGTGTATCACCATGTGCTCGGGCAGAGTAAAACCAGAGTTACACAGGAATGCGGGACCCAGTATTTTTCTTGTCCCGGAGGGACATGACGGGAGGTGCTATATTGCGTGGTACGCGCACGCTTCCTTCGTCACGCGTACCCCCGATCGCCTCCGCTGGCGCAAAATGGGCTTGGCCCATGTACCTGTTTCCTGCTTCGTAGGTAGCGGTTTTTTTCCGTTTCCTGTTTTGTACGACCTCATTTCGTTCTCCTTTTTCGCGTACTAGTTTGACGAATCATGTTTTTTTTCCCGATCAGAATTTGACTGTTTGTAATGTACTCGGTATTACACGGCATGTTGCACCATTTCCTAAAATGGCATCGTTTTTTAATTTTTACAACCATTTTTGCAAAAATGGAACCATTTTAAATTCGAAACCAATTTATGAAACTAAATATATTTTAAATTTATGATTTTTTTAAATCTGAACAATTTCAAAATCAGAATATTTAATAAATCAGAATTTTTCATAAAAATGGTTCCGAATGAAAAAAATGGTTCCTTTTTGAAAATGGTTCTGAACCGAAAAAATGGTTCCGAACCGAAAAAATGGTTCCGAATGAAAAAAATGGTTCCGATTTTAAAAAATGGTTCCGATTTTTCGAAAATGGTTCCGAACCGGAAAAATGGTTCCGATATTTAAAATGGTTTCTATTTTGAAAATGGTTATGAACTGAAAAATGGTTCCTTTTTGAAAATGGAACCATTTTTTAATTTGGAACCATTTTAAATTCGGAACCATTTTAAAACGTGGAACCATTTTTAAACGTGGAACCATTTTCACAATAGAATCATTTTTTAATTTGGAACTATTTTCACAATAGAATCATTTTTTAATTTGGAACCATTTTAAATTTGGAACCATTTTTAAATTTGGAACCATTTTTTATATTTGGAACCATTTTTAATTTGGAACCATTTTTAAATTTGGAAACATTTTAAATTCCGAACAATTTTTAAATTGGAACCATTTTCAAAATGGAACCGTTTTTAAATTTGGAACCATTTTTAATTGGAACCATTTTCAAAATGGAACCATTTTTAAATTTGGAACCATTTTGTAAATTTGGAGCCATTTTAAATTCAGAACAATTTTTTAAATTGGAACCATTTTCAAAATGGAACCATTTTTAAATTTGGAACCATTTTTTAATTGGAACCATTTTTTAATTCAGATCCATTTTTATATTTGGAACCATTTTTTAATTTGGAACCATTTTTTAAATTTGGAACCATTTTAAATTCGAAACAAATTTAAAAGGTTCCATTTTGAAAATGGAACCTTTTAAAAATTGGAACCATTTTAAATTCGGAACAATTTTTAAATTGGAACCATTTTTAAATTTGGAACCGTTTTGTAAATTTGGAACCATTTTAAATTCGGAACAATTTTTAAATGGTTCCGATTTTTAAATCCGAAAAAATGGTTCCGAATGAAAAAAATGGTTCCGATTTTTTAAAATGGTTCCTTTTTGAAAATGGTTCCGAACCGAAAAAATGGTTCCGAATGAAAAAAATGGTTCCGATTTTAAAAAATGGTTCCGATTTTTCGAAAATGGTTTCGAACCGGAAAAATGGTTCCGATTTTTAAAATGGTTTCTATTTTGAAAATGGTTATGAACTGAAAAATGGTTCCTTTTTGAAAATGGAACCATTTTTTAATTTGAAACCATTTTAAATTCGGAACCATTTTAAAATGTGGAACCATTTTTAAACGTGGAACCATTTTTAAATTTGGAACTATTTTCACAATAGAATCATTTTTTAATTTGAAACCATTTTAAATTTGGAACCATTTTTAAATTTGGAACCATTTTTAATACTTGGAACCATTTTTAATTTGGAACCATTTTTAAATTTGGAACCATTTTAAATTCGGAACAATTTTTAAATTGGAACCATTTTCAAAATGGAACCATTTTTAAATTTGGAACCATTTTTTAATTGGAACCATTTTCAAAATGGAACCATTTTTAAATTTGGAACCATTTTGTAAATTTGGAGCCATTTTAAATTCAGAACAATTTTTAAAATTGGAACCATTTTCAAAATGGAACCATTTTTAAATTTGGAACCATTTTTTAATTGGAACCATTTTTGAATTCGGATCCATTTTTATATTTGGAACCATTTTTTAAATTTGGAACCATTTTAAATTCGGAACAAATTTTAAAAGGTTCCATTTTGAAAATGGAACCTTTTAAAAATTGGAACCATTTTAAATTCGGAACAATTTTTAAATTGGAACCATTTTTAAATTTGGAACCGTTTTGTAAATTTGGAACCATTTTAAATTCGGAACAATTTTAAATTGGAACCATTTTCAAAATGGAACCATTTTGAAATTTGGAACCATTTTTGAATTAGAACCATTTTTTAATTCAGATCCATTTTTATATTTGGAATCATTTTAAATTCGGAACAAATGTTAAATTTGGTTCCATTTTTTAGTTGGAACCATTTTCAAAATGGAACCATTTTTAAATTTGGAACCATTTTTTAAATTTGGAACCATTTTAAATTCGGAACCATTTTTAAATTGGAACCATTTTTAAATTTGGAACCATTTTTTAATTGGAACCATTTTTGAATTCGGATTCATTTTTTATAGTTGGAACCATTTTTAAATTTCTGGCAAATCAGAACATGTGGCGCCATCAAAGAAGTGACAATGCAATAAGGACTAGAGGTGTAGGTTGGAAAAGATTCATAGATGCACAGGGATAGCCTTGCCAGATATGATATCGTGTAGGAGTATTCTCAAAAATCCACCGGTAGAACCCCCCAGTGTCTGTCTAGTTGGTGAAGCCTCAGGTTTCCAGCTTGGGAGCATGTAAACGAACAATGCATGTTACTGGAATGAATTTGCTATAGTACGAACAAAATTGGTCTGAAGAAAATCAGACAGAGCAGCACATAAGTGATAAGTCTATTTGATTTTTCTTACAGCACACGAGTAGTTCACTAGACTATATAGAACGATTTTGTTCATGCCATCTCACAATTCTACTGTAACGAAGAAGACAGAGTACAGAAGCCAGTGTGAGATACTAGCATGAACAAAATTGGTCCGAAGAAATGATACAGAGTATGCTTGGGTCTTACAGTAGTAGAGCACACATAAGGAACATAAGACGACAGAGTAGAGAAGCAATATGGCAAAAGCAATGCGGTACAATCGGTGTGGCTATTGAAATCGAGGAGAAAATGAAGGAATTAGACAAAAAGGAAGGGAGGGAGGGAGGAGGGGATTTCGTACGGGCGACGATGGTGTGCTTGGAGGAAAGGGGTAGCGGGGCAGCGGAGGTGGTGGCGGTGAGGCCGAGGCCGAGGCTTGCGAGCTGCGAGGTGGCGAAGCCGAGGGAGGTGGAGGCGGCGTGGGCGTTGGCGCGGAGGAGCGGGGCCCTGGCGGCGGGCATGGAGTAGGAGCACAGCCTGGACGCCATGGATGGATTTCTAGCTCACTGGGACTGACTGGTCCGCTCTGGGAGGCAGGGGAAGAAGAGGATAAGACATCTCTTTGAGAAGCAGAAGCCCTAAAATCTGCCGCATCTCCTTCTCCGCCGTCTCCGGACCCAGATCTACCCAAACCTCGTCGGCGCCTCTCCTCTAATAACCCTCGCCGCTACCCTTCCAGTTAAGAAATCCCTAGATCCCCAGAAGGCGATGATAACCCTACATCGCCAGGAGGTTGTAGAAGATGTCGAATTCAAATTGGTCGGCACTGTACCAATTTACCAGCGTCGCAGTCGTGAAAGTATGATGAAGTGGGTTAAGTCCAGGGAATCCATGAGGGAATCCGAAGGCGTCAAGGAATTGCGCCGTTGGATATCATCCTCTATGATAACGGTAAGTGGATTTATATGTTCTATATTCTTCAGGTTAAGATCGCGGCTTGCGAGTTGCGACCTACTATAGGAATTTGATACCTGATTCATGTATCCATGTATGCAGCCTGGATACAGTCAATCCGTAAAAAATATTGATGTCTTCTATGCTGTATAACTTTATGGGCATCCTTTTCTTGTTGTTGAGTGTGCGCATGCTCCAGTTTTCTACTATTCGACCACATATTAGGACTTTCTGTTCTATCCTTTATGTTACTGTTGGATTTGACCATCTGACTAGTCTTTTTTCCCGTATTAAGATCTTATCGAGAGGGCATGGTGCTGGGACAGGCTGTTGCCATGGACCAGTGGTTATGTTTTCGTCGAACAGTATCTTGCCTACCTAAAAGATTATCTCCAACGAAATCGTGACTATACTTCTGCATGCGATGCAGCCAAGAGGGTAAGTACCTACATCTCTACCAAATAAAACTGTGTTATGTGGTTGATTGCGTTGCTAATTAACTTTTTATCCCTGTGTAAAACGCTGTTATCAAGTGTCTCATGAAAGAGACGGAATTGAGCGATGCCATTAGTAAGTTCAAGTCCATCCACAGTGATGATGGACTGATGCTCGAGATCAACAAGGAAGCAAATGGTATCATCGGTTCAGCACTTGATTGCCCTCTTGCAACTGCTTGCTTTATGGTAATTACCTAAAAATACAAATCAATCAAACTCTGATTTAGTTGCTTATTTTTCATTAAATGCTTTGCACCAATTGACAAATGATTGTCTTGTTTCAAGTGTATCGCCCAGGAGGCTAAGTTGATGTCTAAGTGGTTGACAAGTTGCACTCGGAAGGATGACGAGTCTATGGCTAAATCATGGAAATGGAAATCAGACTTTTGTTATAATGTCCAGAAGCTTGCCTTGAATATCTTCACCACCTACAAAGAGAACAATAAAGACTACTTCATTGCTTCCATGTTGGTATGTCTGCTTCTACCCCAACACAGTGTGGTTTTCTTGATCTTCAGTATTCATGCTTTGATGGCTATGAGCTTCTTTTCACCAATTGCAAAATGATGTTTTGAAGGGCATGCGAAATGAGGCTGCTACTGCATGTCGTTTGCTGGGGAACTACGTGGAGCGCGCTGAGGAGGTTAAACTCTGTGAAGAACTCCGTTGTGATTTGCTGGATCTTTTGGTCTTTCTGCAAGAATGGTGTCCTCAAGATTCTGCTATTGTTGTTGATCAGAATCATCATCCAGTTGACCAAACAAGGTAGTATGATCTTAATAATATTTTTGTTTTTCTTGTTGCATTATATTGTTGGGTCAGTGGTAATTTCATGCTGTGTTACATAGTATGATCTTAATAATATTTTTTGTTATTCTGGTTGCATTATATTGCTGGGTCAGTGGTGTAATTTCATGCTTTGCTGTCAGCAGTTTGCAGATATCAGTTGAAAGAAAGGAATTGCCAACTGGATATCAGGATTTTCATATTAGTGATGGTATTTCTTCTATTCCTAATACTCCTATGGAGAACTCTGCTCCAGCTACTCGAGTGTCAAGGTATGATGTCAATAATGCATTATCTTGTTCATTGCCATGGTATGAAGTCAGCAGGAAACATTAACTTGTTTTTCCTGTTACACTTCTGATGTTGGTCTGACGTGCAATTTATCATCGTATGCTCTGAGAAAGCTCTGCTAGGTTTGCGAATGATGATGCATTAGATCAGTGCAGTAATACAAAAAAAAGAAACATAGAAGAGCTCCAAGGTATGAGAACTAGAAAGAAGAATGCATGGGCTCCAACTTTTTATGGCTTAAGTTCCTTTATTTTGTTCACAAGTTCTCACTAACAAGCATCATTGGTCGGTTTAGAGAGTGAGGCGTATAGTTTGCTGGCATCGGGGACAAGGAAGCATTGTAGAGTTGAAGAAGAATTTGGTTCAGAAAGTAGCGTTGATGGCGTTGCAGCTTCTATCACTCCCACAACAATTAAGTCGGCCACTTTTGCTACTCCGTCATCATGGTATGATCTCAATAATGAATATTACATATCTTGTTTCTCTTGTTATATTAATGTTGTTTTAAGTATAATTTACTGTTGCTTTTTCTGCATAAAGGGCCAGTCCTACAGATTCATATGGTTCGAACCAAGGTACAAACTTGAGAATTCCGATGGAATCATATGCTGACAAATCTGTTCAGGATACCCAAGGTAGAAACTTGAAATAAGAATGAACCAACTTCTGTATGTGTGATTTTCTTACATTTCTGGTGTGTTCCTAAGTGTAATATTGTTTGTTGGCTCAGGCAGCGAAGTACCCAGTTCACAGGCAGACCCAAGTGTGGTCAGTGCAAATGTGCATGAGGAGGTTTGTCAGATACTGAACTACCTTGATATTTTTTGAAATGAACATATTGCAAGAACTCAAAGCTATGTAATGCTGTTTGTTTTTGTGTACTTACATTAGCATTCAATTAATTTTCGACACCAACATTTCTTTGAGTTTTTTGTCATAATTTTAAGTGATTAGAGGTCAGGATTACTTGACTTTTCTTTATTGCTGAGATACTCCCATGCTTATTTGTATGCAGTAATGAAGGAAGCGACAAACTGTTGATCTTGCTTGGTGATGATGTTCTGGGTTATTAGGACTGGTCCTGCTGTTGTCGGGCTGCCATAAATCCTATTACATTAGACCTGTGTATCAACTATGCTTTGTTTTCACTGTTGTTGTCGGGCCGCCGTAAATCCTGTTATGTTAGACCTGTGATGAACTGTTTCAACTATGCTTTATTTTAATTACTGATACTGTAGTCATTCTATCCCGTCCGTGGAAGGGTGCTTAAGTTAACGCGTTGCGACTGTGATTAACATTTATTGCCTTTGTTGCGAAACCGCTGCTTTAGTCCAGTCTCCTTTATCTTTTTCGAAGTAGAATGTCATTTTCTATTACTTTTCACATTTTGTTTGACCTGGTTGCCTAAGGCCTAGAGAACATATTTTCTACTCCTGCCTATGCAGCCGGTAGACACAGAGAGATTGATACATGTTTTTATCTCAATAGCAGTCATTTGAATTAGATTTGATATCCCAATTGTTCCTGGTCCTTAGATGCACCTCCAACTAACACATTACTCAGCTTTAGGCCCTGTTAGTTTGGGCTGGAGTTTTGGCTTTTATAGCTTTTGAGTCTCTAGAAGCACAAACACAGACAAACATCAAAAATTCGTAGGGGTTGAAACGGATTGGATGTGGATCGGATAGTGCCCTTTCCACATCCATTTTCATAATTTTAAAATGAATATGGATGTCATCGAATACGAATCCAGATCGGGTTTTTTTTTCCGAATAAGAGTTCGATTGAAACATAGGGAGATGGCATTGCTTATGCCAAAATATCTAACCAGTATACCTGCGTCGAGAAACGTCCTCATGGAACCACTACATCATACTTTACTCTGAATCATCTTTTCACAGACTCCCAACGATTGCCTAGCCCCTCCTTGGAGGAACACGAGCTTAGGACAAGCCCTAAAAGAAAAGAATGATTAGTTTGGCTATGATTGAGAGGGCCAGCAAAAAACCATGTGCTCGTCTTTCTAATCTTACGGAGGTGGATGCCAATACCAAGTACTTCCATAGTTCCATACGAGGGTGAACTCAAGAAGAATGAAAAAAATCACATCCATCGCCTTAGCACAATGCCGGTTGGGTTACCGAGCATGGCAAAAGGACGAGATTGTTCACGATCATTTCGACTTGGTGATGGGAGGCGGCCCAGAGAGAGCCTCAGATTTAAATTGGGATAACCTCCATTTGGGATTGTGGACATGAAGAGTTGACGTGCCTTTATTGAAGGAAGAGTCCTAAATGCCACCAACTAAATGCCTTCCGATAAGGCTTCTGGCCTCGACGGCTTCACCGGAGATTTCTTTTCAAGAAATGTTGGAGCATCATTAAAAATACAAGATTTCACACTTTAACAATCTTAGGTCTCCCACCTCCAATTGTAGCTCAAAAAATGGATTATCGCTTAACAGCGGCGGCCTGCGGTATGCAAATGCAAAAAAAAAAGACTGGCGTGTGGGCGTGCGTGTGTGTAATGTGTTGGCTGGTGTTCTTCCATGGGCGAAAATGGTTCATTCATGGCTAATGGCATGATTCGGCCGGCATAGTTGAAGACCCAATTTTAGGCCAAGCCCACAGCGCCCGAGTTGAAGCACAATCACGTTACACTGACAACATGCCCCACAAAATTAATGACGCCCATATGTCAGAGACACATGATGAAGCGCTATGACGTAGGCACCATCTGCATCCGGTAAAAACCCCTCACCGCGCCGCCGCCTCCGCCGCAACTTTGCTTCCGATCTTGTCAGGTATTGATAGTGGTATGGAATGGTAATATGTTGGTAGCTCTATGGGTATATTGGGTATTTCACATATGAGGCCACCTTGTATCCCCTAGCTCTATATAAGAGTAGCTTTGTATCCTGTTGAAACAACCAAGAAATAAAAACCCTAGTTATCTTTATTTTTCCTGAATTTATCTTTCTGTCTTTTATTTCCAGTTCATGTTTTTACCCAATCTGAGCACCGAGCTCCAATTTTCCCCCAATTTCTGTGATTCCTCCATGTCTAGGATCATCGGGGCCTGACAAAGTGGCATCAGAGCCAGCTCGATCGACGGGCGCGCTCCCTCCCTTCCCTCCCTTCTTCGTCTTCGATTTTGGTCACACCGGCGGCTCCTTTCTCTCCGATCTGATTCACCTAAAATCCCACTTTCCTGCCCTGATTCAACCTCCCTCCTGACCATGGCGATCGTGCCTTTCTCTTTCCCCTTCTTCCACTCCACCGCCACCTACCACCAGCCTTCCCCTTCGTTCCACCAACTCTTCCCTACGTCCCTCCCTTCCCCTACGCGCCACCGCCGCCTGGCTTCTTCCAAGCCCCAGCATACGGCCCATCCACCGCCACCAGTTCCTATCCCAACTTCCCAGCCTTTCCCTCCCCAATTCCCACCCAATTTGACCCAATTTGGTCACCACCCGCTCCTCCACGAATCCATGGCGACCCCCACCCACCTCCTGCCTCCGCGTGCACGGTCGACGCGGGCACGGCCGCTACTGGCGTTTCCCCCGCACCAGCCTATCCATACGCCGCTCCGGGTGTTCCTCTAACCGCCAACCTCTCCTACTCCACGGCCGAGACCAACGGGAACGCCTTTCTACCCAACGCCGCTCTGTCCGGTCCTGATCGAGAGCGCTAGCCACCCTAGAGCCACGACTCCTTCAAATCATTGAACTGGACTACACCTGCTCCGGCCTCAACCCGACACGCCGCCTTCTCCTCGTCCAAGGCTGCCTGCGCCCCCGTCACAGCGTGATGGACACGTACGTGGCATACGATGCAGCGGTTGAAGAGGTAGCAGACAAGCGCGTCCCGGCGAAGGGCGCCATCCACCACCGGCTGTTGGACACGGTCCGGACTCCTCCAAATCGAGAGCGCACCCCGCTTCAGTCCAGCTTCGACTCGCTTCATGGTGAGCTCTCAAAACTATCAGCTGTAGTCTCTCAATTCACAGTGGTCATGGGCATGAAAACAACCGAAACACTGGTTGCTGGTTCATCCCCGGCAGCATCCGCACAGTTTAGATCACCATCAACAAGTTTATCGGATACCGGTGTAGCAGCAAGCTCTTCACCGTCCTCTGGTAGGTCTCGATTTGGTACATCAGGTACTAGTAACGTTTCCCCCAAGGTGTTTGGTGAAATGTCAACACCAATTTCTGGGCATGTAACGCAGGCTTCTCCACAAAAGCCGACTTCAGCAAAAGAAAACCTTGGTGTCACAGCTCAGTGGTTTGTAGCAGCACAAGCAGCAGGTCTGGCTCCAGTTAGTTGCTCCAAAACCAACAAAACAGAGGATTATGGGCCGATGCTTGGTCACCACCTGAAACTGCCAATCACTGTGCAAGATGTGCCCAATGTGCTAAAGAAAATGCCTGTGCATGATGTGTTTGAAGAGGAGCAAAAAGATAGTGAACAGCCCCCGAAGTGCTCCAACGAGTCATCAAAAGATTCATTGCTTCAAGTTGTTACAGGGTTAACATTCTCAGATGATGGCGAGGCTCATGTATCAAGATACATCAAATTCACACACAGGCAATGCATCCAAGAAATTGTTGTGTCTGACCTTGCACCTGGTTATGCAATGGGAGATGTACAACACATTAAAGCCAATAAGTGGAATATGGTATTAAGTGAAGAAGGAAGAGACGTGTGGGATCCGGGAGTTTCAGCAGTTATAGTGACCCCTCTGAAGAATGACAGCAGTAACTATTTCTTCCCCCATGATAAGGCTGACCTATGGTCCCAATCTGAACATCAGTTCAATGTGCTTCGGGTAGTATTTGAGGAAGTTATGCTAGATAAACCACCAGCTAAACCTCCCGATAGATTTGGTATTGCTGATTCATCACTGCAGGATATTTGTGTCTTACTTGAAACCGTCTCGGAGTTCATCTATGACGCACTTTCAGCCACGATCGACAGATCCGTCGTAGGTGAGCGTTTATGACAAATTTTTGACCTTCTACCACGAACTCATTCCGTTGTAGAAGACCTGGATTCTTGTAGTGGTCCACGCCCAAAAGTCACCGTTATGGTCCCTAGTTACGGCAATACTTTAGGTAACAATCAAAGCATGAGTGTCGAATAAACGGTTACCAGATATTCTCAGGGCAAAGGAATATAGCTAATGAAAACAAAACATATGATCAATTGTATCTTCATCATTGACTATTAGTCTCATAGCAAGATCATACAGTGGGTCGGTTCAGTACTGTTATCATTCCGATAATAAACTCCTATAGTTACATGACTTATACAAAGTCCATGATCAGAAAAACATGATCATCAGGTAACAAGATATGCTTGTCTGAGAGACAAGACCATGAACACTTTTACTTGTTCGTATCTCTACATACACCTGTATTGGAGGTTTTCTTCTTGAACACGTTGGAATTGTTATTCAAGTGCCCAATACAGTTATAGCATAAAGATATAAACATTAATAATAAACTTGGAGATAAATAATGAATAAATTATTATTGTCTCTGGGCATATCTCCAACACACCCCTCATGCACTGATCCGACCGGTGGTGCATCTCCGGGGGGGGGGAACCCTTGATCTTGTGATCGGACGATGACGACGCCTTGGTGTCGTTTCCCTCTTGGGGGCTTCGTATTTGGAGCTGAACAACGGCAAGAGGGACCAGTGAAAGGCTGAGGTTTTCGCTTGGGGCTTTTGTGGCGACGATGACGAGAATGAGCGATGTCGGAGACATGGCTGTGGCTGCGGTAGTCGGCTCTTCTCCAGCGTGTCTGTGGGTTCGCCTCGGCGTGTTTTGCTGCTTAGAAGTCGAAACTATTGTGGTGGGTTCCCGGTGGTGTACGATAACTGGCGGTAGGTGTTCCTTTCAGCGAGCTTACATGGCGCTAACCTGCCTGGTTCTCTCTTCTTAGCTTTTCGTCAGAATCGAAGTTGCGCTGTCTTGTCGCAGGGGGCTGAGTTTCTTGTACGGATGTTCATTTGGCTCCTCACGGTGACGAGGGGTATCCTCACCAAATCCCATGGTCATGGACCTAGGGATGAGATTATGGGGAGAGAACGTGGTAGTACTGGTAGATTCGTCGGCTGACAAGCAGAGGCAAAGTTTTCCCAGGTTCAAGCCTCCAAAGAGTAACACCCTACTTCCTGCTTGTCTGGTATTGATCGTGTACGATTATGCGGTTACAAGGAGGCTCTGGCGAGATTATCGATCTCGCTAGGGCTTATGGTGGTTCGAGTATTGCGTGTCCTAGATCGGTGCCCCTCCCAGCCTTTAAAGAGGCGACTGGGTCTCGGGAGTTTGTAACCGACCTAGTTTACATGTAAGGAAAGTCTAAACCGACTATGCCTATGTCTAATCTTGGAGGGTACTCCATCTTCTTGGGCCGCTTGTCTTGGGCTTCGATTGATCCTTAACACTTGGGCTTATAGTCGTCACGTGCACCAGGGACCCTTACGGTAGGGTACCAGACATGTATATCCTTGTTAGTAGCCCCCGAGTACTTGTCTGAATCGTAGAATCGGGCATGGACTCACTCGTAAGTGCACGTCTTATGCTTTGTATTTATAATTGGAATTCCTATATGAATAGCGCTCGTTGGCTATGTCGAGTATATCTTCGACTATGATTTTTGCTTATGTTCAAGGGATAATAGCTTAGCAGGCCCAGTTCACTCGACGGATCGGGACTGGTTAACTACACATTCGGGTAAAACCTTACTAGCTTTCAATCAAACTCGAATCCCCGGACTCGAATTTGGAACAAACTGGACAGATTCGACTAGGCCGTGGAGGTCTTACTGAGTCGATCTGCAGTATAATTTGATATTTACCCAATGCGTCCGTCAGGATTTTCATCATGTCTGCTGACACGGAAACTGTAAGGATTAACGTTGCTGGAACGGTCCTTAGCCCAGCTCGAAAGTTCGGCGGGTCTTACCTTTGCACTGCGCATGCAGCATCCGAGATATTTGCGACGGACGCAACTCGGGAATTTTATGAGTGTAACTTTTTGTATTTTGTTGGACAAGTCATGTCCTTTGTCAACTGAATTTTGGTCATTATTCTATCGGGTGTGCGACAGCGCTCCCGATGGGAGTAGCCCCCGAGATTGTGCTATATTGTTTGCAATGGAGGATAATCTCAAATCTTTTATGCCATACTTTGCCAGTCGAAGAAATTTTTGATACGCTCCCGATGGGAGTAATATGGTTCAGTCGAAACATAGTCGACTCCTTTATGTTCAGTGCTACCCAGTCGAAGGGCTGGCATCTGCTGTGTTAGGACTTTGCAATCTAAAATTTGCTGCCATGTACGAGACTTGGAATGACGTCAGTGATGACGCATGCATCGACTGCGCTTTCTGACAAGCGGTGACGTGCATGCTGCGGCTGATTGGACATGACCTACATGTGGGCCCATTGTGCAGCGACGGTGCCGTTTGGACTGGATTTGACCGGTGGGACCCATGTTTGACGGAGGCGTGATGATGGCTCCTCTTTTGCGTGCGTAGTGGGCGGAGTGGCCGGCGATGGTTGCCCTCCGTGCTTGACACGTGTATGGTGAGATGCTGTGCGGAATGCACGATTCTGATCTTGACGGTTACGATCGTTTTTGGCTTGTGGTAAATAGAGGAGATTGCGTTGGCATTTGTTTTTACTTGCCATTTGCTCTGCGCCGTCTCTGTTCCATCCTCTTCCCCGAGCTCGCTCTCCATTGCTCCTTGCGCCCAAGCTCCTCTTCCACAAAAAACCCATGGCCCCAAAGAGGAAGGGAGGCGATGCGGCCGCGACCGACGCTGCCGCGTTGAAGGGGAAGAAAGCAGCTGCTAGCGCGTCTGCGCCCGCCATCGACCTCAAGAAAGGCGACGGCGACTGGGTGAAGTCCTCCATCAAGGAGGCGAGCTTCTAGAAGCTCCGCGAGGAGGGGCTGCTGCCACCAGCGGAGGAGCTCGCCGTCCGCGCACCCTCAAAAGAGGTACTCCCCGAGCCTCGCGGTAATGAACGTGTCTGCTTTGCAGAATTTTTGCCAAGGGGTTTTGGGTTTCCGCTCCACGACTTTGTGTGTGGTTTGCTTTTTGCTTACGGGGTGCAGATCCATGATCTCACCCCGAACGGCATCATGCACATTGCGTGCTTTATGGTGCTGTGCGAGTGCTTCCTGGGTGTGGCACCCAGCTGGGCACTGTGGAAGTCGATCTTCATGGTCCGCCCCAACAATCGAGGAGGGCGCACCTATCTAGTCGGTGGCCTCCAAATCCAGGTGCGCAACGACACCCACTACTTCGCCCTGAAGCCAGTCGACTCGGCTCAGGGATGGAGGAAGAAGTGGTTTTATGTCCGCGTTGACCAGGAGGGAATCCCGGCTTTTTCGACTGCTGGGATACAGGCGAGGACAGCTCCCTGGGATCACCCGCTGACTGAAGAAGAGAAAGCGAAAGCGGCGCCCCTGCTGGCGAAGATAGTGGAGCTTTTGAGCAGTGTGACGGGTGTGCACCTGCTGGCCACCTTTGTGAAGATGCGGGTGTGGCCGCTCCGCGCGCGTGCGCACCCGATGTGGCAGTATGAAGGCTGACTCGACTCCACTCGAATGAGCAGTGAGGAGCTATCGAGGAAGGAGCTGGTGGACAATGTGCGATCCATCACCTGCATCAGGGCCAGCGACCCCTGCAACGTCGACTGCCCCGTTCTTCCTTATGTGGCCGAAAGGCCTCTGCCCGAGGTTAGCAATCTATCGGGTTAGCTGCTTTTTTGACTTTGCCATTTTTGTGGTTAGCTAACTTTTCTCTTGCCCTTTTTGTGATACGCAGGGACACTCGAGTGTGACGACCCTTCCTCCCCTTCTCGAGAACGGCCCAACTGCGGAGACTGAAGTGCAGGAGGCGCGAGAAGTAGTGGAAAAGGGGGCTGACGAGTCGCCTATTCCCTTCGGCCACTACTTCACACACGGGGCATGTGGAGGAGAATGAAGTGGACGAGACGCGCGCTGAGGCTGCCCTGCAGTCGACATGAGCAAGCCTCGTACCCGCAAGCGCCTCCACCGTCAAGGTCCAACTTCTGCGGTGAGCTCACCCGCAAAAGGGGTGGATCTGGAAGATGACGGCGACTCGGGCTCCCCGCGAGCTGTCCAAGCCGCGCCTTTGATGGCGTGCCCTGTGAGGTCTATGCCACCTCCCCAGTCGAGCAAACGCTTCGGTGGTCCGAGCCTCGACATCCTCGACAGTGACGAGGATGAAGAAGACAGGTTTGTGACAAATGCTGTTTTGCATGTCGAGCTGTGTATTTGTATATTTTGGCTAATATTTTTGTGCCTTTGCTATCACCTGTCAGCGCAAAGACTGAGGACTCGGAGAGATCTCCAGTAGCGCGGGATCCGACTCCAGAGCGTCATGATGTCTCTCCTACTGCAGCTGCGGACGTGCAACCAATTTTGATGGCGACTGCCCCGTCGTCAGCGAAGGTTGCGGATGCAGCAACGCTAGAAGTTGGGACCTCTGCCTCTACGAGTACGACTTGGATGGACCATGTAAGTGCTCTTTTGGCGGAACCGCAAACGTTGCGATTTGATTGTGAATATTTACGCTGTTTTTCTCGTGTTTGCAGCCTTTCTGCCGCGCCTTGGCCGATTCAGGCAAGGCCTTTGTCCAGATGGAGCAGGAAAGGGATGGCCTCCGCTCCAGTATGCACCAGATCAGTCGTAAGTTTCGAATCTTGCAGTTGTAATCACAAGCTTTTTTGGTTGCGCATTTTTGTGAAGTATCTCCTTGTTATGCTTAGGTGACAAAGAGTCCGCTGAGACTCGGGTGAAGGATCTGGAAGAAGCTCTTGCCGAGTCGAAGAAGACTGCGGATGCTGCTGCCGCTCGCGAGAAGGAGCATGCTAGGCAACTGGCTATCCTTGCTCAAAATGTGAGGGGTAAGATATCATCCTCTTCGCATAATAGTTATGTACCCATTGGGTGTTATGTTCTGATTTGTGCCTTGCTCTGCAGAGGCGACTGGTGTGCCAGCACCTACCGACTTGGTCAGTGATGAGCCATCACTCGACCAAGTTATAGGCTACTTCGGCAACGCTTTTGTCCAGGCGAGGGATGCTCTTGCCAAGTCTGCCAGCACCCTCGGCGACGTGCACAAGGAGGTGCTGCCTGATGATGAGGTGCCGGCTACTACGGATGGCTTTGCCAAAGCCCTGGGCCCTGGATCTTCGACCATGGCGAGTTTTGCTCGCGCCCTTACGGTACGCGGCTCTCCACCCTCAAGCTCATTTTGGGTCATGGGATAGAGGGTGATCTCGAGGTGGCGATGTCCGACTTCCCCCGTAAGGTCAATGGGAGATATGCGCCTCTGAAGGGTTAGAGCGAACGCGCCAATCGGTTGGCCAACACCTGCATAACCACTGTGGAGCGCCGCGCGATAGAGATTGCCACCCACGAAAGTAGGGCTAGGTCGCAGTCGGTGTCTGAAGTGTAGGGCCGCCGCCCCATTTTTATGCTTTGTAATTAAACCGTATGACCACGCGAGTGTGCGTGTGCTTTTGGCTACTCTGATATGAATTTTATGTTTTCCTTGAATCTTTGTCTGCTAAGCTTGTTTGATGTACTCGAATGAGTTTTGTGATGAAATCCTCATATCTGACATGAGGTTTATGATGCTTGAAACAGCCACGGGTACCCACTTCCTCAGTGGGCTCCTCTCGGACTCGCCCTCTTCGTCGATCCCCGGCTCAAGTAGCAAATGACAGTCGAGTAAACAACTATATGAGAGCCAAGATTGGGACTTTGGAAAAGGAATTGAGGGGTGTGCAAAGCGAGCTAGATAGGATGAAGGCGAGGCCATCTCTTCCTACCCAGCGAGAGGAATATGTGCTCGGGGAAATGGAGATAGTGAACAGGCAACTTGAGTGTAAGCATGACTGCTTTGCTTTCGAGAGTGCGTCTCCATTCTTTTAGCTGATCCTTGTTGCCTTGCTGCAGGCTTTGTCGAGGATTTCCAAGCTGAAAAGGCTCGGGTTGATGAACAGTTGGTTGGTGCGACTGACGAACCCACGACTGGTCGTCAGGATTTTCGTTTGGACAAGCACCGAGCGCGCAGACTCACGACGTTGAAGGATCGGGTGTGGCGAAGCACTTTGCTGCTTGAATCCTGCAGGTCGGCTTTCCAGCGCATCAACCAGACGCTTTTTCCAACTGGACCACAGCCGCTAGGAATTTACCCTTTGCTCGCCATCTTTCGGACTGCTGGTCCCGTTCGGGATTTTATTACTCAGAAGCTTATAGCCGGGGCTAATGCGATGATAGCGCATGTTAGGAGTAGGCGTCCAAACATGCAGCTTCAGCCACCCGTTCACGGATCGGTTTTATCGCAGGCACAGCTCGAAGGTACTTTCGAATCTGCGAGGATGATGGTCAAGTGTTATCACGCTCAACTTATGGGCCCTGTCCTGCCTGTCAAAGACGAGCCTGAGGATGAGTATGTTTCTGAATAGGGGGGCAGCCCCTGAGTGTAAATTTGTACATTGTATGTAGAGTTATATTTTCTTGTTGATATGTATGCAGCCCCCGAGTCAATCGAGTGGGGTTTGTAAAAGAAACTTGAAGTATGAAATATTGAGTGCGCAGCCCCCGAGTGTTCGAGGGAAGCTGCGATTTTCTTGCGATGACTTTGTGAAGTTCAGCCCCCGAGTATACGAGTAGGGGTTAAGTTTGTGTATGATTGTTGTTGACCCAGCCCCCGAGTATTCGGGTGTGGCTGGGGTATTTTATGAAGAAGAGGGAGCGAAAGCTCTTATGTTAAGTAGCGCAGCCCCCGAGTGTTCGGGTGAGACTGGGTTTATGCGAATAATTTATGCGAGTAGAAAAAATAGGAGGAACACTGAATATATTCCACTTTTGAATGTTAAGCTGCAGGCCGCCTCATTAAAAACCTTCCAGTCCCCTTAGGTACCCTGATAAGGAAAAGAGCACATCTGAAACCTGCAGCTATCCGACATATGAGCCTATTACATTGTGCGACTGAGCAATCTAAGCATAGAAACGGCGCAGCTACGCAACGTTCCATGGGTTGTGCGAGAGTTCGCTTGTCTTCGCGTGCTTCAGTCTGTATGCGCGTCCGCCAATGATTTCGGTGATAATGAAAGGTCCTTCCCATGGGGAGCGAGCTTGTGCACTTTCTTCTGCTTTAGTCGAAGGACTAGATCGCCAACTTTGAAAGATCTGGTGCGCAGCCGTCGACTGTGATAGTTGCGGAGATCCTGTTGATAGACAGCTGTGCGAGCGAGCGTCGTGTCGCGTGCTTCTTCAAGCAGGTCGACTGCATCTTCGAGTGCATCATCAGCGTCTTCTTCGTTGTATGCTTCGACTCGAGGTGCGTTAAATCGCACATCTGATGGCAAGATTGCCTCTGCGCCATAGACCATGAAAAAGGGGTAAACTGGGTCGAAGCGTTAGGAGTTGTGCGTAGGCTCCATAGTACAGAGGGTAATTCTTCGATCCAAGCACCCGCTGCTCGTTTGAGTGGCACCAGGAGACGCTTCTTGATTCCGCTAGTCACAAGACCATTGGCTTTTTCGACTTGGCCGTTAGATTGCGGGTGTGCCACGGACGCGTAGTTGAGCGTGATGTCATGCTCTTTGCAGAAAGTTTTGAACTCCTCAGCCGTGAAGTTTGTACTGTTGTCTGTGATGATGCTGCTTGGGACGCCAAAGCGGTATATGATACTCTTTATGAAATTGACTGTTGTAGCGGCAGTCGAGCTTGTGATGGGTACTGCTTCTATCCACTTAGTGAATTTGTCGACCGCCACCAGAAGGTGAGTATGCCCTCCATGGGAGGATTTTTTGAGTGGGCCGACCATGTCGAGGCCCCATTGGGCAAAGGGCCAGGCCAATGGTATTGTCTTCAGCGTCGATGCGGGTGCGTGTGGCTTGTTGGCGAATTTTTGACAGCCGATGCACCTTTTGACTATGTCCTCTGCGTCTTTGAGGGTTGTGGGCCAGTAGAAGCCTGCGCGAAAGGCTTTGGCTACGAGTGATCGACTGCTGGCATGATGTCCGCAGGTACCTGCATGAATATCACGAAGGATGGCTTGACCATCTTCAAATGCTATGCATCGTTGGAACATACCTGAGATGCTGCGCTTGTAGAGCTCGCCGTTGATGACAGTGTATGGCTTGGATCGTCGAGTGACTCGCCGTGATTCGGTTATGTCTTCGGGTACTGTGCCATGAAGTATGTATGCAAGGAAAGGTTGAGTCCAAGTTGGCTCGATGAGGAGTACTTCGACTGGCGGGTCCTCTGTGCTTGGTGCTTTGCTTTTGGTTGTGGCGGGTGGCTTTGGAGCTACCTGCTTTTGCTTGATGGATCTGTGCTCGATACGCTCGAGGAAGACACCGGGTGGAATTGGTGCTTTGGTCGAGCCCAAGTTGGCTAGATAGTCTGCTTCTTCATTGCTTTCGCGACCTATGTGTCGCAACTCGCAGCCTTTGAAGCTGCCCTCCATGGTGTTGTACAAGTCGCGATAGGCGATCATGTTGTCTGCTATAGCGTCGCAGGCCTTCATTGTTTGCTGCACCACTAGATTCGAGTCACCATATATCATTAGTCGAGTGCACCCGAGGGCTTTGGCCATCCGCATGCCATGGATCAGGGCCTCGTACTCTGCTTCATTGTCGAAGTACATAGTCCATGAGTTGGATACGTCGGGTGCTCCTGGCAGCTGAGCTTCGATCCACTCAGTATGAAAGTCAGGTAGGACTTGTGCTTTGATGGCCTTCGGGTAATCATACTTGATGTCCAGTGGTGCTAGCTCGATTAGCCACTTTCCGACTCGCTCGGTTGCGTTGGGGTTTGTGAGGATGTCTCCGATTGCTGAGGAGCTGATTACGGTGATCGGGTGCTCCGCGAAGTAGTGCGTCAATTTCCTTGATGACATGAATACGGCGTAGGCCAATTTTTGATAGTGCGGGTACCGCTGCTTTGATATGAAGAGGACTTCGCTTAGGTAGTAGACTGGGCGCTGTATGCTTTGGGCGTGTCCTTCCTCTCTACGCTCGACTACCAGCACGGTACTCACCACCCTGTTAGTCGGAGAGACATATAGGTATAGTGACTCACATTTCATTGGTGCAACGAGGACTGTAGGGCTTGAGAGGACTCGCTTGAGATCTTGGAAAGCTTCTTCGGCTTCCGGCGTCCACTCGAACTTGTCTGATTTCTTCATCAGTCGATAAAACGGGAGGGCTTTCTCCCCGAGTTTGCTGATAAATCGACTGAGGGCTGCTACTCGACCGCTAGTTTCTGGACATCATGGAGTTTTGAAGGTCTTTCCATTGTCAGTATAACCTCTATTTTCTCCGGGTCAGCTTCAATTCCACGAGCTGAGACAAGGTAACCCAAGAGTTGTCCGGCTGGAACGCCAAACGTGCACTTCTTGGGGTTGAGCTTGATATGAAAGCGCCTGAGATTTGCGAACGTCTCTCGTAGGTCATCGAGTAATGTGTTCTCCTCCTTTGTTGTGATGACGATGTCATCCACGTAGACTTGGACGTTTCGCCCTATTTGTTTCTTGAGGCAGTCTTGCGTCATGCGTTGATAGGTTGAGCCTGCATTCTTGAGCCCGAAAGGCATTGTGGTGTAGCAGTAGACCCCGAGTGGGGTTATGAACGCCGTTTTTTCTTCGTCCTCCTCTTTCATCCTGATCTGGTGGTAACCCGAATATGCATCGAGGAAGGACAACCGCGCGCTTCCGGTGGTGGAATCGACGATCTGGTCGATTCGAGGTAGAGGAAAGTGATCCTTCAGACAGCATTTGTTCAGTGCTGTGAAATCTACGCACATCCGAAGGATTTCTGTGTGTTTCTTCTTTACGAGTACGGGGTTGGCCACCCATTGTGACTTCTTGATCTCCCTTATGAAGCCTGCTGCGAGTAATCTATCGACTTCTGCTTCGACTGCGTCTTGCTTTGGGTCAGAGACACGTCGCATAGTTTGCTTGACTGGTTTAGCATCTGGAAACAGTTGGAGAGAGTGCTCAGCAAATTCCCTGTGAATACCTGGCAAATTCCCTGGGAATATCAGGAAACAGTTGGAGAGAGTGCTGGACACCACGCAAATATATCCCAGTTCTCACGGAGGAATTTGACGAGCCCGCTTTCCTATGCGATAGCCAGACTCGACGAGACGTTGACTGCTTTGGTCGGGTCTGTCGGGTGCACCTGATGTGACTGTGTGTCATTTGTTGCATTGAACGCCCTGTCGACTGCTAGCTTCTTGTGCTCCTGCATGAGTGTACGGTCGTTGGAGACCGACAGATCTGCGAGTGTAGCCTCCATGCCGAAGGTATCAGAGATTTTGCTGAACTCGCGGTCACACGAGTCTGATTTCTGGAAATTGCCCTTGATGGTTATGACTCCTTTTGGTCCTGGCATTTTCAACTGGAGGTATGCGTAGTGTGGGACCGCCATGAACCGAGCGAACGTCGGGCGTCCAAGTATGGCATGGTATTGTGATTTCCAGTCGACGACATCGAACTCGATCGACTCTGTCCTGAAGTGGTTCTTGTCCCCGAACATGACGTCGAGTTGTATTGTTCCTTCTGCGTTTATGGCTTTGCCAGGTACGATACCGTGGAAGGTATTTGCAGACTTGGGCAGATTTTCAACCGACCAGTTCATTTTGCGCAGAGTGTTGGAGAAGATGATGTTGATGCCGCTGCCGCCATCCATGAAGACCTTGGACATGACGTAGCCTCCTATTTGCGCGTCGAGTACCAAGGCTGAGTGCCCTGGTCGAACCATAGATGGTGGGTGATCCGCTCTGCTGAAGCTGATTGCAGTTTCGGATCCCTTCAAAAATTCTGGAACAGCCGGGGGTGCCATGACTGCCATATTGACCTGTCGAGTGCGAAGTTTTTGCACCCTGTTGGAAGGGCGTCCTTTCTGTATCATGTACATCTGACCCTGAGGTGGAGGGTATTGTGGTTCATCTATCCGCGGAACGGGGTGTATGTAACATCCCAAAATTGTAACCCAGCTGTGTTAGTCAAAATTGTGGGCCAACAATTTTTTTTTACTTTATGTGTGCTTGCTTGTGTTTGCTTGCTTGAGTTGTTGTTTGCTTAAATAAAAATTTGAAGAAAAGAAAAGAAATAAAAGAAGTGCAAAAACAATAAAAAAATAATGTGACAAGTGTCACACTAAAACTCCAAGTGTTGATTCAAAAAAAATTCTCCAAACAAAAATCCAGTGGAGGGAAGTGATCCCTCCCATTTCATCTTTAATACTTTTCTCCCTCCTTATTTTAAAATGTTATTCTAAATTCTATTTTCAAAATTCCAAATGTTTCTTTAACTTTGGAAAACCATCAAGAACACCAAGATGCACTTCAAGAATAAATAATCCAGTGGTACCACAAACCTTGGAAAAATATTTTGAAGCAAACCATGGAAAGAATTTCAGAAAATTCAAATTTGAACTTGGTTCGGGAATTTGATCGAACACTTGTTGATCACCATTGAGTTCATCCCAAACCCGAAAATCCAATCCAAAATTGGAGCTCGATTCAGTGCAATCAAGCAGTCCAGTAGCTTCCACTCACTCTCCTCGCCTCACTCACTCGAAGGATGGAGAGGTGACACGCTCGTTGACCCCAGAGGAGGCAAGCCGATGGCGCCACGCCATTGCCGTCCTTGGCAAGCACCCGCACGGGTCGCCTCGTGGACAGAGCAGACGCGACGCCGAGACGACGCCGCGCCGTGCCCGCCACACCACCCAACCCTCTCCGCTCCTGCTCGACGAGACTCGACCGCCGCAGAGCCCTCTGGCGTGCGCGTCGTCCACGCCAGAGCACGCCGAGCGACGCGACGACGCCGAGGTCCACTGCGAGCACCGCACGCCTCCGCGCTGCCCCACCTCGCCCCTCTGGTTCCGTCACCACCACCGCGTCGTGTACGAGCCCCCACTGCCCCTCGGTTGCCCTGCACGCGCCCTACCCGACCCCAGCGCACGCGCAGGAGCACGCCGCTCGCCATGGCCGGCCGAGCACGGCATCGACGCCCGCGCGTCACCCCTGTCCCCCTCGACCACCCGACCGCTTCTGCGACACCCCCTAGCTCCCCGCAACCTCACTGGCACCCTCAGCCGGACCCAGCACCACCCCTTTCCTCTCCCCACCACCGAGCCGTGGAGCGCCGAGCGCCTCCGCCGCTATAAAAACCCACCCCGCACCACCTCTTCTCCACACACCTCCACCACTTCCCACACACACCCCTCACACCAGAGCATCGCCAGGAGGGCGAGCTTTTCCATCGCAGCCACCGTGCACACGCACGGCAGAGCGCTGCCGCGCCGAGGAAGAAGACGATCACGGCCAGGTCGTGCCTCTCTTCCCCTGCCTTCTCTCTGGCCCTTGCTCGCATCACCATTACACCCTAGCTCACCCGCCGCGTTTTGCCCGTGTTTCGTGCACAGCAGCGCCGCGGAGGAATCGCCGGACTTGGAGTGCGGCCGCGGAGGAGGAGCTGAGCACGCCGTCGTCGAGTGAAGCCGTCCCAGCACGTACGACTCACCCCAGAGCTTCCCCACTCCCTCCGCCGTCGATCCCCGTCATCTCCGCCACCTCCCGAGCTCTCAGGTGAGCGAATCGTGCACTCCGCCGTCGCCGGAGCCACGGCGCCGCCAGGAAATGGTCGCCGCCGTGTCTTCGATCCACAGCCGTAGGATTAGAGATTAACGGTAGCATACCGTTTCGATTAAGTAGTCACTGACTGGTGGACCCCACCCGTCAGCGTTTTAAACTTAAACCCGCGCGCGAAACGTTTCCGTTGAGTCACTGACGAGCGGACCCCACCCGTCAGGATTTTCAACATTATCCAGTAAATTAGGTTTTTCCGAATTTCAAACTCCTCTGCTTTTCAGTACTGGACCTAGTTTTGAAATTCAATAACTCGAGTTCTAGGAATCCAAATAAATCAAACTCAACTGTTCTGGAAAGCTTATAAAATTCTTTAACTCACCAAAGTGGTCTCATCTCATTTAAATAAATAATAAAAATGTATTAATAAAAATGCTCCAGAAGGTTTAAAACACTAAACCATTTGTTTCTGGAGTTATATAAATCCAAATAACTCGAAACCAATTTTGGTAGCTTTGTATTAGGATCCTTTAGCTCCCCAAATTTTGGTAGAATTAATTGAGTAGTGTAAACTCCTTAGCCTTTGGTTGAACTTCAGTGCACCCTTCTGCACTAAACCAATTAGTGTGATTTAATAGTAGGTCCAATTAAACTAAAACCAATTTTGTTAGGTCACATTCAACCAAGGTTAGTTACCCCTAAAAGGATTTAAATTTTGGAGCAACTTAATTGGTTTGGTAGCTAAAACTTGATTAAAGTCCTTCTGAACTAAAACAAATGTGTAGGGAGTTTGGTAACTCCAAATGACCCCAATCCAATTGGGTGGTCTTCTACACATCAGTAGCTATCCATAGAATTTTAGTTTGAAATTTTGTGACCAACATAGATTAAATGGTGAATTAATTGGTGTACAACTAGTTTCTGCCTTAGTTTGAAAACAATTAAATAAAGATTAATTCAATTAAATTAAAACCACCTTGTGTTGCTTGATGTGTGCAGTAGCTAATTGTAGCATTTGTGATTGTAATGATGTGATGATGCTTGAGTTAGAGTAGTAATTGTTTGTCTTGCTTGTTTAACGTTTAGACGATACCGTTGACGGATTTATCGAAGAAGGAGGTTTCGTTGAACCCGAAGATCAGGACCAGTACCACTGTGTTGAACAAGGCAAGCTACTTCACTGAGCTTGCATTTATATACATCTATTTTAGTCTCAAGAGTTATTCCAAGGAATCAATGATTTTAGAAAAATCCCTTTTGCAAAATACCTGAAAACTATTTTGCCACCTTATGTAGAAGTATAAAGTAGTTATTTAAAACTATAAGTTGGGAAAAACAATGTTTTTCAAAACTCCTTTGAAGGTACTTGGATGAAGGTGAAATGCCGAAAGGTCGGTATTAAGTTGGAAATGGTGGTGTTGTTTTGGAAAAGTGCACATTGTGTCCTAACACTATGGCGACCAACCAATAACCGGTGCGACCACATTTACCCACATATGGGCAAGGGCGTAGTCATATAATTTGCTCGTGTTAGTACTGGATGCCTCAATAACGAGGATAACCTCGTTCCATGAGGGGATGGTCTGAGGACCTACCCCCTGACCTGGGTCCTCTTAATAGAAGTCTACCGGAAGCCGGTATGAGCGTAAAGAAGAAAGAGGATTGAAGGGCTCCCTTGGGTCCGCCGGACAGAACTACGAGTCCTCACACTTAGTTTCTGAGGATTTAAGTGTCGATGGAAAGTGTCGTAGAGGCAGGGTCCTATACTAGCATGAGCAAAGGACAGGCTATGGCCGGGAACTCAACTTCGCATACCTCTGGTATGGCGGGACGTGGCTGACACGATGAGTGACCGGATGGGTGTGGGAAAAGCGTGCTACCTCTGCAGAGGGTAAAACTATTCGAATAGCCGAGTCCTCGGATATGGACAGTTGGGAGGCTGTCTTAAGACCATGTGCAAGTTTTATAAAATATTGAGTTTTGAAAGGAAAATGAAGTGGAAAAGGTTGCATACCTGTACCAATGAGTTGGTACGAGGTTGTGATGGGTTTGGGAACCATGATTTGGGATGTGGTTGGATACCGGAGGAGTTTCGGGGAAACAGCTAAAATGATGTCTTCTTAAAGGATAGTTGTAAAAATTTCTTCTTACCCCTTTTCAGAAAAGGCTTTCTTTTAAGATGTTTCAAAGCTAAGTAAAAGTTTTCAAACTAAAACTAGTGCTTACTCTAGTTGGGGTAGTTTGCGAGTACATTCAAATGTACTCATATTGGTTTCGTCCCTGGCTATTGTCTTAGCCAGATTTCGAGGAGCCCTACGTTGAAGAGGAGTTCGGCGACGTCTATGCAAACTAGGATCTTCATAAGTCAGCTGCCTGTCGGGTGTTGTTTGAATGGATTAGCCCTACTACCGTAGCTTCCGCTGAATAAAGATGATTTGGCCCTTGAAGGCACCTATGTATAATTAGGCCAGTATGGCCATGTGTGTAAGACTTGAAACTCGGTATTGTATGGATGTAAACTTTGATATTCAGTTCGGATTATGTGCAACGACATACTGATCACGGGATCGTTGTGTTAAGCATAATCGGGTATTTCGGACGGCTAGTCCGGGGTCCCCACAGAGCTGGTATCAGAGCCATCCTGACTTTAGGAGACCTTAGTTAAAATGGGCGTTAGTTAGGAGTTACAAAAATTAATTTCTAAAACAAGGAAGTGGAGTATTTTCGAAAATTTCTTATCTCCCCCAACCCTTCCATTTATGTAAAAACCTTATACTCATTAAGAGTTGTCTTTTCTTGAACCCTTAAAATTTTGCACACTTGTTACTCCATTAAGTTTACATTTGATACTCATGTCACTTAACTAACTTAAAATTTTGCTTAAACTTGTAGATGGCACCCAACGTCACCGAGTTCGTCCAAGTTAGGAAGGACGGCCTGCTGATGTTCGAGCAGGACTTGTACGAGTTGAGCCAGACTTTGGGACGCCCTGTTCCAGAGTTTGAGGGAACTCAGGTCGATTCCCTCGGTGATGGGAACCTGTCCTGGCTCATCAAGTCGTCCGTCCGAGGCAGGATTCAGCCACCCCGCTCCAAGGACTTGGTCTACTCCACGATGGACACTACTTGGGTTGACGGTCTGACCCGAGTTATGCAGAGGCTGCTAGCCCGCCTTTGTGAGGAGCACAAGGACGAGCTGGTTGGCACTCGTTTCCAGTACTTCGGGAGGCGTGACGATGAGGGAAACCCCACCTACCCCGCGCAGCACACTCTCTTCGGCGAGTACATCACCGACATGGAGGTGCTACTTCACGACACCCAGGAGAACCTGCGCGATGCTAGACTCAAGGTTCACTTCCAGCGTAGCTCCCTCGACGATGCCCGAGTCCGTGAGACCCAGCTGAAGTGGGAGAATGACAATCTCCGCCTGAAGCTGGCCCGTCAGAGGAGGACTATCGTCAGGCTCCGCAAGACGGTAGCAGAGCAGAACGAGATGATAGACGAGATGGAGCAGCAGGCGAACGAGATGGAGGAGGAGGGCGAGGATCTCCGCAAGGAGAACAGTGCCTTCATCAGCGATGATGAGGACTACTTAGAGGAGATGGACTATGGGGAGGAGGACGACGAGGAGGAGTTAGTTGACGAGGAGGAGGAGCCGTCTGAGCCAGTTCTCGAGGAGGAGGATCCCGAGGAGCCACCCTACGACTCAGACGTTGAGATCGTCGAGCCTGAGGTTCCACCTCAGTAGTTGAGCGACGAGAGCACTACCCTAGGACTGTGTCGACCCCCTATGCGAGTAGAGTTTATGTGTTGGTTCCTAAGAAACCATGTTGTATGTACATTAGGTGTAGTAGGATGTTGTAAGCTTGATGTGTGAACCCTTGATGTGATGATTGTGTTGAATAAATGTGATGGTCTTGTTTGACTAAGTGTTTCATCAACCACCCCCTTTGTGACTTCATCGTTAGCCAAAGCCTTTTTGCCTTGCCTCTTATATCGTATCTATTCCAGGATGACGAACACTCGCCACAACCAGCACGCGACACCACCACCACCGCCGGAACCCACCGCTGCTCAACTGCTTGCGATCATCATGGAGGATCGCCAAGCTGCCCGGGAAGAGCGTCAAGCTCATCTCGCCGCCCTGCAGCAACTTGCTGCTGCCCACGCCAACCAGAACAACAATGGTGGCAATGGCAATGGCGACGAGGGTGGAAACCAGCGCTCTACCCTGAGTGACTTCCAGAAGACCACACCTCCTACCTATTCCAAGGGACTTCATCCCCTGGAAGCAGATGACTGGATCCGCACTATTGAAAACAACCTGGAAGTTGCCTCGGTAGGAGAGAATGAGAAGGTCCTGTATGCTACCCACTACCTTGCTGGACCTGCAAGAGCTTGGTGGGAAACTACCAAGACCATCCAGCAAGCGGGTCATGTCATAACCTGGGAGGAGTTCAAGGACAAATTCCGCAAGAAGTTCATCTCTAGCGGTCTTATCGAGAGGAAGAAGGATGAGTTCCGTAAGCTAAGGCAGGGAGGCAGAGATGTGGTTGGTTATCTGGATGAGTTTACCGATCTTGCTCGGTATGCTCCTGAAGATACCGACACGGAAAAGAAGAAGATGGAGCGCTTTCTGAACGGACTCCATGATGAGATGCAATGTGCCTTGGTTGTCCATGACTTCCGTGATCTGGAGTCACTAGTGGACAAGGCAATTCAGCTGGAGACCAAGCGCAAATCCATGTTTGAAGGCCGCAAGAGAAGGATGAATATTCAGGAAGGTTCCAGCAGCCAGAAATCTCGCACCTTCCAGCTAGCCCCAAGCCAGTTCACCAAACACCCCCAGCTTCACGTCCCAACTATCCCAACCGTCCCAACAACAACAACAACAATGTTCCCCGCCCAAACACCAACAACAACTACCGCCCCAATGGCAACAATCGTCCCGGAGGAAACACCCACACTTTTACCCCTACTGCCAGCGTTGTCTGCTTTGAATGCGGCAACAAGGGTCATTACTCCCGAGACTGCCCCAATCCCAAGAGGAATGCTCCGCGCCCCAATGCCCCTGCACCTAATCCTGGACAAGGCCGAAATGGAAATGGAAATGGCAAGAATGCTGCACCCCGTGGCAATGCTGCTGTTGCCAGAGGCCGCCTCAACCACATTGATGCTGCCGAAGCCCAGGAAGCGCCAGATGTTGTGCTGGGTACGTTCCTTGTCAACTCAGTACCTGCAACTGTCCTGTTTGATTCTGGTGCTACCCATTCCTTTGTTACCAAGGAGTTTGTTGTTAAGGGAGGTCTAGTCGGGAGTCTCTTGTCCAAACCCCTGCTCATCCAAACCCCAGAGTTCCTAGTCGAGACCAAGCTGTTTTGTCCCGACGTCTCTCTTGAGATCAAAGGAGAGAATTTCCCAGCTGACCTAATCATTTTAGGAACTCAGGGCATAGATATCATTCTGGGTATGAACTGGTTAGCAAAGTATCATGGTCGTATCGACTGCGCCAGAAGAGCAGTATCTCTCACCACAGACCAAGGAACCGAAGTGGAGTATGCATCACAAGCCAATCAATCCCAATCCCGTTGTCATGAAGGTATAGCCGACCAGCTCTAGATGAGATCCGTGTTGTCCACCTATTCAAGGATGTTTTCCCGGAGGAATTGCCTGGTATGCCACCAGACCGGGATATTGAGTTCGTGATTGAACTTATTCCTGGAACAGCCCCTATATCCCAGAGACCCTACCGGATGAACCCAGAGGAACTGGTGGAGTTGAAGAAGCAGTTAGCTGATCAGCTCAGCAAGGTCTGATTCGCCCAAGTGCATCACCTTGGGGATCACCCATCATCTTCGTGGACAAAAGAGACGGTACCACACGCCTGTGTGTGGATTATCGCAAGCTCAATGATGTAACCATCAAGAACAAGTATCCTCTGCCCAAGATCGAGGATCTGTTCGATCAGATGAACGGAGCCCGAGTCTTTTCTAAGATCGATCTTCGGACAGGTTATCACCAGTTGAAGATTCGAGAGTCTGACATTCCTAAGACCGCCTTCACCACCCGATACGGATTGTTTGAATACACCGTTATGTCCTTTGGCTTGACCAATGCCCCTGCTTATTTCATGAATCTCATGAATAAGATCTTCATGGAGTACCTCGACAAGTTCGTGGTTGTCTTCATCGATGATATCCTTATCTACTCCAAGACGGAAGAAGAGCATGCTGAACATCTGCGTTTGGTTTTGGAGACCCTCAGAGAACACAAACTGTATGCCAAACTTAGCAAGTGTGAATTTTGGCTAAGTGAAGTGGCATTCCTCGGACATGTTGTGTCTGCAGGAGGAATCTCTGTTGACCCCGAGAAAATCAAAGCCATTCTAGACTGGAAATCCCCCACCAGTGTAACTGAAATCCGAAGTTTTCTCGGACTGGCAGGTTATTACCGCAAGTTCGTTGAAGGATTCTCCAGTATAGCCAAACCCATGACCCAGTTGTTGAAGAAGGATAAGAAGTTTGAATGGACCCAGAAGTGTGAAGATAGTTTTCAAGAACTGAAGAAGAGCTGACTTCAGCCCCAATCCTAGTCATGCCAGACGTCACCAAGAGTTTCGACGTGTATTGCGATGCTTCACGTCTCGGACTTGGTTGCGTTCTGATGCAAGAAGGAAAAGTTGTGTCGTACCTGTCTCGACAGTTGCGACCGCATGAGGAGAATTACCCAACCCATGATCTGGAATTAGCAGCTGTGGTTTTCGCTTTGAAAACATGGCGACCCTATCTTGTGGGTCATCGCTGCGAGGTCTATACAGATCACAAAAGCTTGAAGTACATTTTCACTCAGAAGGAGTTGAATCTGAGGCAGAGAAGGTGGATGGAATTGATTAAGGACTATGATGTCGGAATTCATTACCATCCCGGAAAAGCCAATGTGGTAGCCGATGCCCTAAGCCGGAAGCCCTGCACCCTGAATACCCTAATCCAAGCAGAACAACCAGCCTTGTTTAAGGAGTTCGAAGATTTCGGACTTGAATTGGTTAGCCATGGATATCTTGCCAACCTGGAGTTAGCCCCAACCCTGTTGGATCAAATCAAAGAGGCCCAGAAGGGTCATGAGAGTATCGAGGGAATTAAAAAGAAGCTATCCCTCGACAAGCACCTGGTTTTGCCGTAGATGCTGAAGGAGTTCTGAAATTCAAAGGACGCCTGTGTGTGCCCGATGATAAGGAACTCAAGGGTCTAATCCTAAAAGAAGCCCACGATACCCCATACTCGATCCACCCCGGAGGAACCAAGATGTACCAAGATCTTCGTGAGAAGTTTTGGTGGCATGGAATGAAGCGAGAGATTGGTTCTTTCGTGGCCAAGTGTGATATCTGTCAGCGAGTCAAAGCAGAGCACCAGCGCCCTGCAGGATTGCTCCAACCCCTTAAGACCCCCGAGTGGAAATGGGATGAAATTGGAATGGATTTTATTACCGGACTTCCTAGGTCAAACCGAGGCCATGATTCAATCTGGGTCATAGTTGATCGATTGACCAAGGTTGCCCATTTCATTCCGTCAACACCACTTATAGAGGGAACCAGCTAGCAGACTTGTATATTTCCAGAATAGTAAGCCTGCATGGAGTGCCTAAGAGGATTGTATCTGACAGAGGCACGCAGTTCACCTCACGGTTCTGGAAAGCTCTTCACGAAGCCCTCGGAACCCACTTATCATTCAGCACAGCCTATCACCCTCAGACCGGAGGACAGACTGAGCGAGTAAACCAGATTCTGGAAGATATGCTTCGCGCATGTGTCCTAGCCTATGGCTCTAAATGGGAAGATTGCCTTCCGTTTGCAGAGTTTTCCTATAACAATAGTTATCAGTCCAGTCTGCAAATGGCCCCATTTGAAGCACTTTACGGCAAGAAGTGCCGTACACCCTTGAACTGGTCCGAGACCGGAGAAGGAAAAGTGTTTGGACCAGATACCCTCCGTGAAGCCGAGGAGCAAGTCCAACTTATCCGTGAGCGTCTCAAAACGGCCCAATCCCGTCAGAAAAGTTATGCTGATCCCAAGCGTCGTGACGTCACCTTTCAACCTGGAGATTTTGTCTATCTTCGGGTGACACCACTCAAAGGGATGCAACGTTTCCATGTCAAAGGAAAGCTGGCACCCAGATATATTGGACCTTTCAAGATTCTTGCCCGTCGCGGAGAGGTAGCCTATCAGTTAGAGTTGCCCCCAGAATTATCGGAATTTCATAATGTTTTCCACATCTCTCTGCTCCGGAAATGTCTTGAAGTTCCGGACCAGCCAGACGTCTTCAAGAACATTGACCACCACTCCATCGACCTGAACCATGATCTGACTTACCGTGAGAGACCATTCAAAATTCTCGACGAAGATATTCGTCTCACCCGGAGGAACAAGATCAAGTTTTATAAAGTCCAGTGGACTAACCACTCTGAAGAGGAAGCCACTTGGGAACGTGAGGACTATCTTAGAAGCGATTTTCCCAACCTCTTTAGCACCTAAGCCCAGCCAATCTCGGGACGAGATTTATCCTAAGGGGGGAAGGATCTGTAACATCCCAAAATTGTAACCCAGCTTATTAGTCAAAATTGTGGGCCAACAAAATTTTTTTTACTTTATGTGTGCTTGCTTGTGTTTGCTTGCTTGAGTTGTTGTTTGCTTAAATAAAAATTTGAAGAAAAGAAAAGAAATAAAAGAAGTGCAAAAACAAAAAAAATAATGTGACAAGTGTCACACTAAAACTCCAAGTGTTGATTCAAAAAAATTCTCCAAACAAAAATCAGTGGAGGGAAGTGATCCCTCCCATTTCATCTTTAATACTTTTCTCCCTCCTTATTTTAAAATGTTATTCTAAATTCTATTTTCAAAATTCCAAATGTTTCTTTAACTTTGGAAAACCATCAAGAACACCAAGATGCACTTCAAGAATAAATAATCCAGTGGTACCACAAACCTTGGAAAAATATTTTGAAGCAAACCATGGAAAGAATTTCAGAAAATTCAAATTTGAACTTGGTTCGGGAATTTGATCGAACACTTGTTGATCACCATTGAGTTCATCCCAAACCCGAAAATCCAATCCAAAATTGGAGCTCGATTCAGTGCAATCAAGCAGTCCAGTAGCTTCCACTCACTCCTCGCCTCACTCACTCGAAGGATGGAGAGGTGACACGCTCGTTGACCCCAGAGGAGGCAAGCCGCTGGCGCCACGCCATTGCCGTCCTTGGCAAGCACCCGCACGGGTCGCCTCGTGGACAGAGCAGACGCGACGCCGAGACGACGCCGCGCCGTGCCCGCCACACCACCCAACCCTCTCCGCTCCTGCTCGACGAGACTCGACCGCCGCAGAGCCCTCTGGCGTGCGCGTCGTCCACGCCAGAGCACGCCGAGCGACGCGACGACGCCGAGGTCCACTGCGAGCACCGCACGCCTCCGCGCTGCCCCACCTCGCCCCTCTGGTTCCGTCACCACCACCGCGTCGTGTACGAGCCCCACTGCCCCTCGGTTGCCCTGCACGCGCCCTACCCGACCCCAGCGCACGCGCAGGAGCACGCCGCTCGCCATGGCCGGCCGAGCACGGCATCGACGCCCGCGCGTCACCCCTGTCCCCCTCGACCACCCGACCGCTTCTGCGACACCCCCTAGCTCCCCGCAACCTCACTGGCACCCTCAGCCGGACCCAGCACCACCCTTTCCTCTCCCCACCACCGAGCCGTGGAGCGCCGAGCGCCTCCGCCGCTATAAAAACCCACCCCGCACCACCTCTTCTCCACACACCTCCACCACTTCCCACACACACCCCTCACACCAGAGCATCGCCAGGAGGGCGAGCTTTTCCATCGCAGCCACCGTGCACACGCACGGCAGAGCGCTGCCGCGCCGAGGAAGAAGACGATCACGGCCAGGTCGTGCCTCTCTTCCCCTGCCTTCTCTCTGGCCCTTGCTCGCATCACCATTACACCCTAGCTCACCCGCCGCGTTTTGCCCGTGTTTCGTGCACAGCAGCGCCGCGGAGGAATCGCCGGACTTGGAGTGCGGCCGCGGAGGAGGAGCTGAGCACGCCGTCGTCGAGTGAAGCCGTCCCAGCACGTACGACTCACCCCAGAGCTTCCCCACTCCCTCCGCCGTCGATCCCCGTCATCTCCGCCACCTCCCGAGCTCTCAGGTGAGCGAATCGTGCACTCCGCCGTCGCCGGAGCCACGGCGCCGCCAGGAAATGGTCGCCGCCATGTCTTCGATCCACAGCCGTAGGATTAGAGATTAACGGTAGCATACCGTTTCGATTAAGTAGTCACTGACTGGTGGACCCCACCCGTCAGCGTTTTAAACTTAAACCCGCGCGCGAAACGTTTCCGTTGAGTCACTGACGAGCGGACCCCACCCGTCAGGATTTTCAACATTATCCAGTAAATTAGGTTTTTCCGAATTTCAAACTCCTCTGCTTTTCAGTACTGGACCTAGTTTTGAAATTCAATAACTCGAGTTCTAGGAATCCAAATAAATCAAACTCAACTGTTCTGGAAAGCTTATAAAATTCTTTAACTCACCAAAGTGGTCTCATCTCATTTAAATAAATAATAAAAATGTATTAATAAAAATGCTCCAGAAGGTTTAAAACACTAAACCATTTGTTTCTGGAGTTATATAAATCCAAATAACTCGAAACCAATTTTGGTAGCTTTGTATTAGGATCCTTTAGCTCCCCAAATTTTGGTAGAATTAATTGAGTAGTGTAAACTCCTTAGCCTTTGGTTGAACTTCAGTGCACCCTTCTGCACTAAACCAATTAGTGTGATTTAATAGTAGGTCCAATTAAACTAAAACCAATTTTGTTAGGTCACATTCAACCAAGGTTAGTTACCCCTAAAAGGATTTAAATTTTGGAGCAACTTAATTGGTTTGGTAGCTAAAACTTGATTAAAGTCCTTCTGAACTAAAACAAATGTGTAGGGAGTTTGGTAACTCCAAATGACCCCAATCCAATTGGGTGGTCTTCTACACATCAGTAGCTATCCATAGAATTTTAGTTTGAAATTTTGTGACCAACATAGATTAAATGGTGAATTAATTGGTGTACAACTAGTTTCTGCCTTAGTTTGAAAACAATTAAATAAAGATTAATTCAATTAAATTAAAACCACCTTGTGTTGCTTGATGTGTGCAGTAGCTAATTGTAGCATTTGTGATTGTAATGATGTGATGATGCTTGAGTTAGAGTAGTAATTGTTTGTCTTGCTTGTTTAACGTTTAGACGATACCGTTGACGGATTTATCGAAGAAGGAGGTTTCGTTGAACCCGAAGATCAGGACCAGTACCACTGTGTTGAACAAGGCAAGCTACTTCACTGAGCTTGCATTTATATACATCTATTTTAGTCTCAAGAGTTATTCCAAGGAATCAATGATTTTAGAAAAATCCCTTTTGCAAAATACCTGAAAACTATTTTGCCACCTTATGTAGAAGTATAAAGTAGTTATTTAAAACTATAAGTTGGGAAAAACAATGTTTTTCAAAACTCCTTTGAAGGTACTTGGATGAAGGTGAAATGCCGAAAGGTCGGTATTAAGTTGGAAATGGTGGTGTTGTTTTGGAAAAGTGCACATTGTGTCCTAACACTATGGCGACCAACCAATAACCGGTGCGACCACATTTACCCACATATGGGCAAGGGCGTAGTCATATAATTTGCTCGTGTTAGTACTGGATGCCTCAATAACGAGGATAACCTCGTTCCATGAGGGGATGGTCTGAGGACCTACCCCCTGACCTGGGTCCTCTTAATAGAAGTCTACCGGAAGCCGGTATGAGCGTAAAGAAGAAAGAGGATTGAAGGGCTCCCTTGGGTCCGCCGGACAGAACTACGAGTCCTCACACTTAGTTTCTGAGGATTTAAGTGTCGATGGAAAGTGTCGTAGAGGCAGGGTCCTATACTAGCATGAGCAAAGGACAGGCTATGGCCGGGAACTCAACTTCGCATACCTCTGGTATGGCGGGACGTGGCTGACACGATGAGTGACCGGATGGGTGTGGGAAAAGCGTGCTACCTCTGCAGAGGGTAAAACTATTCGAATAGCCGAGTCCTCGGATATGGACAGTTGGGAGGCTGTCTTAAGACCATGTGCAAGTTTTATAAAATATTGAGTTTTGAAAGGAAAATGAAGTGGAAAAGGTTGCATACCTGTACCAATGAGTTGGTACGAGGTTGTGATGGGTTTGGGAACCATGATTTGGGATGTGGTTGGATACCGGAGGAGTTTCGGGGAAACAGCTAAAATGATGTCTTCTTAAAGGATAGTTGTAAAAATTTCTTCTTACCCCTTTTCAGAAAAGGCTTTCTTTTAAGATGTTTCAAAGCTAAGTAAAAGTTTTCAAACTAAAACTAGTGCTTACTCTAGTTGGGGTAGTTTGCGAGTACATTCAAATGTACTCATATTGGTTTCGTCCCTGGCTATTGTCTTAGCCAGATTTCGAGGAGCCCTACGTTGAAGAGGAGTTCGGCGACGTCTATGCAAACTAGGATCTTCATAAGTCAGCTGCCTGTCGGGTGTTGTTGGAATGGATTAGCCCTACTACCGTAGCTTCCGCTGAATAAAGATGATTTGGCCCTTGAAGGCACCTATGTATAATTAGGCCAGTATGGCCATGTGTGTAAGACTTGAAACTCGGTATTGTATGGATGTAAACTTTGATATTCAGTTCGGATTATGTGCAACGACATACTGATCACGGGATCGTTGTGTTAAGCATAATCGGGTATTTCGGACGGCTAGTCCGGGGTCCCCACAGTGTATGGCACCTGCGATGTTGTTGACTGCTGCAGGTTGTGGTGATTGTTGTTGCTGCGGCTGCTGTTGTTGTTGTGGTGGTGCCATCAAAGCGAGCATGTTGGCTGGTGGTGGCGGGGCCATGGCCGCAGGTGCGGCGGCTGCCTGTCTGAGACTTGTGTAGTACCTCGCCGTTTGATCGAATTCTCTGCAGTTTCTCATCGAGTGATTGGACCGCAGTTTGCCATCATCTCCTTTGTACAGCTGCAATCTGCAATCAGCGTCCAACTTTTCTTCGAGTGACCGGTCATCAGGACGCGGCCTACGCCAGTCTTTCTTCATGTAGCTGTCGCTGTGCTGGTCGCGGTCACGACTGCCCCGGCGATCATCTCGACTGTCTCGGCGATCTTCTCAACTGTCTCGTCGGTCGTCTGATCATCGATCTTGATTGTCTTGGTCATTGCGAGGGGTGGAAAACACAGCCGCCATGAACTCAGGTCTGTCGTCGTCGTAGTGACGTTTTGAGCGTTTGCGCCTTCGGTCGTCCCTGTAGTCTGATGGCGTGTACAGCACACATTCGTTCGGGGACCCCAAGAGGAAGGTATGATGTAGTGCAGCAGCAGTTTTCCCTTGAAATATGACCAAGGTTATTGAACCAGCAGGACACGAAGGCTCTCAGAAGGTTGTTGGTGATGACTCCCAGGCGCCAAAAAATATGGTGTTGTCACCAACGTGGAACCTGCACACAACACAATCAAACTACTTTCCCCAACGAAAATAGAGAGGTTGTCAATCTCTCTGGTCTTGCTGAAACAAAGGATTAAACGTATGGTGTGGAAAACAGTAGGAATTGCAGCAAGTAACAAGGAACAAATGATTGCAGTAGGTTGTTTAACAGTATGAGGAAATTGGACCGGGGTCCACAGTTCACTAGTGGTGTCTCTCCAATAACAGATATCTAACATGCTGGGTAAACAAATTACAGCTGGGCAATTGACAAATAGAGAGTGCATGACAATGCAATACATGACAAGATGTTCACTATGAGATCTAGTTGGGCATTACAACAAAGTACATAGACCGTTATCCAACTGCATCTATGTCCAAATAATCCACCTTCGGGTCAGCATCCGCATCACTTTCAGTATTAAGATGCTAGCAACAGATTATTGCATTAAGAAAAGTGCGTAATGTAAACAACACAAATGACCATAGACAAGTGCATCATTGTTTTCTCCCTAGTAGCAACAGCACATCCACAACCTTAGACCTTTCTGTCACTGATCCAGATTTAGTGGAGACATGAACCTACTATCTAGCATAAATATTCCTCTTGGAGTCACAAGCATCTACTTGGCCAAAGCATCTACTAGCAACGGAGAGCATGCAAGATCAAGAACACATAGATAAACAACTTAAACATGGTATCAATATTCATCGGATCCCAGCAAACACAACATGTAGCATTACATAAAGATGATCTTGATCATGTTAGGCAGCTCACAAGATCTAAACATGGAGGAACAAGGTGGAGAGACAACCATCTATCTACTGCTATGGACCCGTAGTCCAGGGTGGACTACTCACGCATCACTCCGGAGGCAGGCATGGCGATGTTGAGCCCTCCGGTGATGATCTCCCCTCCGGCAGGGTGCCGGGAAGAGCTTCAGAACCCTCGCGATCTAGGGTTGACGATGACGGTGGCAGTGGAACTTTTCGTGGAATATGATCGGTGTTTTTAGGGTACGCGATGCATCGGGAATATATAGGCGAAGAGGCGGCGTCGGGAAGTTTCCGAGGGGCCCATGCCAGGGCTCAGCGCGCCTGGAGGTGGGGCCGCGCCCACCCATGGCGTGGTCGCCTCGTGGCTCGGCTCCGTCTCCCCTTTGGACTTCGTGTACGTGACGGATAAATATTGACGGTGTCTTTCGTTTCGTCCAATTCCGAGAATATTTTGCGACTAGCTTTTCTGAAAGAGAAAAACAGCAGAAAACAGGAACTGGCACTCTGGCATCTTGTTAATAGGTTAGTCCCAGAAAATGCATAAAAATGATATAAAGTGTAGATAAAACATGTAGCATTTGATATAATAACAGCATGGAACATCAAAAATTATAGATACGTTTGAGACGTATCAACCATCCCCAAGCATAGTTCCTGCTCGTCCTCGAGTAGGTAAACGATAAAACAACATAATTTTTGAAGTGACATGCTACCAACACAATCTTTGATCAAATAACAATGTAATGCACATGATCTGAATGAAGTGATCCAAGCCAATGGTCTATAGTTTGCTAACAAATAAACAAGGAGTAAACAAAATGAATCATACAAGTGCAAACTTTCATAAATAGTACCTTGGAGACCTTGGAGTTATAATAATCTCACATAAGAGTTAGTTCATTGAAGCAATAAGTTCTAACTAAAAGTGTTTGAACCAACACAGAGAAAGATTTTAGCTTCAGCATTTGCTTCAACTTCAACATATTTATCACATAGATAATGTCAAGGCAAAGAATATAATCAATCAAACACATCCCTTATGTAAAAACTGTTATAGTGAGGTTGACACTGGTGTTTGCTTAAGTAGACAGAAAGAAGTAGGAAAACTGACTCAATAATAAAGTAAAAAGAAAGGCCCTTCGCAGAGGGAAGCAGGGATTAAATCGTGTGCTAGAGCTTGTAGTTCCCGAAGGCATATATAGATAGCATAAAATATTATTTTAAGAGGTGTATACAGGTGTCAACAAATCAGCAATAGAGTTCTTGTCATCTTCCATGGCTAACTAACTTTTAGAGCGGTTCCGAAAGTTTATATATATACTGCACTTATAACATGCACTTTATAGCTTTTTGACACTCCTCCCAATCATTTCTTTCACAAACCATGGCTAACCGAATCCTCGGGTGCCTGCCAACAATCTCAAACCATGGAGGAGTGTCTATTTATTTAGTTATTGGGTGGACTAACCAGCTCTTTATGCAAAATAAAAGTGGAAAAGCAGATGAAGCTGCTAGTCCTTGGAAATCAATTAGCATGGAAGATGACAATTCCAACTACCACATCCTTATGAGCTTTTCAAGTAGTGACACAAAAAGGAATTGTAACAGTTTTGAGTAGTTAGAAGATAGCACATGAGAAAATTTACTTGGAATGGTGAGAACACTACATAATAGGTAGTTATGGTGGACACAGATGGCATGGATTTGGCTCAAGGGTTTTGGATGCACAAGCAGCATTCCCGCTTAGTACAGAGTTTAGGCTAGCAAGGTTATTTTTAAGCAAACACCACTATCAACCGGTATACCAAGAATGCACATAAAAACACATGGCTGACAAACCATAAGATTTTACATTGTCTTCCTTGTTAACCCACAGCTTTCACTTAAAAATTATCTAGACCCCTTCGAACTACCAATGATGCAAAGAAACTCATTATAGCAACAAATCTTTATAGTAGTTCTTCACTAATTGCCATTACTTACATGGTGCACAAGCTTAAACATTACTTACTTGATAACTCAAAACAATTGACAAGCATCAAATTACTCAAGACAAGATCTTATAAGATTCATGTAAGCATTTTATACCACTACCACATGCATAGCATTTTCTGGTCCAACCAAACACCAATCAACTTATTTGACCACTCTCCAAACAAATATAAGTGAAGCAAGAGAGTACTTTCTTCAAAAGAAACTAATAGCTCTAACAAGAGAAACATGATAACTGAGAGCTAGAAGCTATAGCAGTAGCTAGACAGGAATACTCAACAAGTATAAGTGAAGCACAAGAGTATTCTAATGAAAAAGCGGAGCGTGTCTCTCTCCCAAACAAGAATGCTAGGATCCAACAAGTATAGAACAGCAAACAAAAAAAAACAAGCTGAAAACAAAAACACACTGACGCTCCAAGGAAAATTACATAAGATGTGAAGCGATAAAAATATAGTCTCACTAGAGATGACCTGATAGTTTGTTGATGAAGAAGGGGATGCCTTGGGCATCCCCAAGCTTATATGCTTGAGTCTTCTTGAAATATGCTGGGGAGATCCAAGGGAGCCTCCCCAAGCTTAAGCTCTTCACTCTTCTTGATCTTGTAATATCATCCTCCTCTCTTAACACTTGAAAATTTCCGTCACACCAAAACTTGACAGCTTTTCTTATTAGCAGGTTAGTGCATTAAATCAAATACTTCAAAGTTCTTGCAAGGACACAATTCATAAGAAAACAATTTTAAACATTAGCTACTGTTACTAGGCTCAAGTGAGGCTCTTCCACCCTGAAAGAAACTCACCCAACACTTGTAAAAGAGAGAATGCAAAACAAAGACAGAGTCTGTCAAAACCAGAACAGTCCGTAAAGATGATTTTTTTCTAGACACTTAAGTAGCCCAGATCGAAAAGTTTTAGTCTAATGAAAGTTGCTTAATATCATCAGGAACACTCACAAAAAATTGCAGAATTTTTCAATTTTTTCTGATTTTCTAGCGAAAGAAACGGTGACGTCCAAGAATCTGTTTCTGTGCAGTTCCGAAAATAGGTACCATCTTGTCATAAGTGACTTTCCTTGGCACAACAAAAAGCAAATAAAAGATACAAAAGAGTTGCTACAGAAGTAGACAAAAAAAACTCCTTGACTCAAAAAAACAAAAACAGAAATAGCAGTAGGTAAAAACAATAGGTTACCTCCCATAAGTGCTTTTGTTTAAAGCCTTTTAGCTAGGCATGCCAATTTTAATAATGCTCTCATAAGTATAAGAGTTGAATTTAAGAGAGCATCAAGAAGCAAATATCAAACATGTTTATATCTAAAACACTTCCTATGCATTGGAGTCTTATAAGAAAACAAATCCATTAAGAACAAAGTGACTAGCATAGGATGGAAAAACAAGTTCAGCTTGAAAACTTTCAACAAAAAGAGAGGAGACTTAATGTTATTGAGATATATGAATCTGTGTCTCCCTCTCTCATAATGACCATTTGGTCTTAAAGCTACCAGCATATCAAGCCAAAACAAGATACAGCTCAAAACATTCATCATAAAGAGAGGAAATTTAATAACAGCAAGATTTCTATGACCATATTTTCCTCTCTCAAAATAATTTTCAGTGGCATCATGAACAACATTAACAATATAGCTATCACATAAAGCATTCTTATCATGATCCACATGCATAAAAGTATCATTACTCTCCACATAAGCATAATCAATTTCATTAATAAAAGTGGGAGTAAAACTATCACAGCCATAATTATAATCATCATAAATTGCAGGCATAGTATAATCATAATAAACTTTCTCATCCATAGTAGGTGGCACCAAAATACCACTATCATTATAATCATCATAAACTGGAGGTAAAGTATCATCAAAGCAAATTTTCTCCTCAAAGCTTGGGGGACTAAAATATCAAGACCAGCTTCCCAAGCTTAGAACTTTCCATGGCATTAGCAATAATGGTGTTCAAAGAATTTATACTAAAAACATTACCATTATCATGCAAACAAACTTCCATGGGTTTTTTAATTTTCTCTTCAAACACATCATGTCCTAGTTCAAGATAAATTTTATAAAGCTCTCTCATATTAATTTCAGCACTAGGACAAGTTTCAAGCAAATTATCCATGGATAGCAAGTAAAGAACTAGACATAATACTAAGCAAGACAAAAACAAAGTAAAGAGATTGGAAGTGTGAGACTCCCCTATCTGAAGATCTCCAATATCCCCGGCAACGACGCCAGAAAATATGCTTGATGGCGTGTACAGCACATGTTCATTGGGGACCCCAAGAGGAAGGTATGATGTAGTGCAGCAGCAGTTTTCCCTTGAAATATGACCAAGGTTATCGAACCAGCAGGACACGAAGGCTCTCAGAAGGTTGTTGGTGATGACTCCCAGGCGCCAGAAAATATGGTGTTGTCACCAACGTGGAACCTGCACACAACACAATCAAACTACTTTGCCCAACGAAAACAGAGAGGTTGCCAATCTCTCCGGTCTTGCTGAAACAAAGGATTAAACGTATGGTGTGGAAAACAGTAGGAATTGCAGCAAGTAACAAGGAACAAATGATTGCAGTAGGGTGTTTAACAGTATGAGGAAAATTGGACCGGGTTCCACAGTTCACTAGTGGTGTCTCTCCAATAACAGATATCTAGCATGCTGGGTAAACAAATTACAGTTGGGCAATTGACAAATAGAGAGTGCATGACAATGCAATACATGACAAGATGTTCACTATGAGATCTAGTTGGGCATTACAACAAAGTACATAGACCGTTATCCAACTACATCTATGCCTAAATAATCCACCTTCGGGTCAGCATCCGCATCACTTCCAGTATTAAGTTGCTAGCAACAGATTATTGCATTAAGAAAAGTGCGCAATGTAAACAACACAAATGACCGTAGACAAGTGTATCATTGTTTTCTCCCTAGTAGCAACAGCACATCCACAACCTTAGACCTTTTTGTCACTGATCCAGATTTAGTGGAGACATGAACCTACTATCTAGCATAAATACTCCCTCTTGGAGTCACAAGCATCTACTTGGCCAAATCATCTACTAGCAACAGAGAGCATGCAAGATCAAGAACACATAGATAGATAAACAACTTAAACATGGTATCAATATTCATCGGATCCCAGCAAACACAACATGTAGCATTACATAAAGATGATCTTGATCATGTTAGGCAGCTCACAAGATCTAAACATGGAGGAACAAGGTGGAGAGACAGCCATCTAGCTACTGCAATGGACCCATAGTCCAGGGGTGGACTACTCACGCATCACTCCGGAGGCAGGCATGGCGACGTAGAGCCCTCTGGTGATGATCTCCCCTCCGGCAGGGTGCCGGGAAGAGCTTCAAAACCCTCCCGATCTAGGGTTGACGACGACGGCGGCAGCGGAACTTTTCGTGGAATATGATCGGTGTTTTTAGGGTACGCGATGCATCGGGAATATATAGGCGAAGAGGCGGCGTCGGGAAGTTTCCGAGGGCCCACGCTAGGGCTCGGCGCGCCTGGAGGTGGGCCGCGCCCACCCATGGCGTGGTCGCCTCGTGGCTCGGCTCCGTCTCCCCTTTGGACTTCGTGTACGTGACGGAGAAATATTGACGGTGTCTTTCGTTTCGTCCAATTCCGAGAATATTTTGCGACTAGCTTTTCTGAAAGAGAAAATAGTAGAAAACAGGAACTAGCACTCTGGCATCTTGTTAATAGGTTAGTCCCAGAAAATGTATAAAAATGATATAAAGTGTAGATAAAACATGTAGCATTTGATATAATAACAGCATGGAACATCAAAAATTATAGATACGCTTGAGACGTATCATAGTCTCTGCGGCTTCGACTGCCGCTGTTATGATCATCACGTGGTGGGGATCCGCGAGTTGTGCGCACTACGTCCTCTCCGTCTGCCCACTTAGTCGCGATCTTGAGGAGCTGAGCCACGGAGGTTGGCTTTTCGCGGCTAAGTGCCTCTTTGAAATCTCGCCTGGCGAGGTCCATGATGAAAGCATCCATAGCCATGTCCTCGGAAACTACCCCGACTGAGTTTCGTATCCCAATCCATCGTCGTATATATGACCTCAACGATTCGTCTGATCGTTGGGTGCAGGCTCTGAGTTCTTCAAATGTCTTTGGACGCTCAGCAAGTGGCTCGAAGTTTTTGATGAAATCTGCCGGAAATCGTCTCACGAGTCGTATTTTGATGGAGGCAGTGCCTTGAGCCAGTCGCGAGCTGTACCCTCGAGCCAGTCGCGAGCTATAGTGTTTGTGCCTCGCTGACACGAGACAACCAATCTGTAATCTTCTAGCCATCCTGAAGGATCTTGTTTACCATTGTATTTGGGTTGCTCAGATGTTAAGTTGAACCCTTTGGGCATCCGTGTTTCGTGAACACGTCGAGTGAAACATAGGGCCCCGTTTGACTCAGGCTCCCGATCTGAGTACGAGTCACTGCTGTATGACCTATGCAATCTACTTCCCGACCTGCGTGATCTACTTCTGAACCTGCGCCATCGTGAGTGGCTCCTCTCCTCCGAGTGATGGCTACGATCGTTAGGAGTATGTCTTTCGAGGCGTGGCGTAGTTATGGCTTGATCTCGGCTCCCTCCTGGAGTTTTTTGAAGTGCGTTGAAAGCTTTTGCCACGAAGGCGAGTGATTTGATTTGCTGGTGATGCATTCTTGCGTTGGGATCATTTGACGGAGGTTTGGTTGCCTGGAGGTATGCATCGGTGGTGTAGAGAGCACCCGCAGCTGTTTTGGGTACTGGTACACTTTCTTCATCGAACGTTATGAACGAGTCGCCCAAATTGCGGGTGAGTGCTCGCACGTCCTCCTCTGGGAGGCGTGACAGCCTTGAGGTTGGCCTGTCGCCTACACGTCCTGTGGATCTTAAGGATAATGCTCTTCTTCGCGCACTCGATGCGCTGGCCTGCTTTTTGCGTTCTTCGAGTACGGCCCTGATGTTTTTGAGGCGCATTGACTCTTGCCAGTTAAAGTACTGGAAAGTCAACATCTCTTCTGGTGTTGAGTCCGCTGGCATCATTGTGCACTCGTCGATGACCTTGATTGCTTTTGCCGCCATCTCTGCAGTAATTGTGAGTGCCGTGACTCCGTCTGGCATGGTTACTGTGCATGGAAAATCTGTGGGCCTGCGATGGGCTCCAGCTGCTGATGTTTCTGCCCCTGAGATGGGTAAACCTGCTGGGGGATAACCCGCGGGTTCGCGTATGTACTTTCAAGTCCGGTCATGGACTCGAAGTCTTCATCGAGGCTCATGTCTGAGTCAGTATGATAGTCGAACGGTCCGTCAGGGCGGGTTTCGAAGTCGATGTGTTCATCGCCTATGCTTATCTCGGTGTCGGCGAAGCTAGTATGTATCTCAGAGTCGAGGTTGTTGTTTGTGCAGGCTTCAGAGTAGACGTTGTTGTCGATTTGATCTTCAGGTTCGTCGAAGTCGCTGAGGGAGATCCCGCAGTCGAAGCTATCTTCGAGTGGAAGATCTGTGAGGACCCCGGATTAAGTACCCGAGATACTCGTTATGTTTCCTGCAACAATCCCGTGATCAGTCTGTTGCTGCACATAACTCGAATTGGTATCACAAAACACCCCAAAAATACCGAATAATTATACTTACGTGATTGAAGTGATCAGCTTCATCAGGTGCTTGCAGCGGAATCACCAAACAACGTGGAGCCCAAGTCATTCGCCTTAACCCTACAGGCAGCTGACTGGGAAGCGCCCTAGTTTGCAAGGACGTCAGTGAACTCCTCTTCTTCGAACTGCTTCTTCTTCCACAATCTGGCTAAGACAATAGCCAGGGACGAAACCAATATGAGTACATTTGATTGTACTCGCAAGCTACCCCAAACAGGAGCATGCACTAGTTTTTAATTTTAAAAGACTTTTATTTTTAGGAAAACATCACTATATCTTTATTTAAAAAGGGAAGAATAGACTTGTAATCCTGTTGAAGACAAATCATTTTGGAAAGTAGTTTTCTCACCTACCTTTGTTGAAAAAGGTAAGAAGTCTTTTTAAACCTTTTTTTCCCGAAAATATACCTTCGTTTCAAAAGGTGAGAAAACCCTTTAAAACTTTTTCCTCGAAAATCACCATCTTGTCCCTTTCTCTGAAACCTCCTGGTTTCTGATCATACCCCTTCATGGTTACTTATTTTACCAGCAACCTCATACCATACCCTCGGTATAATGGCATAAAACAATTTCCACTCATTTTCCTTTCAAACCCAAAACTTTGTAAAACTTGCACATGGTCTTAGGACAGCCTCCCAACTGTCCATATCCGAGGACTCGGCTATTCGAATAGTTTTACCCTCTACAGAGGTAGCACGCTTTTCCCACACCCATCCGGTCACTCATCGTGTCAGCCACGTCCCGCCATACCAGAGGTATGCGAAGTTCAGTTCCCGGCCATAGCCTGTCCTTTGCTCATGCTAGTATAGGATCCTACCGCTACGAAACCGGTTCCATCGACACTTAAATCCATTCCCGTCGGAAACTAAGTGTGAGGACTTCGTAGTTCTGCCCGGCGGACCCAAGGGAGCCCTTCAATCCTCTTTCTACAAGACAATCATACCGGCTTCCGGTAGACTTCACTTAAGAGGACCCAGGTCAGGGGCAGGTCACCAAACCATCCCCTCATGGAACGAGGTCATCCTCGTTGTTGAGGCATCCAGTACTAACACGAGCAAATTATATGACTACGCCCTTGCCCATATGTGGGTAAATGTGGTCGCACAGGTTATCGGCTGGTAGTCATGGTACAAAGACACAATGTGCATTTTTTTTTCATAAACATCACCACACTTCCCTTCTCCACTTCCATACCGACATCCCGGTATACCATAATTCATCCAAGGATTTTCAAAGGAGTTTTGAATAAACAATGTTTTTCCCATCCTATAGTTTTATATAAACAACTGATATCTCTACATAGAGTGACAAAATAGTTTTCATTAACTTTTGAAAAGGTTTTCACGATCATTTCCAATTTTCTTAGCAAAATACTTTTAACCAAAACTTGGGTGGTTCGTAATCCCACCAAAAAGATTTTTCACAGAAGGTTTTGGAGTAAAACAAATTCATTTCGAAATCATTGTATACCACTGACACCTCTATATCGGTGTCTTAATAATATACTTGTAATTTGGAAAAGGGTGTTAAAAATCATAGCTTTCGTGGCAAACACCTCATAAATCATTATGCTAATTATAAGTAAAACAGGTAAATCAAAATAGATGTATATAGATGCAAGCTCAGTGAAGTAGCTTGCCTTGCTCCACAAAGTGGTACTGATCCTGGTCTTCTGGTTCAATAAAACCTCCTTCCTCGATAAATCCGTCAACGGTATCGTCTAAACGTTAAACAAGCAAGACAAACAATCACTACACTAGCTCAAGCATCACCACATCATTACATTCACAAATGCTACAAATAGCTACCGCACACATCAAGCAACACAAGGTGGTTTTAATTTAATTGAATTAATCTTTATTTACTTATTTCCAAATTAAGACAGAAACTAGTTGTACACCAATTAATTCACCATTTAATCTATGTTTGTCACAAAAATTCAAACTAAAATTCTATGGATAGCTACTGATGTGTAGAAGACCACCCAATTGGATTGGGGTCATTTGGAGTTACCAAACTCCCTACACATTTGTTTTAGTCCAGAAGGACTTTAATCAAGTTTTAGCTACCAAACAAATTAAGTTGCTCCAAAATTTAAATCCTTTTAGGGGTAACTATCCTTGGTTGAATGTGACCTAACAAAATTGGTTTTAGTTTAAATGGACTTACTATTAATTCACACTAATTGGTTTAGTGCAGAAGGGTGTACTGAAGTTCAACCAAAAGCTAAGGGTTTTACACTACTCAATTAATTCTATCAAAATTTGGGGAGCTAAAGGATCCAAATACAAAGCTACCAAAATTGGTTTTGAGTTATTTGGATTTATATAACTCCAGAAACAAATGGTTTAGTGTTTTAAACCTTCTGGAGCATTTTTAATAATACATTTTTATTATTTATTTAAATGATATGAGACCACTTTGGTGAGTTAAATATTTTCATAAGCTTTCCATAACATTTGAGTTTGATTTATTTGGATTCCTAAATCTCCAGATATTGAATTTATAAACTAGGTCCAGTACTGAAATTCCAGAGAAAAAGAATTAGGAAATTCCTCTCCTCTGGATAATGTTGAAAATCCTGACATGTGGGGCCTACTAGTCAGTGACTCAGTGGATAATTCCCGCGTGTGGATAATGTTTAAACTTATGACAGGTGGGGCCAACCCTGTCAGCCTAACAGGAAATGAAACGGTATGCGGCCGTTGGATCTAGATCCAACGGCTCACAGAGCCCGCGATGATGAATACGTTACCCGCGGCGGCGCCGAAGCTCCGGCGATGGCGAGGGGGGGGCCAGGGGTGTACCTGGGTGTCCTAGGGACAAGGCAGAGGATGGAGTTCGACGGCAGAGGGTACGGGAAAGCTTGGGGGCGAACTTGTGCGTGCTGGGGAAGGCTGCAACGGCGTCGGTGAAGCTCGGCTGCTCCTTCGCGGCCGTGCTCCAACTCCGGCGACGTCTCCTGGATGCGTCTGTGCACGAAACAAGGAGAAACTACGGCTGGTGAGGGCGGTGATAATGGTGGTGAGGATGCAGGCCAGAGAGGAAAGAAAGAGGGAGTATCACGGCCGGGCCGTGATCGACCTCCACCTTCGGCTCCGGCGAAGCTCGAGGAAACTCAGAGGCAAATGGGGCTTCGAGGGAGGGGCTCCTCCCTCCTGGAGGTGCACGGGGTGTGTGGGGAGTGCGGGAGAGGGAAATGGCGGGGTGTGGAGGCACGGGTGCGGGGGTGGCTTTTTATTGCCGAACGTCGGCGTGCCGTGGACAGGGTGCACGAGAGGAGCTAGGGGGTGGGGGAGCACGTCATTGGCGGTGGTACTGTGTGGTTACGGAGTGGGGTTGCTCTGCTGGGGCTCAGAGGGAGAGAGTGGTCGCGTGTGGCTCGGGGGTGAGCTCGGGACGCACGGCGTCCATGGCGTGGCTGCGGAGTGCGACGGGTCGTTGGTGTCGCTGCAGAGCACCAGAGGTGGTGTGGGCGTGTCCGCGAAGTTGAGGGGTGACAGGAGCGCGTCGGTGACGATACACACGAGCTGGGGTGCCGTGGTGGAGAAGAGCGGGGTCGGCGTCCACGCGTGGCCGTGACATGGCGAGCGGCGCACGGCTGCAGGGGTACGGCGAGGCTGGCGTCAGGGCGTGGTCTACTCTGTTCTGATGAACGCGGGGCAGAGTGGAGGTGATGGTAGACGCAGAGAGGGGCCAGTGCGGCTGCTCTCCTCGACACGCCATCATCGGCCGGCATGGGCAGAGTGGTGGCGTGCGCACGGGCATGGCCACGGGTCCCTCGACCAAATTGCTCGCTCTCCCCTTGCTCTGGTGGCTCAGTGAGGTGAGAGGAAGGGTGTGGCAGCAAGGAATTGAAGAAAGAAACATCAAATCGATCGATTTGATTTCGGTTTCAAAGAATTGGGGAAGATCTCGGCAGTGTCCACCATGTGTTCGTTGAAATGCTTCAACGAACTTTAAATTCAGTTTTCTACAATTTTATTTTATAATTGGTTTCCTGTATAATGTCCAAGATTTATGGTATGGTGGTGAAATTTATTTGATATGTGCAACATAGCACACTTGGTGATTTGAATTTACTAAAGAAAGAAATGAAATTTAAATTCAAGATTTTTAGAAATATTTTTGGAGAGGGAAAAGAATGTAAGAGCAAAGTGGGAGTGATCCTTATGTCACCCCACTGAATTTGGTTGGAAAGATAATATCAATTTCTCATTTGGAGAATTTTGTGACATTTGTCACACATGGTTTTATGTGTTGATTTTCTCATGATTTTATGTGTTGATCTTTTTATTTTGATTTTTCTTTTCTTCCTTCAGGTCCTTGTTTAGCAGACAAACAACACAAGCAATCAATTGGGCAGGAATTAACAACCAACACTAGACAACCAAGTATAAGTTTTCAACCAAGTTTTAATCACTCAGAGAAGTGGTGGGGTGGTGATCTAGTATCGTCCTGACAAGAATAAGGTGGGAAAAGCTCAACTTCATAATTTGATATTTTTCCAAAAGGGTTGCTAAAATATGTGGGCAATATACTTCCCACCTTTATTGTTTTCAAGAAATGAAAGTACGAGTTTAAAATAAGGGCTACCAATACAAGGGAAATATCAAGATATAGATCTCCATATTTTTGGAAACATATAATTTTGGAAAACACTTTTATTCTCTCAAGGAGTGGGTATTTTGGTTGTTGCTAAACAAAGCATCATTTGAGAATAAGTTGGTCAAATAAGAGTGGAGGAGATATATGGAATATTTTGTTCTTGTCATGACATGATCACCAAGTTTAATATATAGTTATATTGGTTGGGTCTTGGACTTGCTAGTCAAACAACTCAAACAACAAGCCACACTAGTTCAAACATAGCAATGGGAAGGAAAACACAATCATCAGCAAAGCATTTCAAAAAGTATTTGTTGGTTCTGAATTTTGGGGTCTGGTAAAACTAAGTTTTTTTTCTTGGTTCCAAAATTTGGGATGTTACAGATCCTTCCCCCTTAAAATAAATCTCGTCCTCGAGATTTGCCCAGGGGTACAGGAGAGTACGAGGGCACGGGTTTTTGGGGAAATGCAGGGTTCTTTTTATACAAAGATATCTGTGCCACCAATAATTGGCTTATAGACACAGTAGGACGGGAACATCTACAAACAACATTTTTGGCAAAAGCGAGGGATACGGTCTCGAAATAAAGGATAGAGGAACACGGAGGTTGTCTGCTTACTCACTGGCATGTAGGACCAGTGTCCTCCTGTCAGTCTCTCCTTCCCTTTCTTCTCTTCTTTCTCCTTGCTCTCCTGGCTTCGCACTCGCCCAGCGTTCAGTGCGCAAAGCACTTCCCTGCGGCACTGCTGCGCGTGCGGTCCGTCGATGCAGCGGCAGACACGGCTTTGGGACACGACACCTATATGGTTTCGCGCCATTAAGGCGAGTACTGCTCGGGATTCCTCTTCCTTCCCTCGCAAAGCGGTGTCGAGGAGCGGCATCCGAGCTCCGGCTATAAATCGGAAATCTCCGAGGCTTTTCTCCCCCTCATCTCCACCATGAGTTTTATTCACGCCTTTTTCAAAGCCTATTACGAGATGTTGGAGAGAGCGGGTTTCATCGAGCAGGTCATCATCGTCGTGCTCTTTGGGATCTCGTCGGCGGTGGTGACCGCACTGCTGCTTGCGGCGGTGGTCGTCCTGACCCTTGGCTTCTGCAGTTGGTGGGCTGACGCGGGTGGTGAGGCTGCGGCAGTGGTGCCAGCTGCAGTGGAGGAGCACGCGGCGGCGGTGGAGCAAGTTGTGGTGGAGGAACCAGCTGCAGTGCCGGTGGATGAGGTGGCAGATCTTCCTGCTGGAGGTGAGCCGGCTGCTCGGGTCATTTATCGCCGTCGCGCGACTCGCGACTCGGCTTCGGGTGAGCCAGGCTCCTCCTCCGGTGGCGTCCTGGAGCTTGAGAGGGAGTAGGAATCTCTGGGGTGCCGTTGCATCCGTGCTGAATACTGGCAGTGTTCTTCGTAGGAGTAGAATTTGTATCCTCTGTTTGCTTCTGTACTGAACTTAGTTGATGTATCCACTTTGCCTCCTTAAGTGAGACTTGTATCTCTGAATTTTCCTTAGTCGTAATAGATCTGATCTTGCAGCACAGATAGGAGGTAGAGGTGCTAGAATAATCTTGCTTTAGTGAGAAAATATATTTTTAGGAAATAACACTGCATTATATGGTACCAACCATTTGCAGTGGTAGCATAACATTTCAACCATATAGGTTCAATACAACAACTAAAAACACCCTACAAGAAATCCTTCTGTGTTCCAGCGAGCATTGACACTCAGCAAGCATTTTAAGGCTTGTGAGGATTACATCTCGTGGAGGGCTCGGGCCCTTTCTTTAACATGCAGTGAGCACAAGGTTCATAAAGGGGGGTGAGGAACCTTGTGATGAAGACATGTAGGAGACCACACACAAAATAATTTGCATACTACAAAATAGTCCCATTCAAAGTTTGCATTAATTCACAGGGGGGGGGTATATGCGTCCGGGGTCACATATACGGTCCCTGGTTTAAGTGATCTGTTGTTTCTTTTAAAACCTTTAACTGAGGAAAGAGCATGACATTCCATCAGGTGTCAACCAAGTGGTTAACAAGATGATAAGAACACCAAGTTTTTTTTTCGGGCTGATTGGACATCAGCCGGGGAACAGACAACAACCTTGCATTACAAGAAACACGAGAAAAACAAACAACAGACAAACATCCTCTTATTTCTCACCTACCAACATACAAACGTCACTCCGGCTAACTAGACAGGGGTTTTACTCCGCTTGACAGCCTCTGGTGGTCGGTGGAGCGTGGCCGAGACAAAGAGTGGTGTCCACATCTCCATCTTCCACGGGGTGGGGAACTACAGGCACGCCTTCGAGGATTACACCTTGCTCTTGGGTTGCTGCTGAACTTGGGCTAGAACTTGTGCTACAGATGCATCAAGGCTGCGGTCCAGCAATTCATCTGGGAACGGTTGTCCTGTCTCCTGAGCTTGCCCACGATTGAAAGTGGGTGGGTTCCTTGCTTGGCTCAGTTCCAGGTGGGCACGACCAAGGTGGCGCCTTGTGATTATGAGTTTCGCCATCAGGGAGTGGAAAAATCTTGTCATTGAGGCTCCGTAAGTAACCAGGGTGATTACGGCAGGGTCGACTTCCCTTCCGATGGGAATTTGAGCAGGCTCCTCTCCAAGCGGAGGAGTGACGGGAAGAAGTTGGAAAGCTCGACTCTGCGCCATCGCCGGTTCTGCATACCGGAGACGGACAAGGCCTTCCCAGGCTGCTACCTGGAGGGCTTGATCTAGAGTAGGCATGCTCCTACCATGGTTCAAGTGGGCCTGACTTGTGCCCAACGGACACGAGTTGATGTGCACGTCGACTTGGAATTCACGCCTGGCAGGCGGGAGGGAGTTCTCTAACACCACATATCGGGGGCGGGCAGGCCGACCAAGAATATGGCAGACGGCCTTCCAAAGTATCAGTGGAAATCCGCCATGCTCCTCGGCAGTGGTTTCCAGAATGACCCTGGGGTTTGTCATTGGGTTGTTTTGGCTCGGGAGAAAGGATAAGAACGCAGGATTCCTGCCTCAGGAGAGTTGGGTTGCTAAGGACGGGGAGTGAGGGTGGGTATAGACGGAAGATGGAACGGGCCTTATATAAGCTAGGTTGTGTCGGCTCCTTTCGATGGAAGAACCCGGTGGGCGTCTCTTATGTAGTGGGGACAAGTCCTACTGTACTCTACTGTGAACTGACGCCTGGCCATGCTGTTAGGCAGGGATGGGTCAAATCCGTTGAATCACTGTAGGGGAACATCACAAACAGACAATAAACACACAAGGTACATTTAGTACCGATGGACGCCTAATACTCGTTGCAGTTGGGTAGTATAACTAAAGTTCCTATCATATGTTTTTTCCTAGGGACCTTGGTTATACAGGGTCGGTGAAGTCTTCACTTTGTCTCCTTAGGCTTCTGCTGGAAGAAGTGAGAGGGTCGAATTTGCACTTGAGTAGAATTGTTGATGTTGAGCGGAGGTCTTCGGAGATCTCTTGATTTGTTGATGTTGATGATCTCGGCCTTTGTAGATCGATCACCCTGATGTTGAATGTTGAATATTCAAGATGGATGCTTCTTCTTGTAGGTGCTGGCTAATTAGGTCTCCATTGGGTTCATCGTCAAGTATTTTGAATAGGTAAGAGGGAGTAGAGAAATCCTTGGTAAATTTCAAAATATAAGGGTAAGACTCAGAAAATTATTTTAGAGGATGAGAAGAATGGAAGTCATTTTTGGACTTCCCTGGATAAAGATATATTTTTGGTATTAACATATTTTTAACAAAATATTCTCTTCCTAACTCACGTCCATGCTAACTAAGGTCTGTTACAGTCAGGATGGCTCTGATACCAAGTCTGTGAGGACTCCGGATTAAGTACCCGAGATACTCGTTATGTTTCCTGCAACAATCCCGTGATCAGTCTGTTGCTGCACATAACTCGAATTGGTATCACCGAACACCCCAAAAATACCGAATAATTATACTTACGTGATTGAAGTGATCAGCTTCATCAGGTGCTTGCAGCGGAATCACCAAACAACGTGGAGCCCAAGTCATTCGCCTTAACCCTACAGGCAGCTGACTGGGAAGCGCCCTAGTTCGCAAGGACGTCAGTGAACTCCTCTTCTTCGAACTGCTTCTTCTTCCACAATCTGGCTAAGACAATAGCCAGAGACGAAACCAATATGAGTACATTTGATTGTACTCGCAAGCTACCCCAAACAGGAGCATGCACTAGTTTTTAATTTTAAAAGACTTTTATTTTTAGGAAAACATCACTATATCTTTATTTAAAAAGGGAAGAATAGACTTGTAATCCTGTTGAAGACAAATCATTTTGGAAAGTAGTTTTCTCACCTACCTTTGTTGAAAAAGGTAAGAAGTCTTTTTAAACCTTTTTTTTCCCGAAAATATACCTTCGTTTCAAAAGGTGAGAAAACCCTTTAAAACTTTTTCCTCGAAAATCACCATCTTGTCCCTTTCTCTGAAACCTCCTGGTTTCTGATCATACCCCTTCATGGTTACTTATTTTACCAGCAACCTCATACCATACCCTCGGTATAGTGGCATAAAACAATTTCCACTCATTTTCCTTTCAAACCCAAAACTTTGTAAAACTTGCACATGGTCTTAGGACAGCCTCCCAACTGTCCATATCCGAGGACTCGGCTATTCGAATAGTTTTACCCGCTGCAGAGGTAGCACGCTTTTCCCACACCCATCCGGTCACTCATCGTGTCAGCCACGTCCCGCCATACCAGAGGTATGCGAAGTTCAGTTCCCGGCCATAGCCTGTCCTTTGCTCATGCTAGTATAGGATCCTACCGCTACGAAACCGGTTCCATCGACACTTAAATCCATTCCCGTCGGAAACTAAGTGTGAGGACTTTGTAGTTCTGCCCGGCGGACCCAAGGGAGCCCTTCAATCCTCTTTCTACAAGACAATCATACCGGCTTCCGGTAGACTTCACTTAAGAGGACCCAGGTCAGGGGCAGGTCACCAAACCATCCCCTCATGGAACGAGGTCATCCTCGTTGTTGAGGCATCCAGTACTAACACGAGCAAATTATATGACTACGCCCTTGCCCATATGTGGGTAAATGTGGTCGCACAGGTTATCGGCTGGTAGTCATGGTACAAAGACACAATGTGCATTTTTTTTCATAAACATCACCACACTTCCCTTCTCCACTTCCATACCGACATCCCGGTATACCATAATTCATCCAAGGATTTTCAAAGGAGTTTTGAATAAACAATGTTTTTCCCATCCTATAGTTTTATATAAACAACTGATATCTCTACATAGAGTGACAAAATAGTTTTCATTAACTTTTGAAAAGGTTTTCACGATCATTTCCAATTTTCTTAGCAAAATACTTTTAACCAAAACTTGGGTGGTTCGTAATCCCACCAAAAAGATTTTTCACAGAAGGTTTTGGAGTAAAACAAATTCATTTCGAAATCATTGTATACCACTGACACCTCTATATCGGTGTCTTAATAATATACTTGTAATTTGGAAAAGGGTGTTCAAAATCATAGCTTTCGTGGCAAACACCTCGTAAATCATTATGCTAATTATAAGTAAAACAGGTAAATCAAAATAGATGTATATAGATGCAAGCTCAGTGAAGTAGCTTGCCTTGCTCCACAAAGTGGTACTGATCCTGGTCTTCTGGTTCAATAAAACCTCCTTCCTCGATAAATCCGTCAACGGTATCGTCTAAACGTTAAACAAGCAAGACAAACAATCACTACACTAGCTCAAGTATCACCACATCATTACAATCACAAATGCTACAAATAGCTACCGCACACATCAAGCAACACAAGGTGGTTTTAATTTAATTGAATTAATCTTTATTTACTTATTTCCAAATTAAGACAGAAACTAGTTGTACACCAATTAATTCGCCATTTAATCTATGTTTGTCACAAAAATTCAAACTAAAATTCTATGGATAGCTACTGATGTGTAGAAGGCCACCCAATTGGATTGGGGTCATTTGGAGTTACCAAACTCCCTACACATTTGTTTTAGTCCAGAAGGACTTTAATCAAGTTTTAGCTACCAAACAAATTAAGTTGCTCCAAAATTTAAATCCTTTTAGGGGTAACTATCCTTGGTTGAATGTGACCTAACAAAATTGGTTTTAGTTTAAATGGACTTACTATTAATTCACACTAATTGGTTTAGTGCAGAAGGGTGTACTGAAGTTCAACCAAAAGCTAAGGGTTTTACACTACTCAATTAATTCTATCAAAATTTGGGGACCTAAGGATCCAAATACAAAGCTACCAAAATTGGTTTTGAGTTATTTGGATTATATAACTCCAGAAACAAATGGTTTAGTGTTTTAAACCTTCTGGAGCATTTTTAATAATACATTTTTATTATTTATTTAAATGATATGAGACCACTTTGGTGAGTTAAATATTTTCATAAGCTTTCCAGAACATTTGAGTTTGATTTATTTGGATTCATAAATCTCGAGATATTGAATTTATAAACTAGGTCCAGTACTGAAATTCCAGAGAAAAAGAATTAGGAAATTCCTCTCCTCTGGATAATGTTGAAAATCCTGACATGTGGGGCCTACTAGTCAGTGACTCAGTGGATAATTCCCGCGTGTGGATAATGTTTAAACTTATGACAGGTGGGGCCAACCCTGTCAGCCTAACAGGAAATGAAACGGTATGCGGCCGTTGGATCTAGATCCAACGGCTCACAGAGCCCGCGATGATGAATACGTTACCCGCGGCGGCGCCGGAGCTCCGGCGACGTCGAGGGGGGGCCAGGGGTGTACCTGGGTGTCCTAGGGATGAGGCAGAGGATGGAGTTCGACGGCGGAGGGTATGGGAAAGCTCGGGGGCGAACTTGTGCATGCTGGGGAAGGCTGCAACGGCGTCGGTGAAGCTCGGCTGCTCCTTCGCGGCCGTGCTCCAACTCCGGCGACGTCTCCTGGATGCGTCTGTGCACGAAACAAGGAGAAACTACGGCTGGTGAGGGCGGTGATAATGGTGGTGAGGATGCAGGCCAGAGAGGAAAGAAAGAGGGAGTATCACGGCCGGGCCGTGATCGACCTCCACCTTCGGCTCCGGCGAAGCTCGAGGAAACTCAGAGGCAAATGGGGCTTCGAGGGAGGGGCTCCTCCCTCCTGGAGGTGCACGGGTGTGTGGGGAGTGCGGGAGAGGGAAATGGCGGGGTGTGGAGGCACGGGTGCGGGGGTGGCTTTTTATTGCCGAACGTCGGCGTGCCGTGGACAGGGTGCACGAGAGGAGCTAGGGGGTGGGGGAGCACGTCATTGGCGGTGGCACTGTGTGGTTACGGAGTGGGGTTGCTCTGATGGGGCTCAGAGGGAGAGAGTGATCGCGTGTGGCTCGGGGGTGAGCTCGGGACGCACGGCGTCCATGGCGTGGCAGCGGAGTGCGACGGGTCGTTGGTGTCGCTGCAGAGCACCAGAGGTGGTGTGGGCGTGTCCGCGAAGTTGAGGGGTGACAGGAGCGCGTCGGTGACGAGACACATGAGCTGGGGTGCCGTGGTGGAGAAGAGCGGGGTCGGCGTCCACGCGTGGCCGTGACATGGCGAGCGGCGCACGGCTGCAGGGGTACGGCGAGGCTGGCGTCAGGGCGTGGTCTACTCCGTTCTGATGAACGCGGGGCAGAGTGGAGGTGACGGTAGACGCAGAGAGGGGCCAGTGCGGCTGCTCTCCTCGACACGCCATCATCGGCCGGCATGGGCAGAGTGGTGGCGTGCGCACGGGCATGGCCACGGGTCCCTCGACCAAATTGCTCGCTCTCCCTTGCTCTGGTGGCTCAGTGAGGTGAGAGGAAGGGTGTGGCAGCAAGGAATTGAAGAAAGAAACATCAAATCGATCGATTTGATTTCGGTTTCAAAGAATTGGGGAAGATCTCGGCAGTGTCCACCATGTGTTCGTTGAAATGCTTCAACGAACTTTAAATTCAGTTTTCTACAATTTTATTTTATAATTGGTTTCCTGTAT